>JAANHX010000559.1:0-1200000 GCA_011320135.1 Phytophthora betacei
CATACACCATCAGACAAAACAAAAAACAACATTACAGCACCACCAATCACTAGCGCGACCACGCACTTAGACTACGCGTACACCCTCCCTTGCCCGCCGCACACAGACATCAGACCACTCAAATTCATACTACGTCAATCACCACCGCCCTACGGTCCGAGAATGGACACCCGACTGAACGGCCCAGCGTCTCGCCTGTCGCTTACTCTCGTCGGCTACACATGCTGCACAAGCTTATATGGACGTCGCCGACCCTCTTGCACGTCGCACAGGCGATATCGGACTCTGCTAGATGACATCCATACCGCGCGAAGGTGAGCCAGACCGCGGTGGCCTGTTCGGCATCCCAATGGTCGACGGATTAAAACGACGCATGCAGAGTCCAGCTGACGCGACATAGAGTATGGTGCGCCAACGTCAGCCTCGCAAGCTAGCGGCAACAAAGTGTGGTACGAGAGGCAAAAGAGCCAAGAAGATATCAGAGGAGGGGATCGAACCCTCGATCTCGAGCGTGTGAAGCTCGCGTCCTAACCACTAGACGACACTGACACGTTCAACATACATACACCATCAGACAAACAAAAAACAACATTACAGCACCACCATCACTAGCGCGACCACGCACTTAGACTACGCGTACACGCCTCCCTTGCCCCCGCCGCACACAGACATCAGACCACTCAAATTCATACTACGTCAATCACCACCGCCCTACGGTCCGAGAATGGACACCCGACTGAACGGCCCAGCGTCTCGCCTGTCGCTTACTCCGTCGGCTACACATGCTGCACAGAGCTTATAGGACGTCGCCGACCCTCTTGCACGTCGCACAGGCGATATCGGACTCTGCTAGATGACATCATACCGCGCGAAGGTGAGCCAGACCGCGGTGGCCTGTTCGGCATCCAATGGTCGACGGATTAAAACGACGCATGCAGAGTCCAGCTGACGCGACAGAGAGTATGGTGCGCCAACGTCAGCCTCGCAACAGCTAGCGGCAACAAAAGTGTGGTACGAGAGGCAAAAGAGCCAAGAAGATATCGAGGCGGGGGATCGAACCCTCGATCTCGAGCGTGTAAGCTCGCGTCCTAACCAACTAGACGACACTGACACGTTCAACATCATACACCCATCAGACAAACAAAAAACAACATTACAGGCACCACCAATCACTAGCGCGACCACGCACTTTAGACTACGCGTAACACGCCTCCCTTGCCCGCCGCACACAGACATCAGACCACTCAAATTCATACTACGTCAATCACCAACCGCCCTACGGTCCGAGAATGGACACCCGACTGAAACGGCCCAGCGTCTCGCCTGTCGCTTACTCCGTCGGCTACACATGCTGCACAGAGCTTATATGGACGTCGCCGACCCTCTTGCACGTCGCACAGGCGATATCGGACTCTGCTAGATGACATCCATACCGCGCGAAGGTGAGCCAGACCGCGGGTGGCCTGTTCGGCATCCCAATGGTCGACGGATTAAAAACGACGCATGCAGAGTCCAGCTGACGCGACAGAGAGTATGGTGCGCCAACGCCAGCCTCGTAAAGCTGGCAAGCACATAAGCCTTGCGTTATATCTCTACCCAGTTCTTCTTCTGCAGGTCTATAGCGGTGACGAGGCACTTCTGCCATACTCTGTAGGTGATTAGGCGTGTCTTGTCCGGAGATCGTGGGATTCTTAAAGGATCTCAATGTATCACTGAAAATGAAATGAAGCGTGACTTTTGATTGTATGTCAGCTACTAGGTGCTGTACCTTCTGTGTAGTGCTTTTAGTTGGTTGACCTGCGCGGGAAAGAGCCATCTCGTTGCTGGCATTGAGATGTTCAGTACTTGTGCCGTCAAAGGTGTGTGGCGTTGCTTGGGCTCTTGTCGAATTGCGATTTGCTTAGACTACGTAGCTGCTTTCTGTTGTGGTCATCTACAGCTACACTAGTTTAATTAGCGGCAAGCTCTCTTTTGCTCCAACTTGTGCGCCAGAACAAGACTACAGGTCTCTAGAGCGCTGGATAATTTTTCTTTTACCAAAATACGCGACGCGGGACTCGAACCCGCATCCCCCAGATTCGAAGTCTGATACGCTATCCATTGCGCCAGCCGCGCTTACATAATTAATATCAATTTAAAAATTTAATATCGGCTCAGCCGCATCAAAAGAGAGTCTTTTGCTGTCCCATTCCCATCCACAGTATAAACATATGCGGGGGTATCTCAGCTCATATGTATGGGAGACAACGGTGCCACGGTGAGCGATAAGCAGGCTCAGCCTCTGCTGAGAGCTTTCAGGCTCTTAGCCGCCGGCATTGTCCCAGCGGCCGAAATATCCCAGATGGCCCGCACTCTCTCTTAACCTCTTCGGCAAATTTCTCAACCGGACAAGTCGCATCGCATCGTACTTCTTTGTACCACGCGATCGCATCGGGTGAGACTGGATTATGCGACCGAATTTAATCGCCTAGTCACAGAGGTCTCTGATTGGCCATTTAGCAGGAGCCGAGTTACGGGGTCAAATAGGCAATTTGAAACACCTCAAAGCGCACCTCGCCGACCCGTAAGGACACTGCTGGTAGATACTATGGCGCCCTTAAACTGATCTAACTGCATATGTGTGTCCGTAAGCATACAATATCGTCCTCCGGAGATGCACCGGTCCGAAATCAGCCCTAGGAAGACCCCTCTAACAACCAACTGCAGCCTAGACTACCTTCTCGTCGGTCTATTTTCCTACTGATGTAGAGATATAATTCGGAACAACTGCCACCGATTATGCTCGGCTCAGTTGATGTGAGTCCTTCAAATCAATCCGCCGCTGCAAACTTGCAAGGTTCGCGTGCATTCAGCAAATAGCCTCTGGTGTAGATTCTGATGACTCGGACACCGAGCTACAAGCTACTTATCAACAAACCGACATTCGTACACTAATGCCTACCGACAACGCTGCAGATGCCATCAGAAAGGTGTGTAACCGTCGAGGACTGAAGGTGAAAGCGCAACTCAAAAAGGACGAACGAATTGCTATCCTCCGACGCTACGATGTGGGGCAGGCTGTGTTTGGACGACTACTCCACGGCTGGGTAAATTCTTTGAGCGACACTACGACCAGTGTATCGCAGGCAAAACACTGCATCTATCGTTTGCTAAATATTTTATTTGATGACGAGTTTGCTGACCGGTTCAGTCACTTAGGTAATAACTCGACATTGCCATATTTGAATGGGTTAACCAACTTATTGCTATTGTTTATAAACTATGTAAAGGCAACAAATCACTACGGGCTGCATTTGATGCCAGAGAGTTAATCAACAAGATCTGCTTCTGGCAAAAAGTCCATGATCTACGTACAAATATGCGAAAAGGATCATGTGCAAAACAATATTATATTCACGAACGACTTCTTTGCTGGGGTTAGCCTGTACTCAGCAAAGAAGCTGTTTGATATGTGGAAATAAGTAAACAAAAATTACATCATATCTGAAAAAAAAAACTCACTAACTCCGGCCAGCACGAGAATGATTTTCGGAGCTTCGCTAACGGTTGATGTGGGTATGTCGTTTAGCTTCGACGTGGCTCAGAGTACGTAATATTTTTGTACATAACCTATAAGAATTCAGATGTACCGGAATTTACGGTATTTTTGCAAGCGATCGATGTTTTGCAACCAGTGGTCCGTAAAAGTCTGCAGCATCAACAAAAATAACCAGTTTGAAATTAAAACAGTGTCCCAGTTAAAGCGCGCTTTTCTTACAATGTTGTGAACAACGCGATGGTTTCAAATCGACAGGAGTATATTGTGCAAGATTTTACGCCTTCCGTCGTTTTTACGATTTTGACTTATAAGGTATTTTTTACACCGGTTGCAGAAAAGCCATAAATTCCGGTAAAGACTGGGCTGAATAACTTTGTAAAAGGTGGGCTTTTTGTCTGAAGATGAATTTGTCTCAATCGATGCTTAATTGGCCCCGTCTACAACAAAATCAATAGCTGATTCCAGGCCAACAAGCGGAAAAGCATCGAGTCAGTGAACTCATTGGCTGAGTCGTTTGCTAAGAATGTTCAAGACCGCCGAGATGAAAAAAGTACATTTACTCCAGCGAACAACAATCTACTAGAGAAATCGAGTATTTTGTCAATGCTCGATGATGCCCGCTGTCAGCTCATTACTCTAGATCGTTAGATTGGTGAAACTGTTGGACCTTCAGTCGTAAGACTGCAATAAGATCAAGAGATGCATCTACAATAATGGCTGAGTTTGTTGGCCAAACTTAGGTCTTTTTCTGACTAACAGAACAGATCATTACATTTTTCGTACTGGACGGTCGATCAATCGATTTAAAGCATATATTTATTCTACTTATCCCTACGTGGAGGATTAGGTCTCAGTTTTAAATAAAAAGTAATCTATCTGTTATTAATAATGTTATCACTTCAGGGTGCTTCGTAGCATTATACGCTGGGCAATTGAGGTTTTTATTCGAAATGTGCTTAACTATAATATTTCGCGTAACATCGTCAAGGAGTTCAATGACGTCTCCACCTTCCATCTCGTACTGCGTGCTCTTGAACCGTTTGTGTGCAAAACTATCTACGTTGTAGTTTGATTTGTGCAGCGGTGCTTGATGGGTTAACAATCGAGTTTGAGTGAAACAAAAATTATGCAGCCGCATACAAGCATGAATTCTGCGAGGTGTATTACGCAGACTGACACACAGTGGGTGCTTCAGAGTTCTCCACTTAGCTACCAAAAGTCCAAATGCCACTTTCGATACGTATTCGGCACTGATTTGCGTGAAAGTTGTAAATGTCGCGTTCCGGGTGTCCTATAAATTGTGTTTGATTGAAAGAGGTCAAAACCATCCTACTTTGGTTAAATGCGTTGTCTGCAACATCGAAGTAGGGGCCGCGAATACGAGAAAGCACTTTTTAAAGGCACCACTGTTAGAGCGCTGCAGAATAATTTGTCCCACCTGGTGACCGACAGGCCATGGCCACAGATAATCAACGCAGACTTGAACATTTAGACCAAAGCGCTTATAATGCTCAGAACAACAAAGCAATCACTCGTCTGCATTAACAACGTCTAGGCACTCTCATGGGAAATCCATCCACCTATTGCCCCTATACAACCCGAATTGCATGGCAGGTACTGATCGAGCAAAACCAGCAGAAGCCAACTCCATGTCATCATCCGACATCGGAAATTGAAGATTTATTTTTCTACAGCAATTTACTGCTCGTAAAACCAAGTGTATTGTACAGTGAAAGTCAGCACTGCTAGTTCCAGTAATTACTCGAATGTGGTGGCAGCTCCCCCCTACCCAATCATGATATACATGTTTGCAGCATGCCTGCAGGCGGTACAGGAGGCCCCCAAGAGCTCTACGCTCCGATCGAAGAGGATTTACAGCTAGATCCGTACCAATAAGCAGTAGAAGTCGCTAAAACTCAGCCATGCTCATCCTGTAAAATTGCTTGAGCTCGCATTCCAGGAGAAGACGCTCTGCGTGAAGGTCCCAATTGAGTCGATTTCTGACATCTTTCATATTTCTGCTACTTTTCGTGGTATTCTCTAGCATAACGCTGATAACGGTTGCATCAAGGTGCAGAACTCCGATTCCTCTATATGACGGAGTTGTAGTTGCTCGTCGGTTGAAAGTGGTGGCTGAGGGGACATGCTGCAGCGACGCTAAAAGCTGCACTATTGTATTGGCCAGACTACTTGAATCAGTTTAGTGCTCCCAACATATCTAGTAAGCAAAAGCGCATGCCAAGGCGCACACCGAAATAGTTTATACCACTAGTACTAAATTGACTGCTCAAGCTGGTGGAGTGCTTGAAATGAATGAGGCTTCGTTACGAAGTCATATTGCATCACTATGCGGGCCATGCACTAAACGACCCCCTGCCCTTTTCATCAAAAAATAAATTCTCTGTAATATATATTTGACTTCAGTGGTTACCTGGAAATAATAGAAGTGTATTTGAAATCGATTGTTCTTCATACAAATTTGTCGGTTACGCTATTCTGTTTATGTTTGTGTTTAGCACCACAAAAAAACGTTTTCCAAACACATTTAAAACATGCACTAAACTAGCGATTTGCGTTAGATCGAGTACAATAGGAGACTTAACCCTTTCGCGATAAATGGAAAAAATCCTCCGTTTTCCACATTTTCAAATAAGCCCGGCGATGGATTTATGTAAAAGGAGAGACACAACGGCTCCGTTTACAGCTAAGTACAGTTACGACAGGATAACCTTAAAGAAGGCATGTTGCCTCTTAATGTTGTTTACTATACTTACTAAAAGTGACTCGCGGAAGAATTAATTTCGTTTTGTATTTCTTTAAATCCTAGATTTAAAATTAAGACCCTGGCCTACTCTAAATCAGGGATTCAGCCGGATAACGACATTGCAACGCATAATTGGCGGAGGGCTTACGCATTTACTTAGCTATAAAATGAGCCAATTTGTCTCATGTAAAAGGAGAAACGCATTAAGCACTCCGCCTGAAAAGTAAAATTGCAAGCAGCTCCTGAAAAAGCCTGTCTTATTAATAAAGAAGCATGAGACGCCAACCAGAGCGGATCGGTGAAGTCACTCATTTACTCACTCACTCACTCACTCACATTTCATTCACTCACTCACTCACTCACTCACTCTTACTCATTCACTCATTCCCTCTCACTTACTCTCTAAGGCCCTAATTTTCCGTCGGCCTCACTGGGAATGCATTCCGCCGAGTACTTTATTTCTAACACCCTGAATACTACTAGCTACAGCAAATTGAAGCATACGGTCGAGGGTTATCTAATTTTCGCTGTGGTCGAAGTTGGTGTAGGAGAAAAGAGCAGAATGATGAGAAAGCTAAGAAGGATCAGTTGAGAGCATACATCGAGCCTCCAACGGGGCTTTGCCGCCCAGCAGAACGTCGGCTAGCCCCGACGTGGCTTGGCTTTCACCCCTGCGCTTCAGCTGCTGTTCGCAACGCATACTCACTCACTCACTCACTCATTCACTCAAACTCACTCATTCACTGATTCACGCACACTCAAACACTGCGTGCTTAGTCTAAACTGATTATAAATTAAGCGGGGGGGGGGGGGGGGGGGGGGGGTATTGTGCTGGCCAAAATATTCGAAGCCAATCTTCGGTTGCTCACCACTAAAATACCGTAGGATGACAAAAAAACACACACGACAAAAGTCGGCACATTCAATAACAAATTGTGGCATTTTTACAGGGGCTAATGACATGTTTTCCATTTTTTAGGACAAAGTCGTCATTCGCCCGAAGAAGCTCTAAAACATTGTTTTTAAGGTACTACAGTATTATCTGATAGTATGATCCTACTGTCAGGGTCGGTGACCGACGCACCTCCTGCGCCTGCTTCGCAACTGCAGCTTTCGCTATGTGCGTGCTTTGAGCTGCCGTCCGCTTTGTCGATTATTTAACTTACGGTCAAACAAACAGCCTCAACACAAGAGAGAAAATAAGTGTATAACCCTGCTCCTTTTCATTATCCGACATCACGTCAGACAGCATACTAACTGATATTTGATCCTTCGATCGCACATTCAATAGTTGCGCACCTAAGCCAATAAAGGGCTGATCTCCAAATACGCACTTGCTGGCACCAGGACTTGTCTTGGCTCAGTTCTCCTCCATAACTCAAATACCTTCTTTCAGCATTACGTAAGACTATTAGGATCCAATCCGGACGACACAGGCAACATTCAGTTAGTCTATCTATTTCAATCATATATTAAGATCCACGAGCTCGCATTTTTGATTTTATTGGAAGGTTTATTTTTCCTGTCGGTACATCAGCATCGTTTTAGACAGGAATTTAAAGATCCACACAATAACACTTGAATCGCATCCTTCCTTACCTCTGAAATAAACTTCAGAGAACATTTCTTTTACGATCCTAACTAATTTGAAGGTATCTTACCCCCCTAGTAGAGTCTGGTGTGCGTCCGTCATTCCGTTCGCGGCTAGGGTTAATTCATGTAACGCAAATGCGGGCGTTCTACTGGCTGCCGAGCGCAGCGAAGGCGGCCCCCATTGGCTAAAATCGACATTGTGTTTTGTACACACTGTATGTGGACAACACATCGTACTTAAAAGCGCCGCTTAAGTTTCATTTTGCTCTCATTTTCAGCTGCGGTTCGCAAGGCCACGCAAAGGGCGCTGCCTGTGTACGCGTTAGTTAGCATAATTAAAAGACGCCTATAAGCACACACGTACTATATCGTCGTTGGAGCTGCTGAAAAAAGTTTAGGCTTTGGTGACTTATATTTCGGCCTCAATCGAAACTTTAGCACTTATTGGATATAGAATGATGTTTTAGGCTTCGTAGTACTGTTGTACTAATTTAACTTACAATATTATTTTGCTTAGTACTATTATCAAGACATTTCATATTTTTTCTTGCAGTTATTTGTAGTAGTAGTATAAATAATAATTATATCAGCGTTTAATAATGAATATCAATTGTATTACTATTAATAATAATGTGAAAATTTTGAAATATGACTATTGCAGCTTACACCCCTTCACCCCACACTGCCCCCGGGAAAAAAGTATCATCTTCCTTTGTATTTGCACACGTAGTGTGCGACCTTAAGATATTGTGTGAACTTTCCAACAATATATTTTGGCGTACATCAAACAAAATCGGAGCAGCGTTTGTGATCAAATTAGCGCGGAGGCACGTGACTAAGCAAGAACACGAAACACGTAAGAACACCGACCCACACTATGTAGACGATGGGATAGAAGAGCAACACGAAGCACGAAAGATAGAAGCCTTAGCCGATGCAAACCACGAATTGTTTTACGTAGCGCGAAATATGGAAGTGCACGCAGCCATGGAAAGAACAGAAGAACGAGAATATGACGGGAGCGTACGGACCACGGAAGGGAACTAAATACATAGACACCGCAGCATGCTGAAATGCACGGCTACGGAAGAGCACGCAGCTTCGAAGCCACTGTAGAGCACGTAGCGGTAAGAGTGCACGGACAGTAATTCTCCCATAGCACCACAGTAGAACACGAAGCACAGTCGATCGACCAAACATGACGCCGCGGTATACCATTAACGGAAGATCATCCAAGCATTAGAGCACGATATTAGGGTAGAACCGGAGCTCACCGAGTCCGACAGCACGACACTACGGTAGCTAACGATCTCACGGACGACAGATCAACCACGACACCACAAGTTAGCACGATAGCATGGACTGTGCCACTAAGCCATGGGGGAGCACAGCCGCCGAGCTACAGACGGGAAATCACCAAGCCGCGGAGAGCGATACCAGCGTTGAACCTGAGCTTACCGAGCCACGGAGGACAGTAGTACATGCGAACTCGATTGCACGGACGGCGGACCAGCCAGGAAATAGGGGGTGCTCGGGGTGACCACGATTGCACACCGTGGAGCACGATGCCATTGTAGAACACGATGACACGGGCAACGCAGATGCACTACGCGAGCACAATACCATAAATATCATTACCACACCGCAATTGCACGACAGCGTGATAACGCGGTCGATGGAGCCTCACCAGGCAAGCACGATACACGGGCGACGGAATAACACGACTGCGTGGAGACACTAAACCACGGAAGAGCACCCTTCGGCTAGAGTACCGGCGATGGGAGGCCAATGGCCACGAAAGACTACGTACCACAAAACCCGCGCAGCCCACGTAAACGTTTGAGAGCAGGGAATATCTGGCAGCCACGAAAAGGGCCACACTAAAGAGCATGAGCCCAAAAGAGAGGGCGATAACCCAGTAAGCTGCGTGTGCCACGGGTGAGCAGGGAACCACGAAGCCAGAAAGAGCACGGAAGAGCATGGGCCACAACATCCAACCTGTAGTACGGGGTAACGGAAACGTACCAAACCACGATATTATTCGGGGCCGGATGAGACTACGGAAAGGTAAGCGGTTAAGTACACGAATCCAAGATCTACTGGGTGAACGACGCTGACAAAGCACGCGAAGCCAAGAGCACTAAATTTGCGGCCACCTCTTCTCCAACAAACCATTCCACTCCGCCGCGTAGCGGCGGCGAACGGCTAGTCTTACCCCCCTAGTGGAGTCTGGTCTGCGTCCGTCATTCCGTCCATAACGGGCTAGGGTTAATAAAACTCACGCTAATGCGGGCGTTCTATTGGCTGCCGAGCGCAGCGAAGGCGGCGTCGATTCGCTAAAATTGCAATATGTGGTGTACATATTATATGTGGTCTACACATCGTACTTAAATGCACCGCTCAAATTTCGTTTTGCCCCATTTTCAGTTGCGGTTCGACTGGCCACGCAAAGGGCGCTGCGTGTGTGCGGGTTAATTTGCATTGGTAGGCTTCGCCGACGTGCACACACGTAATATATGTTCTTATGAGCTGGTAATAAAATTTGTAGGACCTGGTGACGCACTTTTCGTCTTAAATAGTCGTTTTAGTACTTGTAGAAACCAAAAATATTTTTTTAAAGATTTCTAGTACGTTTTTAATATTTCTTACTAACAAGAGTGTTTTGCATAGTACTATTCTTTATTTACTTCATATTTTAGTTTACGATCTTTTGTAGTAGTAGTACATGTAGCTATTATATTTTTGTTTGATACAAATACATAACTACTAGAAACTTTTATAATGTGACTATAGTGGGTTCTCTACACCCACACACACCGCGAAAAATAGAACGTCATTATTTGTATATGCGCGTAGTGTGCGACCCTTATAGAATGTGCGCACTTTCACTCTCAATACGTAGCGTATATTTAAGGCACTGGGACCTAAGACCAGTGTTTGTGATTAAATTAGCGCGGAGGCCCGTGATTAAACAAGAGCACGAAACACAGAAGAACACAGAGACAGGCTATATACACGAGGGAATAGAATGAGCGACACGAAGCACGGAAGGCCACGAACGTTGAAAGAGGACTAAATCAATGAAGGATCCTAACGATTCTGATAAGCACGAACCACGGACGAGCACACTACCATGAAAACTTGGAATGGCAAGAACGTGACGGGAGCGTACAGATGACGGAATATAATTGGCACCCCAGCAAGTTGAAAAGCACGGTCTACGAAAGAGCCTGCACCTTCGAAGCCACGGTAGAGTACATAACGCTAAGCGTGCACGGACAGGAATTATCCCATATCACCACGGTAAAATACGGAGCACAGTAGACCGACCAAATATGAAGCCACGGTAGACCATTAAAGGGAGATCACCAAGCATTGGAACGGGTAGGATCGGAGCTCTCTGGCGAGCGCGATACTACCGTACCTTGCGAAAGCAAGGGCGACAGACCAACCGCGACACCACGATATAGCACGATAGCATGGATGATGGGCCAACCACTAAACCATGATAGAACATGTAGCCGCTGGAGCTATAGACGGAAAACCATCGAGTCGCGGAGATCAATACCAGTGTAGAACCTGAGCTTACCTAGCCACGGAGGACAGTAGTACATGCGAACTCGATTGCACGGATGGCGGACCAGCCAGGAAATACACGGGGGTGCTCGGGGTGACCACGATTGCACACCGTGGAGCACGATGCCATTGTAGAACACGATGACACGGGCAACGCAGATGCACTACGCGAGCACAATACCATAAATATCATTACCACACCGCAATTGCACGACAACGTGATAACGCGGTCGATGGAGCCTCACCAGGCAAGCACGATACACGGGCGACGGAATAACACGACTGCGTGGAGACACTAAACCACGGAAGAGCACCCTTCGGCTAGAGTACCGGCGATGGGAGGCCAATGGCCACGAAAGACTACGTACCACAAAACCCGCGCAGCCCACGTAAACGTTTGAGAGCAGGGAATATCTGGCAGCCACGAAAAGGGCCACACTAAAGAGCATGAGCCCAAAAGAGAGGGCGATAACCCAGTAAGCTGCGTGTGCCACGGGTGAGCAGGGAACCACGAAGCCAGAAAGAGCACGGAAGAGCATGGGCCACAACATCCAACCTGTAGTACGGGGTAACGGAAACGTACCAAACCACGATATTATTCGGGGCCGGATGAGACTACGGAAAGGTAAGCGGTTAAGTACACGAATCCAAGATCTACTGGGTGAACGACGCTGACAAAGCACGCGAAACCAAGAGCACTAAATTTGCGGCCACCTCTTCTTCAACAAACCATTCCACTCCGCCGCGTAGCGGCGGCGAACGGCTAGTCCTAAACTATCAATGCTAGCACGGTGTCTGTCCGTCCGTCACACGAAACGCTCAGGTTTTTGAGCTTTATCATTGGCTGCCGAGCGGGCGAAGGCGGCTTCGATTGGTTAAAACGAAATTATGTAGCTTACATCAGCAAATTCATGTGGTTCACAGAGCACATATTATCATTGGCTGCCGAGCGGAGCGAAGGCGGCTTTGATTGGTTGAAACGAAATTATGTAGCTTACATCAGCAAATTCATGTGGTTCACAGAGCACATATGGAGATTTGCACAAGACTATCCATTATCCGACATCGTTTTAATATTACGAAGTATTTACTATTTTAATAATATTAATACATGTTGCTTTTAATATTTAAGTGCTAAACAGAAAGAGCTACTTATTCGCAAATGAAATAGCCCCTAAAGATGCTTCCAATGCTGCAAGGTGCTTAACGAACACGTAGGAATGCGTGTTTCCAAGGACAAACTATAAATATACGTAATAGTATGCACTTAATAGGTTTTGCAAGTCACATTGACTTTTATAACTACAACTGTTTTGTGTGTAGAAATATTAATAAATTATCTGAGAGTGAGGTAACCGACTGAGCTGCTAAAAGTAGTACATGTACAACAGAAGCTGGCCGTAAGAACAACGCTGTGCTAATAAACGTTGTCACTTGATTTATAAAGATAGATATATTTAGTTGAATACTTATGTGTTACTGTTGTAAACCATTGTTTTCAAAGAGTTGTTTAGACAGCAAAATCCGATACTACTTAACTGACGGCCGTGTCGCCGACAGAGGCGGGTACGATTTTAAATGGAGCGGCAAGACAACAACAAAACACGAGAGGTGTGAACTATAGTTGGTTAAGTAGACCCCATAAAGAAACGTTAATAAACTTGGAGCCTAAATGACGTCCAATAATCCTGAAATCATCGTTAAAGTATCAAATAGAAAACACTACCGTCAACAGCAACAGCAGCAAGGCGTCTTGCGACACAATATTCAAATGCTTCAATCATAACTGGCACAGATTCGAGTGTTAATTTTGAATCAGTACAAAATGAGCGCTACACACCGGTACATTAAATATAGTACAATTTGAATATTTCTTAGCTTTCATTGAGTTTAATATGAGAAGTGAACAATCTTTAGTTACTTACAAACTGAAATTCGCAGTTTAAGCGGGTAAGTAGTGGAAGCTGGACAAACCATTACTATCGTGTGAGCTAAGTTTCATAGCGGCTTGGGATCGGAGCACGACGCTAAACTAAACGTATTGTGTAGCGTTTGTATAAATGCTATTTGAAGTGCTGGTGGTTTTGGGTGAAGATGAAGAAACAGTGATAGCCAGCAATAAAAAAGAGATTGGATCAAAAATCTCGATTCAACATCATTAGAAAAATCGTTTTTTAAAATCAGGTAAGCATGATGCTGACCCAAATTAATGAAATTAAAAAGATCGATTTAGGTACACATGGGTTCAGCGGTTTTTTCACAAGTAATCCCGCCGAAGCGTAGCGGAGGCAGGAAGGCCAAAGCAAGTAGAACTAAACCTGAGCGCCGCCGCTACGCGGCGGTAGTTTCGCTCGGCTAGTTATTTAATGAATACAGTACGTCATTGCTGCAAAAATGATTTAAATGATTTGAGATTCAGCAACTGGTACATGCGCAAGCGTCGGTAGCAAGCCACATCTTCGAGTCTGTATTTGTTCAATTGACTGTGTTGTACCAGAAATACAGTTTAACAGGATCTTGCAATGAAAGGGCCCATCTCTGGGTGCACGTAGAGTAAATTTTATATAGAGCAAACCCCATTACCTCGGCTGTATCCTTAATCATGAGCTTAACTGGTTTTTAGTAGTTTTCTTGCAAATAAAAAGCCATCAGCGGAATTTACAACTGCTTATGTTGGGATCTATAATTAGCATATTCGTGTGAAGCTATCGTAGCCTTGTCATGGCGACTAAAAAAAATTAATCGAGATTTTCCATGAACTCTTACGTATCCTGAAATCAACCGCATTGGTAGAATAAGTTCTTGTCTGGTCCGAAAAAGAAATACTAGCTCCTTAAATCGGCGAT
Source organism: Phytophthora betacei (assembly GCA_011320135.1). NCBI lineage: Eukaryota > Oomycota > Peronosporomycetes > Peronosporales > Peronosporaceae > Phytophthora > Phytophthora betacei. The sequence goes on from JAANHX010000559.1 coordinate 14,318, forward strand.
AACTTCGGTCACACAGCTCCAACGGAAGCGTGGTTGAGCTAGTTTGAAAGCTCTACTTACGTAGCGTCAGCACGATTTTTTATGAACAAATTTCCCACCAATTTTGCCAATACCTGACCATTTGAACTATCACTTTATGGAGGGGTGGACTTTGTTTTCGCTTTGACGTCAAAATAATCAAAATTCAGCATTAAAATATACTAGAAAAGTGCAACTGGAGCTCAATCTAGTAATATATCACTAAAAGCAATTGAATCCATTTTCGTGTCATTTACTCTCAATCCGTGTGCATACAAATCCTCATATGAACTCATTTTAACCAATCGTATGGACATTGACCAATCACACATGCGAGGTTTTTTATAGAAAACCTAACTGTTAATTTTTTTCCGAACCGGAGAAGTAATGCATTACCCCCCCCCCCCCCCGCTCTCAAGCGTTGTATATAACAACATGTGAGGTTTGGCTTTTTCTTAACATGTTGTATAATACAACATGCTAAAAGCCGTGAAATGCACGCGGTTAGGAGGAGCATTTGCATGTACCGAGCAAAAATGTGATAAAAGAAGCCGGAGTGGATACACTGATTTGCGAACAGATTGGCGGGGTTTTGGTAGCTCGGATCAACGTCACTTTGGAAAAAGCCAAGAAGCAGAAAGATGGCAGCCCGACGTGAAACCCGGATGGAGCGTGACGTCTTCAAGGCGAGACAGAAAGGAAGAAGCATCGAAGACAGGCATCGCCTCAGCGCAGAGCATCGGGAGTATTTGAATGGAGAGAGGGCGACTGACGCCGATTTCGGTAACGACGAGCCGAGTGTACCACCTGCAGCTGCTCCTCCTGCGGTAGATAGATCTTAGGGACTCCCATGCACCCCTCCGCGCGGAAAGGACGCTTGCTATCTAGCAAATGCAAAGAGGCTCATGGAAAGGCGGTTGGCCGATAAAGCTTCTCAGAAAAAGAAATCTCCGGTGAAGAAGACGACGATTAAGACACGGCAGAGCTTCGAAAGGGAGAAAAGGCTGCACAGGAAGACCAACAAACGACCCCAAAGAAGAAGAAGTCGGAGAAGACATCGGAGAAACGCAAAGCGTCTACGAAGACACCTGCGAACCCCAAAAAAAGAAGAAGGCGACAAGTCCCCCCGTCACAACCCCAGAGGACGAGGATGGTGCGGACAACGAACGCGCCAGCTGCACACCTTCATCAACAGAGGTGTCAGCACCAGCCAACTGGTGGGAGTTCTTGACACGACGTACGTACTTCATGTCCTCACGCAATGAAGTTGTATATGATGTTATGTAGCGCGGATACCCCATCAAGTACTTCAGCGAACGCGTTTGTGGCTGTGTCTGCATCTACCCCTACCTCTGTGGCTGCGTCTGCTCCTGATGCTGCATCTGCACCCGCTGTAGACGCTCCACGACGACCCGCCAGGTACGCTTTTACTCATGGTGTATATGCAACATGGTTGATGTTACCCATGTAGTATATTGTCATATACGACGTGATCTTTGCAGACCTCTCAATTTAGAATCTGAGCGGAACGAGGACTCTACGTTCGTGGATGCGGCAGATGCGGTTGTAGAATCCCGGACTACGGACTGTGATGCGTTTAATTCCGACGTGGACGATGACATCAACTCGGATGATTGGAACCCGGAGACGGATGACAGCACTGCACCTACCGACGGCGATGATGATACCGTGCAGACGTTAGACCTGGCCGACTATACGCCCGAGCAGGACGACCTTTCTGACGACGATGACCTGGATGGTGCTACTATCTTAGTTCGTGCAAAGAATCGAACCAAGCGACAGCTTGAGCGCGAGCGAGTTGAAGCCGCTAAGGCAAATGCGACTGAGCAACTACAATCCAGCACTGGGATACGATGACACCGAAAGAGATGGAGTTGCTTGCGTCGGATAAGAAGCATTGAAGAAGATGAGCATTGACAGGTGAAACTTCGGTACGTTTATCAGTTTTGGGGATGTATTATAAATGACATCAGCTCATGGAACATGCTGTATTATGCACCTAGATGCAACACCGCATCTGGACCGAGCAGAGGCGTATCCTGGCCTGTATTCCGAGCTTATGAATCGACACCAGAAGTGTTTGAGTTGGCGGAATCGCCTCTCCGCCTCTTCTACTCCATGCCCCCGCGATTGTGGAGGCGTATTGCAATGGAGAGCAACCGCTACTACGAACAGAACTTAAATGCACGAGTGGATCGCATGTACGCGTCTCGGCAGGCGCGACAAGAAGAGGGAACGAGAGAAGACGTACTGCTGAGAGAAACAAAGAGCCACAAGAAGATTCAAGCAGAAAACATGCTGCACTGTATTGGGCTATTAGTGGCAAGAATACTATGCCCTCGCAAGCGACGTTTCGCTGACCATTAGGCGACTAATGCAGTGGGCGCTGTGCCTAAGGGCACTTTTAAATCTTTCGTGCGAAAAGCACGTTTCGATTACATCATACAGAATCTACATTTTACCAACAGCACAGACCCGCGTGCGGAGACAGAGCGCGTGGAAAATCAGGTCTGTCGTGGATACGTTGTAGTTTACTTTCGCGAAAGGCTACACGGTGCCCCCAGTGTTGTCCTTCGACGAGGCGATGATCCCATCCAGAAGTCGCCACAACGTCTCCCGTCAGTTCATGAAAGACAAACCGCCCAAATGGGGGACAAACTTTTCGTGACGTGACGTGCTGTGCAGACACAGCTTATTGTCTTGGGTACGTTGAAGCGCATGGCGGTCCCTGGAAGGCGACCACCCTTTTCTTCTTTTTGTGTGGCTAAGTCTCACATGTTGTATATTCACTCCTGTGTATTTCTATTCTTGTCGTATATGCAACATGGCAGCATCGAGATATTCTGCGGGGCAGACCAGCACTCAGATGAACTTGGAGGAGCACCACCAGCTCACTTTCCCGCTGTTCCCAACTCTCCAGCAGCAGTTATGCCGAATCTCTCGAGGGTCCTCCCACAACAACAACAAGACGGTTGCTACCAAGGTGTTATGACTGATCGCTTCTATACATCAGTGCAACTTGCTCTACAGCTGCTGGCTTCCAAGGTGTACCTGGTTGGCACAATCCAGACCAACAAAAAAGGTTTTCCACCGGGTTTGATCACGAGAGAGGCTACACGACCACGGCACATCCCGCGTGGATCCTCGACGGTCACAGTCGCCAAAAGCTCTCCCCAATTACAAGTCCTGCAGTGGTGGGATCGTCTTCCCGTGTATCTGCTGTCCACTGGAAGCAGCGCGGCGACTGAAACGTGTGGTAAGAGATATTGCCGCTCATTGCATGCTTCTTGTGTTCTAACATTCTTCGTGGTGTTTTGATACAGGACGGCGTATTCCTGGTGGTCAACGCATCACCATACCCTGTCCATCCACGATGCTCAACTATCATCGCTGGATGGGTGGGGTGGATATACACGACCAGTTGAGGCTGCAGCGCCACTCGCTGCAGCTTTCAGTGCGCTTCAAAATGTACTATAAAACCATCTTCTTGGGGCTGGTGGATACAGTAATCGTCAACGCTTCTATAGTTTATCAGGAGGCGAAACGGCAGCAAGAGAATACCATGACAGATCATGCTGATTTTCTGGAGATACTACAATCCCAGCTACTACAGACAACGAAGGACGACTTCATCGAGGAGGTATGTATAGCATGTTCTGATGGCATCATGCAATTTATACGACATGGTACGTGTTGCTTACATACTTACATGTTGTTTTGCCAACGAGCAGAGCTATTCATCAGGCCCGTTTTTCCACTTGATGTGCCATATTTGATGGCACGTCATGTTGTTGTTCGCATAATGACTGGGGTGCACACGATCGCACAGGTAGACGCTACACAAACCATAAGTTATAAATATAGATACAGGAGTGATGTTGGCAAGACCCACCGTTTGTTTCCGTCACTGCAGGCTTCAAAGTAAACTATGGTGACACTGCGCTGCCCAACCTTGGTCTTTCGGATGGAACAAACTTCACTAGTGCTGTGAGCGCTTTCGAAAGCCCTCGCGGACCTGTACCCACTCCGAAAATTCTGATAGCTTGTGCTCGGTATAAATCGTGCTGTTACTCCTAATAGGTGTTGCAGGTGAGGAGCGCCCGCGGCCACGTGTCGGCCGAGACATCCAGATGCGTGGGCTTGGTAAGAAGCGCCACCGTCGTGCACTTGGTCCCGATGCCGGTGAGAGTGGAGATATGAGTGAGGGTGACGAGGAGGGCAAGGAGGAAGCGTCTGATTGTGAGGAGTGATGGTGCTTAGGAGTAAAAGAAAGGGGGTTAGCTGGTATTTAATCCACCTGCTGAAGTTGACGAACATAACTGGGCTGATATGTTTACCCTTTGTTCATTTCAAATAAACGGGTCAAATTCTAATGTATTATATACTCCATGTTTAATCCGCTTGAGTACGCGATGGTGTATGTGACGACATCGCTGGTGCAGAGCACTTCGCCGAGTTCATAGTCGATTTGACCAATTTCCCGCAATTCATAAAACGGTCTCGTACTTATTGCAGGCAATACAAATATCAATTGTAGGCTGGCATTAACATGGTGTATTTAACAACATGTTAAGGATTGAACAGGGGGCAGTTTTGGCCGTGAGAGTGTGGGGGGGATTATAATCGAATTCCTAACATCACACAACGGCATCACAAGTTCCTCCACATGGAACGTGTTGTTTTGTTTGAGAATGAATTTATCCTGATGGTAATTTGAGCTTGTATCATTAGCACTTGGACAAGTTCAGCACTGATTCGATTTACAATGCTCTACGAAGCCCGATCAAGATTTCGAAGAGAAGGGTTTATCTAGTGCTCTGGAACATTTGTTTTGTGAAAATAACAAAACGTGGTGACAAAAATAGACAATTCAGCAGTATCTGATTGTGTAAGAATGACAACATTTTTAAGGCGGATTACATGCGTGGCATTTTTTTTATCTACGGTAATATCACTTTCTAGACACGATAACTTGAAAATAAAATAATTTCGACGTAGAGGCCGAATTTTGTAATTTGAGCTTCGTATACTTCTCCGGTCCTACAAATAAATAGTAGTCAGTTTTGTTTAATTAAAAACATTTTGTGTTTGATTGGTCGACGACCTTTTTCTGACAAATATTATTCGATAAAAATGCATCAGTAGACGATTTGTATGTCAGGCTGATTGGCTGTTTTTTGAAACGATCATGAAGATTGCTTTAGGTAATATATTGCTGGAATAAGCTCTTTATCCTCTTTTTTAGGATTATTTAAGCTTGATTCTGACTATTTCTGATGGTGCTGCAAGCAAAACCATCAGACCTTTATAAAGTGATCATATGAATGGCCGGTAATTGACGCTTTTGACGAGAATTTTGTTTATCTAAGGAATACTTCAGGGTAGTGCAAATAAAGAGTCTACAGCGAAACTCATTCCAGTTACATTTAGTCAGTAGAACAAAAGTTATCGCAAGTATAGTGAGCGGTTAACATTTTAATGGACCGGAGAAGAACGCAACTTGGGCCTCCCAGTGACAAAGCAAAATACTTAAAAATAAGTGGCTTGTCAGCTAGACATACGCCATAATAACTCCTTTGTGGTGGCCGAAACGTTTTGTCTGCTGTTTTGGCAATAAATTTAGGATTCAAAACGTGACATATCACAAAAAAATAAGCGTAGGTACTTTAGTACGAAGCCTAGCCATACAAACCAGTTTTCTTGAAAAAATACAAACTCTTAGCCTGCAAAGCGTTATTCTCTATGTTAGACCCAATGTAGCGCCTACTACAGTGGCCTTGTTAAATTTACTTCACCAGTGGACTCATCCAGACATAGCACCAAAACCACTAAACGTCCCCCCCATCTCTAGTGGTAACGCAGCTACGCACGTTCTACTGACTGCCGAGCGGAGCGAAGGCGGCCCTAATCAGGGTTGCTCAAAATATAATTTATATGGATTTCTTCGTTTAATGAGAATAAATACCTGCATGGTAGATCGGAAATCTGCAAATAAATAATTTGTGCTGCGACTGTGGCAAATAAGTATTTGTATCAAAACGTGATCGTGTACTAGATTAATGGTCTTGGGGAAAACATGCTCCTCGAGTGCTGGGAAGGCATCAGGAAAGCGTCGGACATGGCGAAGGTTGCGAGAGTTGGTAGTTTGGGCTGTGTGCGAATTGAAAAGTGAGTTTGAGTCGGCGGCACAAGTTTGCAGACAGCTCAGAGCCAACGAAAATCTGGTGGCTGACAATAAATTTCGTGTAGGAATCCATAAAATCCAAAAATAATTTTTCAAGTTGTGGCCAGACCATAAGTAAACTATTTCTCAATGAAAATATATATATTTTCAGTAAATATATTTTTGAGGATCCCTGGCCCTAATTGACTAAACATGTAATCTGTGGTGTAATATAATGGTTTTTGAGGGCTTCTTTGAAATGACGTACCCTAGTTTTGGTACAGGTCCGATAAAGTCGGTGGTCGATTATTTTATGGTACCATTTGGAAGGCAGACTCAAGTGCGATGCAGAATGTGCTGCGGCCAGGAAGTCGCGAGTTCGTGATCGTGCTGAATGTGGTGCTGGCGCTGCTGTTCTTCGTGATGCTGGCAGTCATCTACACGGAGCTGGAGGACTCGTTCCATGTGTTCGTGCTGCTTTTCCTTGTCGTGGGACTCACAGTCTCCATCAACTGGTTCATCATCGAGGCACGGAGAACAATCAACAAAAAAGAATAATGAAAACGAAAGCGAAACCGCCGCAGACAGTGACAATGAAGGTGTCCAGGTTCCTATGGGAGGTCTTGGAGCAATATTTTTCTTTGAGAAATTGCCTTTCCGCAATGCCGCCGACCATCCGCAATGCCGCCGACCATCCTCCGCAAGTGGATGGACATAAACGAGACCCAGCTGCGGAATTTGATAAGAAACACAGAAATGCTTTTTGATCACAAAGAGGCTCATATCAATGTTATCGTGGCAAAGGTGAAAAAAATCTGAATGACGAGCTACAGACCAAGAGTGACTTGGTGATGGTCGGATATCTCCACCAAGTGCTTGGTGGTCCCTTCTTGGGAGACGCCGACGCAAGATTCTTCCAGTATCTGATGCGATGCTGTTCGAGTTACTACAGCGGACCCGTACGTGACGATAATACAGAGCGCTGGCTTCGGGAAGAGTAGAATCTGTACGAGGTCGCGAAAAAGCCCGCTGGTCCCACGATGGATCTGCTAGGAAGTGAACTATATGATGCTCGGTTCCTGTACGTCTGCGGACGGAACATCAAGCAACCGTCCAACTTTTCGACAGCTACCCCGCATCTCTTCTCATTCTTCTTCGAATGCCCAAACATCGCTGATCGTTTGGTTAATGCGCTGGAATGATTGTGCTTGAGTTGAGAGTCGACGAAGAATGTCTAGCTCGACCTGTTCGGTATGGACGCTGTGGTCGACTTGAACACTCAGACGACGCCAGCTACTCAGCAAAGTATATGTCGTAGCCGACGTTTTGCCACCGATTCTCAATAAGTCTTTGGCATTAGCTTTGAGGAATGTGGCTGGTGGAAATCCCAATCTCGGCCAGTCACCTCACAAAAAGTGCGGGCGTTGAGGGGAGGTCAGGACGTGAAAATGTTGTTCTCGGCTTTTGATAAGCCTGGGTCTTTACTTGCGAGGAAGGATGAAAACGGAATCGATTACTTGCATCTCTTGTGCAGAGCGCTAACGAACGTAGGCCGTGCTCTACGCGGGGAAGAGCTCAAGATGATACTCTCAGATTCACGATACTCCCGCTACATTCTCGACAGAGAGACGACCTTGTTCCCACCGATCGTACTCACTCACACGATGGACGTTGTGCTGCTGAACCAAAATCAACGGGGTCTTCCGTTTGACTATACACAAGGCAAGTGCTCTTGGAATGGTCAACTGGCATAGCTACTCCACTACAGATACGAAAGAACCCCATAACTTCTCACTCTTGCTGTACTTGGTGGTCAAAGCAGGGATGCCGAATGATAAATTGGCGCCGCAATTATTGCAATAAGAAAGCACGAATTATTTATTGGGGGCTATCTGGAGAGAAAGACCAACTATTCGCTCCCGTCGTAGCACTAATAATCTCCTTACATTCTTTAGTGCACTGACTCAGTGCCACTGAGTACCAATATTGCTGCACCGATAATCTATTTTCTGAGTTGAGGAAGCTCAATAATTTATTTTGGACTAGCCAGTTCTCTAACGCAATTACTTTCAATTAGCAATTGATAAAAATGCAATATTCGGCATCCCTGGGTCAAAGTCCCTTAAAAAACAGCCATGGTATCGTCACCCTGCAAGGTGCAGCATCGTTGCTGTGTCGTCTTGGATTAGGTCCACAATCAAGCTTATTTTAATAGTTAACAACAAGCAAGCACTGGTGAAAAAAAAAAGGCAGAACAAGTAAGCACTTTTGGTATGAAAAGGGGTCATGTAGAATTGTACGTTGACTCTGTAACTCGACACAAGCCTAGACGTTTAGAAGACGGCGATGAGCACAAAGCACGCATACACCAGCATCGTTGGGTACATGACGAGGTATTTCTGCTCGGTCATGTACAGCGCCTTCTCAAAGAACCGCGACGCCGTGTGGGTGCTCCAGAGTGTGCATACACTAGCCAGTAAGAAGCCGGCAATGCCCAAATCCTTGACCGACACCACGATGTTGATCGCTGCCAGGCCGATGATCGGCAACAAGCAGTAGCCAAGCACCGAGCACACGCGGTAGATGTCGATAGTCCGCTCCGGCGACAGTAAGTTCATCAGCAAATACATGAAGAGACACGACAGCACTCCGAAGCCGTAAATGTATCCAAAATGAACCTTAGCAGCCTACAAGAGACAATAAAAAAATAATAAGTTCAAAGCCGCAGCAAATACTAGTAAGAATAGTTAGCGTACCAGTAGCAGACAAACGCCGAAGAGGAAGCAGAAGACGAGCGGTCCTGCCAGATCCGCGTCGTCTAGAATGTGCTCATTAATCTGCTTGGTAGGGAGCAGCACAGACACCGTCTTGGCCCAAATGTGGTCGAAGTTGATGCCCAGTTCTACGTATTCAAATAAGAAAACAGCAATCTTAAGTAAAAAAAATACTTGGAGGTAAAAACGCAATCACTCGTCACCTTCCAGAAGCGGTGGCTCGTTGGCGAACTCGTCGTCGTCGCCGTCGTCATCATAATAGCCGGCGTTGGAGCCGACGGTCCCGCTGAGACCATTGGACGAGCTTGGCGCCGGGTGAAAGCCTGCTCCGCTGTTGTTGCTGTTCGGGTGTGTGGGCTGCGCGTTCATGGGCGGGTACTCGCCCTCTGGAGCCGTGAACCACGGGCTCATGGCGTTCGGATCCATATTCATGTTCATTTCTGGTCTACGTGGACGAATACGAACTGGGTGAAAATGATTAAATTTGCGAATAAAATATTGAATTTAGAGACCAATGTGGTCCACGCGAGCTAGCACACGTCGCAGATCCGCTGACTATTTTAATAAGTTAAATTCTAAAATATAAAATTTAAAAATAGAGGCTTTTCTTTCATCCATGCACATGTATTTAAAATTTCACTGATCTCGTAAGTAGATGGTGATGTTTTTCTTACGTATCGCTTGCATGAAACCGATACTAATGGTCAAAAGTGTCGGTGCTTTATATTTAAATTATCGGGCACATGTACAGATAGACAAGGTCTATTTTATAGAATTAAAGATAAATATAAAGTTTTAAATGATGGTCATATACGCATATTCGCTATCTCTAAAAAAAATCACGAAGCAAAAAAAAACGAAGAAAAAAGCTGTAGCACTTAATATTGCTTTTCGGTTTATAAGTACTGTACGGAAACAATTCTCGAAAGCAAATATTTTTATTCAGCAACTTATCAGCTGCCGTTCCAAAACCGAAATACACACGAAATCTTTAATAATAGGCAGTAACGCTCCGAAACAGTAGCGAACACCGTGAAAGAAAAGTTTGGTGTGAAATAACAAAGCAGCCAGACCAAGCGAAACATACCAAGACATTCCCAATACTTAGGTGAAAAAAAGTAGACGTTTGACACAGCCTGTACGATTACGTTTAGATAGAATTACATGTACCACGATAAACTGATTCGATTATGGAAATGACTGGATAACCGATTATCCGACACGAGTACGCACTGCAATAAGCAATCGTCGACAGAATCCAACTTTATCTAACAGACTTGGTAGTTAGTGTGCTCATATATACAATGGGACTTTTTCCTTAGCTGTCAAGTTTATTCGGAAACTGATTGATGAAAAATCAGCAAAGGAGAAATAAACCGATAGCTTTCGTTCTCAGATGATAAACTATCTTTTTTTACATGTTTATGACAATGACAATATCAGCTCAAGGTATGCCTTCGAGTTGATGTCGTGGAGCACGGTAGAGCTCCATCATTACTCTGGTGGTAATAAGAGTGAACATATAGCTTGTAGTCTTCTCCCTCACGGTATTCGACCTCTGTGCTGGGAGCTCGCTTCAATCTCTCCATGTCCTCAGTAACCACAATTCGGAGCTCCGACCTTGAGGGCGTTGCTCCTGGGTCAGCAAAACTGGCGTGAGGGATAGATGGAGCTTGTTTGCGGTAGTTCTGTAAAGTACGAATGCTTGGCAACAGAGGGAAAACTTTGCGCTCATGGTAGTGCTGGCGTTGGAGGCAGCGTTCTGCGGATGAATCTGGTTCTCTTGAGTATGACGTTTGAAAGGAAGAGAACCTTTCGTTGGCGTTTAAAAGTGCTGAGAAACCTGGAACTCGGGGCGAGCTACCTGTTGGAATCTCATGATCGACAGATCTGACAGGAGATGGAGAACGTGTCGCTATGTCCTTGTACAGGTGTGCACTTGGTACACGAGGCTCCGACGATGATTTCCTTGTAGCTTCACACCCTTTTAGTCTGCTTCTCCAGTGGGCCTTATTCACCCGGTCTTCACCATACTGGGCTGTCCGTGTTTGCCCATTGGCCGTCGCTGGCTGCATCGATACTTCAGCTTTATGCTCGGAGCACATTCCTCCACGCACAGCACGCTTGAAACAATACTCGAGGAGGCAAACCGAGGATCCTCCATGGTGCTGACAATAATCGTTGGCCATCGACCGTTTGTTGCAGTTGTCAAAGACACATCTGCGGTAGCCACCGTGGCCCACACAGAGTCCGTCGTACTGCACGACTTTGTTGCATCTGTCGATACGACAGCGCTTGCCTCCTCCTGAAAATAAAAATTTAGCATAAAGAGATCATCTTTTGCTGTCAAATGGATGAAGTTTTTTTTACCGTGGGCAATACAGGCCCCCCCACTCTGTGCACGCTTGGAGCAACCGTGATAGCCGCACTTCTTGCCTCCGCCGTGGACCCAGCAGAACCCTCCCGACTGAGCACTCTTGGTGCACCCCTGGGTCTGGCATCGCTTGCCACCGCCGTGTGCCACACAAAGTCCTCGACTAACTACACTCGTACTACAGCCATCCACCGCACACTTGTTCCCACCCCCGTGAGAGATGCAGCGTCCACCTCGCTTAGCAGTTTTCTGACAGCCTGGGACACTGCATCTCCTCGAGTTGGGCTTTGCATTGGCACCCGACAACGTTGTTTCGTTGTGATTTTGTCTTTCACCCGTGTCAGAGCAGAGTAAATACTCGAGCGACGCCATGGCAACGACACTTGTGGACTTCAAAGAAAAATAGCGTGTGAGGTCGGTAGAGCGGTGCTGTGTACACAGCTCCAAAAGGACGAGCGTGTGGGACAATGGTCATCCGAAAGCCACCTCGCTGAGTGTGGTGGGAGAAGGTGAAACGAAGGGCCCGTTGATAAGTTTCTCAACGTACGAATAACGAGCGAGTCCCCGGAATGAGGGCGCTTTCTCGTTACTAGAGTGCTATTTCCATTAGGACGACGAGTGTTTTGGACGGAGTTGTTGTGCTCAGTACTCGCTCGAAATGCTTACCTAGTCGTGCACATAATTTTTCAACAAATTGATCCATATCGCAACCGTTCCGACACCCTACCCCTTTCCGACGGATTCCGACAAATGGGACATCCATTGAATCCACCAATCAAATCAGCGAAGTAGCTAGGTTTAGAGAAGTAAGTTAAGTGCGAGCACACTAAGTACGCTAACTATCATAAGTACGACAACAAACCCAGTCAGCTTTCAAAAGGGAGATCACAGGCGCAAGGAAATGCTCTGTAGCGGCCTGTAGGCCGAGAAAACCCGTTTTAACGTATTTGTAGCATTATGGAGCTCAGAGCGCTGTTCACTCTAGACAGCAAAATCATGAATGAGACCGAAGTCGAGGATGAGGGGCCTCTAATAGAGTGGGTTTCATTACACTGACATCACGGCCCATATTACTGACATCTGTAGCACTGGCCACTCATTTAAATCAGGGTTATTTATAGGCCAATGATAGAGCGCGACATATTAAACCTCATCCAGGTTTTTTACTCAGCCAATAAAACGACGCCAGCTATTGCCGACAGAGCTGTTGGCGGCTCAGTCCTCATTTTTCGCCGGCCACCTCGCAGACCTCATCCCACAAGCATCGATACTATGCCGCCTACAAGCACAACTCCCGCCGGTACTGCTGGTGCAGCGCTCGGATGGTAACGAGCGGGGGGTCCGATTCCCTACTGCCGGTTTACCTATATGTGATTTGCTACTAAACTTTGCGAATCAAACTGCTAGATAGGGCGGTGCTGGTTCGTGCTGACGTTGCTGCCTAGAACGGCGTTGGTTTGTGCTAGAGAGACCGGCGATGATTCGTGCTGCCGTTGAAGGAGCTCGTGCTGTGTGTTCAACATTGTGAGGTGGGGCACCAGGTTTGTTGGTGGTGAAGAAGCAGTTCGCTGTACGAAATGCGTTGTATTGTAACTAACTGTACTAACTGTGAATGCATTTGTATTCAAGAGTGTTTAGACGTTCCCCATCACAGCGAGTATGTCTTTAGTGTCTCCTGGAGCAGGGTCAACTATTCTCCCGGTGGCAAGGAGGCGTTTGTACGCGCCTATGCGATCATCCAACGCCCCAGACTTGTGGAATGGTCGTAGCGCGCGCAGAACACTGCCAGCTCCCTTCGCATTAACGCCTTGCGACTTTAGGAACCCGAGAACAGCTTCTTCTGCCCTGCGACCGGCGTCGAGAACTTGGTCTTTGTAGTCCTCCGCTTGGATGTCTAACGCGATGCCATCTGGCAAGAAGATCTTCATGAATGCGACGACGTGGCGCGACTCGGACTTCTTTTGACGGTCAGTACTGCTCCACACAGGAGGCGTCTTAGTGTACCACTCGTACCACGTGGCGGACAGGTTCGTTGCTTGCTTTTTCCTTCGCTTAGGCTTTGGCTCTTGATCTGACGATTCTTGTTCTTGTTGTTGCTCTTCAGCTGCTGCCTTGTTTACGCAGCTGGACTTCGACTTGAGTAGCGCAGCCTCGACGATGGTCATGCGTTCTGCTAGGACGCGATTGGATGCAACTAACTCTTGAATGACAGCCAAAAGATGATTCATTGCCGGACACGTGTGCGTTGCTTCTTGGATTTCTTCTTTGTCTTGAGCAGGTACATCGGCTTTCTCGTTCAGCGCTATAGACCACTTCAGCAAGTCCGCAAGTGGGATGTCAGCAGCAACCAGGCACTCTTCAACGCGCATGACGATGGGTGATCCAGGGGCAAGAGCCTTGAGCTGAGGATAGTGTCGGACAAGGTAAGCTGTGAGTACGCTGAGAACCTTTGTACTCACGTTTAGTCTGCGCTCTTTGAGACCTGTACAGGTGGCGAACAACAGCTCTTGTAACCGTTCAAGATGCTCGAGCGCCGTGCAGTCCAGCAAAGCCGTGTCGATCACCTTAGGAGCAGCGTCAGCACTCCAGCCGCTCAAGACGCGCGCCACCTTCCTGTCTTCCCTCGCAGTGTTGGTGATATAGGCAAAGGCCTTGTTTGTCTTCGTCATATCCCAAGCACCACGGTCGAAGATCCACTGAGCAGCAAGTCGGTCGTCGCCATTAGCGTGCTGAGCACCTCCTCGCCGAAAGGAATGAGAGCTCAGCTCCGCCTTGACCCCTGCAGGCTCGGTTACGCGCTTCAGCATCCTGTTGACGTGGCTCTGCATGCTGTCCTCGCCTCGTTTCACGCCTTTGTCCAGCGTCGGGATTGGAGCGGGTGAGTTTCTGCTAACTGTGTCTTGAGGACTTGTAGGTCGCGGGGCAACGGCAACGTGAAGTGTGTCGGGGGTCAAGGAAAGCAAGTCGTGCAGTGGAGCTCCGGCATCAAGCGTAGCACTTGTCTGTGGAGTTAGCGCTGGCAAGTGACCAAGTAGCGATGGACTAGGGGCTTCTTGTGTTGCCAGCGCTACTGCTAGCGAGTGCAGTGGACACGTCAAGAAGTCGTCCTTGTCGGGGACAAGCGTGAGGCCTTGTTCTTCGGAAGTCTTTACGCGGAGCAAACGCAGATAAAACACGCCGTCAGATGACACCGACACATGTTGCTTCTGGACGTAGCAGAGGTCTGATGATCGACCAAAGCAGTGCCACATTAAGCACGCCATGGCAGCGTCTTGGTAGTCTGCGTTGACTCGTGCATTGCTGTAAACGTAACGTACTAAAGCCTTTAAATCCTCCTTAGTACAAGGAGGAGCTTTGTTAGTTAACCCTCCATTTTCACGTTTTAAGCAGTGTTTATCTAACGTCTTTCCTTGCTTTAACAATATCAATTCAGTAACTACACGCAAGTGAGGATACACATCAAATAACCATAGCTTTACGTTTCTATAGTATGAGGACGCAGTGTTCCTTGCAAGTTTACCTTTCTTACCTTCGTTAGTGGCCAAATAGAAACCAAATCGGTCCATTGTTGCCGCTAAGCGTTTGCCAGAGGTGTCGAGAAGAATGCTAGCTTGGACAAATTCCAAACTAACATGCTCCTCCTCCAGCATCCGCTTGAATGCTGCAATCGCAGTTGAACGCGCCTTTTGCGTGTTCGTAGGAACGAAGGCCGAGAGGCTCATGCTGAGCTGTCTCTTCTGTTTTTGAAAAGTAATTAGTGGCTCTCATCTATTGAACTCCTACATTAGGGATATTCCTGCTTCAGCCTAGATGTCCGAATTGATAGAATATTTGCCAAATATTTTTTTAATTTGATTATTGTATTCGTATATTCATATTTCTGCCTTGACTTCCGACAAATATATGTCGGAAAGTGTTGGAGTTCGACCCCTACCCCTAACACATATTATTGGCTAAAAGCAGCGAAATAAGAAAGGTGATTGGCTAATGTGCTTATTAAATCCACTCTGGTCGTAACTATAAAATTTATCTGTCGGAAAGATCACTATATTCATCCATATCGGTGATTCTACTTCTGTTTTTTGTTTTTTTTTCTAGGTTTAATGGTGCAACGGGAGAGTTGTAAGCCGACGTCTTCCACGACGTAGAGTTTGTTGAGGAGCTGTACCGCTTGCTTGATTTCATTTCCGCTGGTTTAACGGACTTCTTTTGTTGGGCCAACCACAACGTTTCGAAAATTGTTCACAGACGACCACCACTTCTCTGCGTCCCAAGCCAAGGAACCCAACGAAAATAGTACTATGCTCGGTGTAAACCAAGGGCGTTTTCCCTTTTTTTTTACCATCTCATGCTTAATCGGTCTTAGAAAACATGAAAAAAAGCATTCTTCTTCTCTCCTCGGCGACTTCGGACGACATAGTTGTGGTCAGATACTCGACTTCTGGCCTTCGCTCGCGAGCTATCTGAAGTTTTGATTCCGGTCGACTCCGTTACAGAGCGTTGCGTACAGTATTAGTTGCGCTATGGTGCTGTGCTGTGTCCAAGTACTGTGCACGTACAAGTACTATACTGTCCACTTGCCATAGATGGGTGCTTCACTAGCAAAGGCCCTTCTCCATTCAAATTCAATTTTTTAGCTAGACAATCACCTGGTGTATGGTGAGCCTCGTATCTTGATGTCCAGACGTTAAAAGTCTGAATTGTAGTGCGGTATCTACCGCCGACGAGAGACGACGACAAGTGCCACCGTGGTGACAGCAGCGGCCACAGCCGCATAGGTCACGATCTCGTCCGACACTCCCAGCCATTGAGCCAGAGCGCTCGGGGTCGTGGGGGACGCGAACTTGACCTTCCTACCTTTAGCCTTGGCGATGCTGTTCTCAATGTCTCGCTGGATCATCTTGGCTGCAATTGGGTGATACAGATGCTTACAGTCCGCAAAGATTGCCTCGGCCTGTGCAGGACCCAGCGCTGTGCACAGGTCGCGAAAGAGCGGACGTACAAACTTCATCCGACCCTGTTCCTTCAGCATCTCCACAGTCCTGTCAAGCACGCGCAGGTCGCCCGCACGAAGCGACACAGTGTACCACCGGAATCGCAGCTCCGAGTTGTGCGTGGTCGTCAAGTGGTGCTGCGTGAACGAGTCGATCGCGTCCAAGTGGGCCGGCGTCAAGCGCGCGTGCTCCTGTCTCAGTAGCAGCGTGTCCAGCAGCAAGATCCACAAACTGGCGGGCCACTTCGTCAGCACATCCTGCGCGACGCTCGTCCACGTGTCCGCGTTGCTACTCGCCGTCATCTGCTCGCCCAACTTGGTCGCTTGGCTCGTCAACGTCGTGTCGAACTTGTTGGCCACAGGCGGCATGCCAGGCGAGTGGTACCAGGCCTCCCAGTCGATCGCACGGAGCGCCTCCTGCTTGTCGGCAAAGTATTTCTCAAAGAACGCACGGAAGTCGCTCGACGTGAGCGTCTTGAACTTGAACTTCTGGATGTAAGCCTTGGCGAACGTATCGAACACTTGGTGCCCACCGACGACAGTTGACAGATAGTGTAGGAAATTAAAGCCTTTTTCATACGGAATCGAGGAAAACACCTCGTCCGGGTCGACGCCGTCCGTGTCGGGCACCAGCGCCGTGTACGGATGCGTGGGGCCGAACTCTTCCACCGACTCGATGAGGTCGCGTAGACCCATCGCAGCCTTGAGGTCGTACGCCTTGGGGTCCTGTGCGATGCGCGTCTGGATCTTCCGCTCCAGCCACATGGTCCAGCCCTCGTTGAGCCAGAAATCGGTCCACGAGCGGTTCGTCACGAGGTTCCCCGTCCACGAGTGCGAGATCTCGTGCGCCACCACGTCAGCAAGCGAGCGGTCTCCGGCCAACAGCGTGGGGGTCACAAACGTCAAGCAAGGGTTCTCCATGCCTCCGTACGGGAAAGAAGGGGGCAGACACACGAGATCGTATCGCTTCCACACATACTCCTGGCCTGTGATCTCCTCGGCGTGTTGCAGGAACGCCTCCGTCTGCGCAAACTCGTGGGCAGCTTTCGTCACCACCGTAGGCTCCGCCCACACGCGACTACGTGGGCCCAAGTCCACACTCTCCAGTTTACCGGCCACGATGGCCAGTAGATAGGAAGGAATGGGCACGGACTGCTGGAACGAGACTTGGTAGGTAGCGTCCACAGTGTTGTGGTTCTTGCGGCCCTGCGGGTCTGCTATGGCGCTCATCAGACACGTGCACCAGTCCGGCACCGTGACTGTGGCCGAGTACGTGAACTTACATGCCGGCGTGTCCGGACACGGCACGATGGTGCGTGCGTGGATGGCCTGGCACTGCGTGAAGAGATACGGGTGCGTCTTGCCGGCTGTGAGCTCCTTGCTGAGCCACTGCAGGCCGCTGGAGGCGTCGGATGTGGTGTAATCCACACGTATCTTCGTGGCGTGGCTGGGCACAGACACGACGAGTGCGCGGCCGAATACCGGGTGCTCCTTCTCGACCAGAGCGAAGGGCGTCTCCTTGCCGTCTGCATAGGCTTTGGAGACGTTCAAATGGTGCGTGTCCAGCACCACAACGGAGGACGTGGCGGCCGAGGCGTGGCGGAACGTGTACTCGGCGTATCCCTTGAGTTGCTGGGCTGCGAAGTCCAGCGCAATGACCCAATTGAGATGCGTGAACGTCACCTCGTCCAGGTTCGAGTACGAATGCGAGCGAAGGGGGCGCTCTTGATCCATTTTCAACTGCGATTTAGTGGGGATACTGAACAGGGAGGATTGACGAATGAGCGCTGTGATGTGTGTCCAGAGATCCGCACAAGTTATTGTGGAGGGGAAAGTGGGATTAGTGACATCGGAAACGATTTACAGAGTGTAAAAGTGTCGCATAGTCGAAAAAGAGTAGGGATTCAGAAAACGCGCTGTTCGTCTACATGGCCTGTGGTTTGGTTCCTTTTAGGGGGATGATAGGGCGTTACTGCAACCTATCTACGATTACACGACAAAGCGCTGAGAGCAACCTACGACTCTCTTGGGTTGCTGGGTAATTTATCATGGTTTATATTACGTAAAAAATCACAAGAGCCGAATTTTTAAATGTTGTGATAACTATGTTCGAGTAAGTACGAATTTCTTACTTTGTTCGAGTAAGTACGGATCCCACGGTCCCCCCGTTTTAAAGTAAAGAAAGCGGGAGTGGAGGCCGCAGCCCCGGCGAGGATGTCGGCAAAGGGAGCGCCAGCGCAAGGAGAAGAAGGCTCTACAGATGGAGGTACGGGCTCAAGTCATCGTGGTACTCGTGCTGCTTCCGCCACCTGACGATATTTTGTTTGTTTAAAAAGAACGTCGTGCTGGTTTGCGATACCACAAGCCAGTCGACTACGTCCGCGCTGCTCAAGGGTTCACCACAGACCCTGTGGGCGATGATGTGTATATCGATGACCCGTCAGCCACCCAAGCGGATGTGATGAATGAAGATGCTGACATGGAGGGTCTGGTGAACGAGGACGAGGTCTACGACGCAGGCGCAGACGCCGCAGACGGAGAAGCTGCAGACGGAGACGCCGCAGACGGAGATGCCGCTAGCGCAGACGCCGCAGACGGAGACGCCGCAGACGGAGAAGCCGCTATTGCCGACGCCACAGCAGACGCAGATGTAGCGACAGACGCCGCACACGGAGATGCCGCAGATGGAGACACCGCAGACGGAGATGCCGCTAGCGCAGACGCCGCAGACGGAGACGCCGCAGACGGAGACGCCGCAGACGGAGACGCCGCAGACGGAGATGCCGCAGACGGAGACACCGCTAGCGCAGACGGCGTACACTCACGAACTACGGCACCTGTCGAAACAAGACCTGCTAGTCAAGTCAGCCTCGGTATGTTGCTTGCTGTGTTGCTTTATTGTGTTGCTTTGTGTGTTGTTTCGTAATGTTGCTAACTTTTTGTGGCTGTTGATATTAAAGATGCGGTTCGCCAGTTTGTGACAATCACCCGACAGAACGCCGAAGCTGAAACTGCTACAATCAATTCCAGAACAAGTTGTCAGTCAACTGCGGGGTCGAAGTCAAAACCGCAAAAGAAAAAGTCTCGAACGGAGTACGAAGATTCGGATTGTGATAACGCAGTAACAACTGCGTTTCCACCCAAGCGTTCCAAGTTTAATTATGGGGGACAACCCCGCCATGCTACTTCCTCTCAGCCTGTGTCGGCGGGACGGCGCCTACCTCAACGAAAGACTAAAACGTGGGAAGAGCAAAAGAAGATGCTGAAAGCGCATAAGCCTGTGGATAACTTTGTGCCAGAGCTTCCAGTCAAAACATTCAGCAACTGGACTGAGTTTCAGATAGCACTCGAAAGGTACGAGGCAGAATTTTTTCTGCATTACCGTATTCGAAGCTCTGAAACTCGGGAGAAACACAACAGGTAATCTTCAAGTGGGGTTGACGAGTGGTGTTTTGATAGGATATACTAACGCTTTTATTATTCTTTTTGATTGCTGTGTTGCTTTTGTGTTGCTTAGCCGCCCAGGAGCTCTACCCATTCCGCAGCGTCTATCGCACAGTTTTAAGCGGATGCGGTGTACGCACGGGGTAATGCAAGCACCACGTGGGGAAGGTCGACGAGACCATGGCTGGAGGTACACCGAGTGCGAGGCAAGCTTTACGATTCGATCAGCAAAAGTTGTAAAGAAAGGAGTTTCCAAATGGGAAGTCGCCGTTCAATTGGACTCGGAGGTAAGAATGTTTGATATTATGTGCTTCGTTTGTGAGCACTGACTTATCACATTATCGTTTTCTGTAGATATCGAAGCACAACCACAAAACCAGCAAGACTATTAACGATTCGTACCGCGGAGCTAAGTCGATGCCTCTGTCGTCCAAGGTTCGAGAAGATCTCGGACTATTGGCAGACATGAAGGCCAGCACTGCAGATATCAACCGATATCTTTCTGATAAGCTTGGTGGGTGCTTCTGGTGACCGTGACGAGGATGTGTCAGTCAAAGTTTGTTTTATCAATTTAAATTAACATTGTTGTTTTATTTTTGCTTTAACAGATATGGTTCTGACTTCACAGCAAAATAGAAACATTTTGCAAGAAGTGTTGGGATCTACAACAGTGGAGCGGACCAGGGTGCTACTGGATACATTTGTGGAGGAGGACAACAACGACGTTCTTCTTGTGCAAGATCAGATGGGGATTGCTTGTGTCATAGCTATGCAGACATCGCTTCAGAAGACATGCTTCGAGCAGTGGGGCGACAGTTTGGTAATGGACTGGACGCACGGTACCAACAACTTGGGGTATCATTTGGGTTAGTATGATATTTATAAATTATTATTCATTTCGTCTAGCAACTGCTAACAATTTATATGAATGAATTGTACACAGGGAGTTTGGTAGTTACGTCAGCTACTGGAAGAGGCATCCCGATTATTGATTTTCTTGCACTAGATCAAAAGGCTGTTACGATGGAGTACATTGTTGAGTTTTTCAAGCGCCACAACCCATTTTGGAAGCGAATCCAGACAATTGTTATCGACAAAGACTTTGTGGAATGGCGCGTGCTT
The DNA here is from genome assembly GCA_011320135.1 of Phytophthora betacei. Classification (NCBI taxonomy): domain Eukaryota; phylum Oomycota; class Peronosporomycetes; order Peronosporales; family Peronosporaceae; genus Phytophthora; species Phytophthora betacei. Next base: position 35,227 of record JAANHX010000559.1, read on the forward strand.
GAAAAGGCGTTCCCTCACACCAAAGTACTTTTATGTCAGTTCCACGCGCTCACGTACTGGAGGAAAGTTTGCAGAAGACCAAAATTTAACCTGAAGATGGCACAGCGGGAAACGATGGAAGCTGCGTTCGCAAAGCTCGTCTATTGGTACGGAGCAGCTCACTGATATGTTGTGTTGCTTCTTATGTTGCTGACTGACTGTGTTGCTCTTTATGTTGCTGACTCACTGGGTTGCTTCGTGTGTTGCTGAATATGACATTGGGTGGTGTTTCGAATGTACTTTCAGTGCAAGTCGGAGGAGCTTCGATTTAGAGCTGGCTGAGTTCACGAAAGTCTCCAAGAAAGAGTGCCCCGAACTACTCGAATACTTCTCGGCAAACTGGAAAACGTGCGTGTCAATGTGGGCAAATCACGTACGAAGCGAATATTTCTCAGCTGGTAATACCACTACCAATCGAATTGAATCAAACTGGAACCAGGTAAAACTTCTTTTGGGCAAAAGACCTCGACTCGACGCGACAATCAGCGGGCTGCTGGCACATCAAAGAACAATCGTTCGGCAGGTTCTTGCTACGATGGGAAAGCATGCATCTACCTCTCGTCTACCGGGAACTGTTCCAGACTTTTTAAGTATCGTTTCTAAGCACTTAAGCCACGATTCATTGGCTAAAGTACGTTCTCAATGGGACTATTTTATGGTTTATTCGATGGACACTACGTGCACAAAGGAAAAAGGTGGAGCTGGTATGTGGAACGTGAGATCCAATGGGTACACATACGAATGTAACGATTTCGAGTGGACTTGTTCGTGCTCATTCTATTGCAGTTACAACCTACCGTGTCAGCACTTGATGTATGTTGCTGAGCATGTCCATCGTTTCGAGTATCTACCTGCCATGACTGTTCACGCGCACTGGGATATGATGGCGATGGTGGAGCTGGAGAAGGATTTCAGAGATGGTATATCATCGCTTCAAGCTGTGGAGGCCTCGATGAAAGTAGCAGGTGCAGCTTATGAACATGATGGTTTGACTCAAAAGAAAGCGGGAGCGGACGCGATCGAAACACAACTTGATTCGGTCGAGATGGTCGAAGCGACCCATCATGATTCCGCAACACAAGAAGCAACCCATGACTCAACTCAAGAAAAACATGATCGAAGTGGCGGTGAAGCTCAGCGTAAGCATAAACGCCGTGTCGTATATGTAAAGATGCGGCGCCGAGAGCGTGCCAACGTTGTTGTACTGTCATCAGAAGAGAAATACTGCTATGCAAAAGCTGTGTTTGAACCTGTAATGGAACATCTAGCGGAATTGTCGAGTCCAGCATTCTACTCCGCCCTGAAGGCCTGGAAAACAATAGTTAACAAAGGTCTACACGATGTTGGATCAGCCGAAGAGCAAACATCAGACGCTACAACAGTGCCAGATGAAGACGGATCAGGAGAAGACTTGGATGCTATCGACACTACGTCTGACATAACACCAGCAGATCTCATTGAAACTATGAATTTCATTCGTGAAATGGAGAAAAGTGAGTTTGATCTGCAAAGAAATACTACAAGGGCCGAGTCGTCGCAGGAAAGTGAGCTTGGTAGTTCAACCTCACGGAATAAAACAGCTCCATCCAGTGACATTGACATCGCCACCTCCACTTCGGCGAATCCTGGCGTGAATCCGGGCGTGAAGCCCGGATTAACAAAGTATTACCCGACAAAAGCCGCGGTCACGGTAAAATCTACGGAAGAACCACCCAGTGTGAAGAGTGATTACCCCCCAAAAGCTGCAGTAAAGGCAGAAGCGCCCAAGAAAATATCGAAAAACGTTGGAACACAAGGAGGCCGTCTGGAAGTGCTACGTATTCCAAAACCCAAACCACGAAGCAACCAACGAAAAAAACTAAAGCAAGCTCGGCTGGAGAAACCCGCAAAGCCTAATAAGCTAGCCGTTATTACGTTACCGGACAAACATGTGCCATCTGTGTCTCGCGTCATCGTGTGGGCAACAAATACTTCCGACCAGAATCATGTCAGCGAGATCTTGGCAGGTTACCCAACGATCTTGGACGACGATTTCATGAATGCGCGTGTTGCACACAGCTGTCGAGAGTCTGTGTCTCCCAAGGACTACGTCTACAACTTTGTAATTCCCAAACCGCTAGTAATTAAGCTGAAAGCGGTCATTGAAGCAGAACGGAAGAAGCGACCCAAGTCGAAGTATTTCAACCCCGTGGTTGAGCACCAGGACAGCAACACCGAAGCAATTATTGCATATTTTCCTGGTGGAACGCCACGATTTACAAGGTAAGCTTTTGTAGTGTTGCTCGGTGTGTTGCTCGGTGTGTTGCTCGGGTGTGTTGCTGTGACTGACTTGCTTCTACAATGTTGTTGGCTGCTGTACGAATCTGTTACAACAGTGAAGCCGTCTCCAAAATATCGGAGTTTTACAACGTGGTAAAAAAAATTAACGCATGGAGAGCTGACATGGAATGGCTGCAAACGACCAAGTGGAGCAATATCCTTGCAAACCCCGAGTTGTTTAAAGCGGAGACTGATTCGGACGACATATTCTTACTGTCGGCGGGGGAAAAACATCAGGAGCTGGCAAACGAAGTGGTGGTACAGCTCGAGGGTGCTTGTTTAAGTTCTACTTTCCGACTAACAAGTGGTGAAGGCGCCGTTAAGGTCGACACGCTCGTTGGAATGCTTGCGCGTGACAGAATGCTCTCTGATGTCATTATCAATTTCAGTGCTCGATGCATCTGCGATGCGCTGGGAGATTGTTACGCATTGGATTCATTTTCTCCAACTATGGGCTGTCCGAAACCACCACCGTCACGGATTTCAAGCTTCCACTACCTTGTGTTGCCTCTGCATTTAAGCAACATCCATTGGGGTGTCGTCATCGTTGCCATTGCTTACAAAAGAGAAGATCCGTGCTTTACACCCTACTACTACGAGTCAATGTGCGGATCTTCGTATAGCGATACGATGGAAGCGACTTACACGTCTACGGTTGTGCCATTTTTGAAAGAGTGGCATGATAAAACCATGCCGAATGAAGATTATCCAGTGGAGAACAGTAAAGTATGGTTAATGTCGCCAAAGCAGCCCGATGGAACTTCGTGTGGTGTGTTGACTATTGCCCAAGTTTATTCCGTGTTGAAGGACAGCTTCCAGTTTGCACAAGGTGCCGTTACAACAGACGATATCGCAATTATGCGGCTTCGTATCATTTGGATGATAGTTATGCAACCAGAAGTTAACACTGTAGCAAACCAAATTGCTAAGGAGATAGAGGCGACTGACTTGGAGCTACTTGCGACCATAACACATTAACACGAGCAGTTGCCTTCGCCAAATGGTATCGATTTTTTAAGTAGTTACGTCGTCTCGTCTTCTTCCTGTGAGTTTTGTATTAAGCTGATTTAAATGTGCTCTAATAGAGCTTCGCAGCACTGTTCGAGAGCCACTGAGAACGACATCACGTAGCCTGTTTCGTGCGTAGGTACTCCAGCAGCGGCGGCAAGGCGGATAGTCTGTTCCTTCTCGTGAACTATCATCAGAGCCAACTCGTCTCGTTCATTCATAAGCTCTAGTGAAAACTGTGAGATTTTCTCCAGCTTTTCTTCTATCAGCTTGATATTCTGGAGGCGAGAGCGCAGCATTTGCTTGCAAACCATAGCCTTTCGAGTGCGCGAGAGAGTGGTGCCTTCATTATTTCGTGGCTGTAGCGTTGGGGGGGGACAGTGGCGGTGGCAGTTGATCGGAGCAAATGCCGTCGAAGTGTTTGCTGCTGCCTTGGTCCATTTTGTGTGTGCGCCAACAGCCGCTATTCCTCTTGGGCAACTGTGATATTTGTCAAATGGCTTATGGAACTTTCACAGTTCCGGTATTTTTTTTCTCAAAAGAAGGAAGCCCTAAAATAAATTACGCCGTGTGTTGCTTCTGGGGGTTGCTTCTTGTGTACGGGAGGCTGGTAGGTTGCTGCAAGACCTGTCGTTTTGTCGTAATTAGGTTGCAGTAACGGGACTCGATGATAGGCGTACGAAATGATCTGCTGCGGCTTCGTTTTGTCTGCTACATGTAGCAGCGCTAGTCCACACGTACGGCGATGACATATCAGCAACCGATAGGAAATTGCCGATTGCATACTGTGCACCTTACTTTCAATCTCCAACCAAAGTTCAAATTCATTATTATACTACTTTAAGGTAAGAAGATATTAATACATGTAAATCGGTGGTATTTAGAGCTATCTTAAGCTTGAAGATAAATCGGAGGCATGGGGTGCCATAATGTGCAATTTCTTGTGTGGTGCAGCGCCTCATTTGTGTAGTAGGTTTTGTGGTCTGTGTGTGATTTTGTCAGCCTTTATGCATTCAGCTAATTCTTTGTTTTGGATGTGCTCTCAAAATTTAGGTTGGCTTTTTAAAGCGTACCATTTAGAAGGTACACTTGGCTTGGCTACAGGATCGAATATCCGTAGGCAGTGCCTACTAGGCACACGGTCCTCACCAATCAAATTCCATTTATCCTCTTCCTATTGGCCAAAACACTTTTGACCAATCCTCTGCCATTATCGAATTGGTCTGGAGGCGGACAGCCAAGCATTATCATCTTCTCAGGCAGGAAGAGCGACGTCCGCTTCTCTCCATCCCGAGGCCCCGTTCAAGCACCTGCGCAAGTCGTGCGTGTGTGCCTCCATCATTTCCTCCACCGCAAGCGTTGAATTTGTCAATAGAAACCTCGTCCACAGCTCATTATCATGACAGAAGCGCAGCCAGAGAACCGCGCCACATTGGACGCCAAGACGAAGCTCGACGCTGCCGGCAGCTCCTCCAAGCTGCGTCCTACTGCCAAAGAGTTCGTATTTAACACGGCGGCTCCTGTATGGACGCCCTCGTTTGTGGCGTCACCACCGCCCGCTCCTGTCGCCCCTGTCGCCCCTCCTGCCCCTGTCGCTCCTCCCGCGCCTGCCGCGAAGAAGAGCCAACTCAAACTCACAGCCAAGCCCTTCGTGCCGTCCTGTACGCAAACTACTGCGATGATACATATAAAAAGAGTATGTACTAACTTTATTTAACATGTTGCTACTCTAGTTATGGCCCCAGCGTTCGTGCCTGCATCGCTGAAGACGCCCGAAGTGGAGAAGGTGGAGACGGTCAAGGAGACGGAAGTGACGACGCCCACGTCAGAGCCTGTGTCGACACCTGCGACGTCAGCGGCTTCTTCCAATGCGTCGGAGCCTGAGACGGAGAAGGAGGAGAAGCTCGAGGAGGCCTCGGAGCGAGAGGAGAAGCAGAAACAGGACGTCGACGTCCAGGAGGTCGTCGAGGAAGTGACCGCCGAGCCTGAGGCCGAGAAACCCGAGGTTGTGGCCGAGCAGGCGGTGATCGGAGCGCGTATTATCTACACTATCAAGCAGCTGCTAGATATGGAGCCGGACGTGGAGCTGTGCGTCATCCCGGAGCGTGTCAAGGGCATGGTGATCGCTGCCGACAAGACCACGAAGGCGCTATCGGCCCCTGCGCCTGAAGTCTCGGGAAAAGGCATGCGTCGTAATGACTCGTCTCGCTCTCTGGGGCGTCACGGCAGCAGCGGCAACTTCAGTGAAGGGCGCGGACGTCGGGAACGTAGCGGTGGACGTGGAGGACGTGGAGGACGCGGCGGACGTGGCCATCACGACACTGCGCCCGCACTGGAAGACTGCGCGCCTCTGGATATCAACGAGGAGACGCGCTGGAAGCCTTCGCACGCCAAGTCGCGTCTGGACGATCCTGTGGAGACCGCCGAGGCGTCTCTGAAGGAAGCCAAGTCGATTCTGAACAAGCTGTCGATTGAGAAGTTCGACAAGCTGTCGGATCAGCTGATTGAGGTGGCTGTGCGAGGCCTGGAGGTGCTCAAGGGCGTGATCGAGATGGTGATCGCCAAGGCGCAGATGGAGTGGCACTTCGCCACCATGTACGCGGAGCTGTGCGCCAAGATCGCGCAGACGGCCATGCCGGCGATCACTCTGGAGGAGGGACAAGTGGCGACGGACACGCATAAACTGTTCCGGAAGCTGCTGCTGCAACGCTGTCAGAAGGAGTTCGAGGCCAAGCCGGAGCTCGAAGGGCTAGAGACGTTATCCGAGGACGAGCGACGCGAGAAGGAGCTCATCATGAAGCGCGCGTCGCTGGGCCACATCCGCTTCGTGGGCGAGCTCTTCAAGCAGCGGATGCTGAGCTCGCGCATCATGCACGAGTGCGTCGGCATCCTGTTTGGAAACACCGCAGCGCCTGACGAGGAATCGCTCGAGTGTCTGTGCAACTTGCTGAGTACCATCGGCCGGGCGCTTGAAGCCAATGCGAGAGAGAAGGCCGAGTTGAACCACATCAACGGATACTACGCGACTATCAAGAAGCTCAGTGGCGAGTCCACGCTGCTGTGTACGCGAGTGCGCTTCATGCTGCAGGATCTGCTGGAGCTGCGCACGAACCGCTGGGTGGCTCGTCGTAAGGAGACGAAGGCCATGACGATCGCCGAGGTGCACGCGGAAGTCGCTCGCGAGGCCAAGGAGAAGGAACGATCCAGTACCACCAAGTCTGGCGGCCACGCGCGTCTGCAGCGCAGTCAGTCGATGAACTCCACTGGCTCCGTGGGCTCGAACGACCGCCGACGTGGCAGTGGCGGAGGCGCGTCGGCGGCCTGGAAGGCTCGCACGGCGGCGTCTTCTACAGCTCCGTCTAGCGCCCCCACAGTGGACGCTGATGGCTGGGAGACGGTGACGGGTGGAGCACGTCCCAAGGGGCTGAAGCACCGCAGTAACTCGGACCGCTTCCCATCGCCCGCGTCCTCGGGTGGACTGCCTCGTCACCCAAGCGGCACTCGCTTGAGCAGCAACAACACGTTCGCGTCTCTGAGCGGTAAGGACGCCACACGCAAGGAGCGCGGCCGCAGCAACAGCTCGTCGTCTTCGTCTTCGCGCTCTTCGCGCGGACGGGAAGACGCTGGACGTCCACCGACGCCCTCATCCACCAAGTCGAGCAATGACCGCACTTCCAAGCCTGAGAAAACTGCGGAGACGGAGACTGCAGCCCCGACACTGACGGCTGAGGCGTTCGAGAAGAAGGTGAAGGCTATTCTGGACGAGTACGTGGAGCTGGAGGACCTGGAGGAGGCGCACGCGAGCTTCACGGAGCTCAATGCGTCGAGCCACTACGCTCTGATCCCCAACAAGGTGCTGAATATTGGTCTAGAAAAGGGCGACAAGGAGCGCGAGGCCATTGCGAGCTTCCTGGCTGGCCTGTACGACCGCAAGGTGGTGACGAGTGCTGCTCTGGAGAGCGCGCTGCAGGACGTGCTCGAGTTCGCCGAGGACATCGAGATCGACATTCCCAAGACGCTCCCGTACTTGAGCGAGATAGTGGCGCCGTCGGTGGTGGCGGGCAGCATCACGATCCCGCAGCTCGTGACGATGACGGAGCATCTGCGCTACAACGGTAAGGCCGCCAAGCTCATCGGAGCGACGCTGGCGGCTGTGGTGTCGTGCGAGGACGAAGCGAAGGTGCAGGAGCTGCTGGCCGCGGAGAGCGTCGACTTCATGGCGCTGCTGGCCGAGGCGAACCGCAACGAGGAGGCCGTGCAGACCTTTTACCAGGACTACGCGCTGGGGTTCCTCATGTAAACACACCCACAGAGTTGTGTGTGTTTCCTGCTTCGCTCCATGATTTATTGGGATGGATATAGGTAGATTTGACATTCACGGACAGGAAAATAGAGCGCACGTGACGTTCGTTGAAGTTTAGTTGTCCAGCGTGAGTAGGCTACATGTATGAAGGATGCCAGTGTATAAGTTGTCAGCTAGCAATGGTTCATTTCTACTATGTAATGTATCATTGAAAGAAGATCTGGAGCTATTAATGGATACTATTTCTCACAGGTTGTTTTTCTCTAAACTTGTCGAGTAAGCGGACTTTGACTCACTTCCAAACCGTTTTTATTAAGGAAGTGAGTATTTTGCCCGACTGGCTAACCGACTATACAATTATACTCACCAATATGCATAAAATGGACTTAGCCGACGGTCTTGGCAACACTCGCTCGGAATTAATTTCTAATCCCAGACACAGCGCCTTGCCGAGTCGAGGACTTAGAGGCCGGGGTGGGGCAGGCCGCGCAGCGGCGACCCCCGAGCGCAGCGCAGCAAGCGAAGAGAGGGGCGGGCCCACGGCTATAAGTCCGCAGACGAGTGCAAACGCGCTAGTGGCCTACCTTTACTCCAATTTAACCGTACTATACTATTTGTACACGTATAAAAGTCGATGCTATGTTACCTCAGTCGGGCAAAATAACGAGTGCCTTTTATTAAAGCTCCTCGGAATCGCCTCCGTCCATCATATCATGGCTTCTTCGCTGCCAGCTCAAGCTTCGTGTCTACAAGACCAGCGCTACACAGATGGCCACTTCGTCAACGCGCGTGGTCAGAAGCTTTTCTACTGCGCCGCCTTCCCGCCCGAATCGGTGCCTCTCCGTGGCGTGGCGCTCTTCCTGCACGGTATGGGAGAGCACTCGCTGCGCTTCACGCACGTGTACCGACACTTGTGCCTCAATGGCTACGGAGTGATTGCGTATGACATGCTGGGTCACGGCCAGAGTGAAAGTGAGAAGCCCGGGCTACGCGCACACGGCTCCGAGTTCCAGTACTTCGTGGACGACACGAACCAGTTCGTCACGGCCGCTAAGCTCGCTGTATACAGCAAGATGCTACCGGAAGGAGCTTCTGACCCCCCATTAGTCATCATCAGCATCTCGTTCGGAGCTCTGGTGGCTCTTAACACGATTCTATCGGGGAAACATCACTTCAGCGGCTGCGTAGTGGCCTCTCCAGCCATCGCCGTCGAGTACACGCTCACTCTCCGTCTGATGGAGCTCGTCGCCAGACCGCTGGTGTGGCTGTTCCCCGAGTCGAGGTTAGTGGCAGGAGTCAACTTTGCGGGCTTGACACGAGACCCAGAGTTCCTAAAGGACTATATGGCGGACCCACTCAATGTCACGGACAATCTGACCACCCTCATGGCGGTGCAGGTCAGTCTGGGCATGAAGCAGTTGCAGGAGAGCGACCAGATTCTAGATGCCAACAGTACATTCTGCAACGTACCGCTGTTGGTGCTGCAAGGGACAGAGGACAAGGTCACGAGTGTGAAGATCGTGGAGGATTTCATGACTCGTGCTGCGAATAAGGACAAAAAGCTCAAGCTCTTCCCGAATCTCTTCCACTGTCTTTGGAACGAACCGGAGAAGCAGCAGGTGATGGACTACGCGAGTGACTGGCTCAACAAGCGATTCAACGCTGAGTCGACCTTAAAAAGCGCCTCAAAGCTTTGAGAGAAAGACGTAGCGACGTTTGATACAGCCATCAAACGAAGCTAGATCCTGTTGTAATTAAGTGTTTTATTATATGTAGTTTATCCTTTACGAGCCCTTCCTTGCGGAGCTTTCATACTTTACAATTTGTAACGCTGTACTTTTCGACTTCACGGCGGACAGTCGATGAAGATGATCGAAGGGTGCGAGTCCGGCGTGAGTGGGAACGTGTGCTCTGTCTGTGGACTTCGACCGTGCGGGTCTCGGCTCGAGCCGAAGCCAAAATGTCTGGAATGCACGTGTCGTGGTGACGTGGACGTGTGTACAGGCTGCGGGGACCCTGTCGGCGTCGAGTTGCAGCTCCGTCCTGCGGCTTCGCTGTGCTTGGGCTGGTAGGAGAGACCGTGGATCGTGAACCGACGACGAGTCTTGGTCTGGTACGAGATGCGACGCTGCTCCTCCGCAGCGACAGCGGCAGCCGCGTCAAGCTGGTGCTGTGCGGATCCACCCAAGCCGACCGTGAAACGCAGGCCGTGCCCTTGCGAGTGGGATCGACGAGACCACAACTTGGCGTGTTTGGTCTTCTGCTTGGTGTTGGACGTCTCCGTTGTTGACCGAGTGGCTTCATCTTCGGTACTGCTAGTGCTGCTGCGACGATGACTGCGGAACCACTTCAACGGCATGATACGAGCTTGTTCTGGAGCGTATAGAGGCTTGCGATCTTGTTGACCGATTTGAGAATGAAACTTGCTGGTGTGTCGGATACAAGGCCTCCCAATCGATCGCCATTCTCTGACACATCGCTCGGAGCTTATTCTTCGAGCTCTGTCCAGAGCTCACCGAACTTTGTGGCCGACAGTGTCTGCCACAACAAGCGAAACAAGACGCTTTGCTGACGTGGGCTTTTCCATTCACGGCTGTTTCAGCTTTCTTCGGAGCTTTTTTTTTCAATGCAGCGTTTCAAGTCGAAAATCTCCATCGAAACTTTGCCAGCTGAACACGTCGAGAAATCCGTGAGGAAAATTGTTTGGCAAAACAGTCGATGAAACGTTACTCTCGAGTGACAAAGCTTGATCCACTAGCTGCGAAGAAACACTGTTGTGAGGCAAATAAAAATCCGCTTTCATTCTGACATGAGCAAAAATTTCAGCTGAGGAAGCAGGCTAGCTATTAATATGCTCCAAATTTTCCCTTTACTGTTTCAATTTCCATAATATTTGTGTCCGATATCAGGAAGACCCTTCGCACAGTGAAACGAACTTACCGCTACAGACCAATCGCAATAAAAAATCTTTGTTCTGTCTGTAGCTACAGTAAAGAAGCATAGCAAAACAAAGATGTGCCGAGCCGATGTGGAAAGCCTCGCTTCACCGAATTCTGCTTTTTTCAATCGCTTCAACGTGGGCGTTTTTACCGAAATGGCTGCACCAAAGGGATCGCACCAAATGCTGCCTCCTACGTCCCAGGCTCTGCGTCGTGCCTGCCAGCTAAATAACTCTTAAAAGATCTATCCGAGCAGTCAAATAAAGTGTGCGTCAGTGCAATGAAGCTCTCGACACTTGTCTTCTATTTTAAGGCTTTTCGGGCAAGTCACTCGGGTACAGAGTCCGCTGTACTCAACAGATACTTGGTCCACTCGGCATTTGTGAGACCGCAACTATCTTACATCCGAACAGTCCTCAAGGCGTCACGCTTAGACAAGTGGTACGCCAGACTCACCACCATCTTAGTCCACTGACCACTTCGGATTCTGCCCAAATCAAGTCCAAAGGTAAAGTGGTAGAGATTGCAGGCGTCGTTTGGTCTTCGAGTACGCCACCACTTCTGCTCTGATCTGCCGTGTTCTCGTCTTCGTACGTCTCCTTTAAACGTGGAAGCTCACCGTACCTATATGGGAGTTTGCTCATCAGCCAGAATTTCAAACGTAACTAAGGAGGTCAGTATATGTACAAGCAGTTCTAGAAAAACTCAACCCTGTTACACCACCGACATCGAGCTTCAATTGCTAATCTAGCGACTCTAGACCGGTGAGGGTAATAATGCCAAAAGAGAATTTAAGTTCCAAGACGTGGTGTGGAATAAAGCGAGACGGCAACATTTTGCTACGGAGAATGATACGAAGTTCTCAGATTCCTAACGGGACAACGGACCTTTGCCGGTTTATCAAAATGGAGAAGATCGTATTGAGCTATCGCCACGCCACCTCCAGTGAAATTGTAGAGCGAAATTGGAGAAGAGTATTGCGTTTATAGTATTTAAGTCTTTTGTCACAATGCAAGGCTCGTAACGGGTAAAAGAACACGAGATAGCTTGTCTTTCATGACCAAGTGCTGGCAGAAGGTTTGATCGCGGGGGTCCAGCTCCAAAGTCCCAATACCCCGGTGCGTTGATCGAGGGCAGCGTCACAACGTCGCGTTGAACGAGTGTAATGGCACTGAGAGGGACTTTCATTTCAGCCAGCAGCGTGGAAACCACGTCCATCCCCAAGACGTCGCCAACGCCCTGAAGACAGAATTGTCCAATGGAGGCCAAACGTTCGTCTTCATTGGCTGGAATCGGGCTAGATAATCGGTTATCTATGTCTGTTTCAACTACTCCTCTTCGTTCAGGTTCAAGGCTGGCATCATCAGCTGGAGCGATAGATCATTCTCGAAGGTGTGTGGGCGTGTAACGTTAGACACGGAGCCGGAATGAAGTCATCGTCGAAGAAACCCTCCAATGGAGGATATGTGGAAGATGCTCGCCACCTCCTCAATACTGACATTCAGCTGAGCACTACGTTGTCTATTAGTGTACGTCCAGGTGCTCCCATTGCGCTTGATCACTTCGGAAGAACAACAGTTGTGAGGACTCAGCAATGACGGCGTCATTAAAAGCCTTAGTATCGACTACTAAGCTTTGCAGCGCGATGGTCAATGGCGGTGGAGAAGCATCGAATGTGGCAGTCGCAGAAAATGGTCCCGAGCTTTCGACTCGACTTTGAATTGTGCGTTTTTAAAGCCAATTAATACCTGAACTCGAAATCCTGTACACCCTGTTCAATGCGGCATCAATGCAGTTGTTACTGCACATGGTAACCGATTCACTGGACATCTCGTCATGCCTGGCCAACGTAGAGTAAAAATTCACCGACAGAATTCTCGGGAAACCTGGTGGTAACCTCACAAATCGCGGAATACCGAGGATTCGGCCTCCGTCCAAGTGGACTTTGGCTCTTGGAGCGACAGTTGGAAGTGCATAAGGAAATATGCGGTTAAGCATCGTACAGCTTGTATTCGGCATTCGCAAAGTCTAGATTGAACTTCACACACAGCACGTACATGTACTCAGCTCCTGGCATCTCATCCCATGTCAGTATCGCCTTGTGGTCGAGTTGGCCTCGTCATGCCCCACCCCAATCTCAAATTTGATTGTCCGAAAGTCGTCTCAGATTGGAACGAAGCACGGATCCTGGGGTCGCTTGGCGTGGTCGATAACTAAGGTCTGGGCAGAAATGTCGCCCCTGGGGACTATTCGCAGCACCGAACACGTTGAGCCATCGACTGACGAGTGACTTGGCGAATGAAGTGCATCGTCCGAATTCACCAATGTATTCCCCGTGTGGAGTGCTCTCAAACTCAATGATGTGGATCTCTCCAGTCTCATCAAACCACTTCAGAAAATTGGTATATGTTCGTCGATTTGAAGGGTTCTTAAATTAATTTTGAGATACTATCCGTACTGCCACTTTTAATATTTCGGGACACAAATGCGGGACAGTCTGTTGATATAAGAATAAGAAAACTGCCCCATAAAAATGCCCAGCTTATATAAATGACAATATCGCACTGATAGAGCGCAGCTACTAAAATGATAAACTAGTGGCAGAGGGGTTTGCTGTGCTCGCACCTGGCACACGAAATGCTGCTACATTATCAAAAGAACATATGTTCTTCCGCTACAAAAACCATGTAGCGGAAGAACATATGTTCTTTTTTTTGGGTATCCAACTTTTCCTCCTTCGGACTTCACTGCTAGGGGCAAGCTGGCTTGATTAGCTTTGGAGATTTAGGCTCGTTGTAGTTCCCCTCCGAGCTGGCTCGGTATCTGACGCGGGACGCTGTCTGTTTCGTTATATTTCCACATCGAGGCCTTGATCATCGAACTTGCCGCGTCTCGGATCATTCCTTGTAACGGGGTACGTAGCCCTAAGTGTACCCTGGTTACATGAAGTGTGACACTTCACACTTCAGGAGTATGACACGTCATACTCCGGGATATTTGGTACAAGGTACCAAGGTCGTTCAAAGCCAACCATTGGTCAAACGACATTGCATTTCTATAGGTAACTTATAGTTTGTATTAAACCCAAACTTAACCTACCTATAAATATACTCAGTTTACAATCTACCTTATTTAGGTCACTTCGCTCTCTTTAATTAAAGAGGGGACCTGTGAGCTGCCGCTCACTGAGAGTTTGTATACTCTCGGAAGATAACTTCCTCTAGCGCAACGTGCTGTGTGACCCCGTCACACTTGGTAGCACTTGTAGTCAATCCACGCCACCGCGGGTAGACTACCTGAACCTCTCCGAAGTTCGTTGCCATGGATAGGAACGACTTCTCCCATATGAACGACTCTCAGTTCGAGTCGGTTCGGAAGATGGCAGGCATCTTCGGGATGGAGGCCCTGCAGAGCCTGGTGGTATCAACACCGGCTGAGCAGCTCGAGCGCGTCAATGCATTCGACGCGTACGAGCAGGGCCTCATCGCGCATGTGCGGGAGAACCTGCAGGCTCCGGCGGCGGAAGTAAATCCGCCTCACCCGAAGCCAATACGGCTAAAGGTTAAGCCGTATGAAGGGAAGGAAGGCGAGAACCTTCACTTCTGGGTCCGAGAAGTAGAGCTCGCGATGGACGCGGCTCTGATCTCGACCGAGCAACTGCGTGTTGCTTTTGCACTCTCCAACCTTAGCGGCCGTGCTAAGCGTTGGGTGTACACACGGGAAGCAACATCCCCTGGATGTTTCACATCCTGGGCTCAGCTGTGCGAACAGCTCCGAGCCGCATTCCTCCCGGCGAACTACGAGTACCACCAGCGTTCGCGCTTCCTCGCGTGTAAACAAGGGAGGCGCGAACTGCACGAGTATGTGCAAGAGATACGGGAGCTCACGGCGTCCTTAGTGGGAAACCCACTCAGCGAACACATCAAGATGACTGTGTTCGTGGACGGCCTTCGAGTGGGCCCAGCACGCACTCAGCTGTTCCGGGTGCAGTCAAGCACCCTTGAAGAGGCGATTCAAGTGGCTCTTCAAGAAGAGTACACCCATCGCCAGGCGCGTACGCCGGCCTCAGCGTGGCCTGGGAGTTCCATGTCGGCCCCCGGTCGAAGAAGCCCCAACGGACCAGTTCCCATGGAACTCGGGTCCACCGAACAGCGTGACATCCGCTGCTTCGGCTGCGGGAAGATGGGCCACTTCAAGCGCGACTGTCCCGCGGAAAGACTCCGCAGACGGTCTTTCCTCAAGCCCATCCTCAAGGGTCGCTGGCTCAAGCCAGGATCCCGGGGACAGGGGAACGCCGGAAACCAGTAGGGGCGGGGCGCCCTACTGGGGAAGAACTAAGTCTTCGTGATGGGTGCGCGTACCACGGGGACTTAGCCCCTGAGAGTCTTCGCAGTCTCGAATCGGCGAAGAGCAGCGGCGGGATGCTCGTAGTACACGGATGTGTACGGGGATACGATCATCTCTTTAGAATCTTGATCGACTCTGGGCGTCGAAGAATTTCGCACGCCGCCAGACGGTTGCTCGTAGCAGCAACAAGTTGTCCGATGCTTTGAGAGAAAGCAAGGGCAACGGGACGGTGTCAGTGCGACTGGCCGACGGGAAGGTCGTCACTGTCCCCAACGTCCAAGTGGATCTGGCCGTCAAGTTTGAAGACTTTGACAGCCTCGAACAGTTCACTGTTCTCGATATGGATCCATATGATATGATCCTGGGCATGCCCTGGCTTGAGAAGCACGAGCCCTGGATCGACTGGCGAGGCAAGGCAATCGGTGCCAGCCGCCCTGCGCAGTCCGACAGAGCATTGGTGAGTCATGTTCCCACCTCTGTCAGGACCCGGGGCGCCCGCAAGGGCTGCCAGGGTACCAAAGCATCCGGCAGATGCTTGGGAGTCGTCGACGTATATGACGACTCCGAGGATGTTTTGATGGTGGCCGCGCCCAAACGAGGCGCTGGCCAAGTGGGTAACTTAGGTCCACAGGCGGGTAACTTAGTTCCGTAGACAGCTGCAGCTGTCATGAACACTGAGAACAGCGTGTTCAGAGTGGGTAACAGAGTTCCACTCACGGTCGCCCAGACCTTAACTGAAGAGGAAGGCGTTGAACACGCTTCCTGTGTGGGTACCACAGTACCACACGAGGCCACGAGTGCCTCGGATGTCGTAGTGACGACATCCCTAAACGTGGGCAGCAAAGCTCCCCGTCACAGCCGCCGTCGGCAACGACGCCGCCGCCGCCTCAAGTTGAATCCGAACTTCGTTCCGATCGACGTCGCTTCAAGCGACTCGGAGTCCAGGACCCGGGCTCCTCCGACAAGGCCGGCGGAAGAGTATTATCACATCTTCGATGGCGAGACCGGCTTACCCGTCAAGGCATCTGGTGTCCACTTGGAACCGTTGCCAGAGGTTGCAGAAATACTGCACCTCGAGGAAATGACGGCTGAGTCTTTCCTGACCAACCTCAAGGCTGGAGAGATTGCTGAGATGGTACTCATGAGACCTGAGACCACTCAGGAGGAGCTGAACTCCTCCTCTGTCTTGGACGAGAACGTCCTAAAAGACATAAACAAGCAGCGTCAGGCGCGCTTGGGTTCTGAAATTCTCAAGAACCCCAAGGATCCGGTGTATCCTTTGGTGACGGAGTATGCGGACGTGGTGAACAAACACCCACCGACCCAACTCCCACCGGATCGAGGCGTACGGCACGAGATTGATCTCGTGCCCGGCACAAAGTATTGTGTCACGAGGCAATGGCCTCTCCCGCGCGAACAGTGCGAGGTCATTGATGCCTTCTTCGACGCGAAAGCGAAGGCAGGCATGGTGCGGGAGTCGAAATCCCCGCACTCGACGCCGACTTTCTGCGTTCGTAAGCCGAACGGAAAGTGGCGTCGGGTTCACGCTTATAACAAGCTGATCAACGCAACGGTGCCGGCCCAAACACCAATCCCACGAAAGGATGTGTTGTTGAACAACATGGCCGGGAGCGTACTGTACAGTGCGCTGGATTTGGTAGACGGATACTACCAAATCCTGATGCGAGAGAGCGACATCCCGCTCACCGCGGTAAGCACTCCAAGCGGCATGCTTTGGGAGTGGCTCGTCATGCCACAGGGCTTGTCTAACGCCCCGGCGACGTTCAATCGCCTGGTGACGCAATTGTTCCGCCCTTTGCGTACCTTCGTACAGACGTACTTCGACGACATATTCGTCCATAGCCGTGCCGAGGGAGGCAAGACGGCCATGGAGGTGCATCTAGGACACCTCCGTCGAGTGTTGGACGTAATGCGAGCGAACAAGCTCTACGCCAACATCGACAAGTGCGTTTTCGCGTCACCAGAGATCAAGGTTCTCGGTTGTTTCGTAAGCAACGTGGGCGTTCGGGCTGACCCAGACAAGGTCAAGGCCATAGCAGCATGGCCGACGCCCCGATCCCAGAAGGATCTTCGAAAGTGGTTGGGCTTGGCCAGCTACCTTCACAAGTACAGCGCAGGGTACGCGGGCCTCGCTAAGCCCTTGTCGAACCTCCTTCAGAAGGACGTCGACTGGCGCTGGGAGCAAGAGCACCAGGATGCTTTTGACAGCATCAAGGCCAGTCTCCAAGAGGCCCCTGTCCTGGCCCTGCCGGACGAGACGAAGCCGTTTAGCGTCGTCTGCGATGCCTCCGATTACGCCATCGGATGTGCACTGCTGCAGGCCGACACGGCTGGACACGAACGAGTCATCTCGTTCCAGTCCAGGCAGCTCAAAGCCGCCGAACGGAACTACCCTGTCCACGACAAGGAGCTCCTGGCAATGAAATATGCCCTTGTGAAGTTCCGTGTTCACCTTCTGGGCTCGAGTCCCTTCGTGATCTACACAGACCACGCGTCCTTGAGGACGGCGACTAACTCGCCTCGCCTCTCCCAAAGGATGGCGAGGTGGCTGTCCTTCTTCGCGTAATACAACTTCCGCGTCGAGTACAAGCCGGGCAAGCTCAACGTGCTTGCGGACGCCCTCTCTCGGCGTCCTGACTACGAGTTGGCCCACATCACACGGGTGACAACGGATCTATATGATCGGATACGCATGGCGTATCGGGACGATGAGGCTGTCGCGCCTATCATCAAGTTCCTCACGGCAGGAACGAGCGCGAAGTCCGACTGGCTTTCGTCGCGACAGCGCTCCCGGCTCCACCGATATGAGCTGACGGATGGCCTCCTCTACTACCGGGTGGAGCCCAATGAACCTCCAAGGGTGGTCGTACCCAACGACGAGGAACTGAAGCTCGATATCCTCGCGGAGGCGCACGACGCGCCCTCCAGCGGCCACTTGGGCCGCGAGAAGACCTTTCTGTCGGTCTCTCAGGCCTTCTGGTGGACCCACGTACACAAGTGGGTCGCCCGATAAGTGAAGACATGTGAAACATGTCAGTGGGTCAAACCCGCAGGGCACTCTTCGGCTCCACTACAGAGCCTGCCCGTACCGGCTGACTGTTGGAAGTCGATGAGTCTTGACTTCATCTTTGGGCTTCCCGCCGACGGACACGGCAACACCGGAATTTTGGTGTTCGTGTGTCGGCTGAGCAAGATGGTACATCTTGCTCCAGTTCCCGTCACTGTTACGGGCGAACAAATCGCAAGGTTGTTCGTCGATGGCGTGTTCCGCTATCACGGTCTCCCGGAGACGATTGTCTCGGACCGAGACCCGCGGTTCACTGCCGCGTTTTGGAAAACGCTGTTCCTTTTACTGGGAACTCGTCTGCAGATGTCCACTGCGGACCATCCGCAGACAGACGGCCAAACAGAGCGCGTCAATCGAGTGCTCGAGGACACTCTGCGCAGTGTGTGCGCGGCAGCACCACGTACGTGGTCGACACAGCTTCCAGTTGTTGAGTTTGCGCTCAACAACGCGGTGCACGCGTCCACGGGGTTCACACCGTTCTACTTGAACGGCTTCCGCCACCCCAGAGTGCCTCTCACTCTTCGAGGAGACACTGCCCCTCTATTCTAAGTGGGGGAGAGGCTCGGAAAGCCCTTTCCTCCCAGGTCTCGGATGTGAGACCAGTTTCGCTGCGGAAACAGGTGGAATCCTTTATGGATACCAAGCTGAGCATTGTCAGCAGGGTCCGCGATGCCATGGCAGCGGCCCAAGATAAACAAAAGGAGTACTCAGACAAACATGGAAGAGGAAACTTAAGTATATTTGAGGTTGGGGACTTAGTGTTGCTAGACACGAGGTATCTACCTCTTGACACTGTCAGCTCTGTCGGCAGCAACAAGCTGAAGCACCGCTTCATCGGACCTTTTGCAGTCCTGGCCAGACACGGTGCGTCGTACACCATCGACCTTCCAAAGTCAATGACGACGCACCCGACGTTCTATGTCGGACGTCTTAAGCGGTACTTTGACCCGCAGGGGGTTGCTGACTCGCAGACCCCCCTTGACCCAGCTCCTCGAAGCGAGGGCCGGTCACAGTCGTCGACGAGGGCGTCGGAGCAGGCACCCAAGCCTCGGTCGGGACGGCAAGGCTGCGGTCAAGACCGTACGCCGGAGGGGCTCCATACGAACGGACCCCGGCGCCATACGCCGAGTACGCTTAGTACGCCGGGTACGCACCATACGCGTACGTCTGGGTGTGTGCCGCAGGCGGCTCCGGACGTGGCAACAAAGCCTCGATCCGTCGGATTATGCGAAAGGCCTCGTCCAGATCGGTCGAAGAGGCCCGGCGATCCACCCGCAGGTGCAGGCTCGCGACCTCTCGCTCCAGCAGGTCCAGGCGGCCCGCAAGACGAGCAAGCTCGCCCTGATTCCCGGCCTGGGCGGCAGCATTACCGCCAGTCCCAAGGCCAAGTGCAATCTCAAGCACGAGGACACGTTGACGGAGGCGGTCAACCTCAGGGTCCTGTGTCGGACCCGCAGTCGGAGCACTCGGACGAGAGTGGCTCTCGGGAGACGCCGAGTACTCGTACTCGTACGAGGGCACCTCCGCCCCTGCTTGACCGGAATGGAGAAGTCCACTTCCACGTGGAGCGGATCCTCCAGGAGCAACGGCGTCGCGGTAAGCGACAGCTCCTCGTGAAGTGGAGGGGTTATGCCCTCTCCGAGAACTCGTGGGAGCCGATTGAACGGCTCCTGATTGACTGCCCGAAGGCTGTCGCAATCTGGGAACAGAAGCGGCGGCAGCTTCATAAGTAGTCCGGGGCTTCTTGCCCGAACGGGGTACGGACGATGAATACATTCCGTACCCGCGCTCATCGTGAGCGCTAGAAGCCGCGCGCTTCAGGATGTCCCTTGGCAGCATGCGCTTGCTGATCAAGTGGGCAAACCTCACACGAAGATCACGGTGGTCCAGGATGCGGGACAGCAGCTGATCTTCATGGAGTTCCCGTAACTCCGTGGGTGAGTACTTAAGAGTCTCCACCCACGCCCAGACCATGTCCTCACAAGAACTCCACGTGGGACAGCTCTCGGGCATAACCCAGGGGTATCCACAAAGAGGATAGAGACCACCCCGGGTCTCGGGCTTCTTACGACAAGTCGTGAAGTCCTTAAGGGGAATGCGGTGTGGCGCGAGAAGCACACACCGAGCAGCCTCCAAGTTGTCGACGAACAACTGTTCTTTCTGAACAAGGGATCGTTCATAGATGCCCCTAGAAGTGTGGCCGCCCACAAGGCCACGAGGAGCGACGAGAAGCTCTAAGAAGAGGTCAGCCCCAGAGCTCTCCTCGGGAGGCCAATACCCTCTTGAGTTGATGGCAGCTCCCTGGCTGACGGGTGCCACCACCGAACCCCCACGCACACGCTGGGCAGCTTGGAACTCCTCCTGCTGCTGGTCGAGGTCATTCGAGACCTCCCGGGGCTCAACGATAGCACCCTCCTCTTCCTCTTCTTCCTCCTTCTCCTCCTCTTCATCCGAGGAGTCGAAGATACTCCGATAGGAGCGACGAGTCTCCTTCTCCTCGCGGAGTGGAGACTTAGAGGCTGTACGCTTCTTTGAGGGCTTGGCGCCTTCGGCTTTAGAGGCCTTAGCACGCGCAAGACCCTCGGCAAGCGAGAGACGTTTGCGAGGATTCTCTTCCTCATCGCCACCGGCTTTGGGAGCGCCATTAGCCTTGGCGGCCGGACTCTCGGAGCGCACAGAAGTCCTGGGACTGTGATCACCTTGATCACTAGCGAGCGACTGCGCGCTGTCATCTTTGTGCTCACTGGGCACTGGGCTGTGCCCTCCCACAGAGCTCACAGGAGCATCGTGAGTGCTCTCGGACTCGGCATCGTCCTCACTGCCCGACTTGAGCTCACGTTCCACGAACCGAGGGTTCGGACGATTGTCTGAAGATGAGGGCGACGGACTGTGGCGCTTGCTTGCGCGCTTATCCACAGCCGCGTCACCCGAGGAACCGATCGCCTCGGAGGCCACCTGAGTAGCCTCCTTGAGTGCAGAGCCTTTGTCGTGAGGCTTAGTACTCTTGGCTTGCGCCTTACCGGCAGCAGCCTTGGAGCGTGTCTTAGCACCGCTCTTTGCAGTGCCACGAGGCATGGTAACGGTCGAATTGGAGACCTAGACGAAGAGCGCACAGGTTGCTGCTCGAGGCTCTAACTGTGAAGTGAGCCTCCGCCGCGCTCGCGCGGCCAAGTCGATGATTTTCGACTTTGAGAATGAGAGTTTGTGACGAACACCTCTTCACTCTGATTGGTCGGTAAACCGAACCTAAGTGGGGGAGGATGTAACGGGGTACGTAGCCCTAAGTGTACCCTGGTTACATGAAGTGTGACACTTCACACTTCAGGAGTATGACACGTCATACTCCGGGATATTTGGTACAAGGTACCAAGGTCGTTCAAAGCCAACCATTGGTCAAACGACATTGCATTTCTATAGGTAACTTATAGTTTGTATTAAACCCAAACTTAACCTACCTATAAATATACTCAGTTTACAATCTACCTTATTTAGGTCACTTCGCTCTCTTTAATTAAAGAGGGGACCTGTAAACTGCCGCTCACTGAGAGTTTGTATACTCTCGGAAGATAACTTCCTCTAGCGCAAGGTGCTGTGTGACCCCGTCACATTCCTGGTCTGAGACGGGTGTACACTGTGAAGCACCAGCTTGACCACCTTCCCATTAAACGAATGACCAGATCACTCTTTCCTGCTGCTTGGAGTACGCATGCTCCCCCTTTACGTAGTGAATGGGTTGAGTAATCCTTCCTTGGCCGTCCTACGTCGACCGCTGCCACCTTAATTAGATTGTTCCCGCGTGACTTCTTGACTGTAGCTGCTCTCGAAACTAAGGTAAGGTATGTCCCCAACGCCTTTCCTTCGCAAAGCCATTGGGCTCGGATCTGGAGACGCGTATGAGCTGCCATTACTGGGCATAACGTATCATTGCTGGATAAGTAGTGTCGGATCGTGGTGCCTTGCGCAACTCGATCTCCTTTATGGGAGTCAAATATCATCTCCCTTGACACGGTCCCTGGGGCTTCAGGTCCGATCTGAATTCCGTTCTTGTCACGCAGTACCACATTGGTGGCCCTTACGCAATGGACTCTATCCGTTCCTGTCGACCGATCGACGCTGATAGGTCCCTATTGCTCTGAGCTTCTGTCGAGAACGAAGAAACCTAGCACGATGGATCCCCACATCATTTTGTCTTGTAGGCCAGACTCTTCTAGGAGTTCTCGCATTTTGAGCAGCATCGGTGTCGTATCTGGCTGTTTCCTGTCCACGTGACCCTGGGTCCGTTTGTATCCCTTAGCGACCAACTCAAACTCCGGAGTATTGTAATTGAGCCTTGCGTTTCGAACGGCTATGTGTGCAAATGCCACCGCTGCCATTTTCCCGTCAAAGGTCTGGCACTTGCTCCCTCGCCCCGCCTTGTTGTGCACTTCTGAAGCGCACAATGCTGCGAATGGTCCAACCATCCTAGCTTGTCTTGCTCTGGGCAACTCTTCAATCCACACGGGAATCCGAAGTCGTTACAGAACGACTCCCAAAACTTGAAGTTCTTGCTATATTTCCCGTGCGTTCCGGTTGTGATTGAAGCCTGTTTGAGATGATCACGTTCTGCCTCCACTCGTCGGATCTGTGTTGTACCTGGTTCATAACATAAATGTTAGTGGCTGTGTGTACATCGCAATTTCGAGTCAGCTCCATCCTTCGCCCGAAGTATGAGTATAAAAGCATAGCCTGTACTGAACCTGGTTCAGTGCACACCGTCGCAGGTCCTGCTGTCCGTCTTCTGACTTATAATACATCCTGATGACCAAACCGGTGATTCATTTTCTGCCGTGCACCAGATGCCTGTACTCGTTAACCGTGGACCCCCTTTATTTACTGCGGTGAAAAGGGCCTGGCAGTACCTTTGCCGTCCTGGACGGGCCCTTCCTCAGTGACTACAAGGCGTCCTCTTAGCCGCATGCTCGTGAGAATAACCACTCGCAGTTTTGTGACAACGAGCCATATCACTTCGAATCCGTTGTTTTCTTGGAATAGCTCCATTGGCATTCCTGCAAATTCGTTATGGAAGACCAGGTCGCTCCACCACACCAGGCCCTTCCAAAGGAACTGTGACATCGAAGCTTCTATCTCGTTGTTCTTTCTGCAATGGTTCTGAGTCCTCATTAGTCGCTGGATGAACGGCTTGGTGATCGGGAAGAAGCTGATTACATGTCAAAGAGCTTCAATCACACTGTCCAATCTCTTCCTTGACACAAACGATTTCCCGAGTGCTTCCGCCAGCACCGAGTGGACCTTATCGATTTTTCTTTGGGGTATGTTGATGCATCTGCTCCAGTCGATTCCCACGGCGTGGAAGTTACGCGACCTGTTCTTGAATTTGCCTTTGTGCCAGCCGTCAGACCCCAACACGAGCCTTATACCGTCTCTGAGACACTTCTTCGCTTTCTGTAAGCGGTCGCCAATGTCTACCTCGATAAGAACGATGTCGTCCACCCACTGAAATGTCCAGAAGGGTTTAATGTGCCCCTTTATTTGAGGCACCGGTGCGCTGTTAGTGGCAAACAGCTTTACCGAATTCTGCAAAGAATCCTGGTGATGTTATCCACCCAAAGACGGCCATGCCTGAGACGGTGCCATGGGATGACCGCGGCAACCAGCCCCAAAAGCTGAGGCATGACGAGAGTGCACCGGCTCATGATGGAAAGTATCATCGATATCCGCGACCATGGCGTAGATGCTGTACCCAGGGCTCCGTCAGCGGAGCTCGCAGAATCTGCGTGCGATCGAGACGAATGGGTCCCAAGTTTGTGTCAGACGCTGGCTCCGAGGTCGTCTGCGCGCTAACAGATAGCCCATCAGGGGCAGAAGGTCATGAATGATGCGCCCGTCCAGATGTAGTGGCTTGTGATTCTTCGAAACTAGCGCAAAGGCGCTCGAATGGATCGTAGGGTCCTGGATCAGTGTGACCATCTGGGCCTCAATACACCGCCCCTTGTAATAGTCGGCTAGTAACTTATCCGTGACGATGGATGCCCCGGATGCTGCTCCCGGGTAATTCGTGGGAAGGGGGCGAACACCTTGACACACGGGCGAATCCCTCCAGGAGGGTGTCAAATCGACGTGAGCGATGTTGCACAACGTTTATCAGAAGCGAGTACGAAGAAAGGTGATTACGGTAGAGTCACGGGCGCAGAGATTTCATCGGGCGGCAATTGGCTAAAGCTTGACCGTGGAACAATTCCAGGGTTCCTACTATTCCCAGCTGGGGATCTGCCACGAGCGCATCCAGGATGCGAAGGTCGACAATCGATCGACAGTGGGCCCGGTCCGGGTGCCAGAAACGTCGTGTCCAAGGGACATGACACCCCCACGCGGAGTGCCACATGGTGGATGGCGTTGAACACGGACCGGAAAACGCAACGAGCACGGCCGTGAGCCTTGCATGACCTGGTCGGGGGCGATTCGAATGCGGAAGGAAGCCGGCGAGCCAAAGTCGTTACCTGCGCGGGGGAGTTGGTGACCTGGGCCACGGAATGATGAGGCCGATCATCCATGGCTGGCACGAAACGAAGCCGGACGAGGTCTGCCACGTAGTCAAAATCCTGGAAAACAAGCGACCAGTTCGCCTTCTGGTGATCCTTCGAGGCGACCTCCTGGGACGACGATGATGTGGGGACTTGGCTCAGACACGCCGGGATCAGAGCCCGTGAAAACGATGTCGGACAAGGCCAGAGTGCACCCGTGATGACCAGGCCCTCTCTGGCATGCGTATCCATAATCCCGTTGCATAAGGCGTCGGCAGCGATGTTGTAGGTACGACTGACATGCTGAAGAAACTTGCACGACTTGGTCGAGCCTAGGGCATGAATAGCAGCAATCCAGGGCTGGAGACCAGGTGCCCGGCACACATTGATCTGTAGAGCCTGGCCGATGATGACACTGGAGTCCCCGAACACAACGGTATGCGGTCCTGGAAAGGCAAATCGAAGCCACAGAAGACACGCAAGAAGACCCTGGGCCTCCATGACGTTGTTGGTTCTTGCTGTGGAGAACGTGCGCGTTCCCAACGGAGCGAATCGGTACGGGACCAGACACACCACGCGTAAGCACTTTGATTGTCGGATCTCCGGCACCCTCCGTCGAAGGAAGCAAAGATAACGAAATGATGGAGACTGGGGCGTTGTGAGTCAGCGTCCGACGGGCCCATGCGAGGCACGCTCCGAGCGGCCATATCAACGGAGAATGGTAGATCGGGAACAAGTTTTCGCGTAATCCACGTTAGACACGCTCTGAGCAGTCATAGCAACGTCTGGTGACGAAGCAGGAATACTTAGTGAGCCAAATCGACGTGATTGTGCGTCTGACGCAAGGACACTCACGATAGGTATGGTGACGTCCGACGTCGCAATGGCCCCGTCAGGTGGAACGACGTAGCATGAGCAGGCTTCCGAAGCCTGCGTACGGATGGTAGGGGCGACTCGAGTGTCAGACACCGACTTCAAGAAAGGGTAAGCGTCAGACGCATTCGAATGCACGGGAGGAGCAAAAATACACGATCCATGTAAAGTAAAAACTTGGATGAGGTGACACACGGTCCTCCTCTACAATTTCACTCGCGTTGGGGGTGCGCGGCCTTGAGACCCGTGGGCATCGCATTGATCCAGTGGACCACATCTGGTGGCAGCCGGTGGATTTCGTGGAGGTGTTTAAGCGTGGCGAATGTGCATCCTTCCACCGACTGGAACCGAATGCAAACCTGCTTTCCGTGAACGACGGGAATTCGGGATCGGATGTTCTCTAGGATCATCGTCGAGACGCGATCTGGACGCCCTGAGGTAGAAGCTGCTGGACGAGCTGCGCGGCGGCCGCCTTGTCGAGCTGTATCCCCAGCCTGTGGTCCGCGGGCTGAGCCGGGAAGACAGACTGGACGACCGCATCGTTAATACGCGTAAGACGAAACGTTCGTAACCGGGGGAATCACGGCGTACCGCTCTATACGCTCGATGACTCAGATTGCGGAGAGCGACGCCATTCAGAATGTCGTCGAATAAGTTGGAGAACACAGCCTGGTACAAATAGCACCATCGGCGTGGGTGCTGAGAGAGCGACGTTCTGGGTCGCGCTCCCGTGTATGACACGAAAAGCGGCTGCGAGATCGAAAGGGTACCATAATGTAGCTGCCTCCTGGAGGACATGAAGCACCTGGTGCAATTGGTCCGCCCGGAAGATCGTGATGGGGGGAGACGGCTCAGAGCCGCTCCACATTTAATTATCGTGGACCACGGTCCGGTGTTGGCGAAAGCCTCCTGTGTGCTCGAAAGACAGGAAATGGCCGAATGGGCGACTGAAAAAACTGAAAATGGCATCTTTGCCGTCGCTTTGGTGATGTGATATTGTCCCTTGAATCTCTCCTGGCGGTGGACGGTGCAGACTCTGTCGTGCCAGGACGCGCTAGAAAAACGGAAGTAGAAATCGTCCGTACCTGCACTGGAAACCGGGGAGCGCGGGCCGACGCGGGCAGCTTGATGGACCGACACCTCACTCGGTGAGGGCCGAAACAAATGTGTATCAGTGGGGAGATAGCCGTGGTCCAGAGGATCGGGAGATCAGGACCAACGTCCTGTGGAGCGAGAGCGGTGTCCGCGAGAGCGTGAGCAGCTACGGCGTCTACGATAGTATGAGAGACCGAGGAGTGGGGCTGCGCGAACGCGATCGACGGGTTAATGGCCCTGGGCTACGAGAACCGGAGCGGCCTGACCGTTGGTGTGGGCTGCGAGATCGCGAACACTGTACCGAGCGGGCGGATCTGTGGCGAATTGAAGATCGACGACGGCGTCGTCCACTAGACTCACCAGGTGAGCTGGAACGCGGGCGAGAGCGCTCGCATTGAGCTGAAGGGGAATTGGCGGGCCCTGGGCCTGAGCGGTTCGTGCCTGTTGCTGCTGGGAGGCAACCGCAGCTGCCATTGTGGTCATCTGGGTGGGAAAAGCTACGCCGGTCTGGCGCTGCTCCTGGATCATGATGGCCTGGAGAAGATCTGGAACGGAGGCCACGGCAATAGTCGAGGGGACACCTGGTGTCGGTGTTGCACTCATCGTGGGAGGAGTGACGAATGCCGTGCATGGGGTTAACCTGGTATCTGCGTTTGTGAGCAGCGGCAGGCTGTCGTCGTCGTGTGCATTAAGAGTGGCAATGTCCTGTGGGGCGGAGTCGTCGTACTCGTGTGGGGCCACCAGGTGTCATACTTAATCCGCAGGCACAATAGAGACCTTCGCGCCGCAGGGGTATACATACGTGATTGCCCACGAGCCCAGATCCATAGTGAAGTAGCTCCCCGCATCTGGTGCGGGAAAGGCTCGGTTAAATTCCTGGCGAATGTCGGTAGGACGGGTCGGAGGCGATGTAGTGTACGTCTGCAAAGCAGTTCTGAACGGGGGCGGGGAGCAAGCACCAGAAGCTCCGTGGCAGAGGCCTAAAATGAATTCCTCACGAGAGATCGCTTGGCGGCGCACTTCGTCCAATGGAAGGACGACAACTTGTCGAGCGTCTTGAGTGTAATTACAAATCACCACTGTGCATACGTACTCCCAGTCGGGGTCCAGGACCATGTCGTCCGTGTCCACCAACGAGATGTGTCCGTACTCATGTACTCGTTCACACAATAAGACCTGAGAGGTCCGGCGGATGGGCGTCAGACGCCACAAATATAGTGGTTAGCCGAAGAAACCGAGACACCGAGTCAGCGGACGCTCCAGGAGCCCTGCTGTCATGTTGTAAGTAACTTGGGTGAAGCGCCAGTGGGGAATCCTATACTTGACGTCCACGGGCTCCTGGAGTGCAGCGTCAAGGTCCGAGCGGCGCTGTCCCGGAAGAAGAAACGCCAGGATGGCCTGCCAGGCAGGCCGCTTCACACCATCCGCGTCATCAAAGAACGGGCTCGCGGTGGTCTCCAGGAGACACGGGTCGCGGTCGAGAGTCGCGTATACAAGGCTGTCCCAACGGCCTGTGAGTTCGTCGGGCGCCTCCAGACTAGCAGTGCGACCCCCGAGGTTGGCGTACGACGAGCGCGGTGGGTTCCGGACTGGGATGGACAGACGGGCTGCGAGAACGGGCGTCATAAAAATTCTCGCTGGCAGCCTGCCTGCTTCTTCACGTAGCCTCTGCGCTTCTTGGACCGGCCGAGCTTTGAGCTCCTGGCGGCAAATCGGCGAATGGCAGGGATTCGCTGTTCGGTCTGGTTCGGAAAACCGGGTTTCTTTCTTCGTACTTAACCGAACACCTAGCTTCGTTCACGCGATTTCTCAGCTTGAAACGTGTAAAACGTGTTAATAGATGGATAGAGCCACAAACACATGAAAGTGGCGCTCTTTGTCCTGCCATATGGACTGGGTTACCTCGAATAAAACCATGTCACATCAAATACAAATCGTCAGATAAAATGTGCTCGGATAAAAAGCAGTTTTTTCAGCTCTACATATACCTGCCTTTGCGAGAAGGATGGCCAAAAACATGCTGTGGACAAACTGCATGTGCTTTATATTTTTTGAATATAGCAAGCCTAGAGCTTATGTTTTGCGGCTCCTCAAAAAGTGTCCCATATCTGTGGCAGCACGGATAATACATTTAATTGCTTTTGGATATTTTGAAGGACGGTTTTTTCTGGCAACTACCGAAGGCAGTCAGAGTCTTGCATACCACGGCTCATCACGGTTGGAAAGTAAGTATGTTTGGCCAGCCAATTAAATTGAAAGTTTTAAGTAGTGAAACAGATGTTTCCGTACCACAGCAGCAGGTGCCGAAGTGGATTGAGCCGCACGACCCGTCGGACCGAAACCAATGCCACTTCTCGTCTTCGCTCCTCGAGAGCAGAAAGAAGCTAAGACCCGCTTCAAGCATGCAGCTTACGCAACCACCCCCATCCAGCCCCAACGCCACCAACGCAGCACCGCCTCTGTCGACCGCGCTCGCTGTCCCCACCAGAATCGTCACCTCCGCCCGCGCTACCATAGCTGGCATCCTGGCAAGACCAGTCCCCGCATGCTGTGCAGTTGCCTGGCACGCCCCAGACAGACTCGCCACTGCCGGTTCCCATCGACCTAATGCCGCACGGATGCCCGAGCCAGCCCCGCCGCCCGGTGCTGCTCCTCGGAGACCGAGCCGTCGGACAGCCCACGCATGCAAGCCCGCGCATCGCGAATCGCAAGGGATCTGCAGAGGCTCGCGTGGAGATACACCGGCAGATAAAGAGGCTCATCGTTAACAACGCGACGGCAGCTGCGAATGCTGCTCGTACGTCCACCGTGGCCCTCGGCGCGACTGCGTTCGGAAGAGCGACGATGCTACACTCTCTAGGGCGCGCGGTCAAGACACCCGCGACACGTGCTGCGCCAGCGGCAGTGCCGGTAACACCAACACCCTGCCCACCGGTCCAATCGCCAGCGGCGACCACGGAATGTCCCATCGCGGGCGAAGCGACACCTTCCAGCCTGACCACAACGCCCGAGGGGGTAGTAATTGCACTGCGTCCAAACCCAACGTCTGTTCCCACCGAACAGCCCGCGTCTCTCAGCACGCAACCCGAATGCCTCGTTGGTGCCGGACCCCACCGGGGTGGCTGTACGGAATGGGTCGTTCACACCCATTGCTGTGCCCGCGCACACCGAACCCGTACTACCTGCGTCGTCAGCCGATGTCACACACCTACCAGCATCAGCTAACATGCTTCAGTCCTGTGCCTCTCTGTTTTTTTTTGAAACCGGTACAGTACCGCAACTTACCGGAGTTGACCGCAATAGCGCCCAGGCCCCTAGTCCATTGACGTTGAGTCTTTCCTTCGCTCGTTTCATGCCGGTGCACCGACGGTCGGTGTCGGCGTGACCCCCCAAACGTGCCGTGGGTGACCTCAAGGCAGCCCCAGAAAGGGTCACAGTGCCGCCACCCCCGTAAAGTTACCTGAGGGGAAGTGAGCGTTTCAGCAACACGATCTCGTCGCACTGTTGTCATAGCTTCTGCAACAGCTTCAGGAACGACGCGACGGTCCTTCGGCATCTCACCTTCGTGATCAGTCGGATAACATCGCAGCGAGTCACATCACTGCGTCATGGACAGTCGCGAACCACCGTGGCTTTCTACCCCCAATCGAGATATGCAGCCTTTGAGCGGAGCCCCCCCCCCCCCCCCCCCCCCCCCCCCCCCCCTCACCCCCTCCGGCGAATTCGTGCCCGCGGCGGTGCTTAACCTCACAGCCCACCACTTATCTCCGTACCTGCTCTGCCCTGCAGGAGCCCACGAGACTCCGAAGTTTTTCGTCTTGCGCATGTGGATGCGCGATAACCTCCACTTTAATGACAGCCCATTGGTACTTGGAGCAACCGCGGCCCCCGGCTCGGCCGCAACGGCGTATCCATCATGCACTATTGCCGCGAAGACCAACTCGCCGCCGGGTCATCGGATGCAAACCTCAGCCTAGACTTCAGATTGAATGTGGCGCCACCCCGACCCCCGCTTGTTCCACCTACTTGGTATTTGCATGTCCGCGGTACCGCATTCAGGAATTCTTGGTGGCCAACCTGGACACCAGGTCGCGTGCAGCGCACTCTACACGAGGTGAAATATCACATTGGGGCTGTGCATGTACACATAGCCAGTCAATCGCCATGCTGGTGGTAGGATTTTCAGCAGCTGCGTCTAGAATCGATTTTAATTCGGTGGCGTGGGCCCTCGCCTTACAGGAGCTCGGCCCAGCCCCAGCAACACCAGCCAATAGCGTGCCCGCGGCGACATCCCCGTCACGCCACGTGCAGCGCGCTGATGATGACCGGGCGCCATCACCTTGCTCTGGCGGAATACCAGCGAGCACCCGGGTACTCATCCCATGCAACGCCAACGGCGTGGAATCTTTAGCAAGGGCATTTGTCCCCCGGTGACACCTAATTTACGTGCACTTCCGACACCCGTACGCACACGTAGCTCGGCGCCTTGCCTGACGCTCGGATGGCCTACTGCACAAAAACATTCGAGCGGCGCCCGAAGAGCTGCGGGCTCGCCAACGCTTCTGTACTCCAAGCTCAGGAGTAATCTCAATACACTTTCGCCGACTTCAACTCTGAGTCCTAGTGAGCCATATCCAGCCTCGATAACGAGCATGACACGTTGCCTCTACCCCGTCCTCGCATTCACAATACTGCGGGCGACGACCATAGCCGTCGTGGGGAAGGTAATAGTCCGCGACCACTCGACCGCAGCCCCAGTCAACCCTCTGCCGACCCCACTCAGGCACCCACGCCAGCTCCCCATCTCGCACATTCCGGTGAGAGCCCCAGCCTCTCGCCTGCCGGGCATTCCTCCAACGCATGCCTCCGTCTTAGCTCCACCAGCGGTGCGGGTCCACTTCACACGTGGGCACCTACAGCTCAGCCTCCCCTCCCCGTGTGGGTACGCTAGTCCTCCGCCCGGCGCCCGCACTTGAGGCGCTAAGGCTGCTTCAGGCATCAAACCACCACCGAATGGCGCTGTGGGAGTCCATCCGTCACTTGATAATATCGGCAACGTATCGCGTGGCCGGTGTCCAGTGGCCATCAGGCTGCACCATCTCTGGCGGCAGTGACGACGACCGTTTTCAGCTCAACAAGCCACTGCAGGCGGCGATGTCAGCGTCATCCGCTGCACCAGGATTCCACTTAAGCAATTCACGGAGTATTTTTAGTGCCAGACATTGAAAGACTACAGACCCTACAAGGCCATGCTACCAGAGGTACTGCGTGCATACTGCTGCGACTACGAGCATCTTGACACCCTTATTCGAATAGCATCCGAAGGCACTCGCGTACATTTCGCGCCAACATCCGCAAGGAACAGGACTTGTTCCGCTGTCTGGCCGTGGACGCCGATATCTTCGATGTGTGGTCCGATATATTTCTTAATTCCTTTGGGGTGGTTAGCAAGGATGATGAAGACGGAGACGGTAACACCACCGGAGAGATTATTCTTGACTTATTCTACCCGGATGACAGCTCCGTCAACTCTCACACGAACATCGACAACATTCCCAAAGCATCAATAAGCACAGCTCTAGTGCTGCGCGCAGAATTATCCGCTGCCGGAGAACCACGTCATCGCCAGAAGTCAAGCTAATGGCTGGCGACGTCGCCAATGCATACCGTGACGTGTGCACTCATAGCGAGTGCGTTTTCATGCTTGCCGGTCAAAGACAACGCTATCGTCAACGACTTGTCGGCAGCATTTGGCTGGACTGGCAGCTCTGGGGCGAACGGGATTATGGGTGGAGCTGCCGCATTCCGTCACGGCTCCTCACGCAGTACTTACCAGCCGAGTAGGTTCTACAACTACCACCGGATGGACGATCACGTCAACGTCGCGTCCGATGACGGGTCTAACTGCGCCGAGGCTCGAGCGCTCCCTACGTTGGGCGATGGTAACTATCATAGGGCCGACCGCAGTGAACGAGGAGAAGCTCACAGCCTGGTTGACAAGTCGGAACGTCTTGGGCTTGATATTCGATACAACAGCCGGAACGGTTGCGATGCCCCTATCCAAAATCACAAAAGCCAAACGCCTAGTATTCCGAGCACCCCATCCTCCTGGGCGGACACGAAGCGAGCACCGCGCGCTGCTGGGGTCTCTACCCCACATCGCCACATGCGTCCGTTCAGCACGCGTGTTCATCCAGCGGCTCCGAGAAGGCGGACGCCGTCTCCATCGCGTTTGCCGTGTCGCGATTTCGGCAACGATGCGGGATGATCTACTCTGGAGATGGCACACCCTAAATTTGTCGACCCTTAACGGCGTTCCACTCGAGTATTTCGAGTCCAGCCCACCCCATGACGCCACGGCCATAACTGATGCTTCCGACGAGGGAATTTGCGCGATCGTCCCGCCGCTGTAGCAGTTTTAACTTATAAAATCCTTCTAGATCGCATCGCGGAGCTCGACCGCGGCGCCGCGAGCGAATTTGACATAAGCTATCGCGAATTACTGGCATGCGCGTTTGCGGCCCAAGTTTGGACATCACTGTGGCGCGAATGGTTCGACCAGGCAAGTCCCATCCACGTCCATTTTCGCTTTGACAACACTATCGCCGTGATATGACAGTCGAAAATGGCATCCTCGAATTTCCGCGCTCAACTCGTGATTAACCCCCTGGGGGTGTGGGAGCTCCAGCTTAGATTACGATTTTCAGCATCCCCCATCACTGGAGCTGACAACACGATAGCCGACGCCGGACCACGGCAGTGGAGATCCGAGTCTCACGACGCCTTGTTCTCAAATATAACACTTGGTTGGTCATTTGCACGGGCTATCGATTCAATCAAGACAATGGCGACAGCTTGAAGAAGTATCTCCGCGAACACCCCGTTGCAGCAATCTCCTTCAAGCCCTGTGCCCGCGCACCTGCTGGAAGGCGTGGACCTCCCTCCGCGCCATCGCCGGGCAGCTCCACCTCCCTCTAGTAGATCAGCTCAGGCACATTTACAGTCATCGACGCGAGTCTTCAAGGCATGGGCTCTGGCAAACACGCTCGCGGTTCCACGATTCGAATCGCTCTCCTGGGGGTACGTCACTTCTTCCTAGCGGCCGGGCTATCGTTCCCAACAGACCATCCACATATCTGCATGATCGTGAAGGGCGTATGCCGGCTGGACGCACCGCCCCGACAGAAGGAACCGGTATCCGTCGCTCTACCCGAGGAATACCTTCGATCCCTGGATCGCCAAGACCCCGCGGATCAAGCCCTTTGGGGGACACTGTGTCTAGTTTTTTTTTCTTCGTGCTACGCCGCTCTGCGTTCGTAGCCACGATGATGACGAGATTATGTTGGCTCGTCCTCAAGGCTGCGGACATCACGGTGATCGACGCGACAGGAGGACCCACGCTCGACACAAGCCACGCCAAGGCGGTGTGCATCAGCCTGCAAGGATCAAAGTCAAACCAATTGGGCCCGCCGACCATGCGCATGCTGTCGCGTTCAGGGCAACCGCACCTCTGTCCAGTTCTCGGGGCGCTGCTACTCCTGCGCGCCAGGGGAACCCTCCTTGCAACAGCCCCGGTGACCGTGCTCATGGGCATACTAGGCATCTCAGCATGCGTGACATCTGCTCGAGTCGCAGAGGTGATTCAGGCCACCGCATAGCGCATAAGAAAAGCTCCTCGCCGTTACAGCATGCACTCACGCAGGGGTGGCGGGGCCACGAACATGTATCGGCCAGGCATCGACGCTCTGACGATTCAATTTCATGAACGGTGGGCGTCTGACGCATACAAGCTTTACACGCGCCTGTGTAGCGAATCCGTCGCAAAACCGCTGCCAGGATGGTGAGCGGGGCCTCCGAGGCAACGAGGTTACAGTGATGAAGCGGCCTACCACCCTACTTGGAGGCTCAGCCCGATCTCCCGATCGAGCCGCAGTGCGGTAGCCACACACTTCACTGCACGTAGCAGTAGCTTGCCCCCAATCCGCCTGTGCGGTGTTTGACAGGAAATAAATCTTCACCCGTCAACGGTGAGGGCCTAAACCGTGCAGGAATGACACTTTGTTGGACGTTATTTCAGCTCATCGGCAAACGCACAGATAGAACGGCAGGAAGCTTACGCACGGTACTCTTGCAGCATCTACAGCACCTAGCTATTACGGAGCTGCTTGGTAGTGACGACAGCGATGCTGACGAGAGTGACGATCACTTCACAGCAAGAGCCTCGCACCGATACTTAGCGGTACCAATTCGTGCTATAATTATAATAGCTAACCATATTAAACCTTGTGGCAGCTTGCAACCTTCTAGTTAAAAAAACAAAAAAACGGGACGCGAAGATTTGTGATAACCCCTACCCATAGATTTTAGCTTAAGTATTAAGAAAAACATTTTTTATGTAGTGTTTTATGTTAGTTGCTGAGTCACAATGCTAATAACAGTAGTCAAATTTGGTGAGAAGGCGTATGATATTTGATCTTATTGTGATCACCAGCCATTTTGTCCACGCGAAATGCAGCCGAAAACCCAGCTCCTATTATATTAGAAGCAATATAAATATGCTATTCCGCCAATGAAATCGCCCTAAATCAGTGCATAAATTGGGGTCAAGTGTTGTTAATGAAAGTTCGCATATGCCGTTTATCGACTATTAAAGGGCACGATTCCAAAGTCAGTATCCTTTCATCCAGCATCCAGCAACATGTACGGTCCTGACTTCCGGTGGCGTGCAGTTACTCTCCACTATGCGTACGCAGTGTCGTGCGAGCGAGTAGCTCGGACCTTCGGTATCTCCGGGCGTTCAGTGAGGCGCTGGTGCGACCTGTTAAAATCAAGTGGACACGTCATTTCCGGTGGTCAAGGGAAGACGAAAAAGCACGCACCTGAACTGGTGGACTTCACATCCAGCTACGTCAAAGATCACCCGACATTCTACATTGAGGAACTACAGTGTGAATTACGGCGTCGGTTCAGTGAGCTAAGAGGTGGAATGAGCGCTTCGACGGTGTGCTACGATTTGAGCTGGGGTTATCACGGAAAGTGCTAGAGCGGCGAGCACGAGAGGCAGTGCCGTTGCAGGTAGAGGCTTTCGCGGCAAAGCTTCGGCGTTGGTATAGCTACTTCGAACAACTCTTGTATTTTGATGAAACATAAAAAAGGGCTGGATGCCATGAGGCGGTGGTTGAAGAAGGGCACTCGAGCTGTCGTCCGTGTTCCATTTGCGCGAGGGACTCGTGTTTCGATTCTTGCTGCATGTGACGTGAAATGATTTCAGGCGTGGACAGCTACACGGGGTACATTCAGCCGACTGAAATTTCACCGTGCGTTCATCCGCCATTTCGTCCAGCAGCTCAACCCCTGGCCTCTTCCCCGCTCTATTGTCATTTTTGGCAACGCCCGTATCCACATGTACAGCGAACCCGAATAAGCCGTTCACGCGTGCGGTGCAGTGTTATTGTTTCTACCACCATACTGCCCGCAGTACAACCCAAGTGAAGTGCTGTTTGGACAGCTGAAACGTTGGCTAGGACGTCATGCAAATCTTACGTTTCCGCTTTATCCGGAAAGGGTTTTGGATGTGGCAATGCGAGCTTGCGTGAAACCTGAGGATACTGGTACAAACTTATTCCATCATTGTGGATACGGGCCTGCTGGAATAAATGATGCTGTTTTCATGCAGGACCTGGATGCAATGTAGGTATCTTGATTTTGAGCATTTAACGCGAATGTACAAAGAGTCGCTCAATCAATTCCATAAAGCTGGTGACCTCGTCTCATTTTCGAATGCCTCGTTCCATATTGTCCACCGATGTCCACCGCCTCGTCCCATATTGTCCACCACCCCGTCCCAGACTGTGACGATGCGCACTAAAATGGGACGATGTCACCAACTTTATGGAGACGATTGGTAAAATGATCTATGCGGGTTTGATTTTTAAAGCACGCGAGGTGGCAACTATTGATGATCGGTGTCTTCAACGTCTTCGGGGTCTCCAGGTGGCTGGAATATAGAGAAAATACCTTGGGCTAAGCAATTGTAGTCTGGAAGCCCAAGCATCTCTCTCGGTTCGCTGACGTTAAACGTGAGACGCAGTGGTGTCGATCCATTTAAGCTAACTGTCAACGTCCGCATAGTCTCATCTCGATCGCTTTGTTGCTGGATTTGAGCTGCTCTCATTGCATCAATATGCTGAGCTTGATGGAAAGTTGCATTGTCAGGAAGTGCAATAGCTGTTTGATCGGGCTGCCGAGCATGGGATAAAGCCCAATGTGTCCGGGCTATCTCGCCTACTTGGACGTCAGGATGCTCGCGGAGATGGCTGTCGATCAAGCGTGAATCTTCTTCCACTCGACTCGCAGTTGCACGCCGAATACCGCTCTGCTCCTTTGCAACAAAAACGATCAGCTCAATAACAAGAGGTCCAGCTTTAGACCGTCGTTGGTAGTTTGCTTGTACAGTATCAAGATTTGCCAGCCAGTTGCTTGCCGCGATAGGGATCCACTCGCGTTGCGGTGCCTTTAGACCTAGCTTCAGGTAAATGCTCTTATCCAGTCGTAGGTTTTGGGTTAGTATGCTTCTAGTGCTAGTGCAACTAGTTTATCGACTTTGGAAACAAGCTGGTCGAACTCCTCCCTCTCTGCGTCGAAGACGAAGGAACTGCCTTCAACACGCCCATTCGTTCGACTTGTACGACCAATTTCTCCACCCTGACTGCGACTTGGATCTGCATGGGCCCCTTCGGGGCTGCGTATATGTAAATGCCTTGGTATGCCTACGGACTTTCCGGCATTCTGGGGTTTATATATATAAATCGACCTGACATCCTATAATTAGCAGTGCAATTCGATGCTTGTCCCTCTAAATCATAGGTATGAAGGCGGGTATATATATAACCTTGATGCCCCAATCTTAATAGCCTGATATAATGGAGTATTTAGAGCCAAAATGGGCAAAGGAATGACGATCACAATAGTACAAACACTTAAAGTCCCTACCTTCTATTTTTTAAATATGAACGTTGATTCAGTGAGACTTGGAAGGATACGCAAAACACTTTTGCTATAATCCGGAGCCCCCCGGACAATGCACGACATCAATTTAGAATGGAGAGTTGATTCTTATTTACTGGGAGGTAGGTAGCGTAAGCTAGCTACCATGTATTGGGAAGCCCAACTGTGGTGTTGGAAATCCCACGTGAACTCTAACTACAAATGTAGTTAGGATGTTCCCACAACAATACGTCTACTAGGATAGTAAACGATCGTTCGGGCGGACCTGAAGACCCCAGTTCTGCCCTTGCACCGGGACAAACTGGACCTCGTAAACTACTTATATAGGCCAACCAGTAAAAATAAGAACACGCTACTAGCACGAGCAAAGCTAGCAGGTGTTTTGAATCCTCGTGGTCCCAACAGCGGAAGGGTACCAGGCACGGGTAAGCCTTTTACGAGATCACCAAGTGTTCAACACTCGGCTGGAAGAAATAAAAGGGAGGCAATTAAAGCACTCCCAGTCGTGCAAATAGGCAACAATAAGCCGTCACGTAAAACCTCCCGATAATAATCGGCCAAAATACACAAAGTCTCTTGGCCTTGCCGAATGAACCCTCGCTACAGAGCTTCGAGTTCACCGACAGGCATAACACACTCAAACAAGCTTGACCTGACGCTTACCTTGAAGCCGGACGTCGCTCTGTGTGCTTGAGTGGAAATTCTGTTCTGTATTTAAGCTTACCCTTTCGGGTCTATTCCTAATAAGAAGTCCTAATCAAGTATACAAATATCAAGTGAACAATGATCCGTTATGGATCCTCTTGTATGCCAAGCGTCGTCTGCACCGTCGCATGAGCATCTTTAACGGTCCGCGCCTTGTCCCAGACGGTGAACGTGCCTTCCAAGGGTCGCTGAGTCTTCCGCGAACTCATCCCAACCGCCACTGAGGGTTCGTACCGTAGATGGTCCGCTGAATGCGAATCCGGCCAGTCCATTATTAATAATAAGGACAGCCTGGATTCAGTGACATATGCCCGTATCCAATGCTCGTTGAAAGCTCGGGAGTGACGCCGTCGAGTCCCTGGCACCTTGGCGTCTCCGTACATCACCTGACCGAGGGTTCGTCGCTTGAACATCTTGTGCGGTGTCACGTCTTTGTCGACGGGTGATAATCCGCAACTACGGAGAAATCACTACACCACAACTGCCCCTGTCGCAATGGAAGCCACGGTACTGGTGCCCGTTGTGACATTTCTTCATTCTCCACTTCACCATCTCGCCACCGTATGTCCAAGCGTCTGAATCGAGTCGTGTCCGACGCACTTCAGCGTCTCAATCCCCGAAGACGTCACGAACGTGAACAGCTGGAGGTACGTCAGCTCATCCTTTTCTTGAATCATCGGTACCTTGCTCATCACCTCGCATTACTCGACT
This sequence comes from Phytophthora betacei, assembly GCA_011320135.1. Taxonomy (NCBI): domain Eukaryota; phylum Oomycota; class Peronosporomycetes; order Peronosporales; family Peronosporaceae; genus Phytophthora; species Phytophthora betacei. Next base: position 74,182 of record JAANHX010000559.1, read on the forward strand.
TGTTTCTTAGGAGGGCAAGACCGAGGGTTCGAACGCCCCTCAGTCTGCTGCACTTCCTCCGACAGCAGCGTCATCAACCGACCCTCCGGCGCCCGCTGCCCCGGACTCTTCACTCCCTGCGGTAGCCCCTGCAGCACTCCCCGTCGTCGCTGAATCCGCGGAGATGGCTCCTGCTGCTCCTCCTGCACCAGCTGGTGGTCCGCCACCACTCACCGAAGATTCGCTGCGCGCCCTGCTGGCTGAAAATACGGAGGCATCGTGACCTCGATAATCCCGTACTTGACTGCAATGGCTCGTCACCAAGTGCAGCTCAGCGTTGCGCCTCCTCTCCACGGCGATATACACACTCAGCGTCGCCTCGAGACTGCCGTTGGTTTCGATGATGTCCTCGCTGCGATACAACCTGTTCCTGACGCGCTGTCGGCATTACCCGAACGAGTTGCCGACTTGGAGCGTCAGTTGCGGTTTGCTCAGTCCGAGGCTGCTGCCGCCGTACGTTCGGTGGCACCCCACATCATGGCTCGTGAGAACGCGGAGACATTCCTCAAGGCTGCCAACGCTGAGATTGAAGCCTTACACCACAACGTCAAGATTCTCCGCGAGTCAAACGCCAAGAACGACGCCATGCTCGCCACTGTTCAAGCCACAATGGAGCGACACGCAGAGGATTTGAATCGTCTTCACTGCGAGGTCCAAGCTCGGGACGTCTTCATCAGCACTTTGCAAAAGAAGCTGGCTCGCGAACGCGAGGTGTACAATTCTTCTATTGGAGCAAATACTGAGCAGACTCGGAAGCTTCACCTCCTTCTGGTAAAGCTTGCCCAAGGCAAGTACGTTGATAACGACACGCTCAAGGTCCTCGAGAACCAGCAAGACCGTAACACTCGCCTCCTTCAAGCGAATCGTACCCTCCGTGCACACGTGAGTCTGGCAGGGATGGATCCCGAGGTACTTCGTCTGGCTGTTGATGGTACGCTCTTAGTGTCGCTCCTTCCACCGTGTGTTCAGCAACTAACGTTCGTTCACAATCCTTCGTGATAGGTCTGACTGCGGGTGAGCTGGACCTGGACGCGCTGGACTTGGATCAGGAAACGTTAGTCGCTTTGCGTCGCATTCAGTCTGCCACCGCGTCTTCGGACGATCCTCAAGCCCTTCCTGCAGCTTTGGCCAAAGCCGCTCACCAAGTGGCCCATGGGAAGTCCCATAAGCGTCTTAGACCAGGTGGCGAGGATTCAGACGACGAGTCGGAAGACTCTGACGAAGACAAGGCTCCAATCCCAGCGGACAAGGCCAGTACTTCGATGGCAGCTGCCGGTCTCGGTGATGCGCCACCTGCCGATACTTCAACGCCCAAGTCTGCTCGTAGATCGCTGTTCGGCCCGAAGGCGTGGAAGAAGGCGGCCCAGAAGAAGCGCAAGAAATCTCGCCCTCATTCTCCTGCTAAGTCGCCCCGACGTCATATGAAGACTCGGTCCCAGTCTGTACCGTCTTCTCCCAGCTCATGGACGCCACCTCCTACATCAACGTCTTCTTCTACTCCCGTCGTAGTCGACCTCAGCGGCGACCAGAGTGACGTGGACATGGGGACTGCTGATCCAAGTAGCGTCCCTTCGGTTCAAGAAACTGCTACAGAACCTTCGGGTAAAGATGTGATCCCTGGGGATCACGACGATGTTCCCAATTCTCCTGACGCGCCTTCGCCTCCGCCTCAGGGTCCACACGATGTGGCCAAGCCACCAGTTTCCACGATTTCACCTTCTCCAGCCGACATACGTGCTGCTGAAGAAGCTCTGCGCGAGGCCGAGCAAATGCGGCTCATGTTTGGCTCAAGTGACGAAGGTGAAGAGTCGGACCAAACTGTCCCACAAGGCAAGTCTGCTTCGGCGTCTGCCGCGACGTCCAAGGCAGTTGAAGTCTCGGGAGTGGTTTCTACAGCAGGGTCTGCCCCTGTTGAAGCTGCTCCACTAGCCTCCGTGTCTTCGAAGCCGGCTCCGACTGTTCCGACGGCTGTTGTACCAAGCGTGTCTTCGCCCGACGTTTCGATGGAGATTGATGACGATGGACATGCTGATGACGATCGTGGAGATGACGTGGATGACAACGAACTCTCGGTGGATGATTCTCCTGATGCTCCCAGTGGTGGCGGTGATGTTCCGCCCCCCACCGATCATTCAAGCATACTCGATGACGAAGATGTTGAAGATTCAAATAGGAACTGGAGTAATCTTGGCCCAGCTCGTCCTCCGACTCCACCTCGGCCAAATCCTTCGCCGATGATGACTTCCCCAATCATCGTTGCCGGTCCGCCTCCTTCGCCACCAGCAAGTCCTCCGGCACCAGCATCTTCTCTTCCTGTTCCAGTGTCTCCTCGTCCGCCTATTTGGACTCTCGATGCTGGACCTGGACGCATGATTACGGCAACCTACACTTCGTTGCCGCGTCGTGGTGGTGCACCGTCGGTTGAGCCGTTGCCTCACCGAGTGTTGTCTGGTACTCGCCCTACGGTGCCGGCTTCGTCTACCTTGCCACCGTGGGTTCTCCCGTACGTGGACATGGCGTTTACTGACGCAGGCGCCAAGAAGTGTTTCGAGCGACTCTTGAGCTTAACGCTTCCCGAACCAGCTGGTGAGGTGACTGTGCGTACAACGTTGGAGGGTCTCCAAGCGTTCTTTGATTACTCGCATCCTGATCACCCGTACCAGCAACTTCGGCAGCTCTATCCTCTTCAAGCTTGTCTCTTCGACACTGTTGACTTCAATCCAAGCGTCCCCATCTCCAAGCGTGCTCCGATTGAGACCCGTCTCAAGATGATCTGGGCGAACCTTCGGGGTGACGGCGGTAAGCAAGGTGACCTCGGGTTCGCATTGTGGGAGCGTCTCCACTGGCTTCCGTTAGCTGGTATTGAACGAGGTCTCGCTGAAGAAGCTAAAAGGTTGGCCACGACAAGGAACGCTTGAAGGAACTGAGAGCTGTGTTAAAGAAGCTCTTCAGTGAGCGCGACCGTCGTGCCGATCGTCTTCGTAACAAGTACCGTGAGCAGTACATGGCGTGGAGTCGTGACTCGGTTTCATCTAGTGCTTCCGGCGTGTCGTTCATTCGTCCCGAACTGCTTTTGGAGCCGTCGAAGCCGTGGTACCCCATTGAAAACTTGTCATTCGCACCTCGGACATCTGACTGGCTTTCCGAAGTTCCGGCTCTCGACGCTCGTCAGCCTTGGCGTACTGGATGGATGAATGCACCGCATCAGCACCCGTACAACACCACGTACTTCCCGTGCCAGCGTAATCCGGAGCTCTTCAATCCTCGTGGTACGCGTTTCGTGAATGTGTACCGAAGCGTGGTTGTTGACCCGTCTCTCGATTCAACCGAACTTATTCCGACCTGGCGTTCGTTGTTTGACTCGCCACCGGGTACTCCACGTCCCGCTCTGGCTGCTGCTCCTGTTGAAGCTGGTACCGAGGATTCGCAGGGTCCGGCTGCAGCTCCAGCTGTCGAGGCTCAGGTTCCTGATGAAGAGGAGAAGGAGAGTGGTGACTCGACTTCGTTGACACTCTTGGCCACCGCGGCCAGACACTTGGAATCGATTTGAATCCTCGCTGCACGTTCTACGACGTTCTCCAGCATCTCAGCTAACTGTTGAGGTGTCCCGCGTGACTTCGTTTTCAGTGGTCGCTCTCCGGTCGGCATTCATGTTTTCTTATTCTTAATCCACTTCCACAGCGTAATCATGTTCATGTTGTTCTTCAAATGCATATACAATTTGTTGTTGCAGTAACGTTTTTCGTCTGTTACCACAGGCTGCATAGCCCTGTGGACAGTTCACACGTGATCCAGTCACGCTAGTCTTCGTCCGCCACTTGCGCCATCTGCAGCCGATTCTCGCTCTTCTTGGCTCGCAAATAGTCGTACAGCAGACCTCCACATGACAAGTTGGATGATGGTTCCCAAGTTGGATCTTCATAGCCCACCCACTTGACTTTGAACTCGCGTACAGCACGCTCCGTGCTCGTCGACAGGGGTGTTCTGTCGTCGAGGATGGCCTCGACCTCATATTCACCGGCAACTTGATCTGGTTCCCAGCTGTCTTCAGGCAGTAGTTCCTCATCGAAGTCGAGTCTTGCTTCATTAGTCGCGTCAAGTACCAACCGAGTGTTCGGTCGACTGTTGAACTCGTTGACAGCCTTGAGTCTCGACACATGCACTACTGGGTAGAAGCGATACCCACTCCGGTCAGGCAGTTCCAGCTCGTACGCAAACTCTTCCACCTTGCGTTTGATCCGAAAAGGTCCATGCCATCGGTGAGCTAATTTCTTTGTCAAGCCCGGTTTGACGCGATCCATGTACAACCACGCCCGGCTCCCAATCTCATAAAGAGATCTCGGTGGAGCTCTCGCAGGATCTTCCATCTCTTCCGAAGCTTCTGGAGGGTCCGCCGAGTGTTCGTTTCCACTTGGTTGAGGTACAGCAGCTTTTTTCCAGTCGACTCAGAGCATCATTATGCTTTTTAGCCCTTCGCTCCTTTTCTACAGCCTGATAATCCTTGGCCATAATGAGGGCGACCTCATGTTGTCGATTGATCTCACGCCGCCACGCCAGTGCGTCAGACTGCTTGCCGAGTCCTCGTTTGAGTGATGACGACATTGCCCGCAACGTCGACTGCGCATCCCAACCATGAACGAGGTAGAACGGCGTTTCCTTCCTCGTAGTGTCTTGAGAAGTATTAATAGCAAATACTAGCTTCTCCGCGATTTCGTCTCAATCTTGTTGTAGAGGGTCTTCCGCGTACACCCGTACGGACCCCATCACTGACTTCACCGAGCGTTCCTGCTGTCCATTAGCCTGTGGCCGATAGCTCAAAGTCGCTCGTGATCTTGACTGCATCATCTCTGCAAATGCTTGGAACACCTCGCTCATGAAGCGTGGGTCACGGTCGTGCCTTATCAGTGGTGGGGCTCCGAGCCGTCGGTACACACATTCTTCGAACACTTGAGCAACACTCAGTGCAGTCGTATCTGACATAGCCTTGGCAATAACGAATCCCGTGAACGAGCACTGAAATAGGAGCAACGCCGTGTTGCCCCTGCGAGATTTCGGTAGTGGGATCACAAAGTCCATCGAGACGATCTGGAAAGGTCGTTCAGCTAGTACGTTGCCAGGTGAGTATCCACAAAGCTGTGGACGGCTTTTACACGAGCTGCAATCTGGACATGACTTCACATGCTTCTCCACGTCAGCGTACAAGCCGATCCAATAATAATCGGACTTAACGCGTTGGAACGTTCTCACCACACCTTGATGTCCTCCTTCCAGCGAGTCGTGACAGTTCTGCAAGACCTCTTGAATCATCGTTGTTGGTACCACAAGCCGCAGCTTGGTCTCCTCTTGCCAACTGTGGTCGTACCGACGATTCAATCCAAGATAGTGAAGCACGCCGTCTTCAGACAATACGAACCGGTCAGCATACTTCCAGGCATCTCGAGCTTCTTTGTAACTCAGCTCTTCTGCTTGGCCCTGAAGCACTTTCTTGATGTTAAACTACTTCTGCTCCTCGTCTTGTGCCACCTGCATCCGTCTGCGTCGTTCCCGCTGTATCGTTACCGGGTCAACATCTTCCGCATCGGGAAATGCCGCTGGTACAGTCTTGTGAGGATGGTCTGGCAAATCTTCACCGAATGAATCTTCGGTGGACGTCTCTCGTCGTTCTTCATGCTGTTCTTGAGCTTTTGAGACATCCTCCGAGTGTTCATCTGCAAACCTGACGCGTTTCTTGGCTTTCGTCTGTCGCCGAGTCATCACTGCCATATTACCATAATCGCACTTTGGTGAACTGTAATCAACCACGAAATTTTCGAAAGTTTTCCACTTTGAAGATTCGCTGCCTGACAGTACATGTACTTGACGCTCTGCTCCACGTGACGAAACATCTACCGAGTCTTCATCCCGTTCGTAGATCATTTCCTGGATGCGGTTCAGCGATGCCAATTCCGACTTGCGAGTTTCAGCCAAGATGACCCGACTGACTTTTGATTCCAGCGCTTCAGTGGCTAACGAATCTGCGGCAGCGTTGTATTCTCGTACAACGTGGAGATATTTAACTGATCGAAGCTTGGCCGTGAGTTCCTTGTGAGTATTCAGCAGCGCTAGCAAAGTTTCCTTCCTGCATGCGATCACCCCTAGTGATTGTTGAATCGCGAGCCTTGAGTCACCAACGATGACTAAATCCTCGGCACCGTGCGCAATAGCAGCCTTGACACCGTTTATCATTCCTGTGTACTCTGTCTCATTCACCGTGGTGGCCGAGAGGTAAGCGTTTGAAGCAATCACTACCTTCCACTCAGGAAGGCTCCACAGCACCCATGAACAACTCCCGTAGCCACCGTACTTCTCTGTCTTCGCTGATCCGTCAAAAGACATGACGAATCCGCTGTAATTACGGGAAAGCTTGGCGTACAGCAACGCGGGGTCCATTCGAATAGTCGGGGAGCCCTTGTGTGGAGGTGCCACCGGCGCGAGCGAGTCTTCCAAGTCGACGAAGCTCGTGATGCTTGATGCTTGACTGGAGGAGCTGTGCGAAGGCGACATCCTTCTCCTTCACGCGCTGCACCTTCAGGTGCCACTGCGATAGCAGCACTGCGAACTGGACTGCGCGTCCGAAGAGAGACTTCGACTTATGCACCCACTCTAACGTCGAGAATCGTGTATAGACATGTAGCGTCTTTCCTGCCAGCTGGACGTAACATATCTTCAACAGCAGAAGTAACGCCAAAACTTCCTTCTCAGCAGGATGGTAGTTCATCTCGGCTTCCTTAAGCACCCGACCGAGGAACCGTAGGGGGTGTAACTTGCCTTCATGTTCTTGCATTAGCGTAGTGCTCAACGCCCATTCATTCGCAAAGAGCATGACGTGAACTTCTTTCGACCGATCGAAGTGCCTGAGGATGGGTGAATGTGAAACACTCGTCTTCAATTTTTCGAAGGAACGACGTGCCACAGAAAGGCCACCTTCAACGGCAAAGTCCTCATCCTTTAGCTGGTACAGCGCCGCACCGTAGACCGCGAAGTCTTGAATGAAGCGGCTGTAGTAATTAACAGCTCCAAGAAACGACTGCATGCCCTTCTTACTCGTTGGAAACGAAAGCTCGGTGATAGCCGCAAGCTTCTTGGGATCAGCCCTCATACCTTCTGGCGAAATTTTATGCGACAGAAAGTCCACCTTGGGTTGGCAGAAGATGCTCTTGGTGAAGCTAATGCTGATCCGACACTGTGCAAATCTTGCCAGCAATCGGTCCAGCGTCGCCAGGCAGCTGTCGAAATCCTCGCCACCAAAGCAAATGTCATCCACAAACGACCGTCGACCAAATACAGGTACCAGCGATGATTCGTCTGGTTCCCCGTTCGTAAACATGTCAGCGACGGGGCTGTTGACGAGTTGTAGTACAGGGTCGGTCTCTACCGGTGCTTCGCGGTCTGCCGCGAACTTCGTTTGAAACGAACCCTCGGCGCTTGGCCCACGACGTTCCTTGGCCTGTTCTTCAGCTAAACGCATCTTCTCCGAGTATTCAAACCAACCTCCTTTAGGTTGAACGAACCCCCAAAGTGCGTTGTCAATCATACGCTGGTAGATCATCGGCGCGTTCTTTAACCCGAAGGGCATGCGTAACCACTCGAAATGTCCGAGTGCGCAGACGAACGCCGACACTTTACGCGCTCGCAAGGTCATTATGACCGCCCAGAAGCCGCTTGCTGCGTCCAGCGAGCAGAACCATAGGTAGCGCTCGAGATCTGTTAACAGGTCGTCGACTAGCGGCATTGCATACTCCATGATCGCGGTGATAGCATTCACCATCTTGTAATCAATGCAGAGCCGGATGTCCAGCCCGTTCTTTTTCATCACAATCACGATCGGCGATGCCCGTGGACTGTCTGAAAAGACGATCAGTCCTGCACGCAATAAAGCGCGCAGCAGCTCGTACAGCTTGCCGAGAAATCGTAGTGGCACGCGCCGGGCACGCTGTTTAATTGGGGCGTGCCCCTGTGTGTCGATATCGCATACCGCACCGTAGGCTGGCGGCGGCAGTGCGTTACCACTAGCAATCAGGATGTGCTCGTGGTTCTTTAGCGTCGCGACTAGACGTTCTCGGCGTTCAGTCGACAGCTCAGGATCAGCAACATTAGGCGCAGTGTAGTCAATTGTCGTGTTGATCTCTTCGGTCAGGTCCGGCAGGAATGCCAGCTCCTTCGCGTAGTCGTCCAAGCCAATGTTGTTAGCTGGGTGTTCGTAGAAATCATTTCTCGTATCCTCCGTTGCTTCATTTCCTTCGGTCGTTAACACTCGAGGAACCGAGATGTATGTTCCGTCCAACATCGCTACGGATTCTTCTCTTGACTCAACATTGGCATCCGCTTTGATTTCAACAGTCGGTACTTGGTCCATTTCCTTCCCATCCTGGTTTACCATCTCTGGGCCATCTGCTGAGTCGTCGTTCGCAATATTGAATGCGCGGGCCACCGACACATTGGGTTGTTGACTTTTGCTCAGCTCCTCGGTCGGCTGCTGTCTTGACAGTTCGGCATTCGCACCAATCTTGCCATTAACTCTCGGTGCCGTACTCAACACCTTCAGCGCGATGCCTGCATCCTCTGGATCAACCACCGATGTCTCGTTCGCAGATTTGGCGACACACAAGGCCGGGACAGCTTCGTCAAAACAGGTGACTTCATTTAATCCAGTGCTGTTACTTGTCGCTTTCGTGGTCACCCCTGGTTGGACACTAACACTCGTTGGCGTATGTACCACGTTTACCGGCCTCAGTAGTTCGTGTGTACGCACTACCGAGGCTTCGTTCACGTTATTGCTTCCGCCATGGGTTGTCGTGTACGTGTCCAAAGGTTCTTCGGAAGGCTGACCGTCAGCCGAATCCCCGGCTGTCACCCCAGACGCCAGACAGGCTTCCACTCGTTCACGTTCTTCCAGGATCAGTGCCCAGCGCTCTGCACACGTCAGACGATCACTGGAATTCACTAGCGAGTCTTCTAGAGGTCGTGCTAGCACCCCACCGGGTTCTGGGTAGTCTGGTCGATCAACTACCGAAGGCTGAGTTGCAAGCCATTGTTCGTAGATTTCGCATTCACGCTGAAAGAGCTCGCGGTCTCTACAACCTTCGTAGGCCAACACTTGCCAGTCTTGGTACTTCTTGGACTCCAGGCGCACATAGCCGTCACCTCGTGGCAAATCCCCATCTGGAATCCACATCGCGATCGAGTCGTGTGCTGGTAGGTACACAGTTCGATCAGACACGTTGGTCAATCGAATGCTCTAAGGCCGTCCACGTCGAAACCTCGTCACTGACGGGATTAGCTTGTTCGTTCGACGAACCCACAGTACGTGTTCTTCCAGACCGACTTGACGCTTCGCTAGTCGATATTCTCGCCACTCGTGCGCTTGAATGTCCAAACGCTCGGGTGGCCCGGCGTTAACATGGGAGCCGTAGTCTTCGCTATCGATCATGTTCTTGGTCTTAATCAGTGGGATTTGAACTTCGTGCGGTAATTGCGCCGCGCCGTGAAACAGGTCCAACCGGATCCCAGCTGGGATCATAAAGTCGGTCCCGAGTACTACGTCGACGCCTGCACTATGCGCCATTACCCACATCTCGAACTCGTACACCATCTCCCATCCGAGCGTAATCTTGACGCACGCTCGTCGCGTCGTAGACACCTTGCCTTCGTTGATTCCTTGAATGTCAATGCGGCGTCCGTGATCGGGTACATCTCGGAGTCGCAACTTCTTGGCAAAGGCGTCAGTGATCACACTAACGTTCGCTCCTGTGTCGAGGAGGATCCTCGTTCGCTGGTCGTTAACAGCGCCTTGCACCAGAGCTCTCATTCTGATCCGTCGGTCGAATTTCTTGGCCGACCTCCACCCCTGTCTCTCGCCAGGGTTCAACTTCATCATCTTGGAGTGACCCTTGGGTTCGTCTCGCGCTGCACTCGAAACCAAGCCGAACGAACCCTCGCTGGTGCCTTCATCAGCATCATCACACTCCACTCTCTCTCCAACACCTCCACCGAGGATTCTACTCCTCTCCTTTTCATTTTCCGTCGCGTTCACACTTGTTACGTATTTATCAGGCCATTCACTCTGCCCCATGAAAGCAAAGATACACTCTGCTTCCATTGAAGGCTCGGTTAACTGTGGCAGCCCGATAGGGACCAACCCAGTTGTAGTTGGCGGGCTGCCTAGTTTAAATGACGTTCTTGAACGACGGCCTTGAGCTCTGGTGGGAGTTCCTCCTTCGTGCCTTTAGTGCGCACAAATTTGGCAAGGTCTTGGAAGTTGCGGAAAAGTTCGCATTGTCCAGCATCATGGAATTGTTTGCAGAACTTGCATCGCTTGTTACAGTAGTGGCGGAGTGACTCATGCCACCGCACACCGCGCATGGTCCGTACTGTGGGCGTCGGTTGTCGCGGTTGAAGTCACGTCGACCGCGTTGGTCCTGATTGAACCCACGGTCACCACTTCGGCGATCTTGATTGAAGCCATTCTCGCGATCGGGCGTGTTTCCACGCGGTTGACGGTTGTCTGAACGTGCATAGGTGCCTTCAGCAGCTGCACGGCGCTCATTTTTGTTAGCAGCGGCGAGGTATCGGTCGTTTGCATCCAATGAGAAATCACCATCCGTATTATCGGGCTGAAAGTCGTTGTACTCGTCTTGGACATCGTTGTAAACGTTCGAATCTTCGTTTGAATACTCGGTGCCTCCCTGAGCAGCTTCACGACCTTCTAATTCAGCTAGTAGGTCATCCACCGTGGCTTCAATGAGCGTCACTCTTGGTTTGTTTCGGTTGTCATCGCGGCGACGGTCATCACGCCGGTTGTTGCGGGCGTATCCATCGTCGCGTCGCGTATCACGACTCTTGGAGTATCGGTACTCACTGTCACGCTTGGCCATTCTCTCCTTGCCCTTGAGAACATCTTCGATGATCTCTTCGAGCTCGTGAATGTCGGCGACTCGAGCGTGGTAGAGACTCTCCGCTAGCTTGTCATCGTCGCATGTTGCCAGGAACTGCTGTATGTGTTCTTTCGCGTCGCGACCACTCTTCTCAAAGTGTAGACGGGCGGTCCGAGCGTAGCCATTCAGCCTGTTTATGTAGTCGCACAGATGTTCATTTCGTTCCCGCTTGGCGGAGTAGTAACGCGACAGTGCCGTCTGAGTGAACTGCGAGCAGTAGTAGCGGATGAACGCATCGCTCGACAGCTTCCACTTGCGCTTCGACTTCTTCGGAAGTTGACGGAACCAATGAATGGCTCCGTCCCGAAGACTTAGCTCAAATGGAATGCACCATTTATCGGCATCTGTGTGGGTTCCAGTCATTTCATAGACGAACCCACGGAGCCACTGCATACAGTTCTCGCTCTTGTTGCGAGAGCCTGAGAACGGCGTGATGCGATCCAGTGGTCGGTGCGAAGCCATTTCAATCCTCGGTGTTGGGTCCACGTCGTTCAGCGTCGCTAGCTCATTCATCTGACGCATCAACTCGAGTTGAGGATCTTCCTCGTCGAATGTACGCACCAAAATGTCATCGTCACTGGACGAACCATCGCTGTCGACTTGACGACGTCCGGCACCACCTTTGGGAGCTCGCGCACCGCCTCGGCGACCGAACGAACCCTCGTTACTTGCGTAAATACGTTGCATACGGCTCTCCGAACGTGGCGTAACCATGTGCGAGTCTTGAAAGTACGGTGAAGCTTCGGTAGTGCCAAAGGCACCACGCTCAGCTCCACGCTTGGTCGGAGGAGTACGAACGAGTCGTTGGGGCGTCGGCGGCAGTGGAATCTTGGATGGATCTTCGTCTTGAATCATCGGTCGGTTCACAGGCTGCTTTCCGGCATTGATGCCAACAGCGCCAAACGCCTTCCGAAGCTTCTTCTTCCATTTCTGGAGAGCGGCTCCGGCTTCATGTGGACTCCAATCTTGGAGCGACATCGTCGATGGGTACGTCTCGTTCTCGAACCCCAGCGACAACAGTAGCGAAACTGAATCCTCGGCAACTTGGCTAGTCGAAACCGAGTTGACTGGGTATTGAAGTTCCTGCGCAAGCGCAGGCCAGTCGGCTTTTTTCTTGGGGATGGGCTTGAACAGCTGCATCCACTCATCATTCTGCATCAGCGCTTGTACGCGGTCGAAAACGCGCTTGGCGGCTGGTGTATCACCGTTGATAGGTGGGCGAGGTGCCTTCAGCAGTGCTGAATGCTTTGCACTCGCCACCGAAAATTTAGAACCCTCGGTCCCATCGTCATAATCTTCGTAGGCGGGTTCCGGTCCCGCAACATCATCGAGCTCGTCGGCGAGGTTCCTCGAAAGAGACCTGGTCGCCCCGCTCAGCCCCGATGATAGCGTGGCCGTCTCCGGCGTCGCTGCGCCTGGCTCTGGAGCCGGCGTCTTATCTTTGTAATCTTCATAATCGTGGGCGTCAGGACCGATGTCCGCTTCGTCGTCCAAGCTCACTGAAAGCTCGGTGGCGGCTGCAAAGCGCGCAGCCGGGCTTGAACTCTCGTTGCGAGCCCCGCCAGACTTGGCAGGCGTAACTGGTACCGTCGGTTGTCCTTTCGCCATGTTTCTTGTCTTTTTCTTGTTCTTCTTCTCTTGGTAGCTCGTAAACTGGAAGGCCATACAAACAGTTCACAATGGTCACAATCTGTTCCCGGGTCGCGGCACCAGTTGTGGTGTTGGAAATCCCACGTGAACTCTAGCTACAAATGTAGTTAGGATGTTCCCACAACAATACGTCTACTAGGATAGTAAACGATCGTTCGGGCGGACCTGAAGACCCCAGTTCTGCCCTTGCACCGGGACAAACTGGACCTCGTAAACTACTTATATAGGCCAACCAGTAAAAATAAGAACACGCTACTAGCACGAGCAAAGCTAGCAGGTGTTTTGAATCCTCGTGGTCCCAACAGCGGAAGGGTACCAGGCACGGGTAAGCCTTTTACGAGATCACCGAGTGTTCAACACTCGGCTGGAAGAAATAAAAGGGAGGCAATTAAAGCACTCCCAGTCGTGCAAATAGGCAACAATAAGCCGTCACGTAAAACCTCCCGATAATAATCGGCCAAAATACACAAAGTCTCTTGGCCTTGCCGAATGAACCCTCGCTACAGAGCTTCGAGTTCACCGACAGGCATAACACACTCAAACAAGCTTGACCTGACGCTTACCTTGAAGCCGGACGTCGCTCTGTGTGCTTGAGTGGAAATTCTGTTCTGTATTTAAGCTTACCCTTTCGGGTCTATTCCTAATAAGAAGTCCTAATCAAGTATACAAATATCAAGTGAACAATGATCCGTTATGGATCCTCTTGTATGCCAAGCGTCGTCTGCACCGTCGCATGAGCATCTTTAACGGTCCGCGCCTTGTCCCAGACGGTGAACGTGCCTTCCAAGGGTCGCTGAGTCTTCCGCGAACTCATCCCAACCGCCACTGAGGGTTCGTACCGTAGATGGTCCGCTGAATGCGAATCCGGCCAGTCCATTATTAATAATAAGGACAGCCTGGATTCTGTGACATATGCCCGTATCCAATGCTCGTTGAAAGCTCGGGAGTGACGCCGTCGAGTCCCTGGCACCTTGGCGTCTCCGTACATCACCTGACCGAGGGTTCGTCGCTTGAACATCTTGTGCGGTGTCACGTCTTTGTCGACGGGTGATAATCCGCAACTACGGAGAAATCACTACACCACACAACGATTGTCGTCAATTGGGTCAACATTCGTGTAACCTGATAAAAGTGCTCTCAAAATTATGTATTTCACACAGCGAGTTATGGAAAATAAATTCGATTGTTCTGTACACAATCGAATTAATCTAGGGTTGAGTATGGTGACCCGAAATGGAAAAAAAGTCAATACTGTCAGCACGCTGTTGATCTTGCGTTCATGATGACTGTATGGAAAGCCCAAGGCGCATCTTTTAAACGGGTGCTTCTTTTACTTGAAGGCTGCCCGTATGCACCAGAATGGAGGTTCAAGCATTTATATATTGGGTTATCACGTGTTCCTGATGCAACACAGCTGAAGTGTTACCTCAACGTTGCACAACGTACCTGGTTGAGTTTTGAGAATATTATTGCTGCCCAATTTGTGCAGCCGGTAATCTTAAAATTTGCTCCGTTGTTTTGTGTCAACGTGAGGTGCACCCAACGGATCTGTTAATTGAGAGCGCATAAAAATGATGCTCGCTCACTGGTTCCGCTCCAACGTCCAATATACTGTTGTTGGGCACTTTAATGCCGAAAGCTGACTCCACGCCGTTTATTCTACCGATGACATGCGATGGCTCAATCATTTAAGAATTTCCTGAATCGCATTCGAAGTCTAACAGTTTGCAATGTGGAGCCGCAACATCCGCTTGCATCTGAACAAGTCCCGTGAGAGCTCAACGTCTTCTTCTTCGTCCACCGATTCGGTTGTCAGCTCCTGGAGTGATGGCGAGCCTCTCGCACCCCCACTGCCGCTTGCAATCAGCCTACGAGGGCTAATGGCCGACGCGGAAGCTCTCCACGACCGACCAGACTTCGCCACGCTCATCGACATTGCAGAGTCGCCACAACTGCCGCGTTTCCGAGATGGCCTAGCACAATGGAAGCGCGTTGAGCGGTCGTCTACTTTCACGTTGCTCAAGCGTGAAGACGAGATGTTGTCTCTCGCTCGGTTGGATGCAAGCGTCGAGGAGGTGGCCAAAATCTTACGAGGCACCACCGACCAAATGCACACAGCTACAATGAGGTCACTGTATGGAGACTCGTTCATCTCTGGCTCAGTAGCTTATATTCAACGACCTCGTCCGTACGAAGAAGACAATGTGTATCAACAGCTAGCAGTGAAGACTTCCAACTTTGTACATTCCGACATTCTCGGAAAGAACGAGCAGTGGTGCTTTGCAGAGATCTTACGTTGCAAATCCGATGGAGATAGCTTCACGTTGACGCAAGGTTCGGTATCTTCACACCAGGCACACTCCCTGCCCGCTCGTTCGGCTCTGAAGGACCGTTCACGGCGTGTAGCACAGCTACGTGACGTGACTGCAGCTTACCTGGTAGAACGAATGCCAGGCAGCCATGGTCTCCACGTCGCTTTCCACGCCATTCACAAGCCTACTTTAAAAGCAGACGAAGAAAAGACGGAACGAACTCTAACACGCAAAACTGTCGAAGCCCGGATGCTTCGTCTTGCACGTGGCATCTCTCAATTCTCTCAACTCGCTCGTCGTCGTCGGTTCGGCACCCAAGTGTACGCAGACCGCTTAGCTTTTGACGAGCGCAACCCTCACTGCACGTGCTGTACGAGAAGGTTCTCGCTGTTATTCCCTCGAACGAGGTGCTACTTATGTGGCTACTATGTTTGCGTAACATGCTCGTCATCTGAGAAGATGGAGACGCACACCGGCCGGTTAGTCTCAATCATCGTTTGCAACTGATGTCGGGAGAGCGTCACAGCCTGTGACTACGAACACATGATGACGGTGATTCCTGGTCCAGAGCGAGTTCTACCCGACACTCGTCAACACCAAACGTGCCTCCTGTCCCCAACCTCTTCTATGACATCTGAGTCATCAAGCTACTCGTTTGATAGTTCGGATTCTTCGTCCAGTCAAATGCTGGCAGATTTTTTGGATCAAGTCGAAGACGGCGACGAAGACTCTGCACGTCGCCAGGCAGCGTTTACGGTGCTCAACCAACTGATCACCGTCAACCAGGTTGAAACCCAATTCCAGGTCGATAAGAACGCCACGCTCTTACGTAAAGCGCGTGCGTCTCCGCGTTCTCTTCGGGTGGCCAAACAAGCATTGGATGTGTCCGAGTGCCCGAAGGATCTCGAGGCCTGTAAATTGGAAAATAATTAATACCTGTTGTTCTGCCCCTGCTGGCCTGTTGCTCCTTCACAGCCCCTGCTGGCCTGTTGTCCACCCTGGTGACCTGTTGCATATCAACAGGGAATCAGCACAACATACGCGGGACATATCGATACCGTGAGTCTGACGAAGTTCTGTAACTCAAGGCGAGTACCATCTTCAGTGCACTAACATGTCGACAAGGTGATATGAATTGAACTCAATCTTACGAGCTTCTCGTTAGCTTCTCGTTACGAATATTTATCTCATTGCTACTATAAGTGAGCATAGGAGCTGAGGAAAACACCATCTAACGAGAGTTTTGGCTACTTAGCCTTTGATAGCACATGCTTGTAGATAGCATCATCTGCGAACTAACGACTTGCACATTTGCTTCAGCATACAACCGATTACATGGAACTTCCTGAGCCAATCCGGAGTGACGGTGGCGTATAGAGCCACATCTTGTATCAGCTCCTCCACCCCGCAGCCAGCACACTTGGTGTGATCTCTGATGGAGCATATTGAAGCAGATCGCCAACGCTATCATGATGTTAGTGGGAACGCCGTTCAGCCGAATCATAAGAAGACACGTGCGAGGTTACAGCTGCTGATGGACTACCACTTGGAAGCAAACACCGAGGTTCCAGGCTACAGCGATCGTAAGTTAGACAGTTCTACTTTCGCAATATAATCAACACTACGACTTCGTATTAGCAGCAGCTCAAGTTTTAAACCGGCCCAGTATGACAGTCAACGCCGCTGTTGGGTCTAGCGACGCCGCCGACAACAACGCGGATTCTATCGCGTTGAGCGATATAGACTTTTCTGATGTGGACCTCGACCATGCGGTGGAAAGTTCGAATGATTCTGCCTTCGAGCTCGAAGATGAAGTAGAAGGAATATCGACGACTGCAAACGAAGAAGTGGCTTCGCAGCGACCATACGTACGTGAAGCCACCTTCGACTCGTTTTCGGCAGCATACAGGGCGATGGTCGACAGAAGCGATGACGTCTATACCTACGAAACTCGATACGAGAGCGATCGACTACTGGCTAGGGTATATCGTTGCCGCTCGCACATTAATTGTGGGGCTCGCTTCAAAATCAAAACTGCGGCTGAACCCGAAGCCCCAACACAGTATTATCTCGAACGAACCGGAAGTCACGGATCACAGCCAGCTACGGTCACCCGTCGAGGAATTCACCCCCAACTTCTAGACGAAGTGGACGCGTTGCTGAACATGGGTTGGGGAGCTAAGCAGCTCCGGTCTATGCTAAATCATCGATACCACGACGAACCAAGATCCCTTCGCATGGTACCGAGCTGCAAACACCTTGAGAATCGCAAAGCATTTCTTGTTCGTAGCTCCGCTAATGGTTGGGATATCTCGAACCATGTAACTTTTACTGCCTGGGCAAGTCAGAGAGTGTGTGATACTCGTGAAAAGTTCATGGCCGTAGAGGACCCGAACGATAGACGGATGGATGAAATGATAGTGCTTGACACATTCATCTTCGAGGGTCAAGCTCCTGATGAGGGTACTTCATTTGGTGTTGTGGTCACAACACGACGAGTCTTCAGGAATGTAACCCGGTCAGTAAGAGATCAAGGTGATACTCTCGTCTGTGCAACTGATGGAACTTATAAACTACACTTTGGAGGGTGGACTGTGGTTGACTGTGGCTCCGTCGGATTGACGTGGTCCAAAGGTAAGTACGTTCACAGGTTTATTCCGTGGGTGTATATGTTCGTCAGGACGGAGTCAAAAGCTGGACACGCCAAGATGTTTGAGGTTGTCTGCGAACGAGCTTTGTCGTTTCTAGGAGTGGAAGTACAAGTTGCGTTTGGAAGTCTCGACCACTCAGAAGCTATTGCGTCTGCTTTTTGTGAGGTATGGCCAGAGGTAACACTTATTACGTGCTGGCCTCATATGGATCGGAACTCGCGACAAAAAAACTCTATTGGTGAATGCAGAGCTGTACGCCGAGATGATTAGGCCCGGAATTGACCTCCTTCGAGCCGCTCGCACTCACAAGCAGTTCGTTAAGCTTGCGGACGTAGTTACAGAACACTGGATCACTAATGGAGAGAGTGCCTACGCGAGTTGGTTCAAAGAAGTTTACCTGAGTGAGAGATGGAATAGGTGGCATGTTAACGGGGCCGGAGTTGGAGGAGTATTACCGAGTCAACAGGGGATTGAGTCGCACCACAGCGTCATTAAGAAGACCTGCGTTCCCAGCTCTCGTGCATCCACCAATGGTGTACTAAGCGGTATTCTACCTAGAATTCTTAAGGCTGATGGAGATGATCTTTGCCCTCTTAGGGTCGCCCACTTCAGCGAAGGTCCCGTTCCACCAGAAATGATGGTAAAAGCTGAACTTCTGGTTGCTACCCAACGTAACTACAAGCTCGGCTACAAAGGCAGAGGACGTCTACGACGCCTAAGTGCTGTCGTATTTAACGTTACAAAGCATATCGTTGGTGGTCAAGGTATGCTTGGAGCTAATGTGGACAATGAACGAGTGACTAAATTCCTGAAGTCTCTCGATGGTCGTTTCCCCAGACGAATCACTTACTTGGAGCTAGAGTTTGAGCTGCTTTCTCTGCACAGAGTGATGGTAAAGCACCAAGAGTACCCACCCCCTTTCGAACTTTTACCAATTTGGTCACACGAGACGATCGAACGACTACGGAAATTCTTGCAATGTACATGCGAGGCCTTTATCCGATCAGGGTGGGTGTGTTCTCACGTACTAGCTGTACTGTCCTTGTTGGACCTTTTGGATCTACGTACTGCTAAGGCTACTGTTCCAGTTCGACGTACATCAGGTCGACCTCCAGCTAGGCGTCTAGCCCTGACAACACAGAGTAACGAGAACGGGTTTTATGAGGTGAATCGACTCGTTCGACTTTTTCTCAAGCGACCGGGACAGCCACTACAATGGAAAATAGTGGGCAATTTCAACGTTGCTCCCAACCAAACAGCCGAATCCAGCTCGGTCATTGGCGACGTCATTGCTGTACGGCTCTCAGACGGAGTGTACAAATGGTCGGTGCGTTTTGGCGACGGTAGTGTTCAGGATTATGAAGCTGAACAGCTAGCCACAGCTGTCAACTGAGCCCACAACCTACACATTCGTGTTACAAACTAGGCAAAAGTGGCGAAATGATTCATGTGGCAACCATACATTTGAAGATTAGAGGCTAGATGTATCGAGCGCTTCGGGTGCTGAGAACTAGGGACCTGCTAACAATTTAATCTACCTTTCGATTCGAGTATGTTAAGGTCACAACCACATTCAAAAGATGCGTGCAGCTTCAATAGTACTGATGCATACCACTGGATACATACAATGTCTCTACAAGTTGCGCTATGGAAGTACTTTATTATTTTATATGTGAGGCTTATTACTTGTCGTCAAAGCATAGGTAATAACGTAAAAAATAGTTTCATCATCAACATATAATAAAAAATAATGAAGATATTAATTATATTGTGTCTCCTTCAGCATGTAACACTGCAACTCGTTGAAGTTGGTGTCCGTATATCACGCCTGCACCTTCCACAAAAACTATCCAAATGGTTATTCTTTATGCGGGTACTCAGAAACGAGAACAACTAACAGCTGAACAATACTGACAACAGGCCAGTAGGGATCACAGGTACTTAACAGGTGAACAGTGCTAGAACAACAGATTATAATTAGCACCCCTGTAAATTGGCCAGCGCCAATTCTCGTCCATACCCCATGATGGCGACCGTGATCAAGAACGACGAAGAAGAGTCGAAGGAAGATGATCCAATTGTCTATCCCATTCCCTCGAATGAGGAAGTGCGCATGGCTGCCATCGAACATTTGCGTCTTCACGATATCATTAACATCCCGGAGTTAAATGTTATCTGCACACTAGCAGCAGCTGAAATGAATTGTCCACACAGCGTACTAACACTCGTGGAGCGCGAGGTTGTGACTTTAATGGCAACGAACGACCCCGAAAACTGGGACCTCGGTAGTGGCAATCCACGCGAGCAAACCTTCTGCCAGCATTGTGTCATGGACGACAAACCCCTGGTAGTTCGCCACGCTGAGGCAGACATGAGGTTCTACCATATCGCGCCTGTGACGATGAAAAGTCTGCGATTCTACGCGGGGTTTCCAGTACATGTATCGGTTCCGTGTGTGTCAAAAGCTCCGAGACAGACCGAAACAGTCGTCGTTGGGGCCCTGTGCTGCCTTGATGCTAAGCCCCATCAGATGACGAGGTCCCAGTACTGGAGGCTGATGAAACTTGCGGATGCAGCGTCCAGTATATTGGAAAGGGCTGCAACAGAGTACGTCGCTGACCCCAAGAACTATCCCCAAGGTCGGAATAGCGTTGGAGTCCAGCTTTCTATGTACCCCGAGGAGCGGAATCTCTGCAGTTGCGTGCTAATAAATTCAATGATGATTTGAGATGGTATGATAGTCGACTCGACTGTCGAGTGTATGTACATTCCACCGAAAGAACCAGCTTACCTATGGTGGAATACATACACGATGTCAAAATATTGTGAGCAATTCGCGTTTCTATTTTTTTAGGGGAATCCACTAAAACCCGCTCTGGTTTGCTTCGAGACTACAAGGAATTACCCCGGTACCCGACATAAATTACGCTGTTCTAACCCACCAGATCTCAGAACGAGTTAGCCTTACATAAGTGAGCCCATAAGCATCAATTAAGACGACGTTAAATGAAGTCGTGAGGCTCTGGTGATGCTCTAAGCGCAGAAAAGTACTTGATGAATAATTAAAGCATGCGTAACTTCTCCTTAGAAAGTTAAAAAAAATGTGCGTGTTTCTCCTACACGCACTTACGCAATTTAATTTTTTTATGTTTTCTAAGCGAGTAATGGATAACAAGCTTCATTTATCCTGCTATTGGACCTTAGAGGACGCTGTCTTTATTTGACAACTGCAGGGAGACGTTTGATGTCCTAACAACTAGTACTTTAGTAGTAATTCTGGCGTAATGGCTTCAACTCTTCATGCAATCTCGTCGTTCTGAGCCACGTTGACCCCTGAGAAATAATAATACCTGAAGTATACGTTTATAAAGTCAGGGTTTAAATCTGGGATATATACGCTGTATAACGGTTTATTCCGACTGACAGTTTCAAATGCATTAGCTTCAAAATTTATGAATCGAGTTTACAGGTTGTTCTACAGTCTTCGGGGCATCGAAGAATAGACGCTCGAAAACAACGGCTCGTTTGCAGTCTCACCCACCTACCTTTCGACTCGTAAGGTGAACTCGCTCGTAAGTTACGAGCGAGTCCATCTTGTCAGTTAGTTGTACGAATTGGGCAATGTGTAATCCGAACACTAAGACATCGCTTTTCAGCGGGAATGACCTCACTCTCGTCGAGCTCGATGGATGGTGGCGCTACAAGGTGCATCTCTCTATTCTAACGCCGATCTTGATCAACGACAAAATCATTCACCAATTTACCTGGTAAGACGCAAAGGAATCCGAGATCATTATGCCGAGCGTACGTTTGAACGTAGACAAGCGAGTCGAAAGCTCGACACCATTTTCTGCGACTGCCATGTCGGAACCAAGCTCGTGGAATGATGAGGAACCCCCTGCTCCCCCACTCTCATTGTCCATTGCGCTACGAGGCCTAATGGCCGATGCTGAGGCGCTCCACGACGGAGTGGACTTCGCTAGCTTCGTCGACATCGCCGAGCCGCAACACTTGTCGTTCTTCCGCAGTGACCAAGCGCAATGGAAACGCGTCGAACGGTCGTCGGCCTTCACTCTGTTAAAACGCAGTGACGAGGTCCTGGCGCAAGCTCGAATGGACGCAAGTGTCGAGGAGGTGGCGAGAGTCTTAGGAGCCACAACCGACCAGCTACACGCAGCTACGATGGAAGGACTCTACGACAACGCATTCATCGCCGGCTCTGTGGCCTACGTCGAGCGTCCACAGGCCGACGAGAACGACCAGGCGCTCCAGCAATTGGCAGTGAAGACGTCGAACTTCGTGCACTCCAAGATCCTGGGCAAGAACGAGCAATGGTGTTTCGGTGAGACTGTGCGCGGCACACCGGACGGCGACAGTTTTACGATCACGCAAAGCTCGCTGGAAGCTCAACAATCTCAGTCTCTGCCAGCTCGTCAGGCGCTGAAAGCTACCAAGCGACGTGTTGCGCAGCTTCGTGACGTGAGCACAGCGTATATGGTGGAGCGCACGCCAGAAACGCGACGCCTGCGTATCACTTTCCACGCCCTGTACAAGCCTGACGGTACCACCTTCGACGACGGGCCAGTCGTAGCACGCAGAGCCGCTCGCGCGCGTCTGCTGCGCCTCGCACGCGGCACTTCGGAGCTCTCCCAGGTCGTCCGACGACGTCGATTTGGAGTCCAAGTGTTCGCAGACCACTCGGCGTTTCACGCTCCGAACCCTCGATGCACGTGCTGCACGCGCAAGTTCACGCCCATCATCAACCTCATCCCGAGGACGCGATGCTACCTGTGTGGATACCACGTGTGCTTGTCCTGTTCGTCATCCGAGAAGATGGAGACGTACAACGGTCGCATGGCCACGATCGCGGTCTGCGTTCGCTGTGTCAAGAGCGTCATCGCCTGCAACTACGACCACATGTTGAGTGTCCGACCGGGACCTGAACGGGTTCTACCCGATGAAGTGTCGACGCCATCTTCCGTCTGTACGTTCGACACTTCCAGCACGGCCGCGTCCGAGTCCTCGCACTTCTCCGACTCGCCGTCGAGCCAAAAACTCGGAGACCTACTGACCCAAGTCGTGTGTGACGACTCGGATCAAGTCACGCTTGCACAGCGTCGTGCTGCCTTCCTGGTGCTCGAGCAACTTCTGCTAATTGACCAAAAGCAAGCCCAGAGCCAAGCCGACCTGAATGCCAATCTTCTCAATGCTGCGAGTGACCGTCAACAGCCAGCCGAAGCAGCCAAGCGAGCGATGGACATCTCGAAATGTCCGACAGAGCTGGACGCCTGCAAGTTCGCGAGTGCCGACTCCCGACCGTATCCGATGATGCCGGCTCTTGTCCAGAACGAAGAAGAGTCAAAGGAGGGGGAGCCAGAGCCGATCATCTACCCCATTCCAGCGAACGAGGAGGTTCGCATGGCTGCGATTGAGCATTTCCGTCTCCACGACGTCGCCAATGTCTCTGAGCTCAACGTGATCTGCTCACTGGCTGCGGCAGAAATGAAGGCCCCTCACAGCGTCGTCACACTCGTTGAACGTGATGTGGTGACTCTGCTGGCGACCAACGCACCGGAATACTGGGACGTCGGTACCGGTAATCCGCGCGAGCAAACATTCTGTCAGCACTTTGTCATGGACGATAAGCCGTTGCTCGTCCGTCACGCTGAGGCGGATATGCGGTTCTACCACATCGCGCCCGTGACGATGCGCAGTCTTCGGTTCTACGCTGGTTTCCCCGTGTCGATCCCGTGTGTGTCAAGAGCTCCGGGACAGCCTGAGAGAGTCGTCATTGGCGCCTTGTGTTGTCTTGATGAAAAGCCCCACGAGATGACGAGGTCGCAGTACTGGAAGCTCATGAAACTTGCGGAAGCAGCCTCCGCCATCCTGGAGAAGACTGCGACAGAATACATCGCTGACCCTGAGAATCACCCACTCAGACAACAAAAAAACGGAGTCCTAAAGCCTAAGGGCAATGGCACGGGAATGGTTACTTGCTAACCGCCACATCGAGGTCTAGTGATGGATGGTGCAGAAGTGCATTGTTTTTTTGTTAATGATTTGAATCAATTAACGTACGAAATCATTCTAGAAAATGTGCACGCAACATTGGAAAACCGAAGGATCTTCGTTGTTATGACTGTTCTAAGATAGAAAGGAAGGAATTGCAAAAAACAATAATGTCGTTGTGACTGCTGTTCATTATTTTAAATCTTCCGTAAACTAGATTTCAAAATAATGAACAACAGTCACAACACCGGATGTACACTCCGCGACATAAGTTTTGTGACACCTATACTTTTGGCTGTATCACGGCTTCTAGGTCGAGTTAGACGACGCTATTTCGATATGTTCCACCTATCAGATAACGCGAAAGGGGGCTTGTGACGCCGATCTAGATTTCGTAGAACTTCTATAGGCTGGCATACAACTAACTAGAATTTGCACTGCAAAAAAACTTTGACACAAAAATGACTTGATTTCATTATTGAAATTATGTTGGTTAATTTCAAATCCCCCCCAAACTGGCCGTATTATCTTATTTCTACTATGGGACGAGGACCAAGCATCACTGACGAAGAACGTGGCCGCATGAAGGGCCTCCACGAGGCAGGCTTGAGTGTCCGTGCGATCGCTCAACGGCTTGAGCGATCGGTGAATGGTGTCAGCTACGCCCTGAGAGCACCTACCACTAAAGCCAAAAGAGGAGGGCGTCCGGCAGGCCTAACAGACCGCCAAGTCCGCCAGGTCGTCCACAGCGCCTCATCAGGAGACTACTCGGCGTCCGAGTTCAAGGTCACGTACGGTTGGGCATGCTCGGTGCGTACGATCCAGAGACTTCTGTCTCGGGTAGACTATCTAGTCTACTCTAAAATGGATCGTACGCTACCTCTAACAAAGGAGCACAAGGAGGCGCGTCTAGCGTTTGCCGAGAGGCTCTCGACGACTGCGCAATAGGAGGTGGTTTGGCCCATGATCATCTTCTCAGATGAAAAATAGTTTAATCTCGACGACCCAGATGGGTACAAGCACTGTTGGCGTGACATGAGGCGTCCTCCCCGTTGTTACATGTCTCGACAAAATGGGGGAGGCTCGCAAATGGTTTGGGGAGCTTTCGGGGTCAAAGGCAAGTCAGAGTTGGTGGTTCTGGATGAACGCCAGAACTCTGGCCACTACATCTATACGGTGTCGGAATATATGCTCCCATTTGCCCACAGAAACTACGGCACGGATTTTGTATACGCAAGACAACGCTTCTATCCACGCCTCGTACGCAACGACCGAGTTTTTCACGGAGACTGGGGTGCAGCTGCTTGACTGACCAGCTCGCTCACCCGATTGAGAACGTGTGTGTAACGGGCCAGGTATTTACTCCGCTACTTACTTACACTATTGAGTTGAGGAAGCTCGCAATAGGACGACTGAGGCTTAGGTTTAGGGAAAATTCAACTCTGACTTTATTTTAGGACCAAGGCCACAGCCCTGGCCACTCAAATACACGTCATAGTCCAATTGACTAATAATGGGTCTGGCTCCCCATATATCAGCCAGTGGGATGACAGCATTTCAGCACACGCTAGTCGTATGCTGATGCACCTACCTATGTAAAGAAATCTACCTATTTATGTAATGGAGGGGCCAATTACAGTGTGGGCAGTTTTGGCTAGGAAGGTCTACAGTCATGGAAAGCAGTACGGCTCTGTAGCTGAACTCACAGTTGCTGTCATGGAGGCATGGGATTCAGTGACGATGAAAGTGCTGTTGGATCTGGTGGCCTCCATGCCTTCTCGTTGCTTTTAGGAAGCCCGCAAGAATGGCGACAAGACACACTACTAGTTAAATGGGTACATAATTTTTTTAATGAAATCAAGTCATTTTTTGGTTCAAAGTTTTGTCGCAGTGCAAATTCTAGTTAGTTGTATGCCAGCCTATAGAAGTTCTACGAAATCTAGATCAGCGTCACAAGCCCACTTTCGCGCTATCTGATAGGTGGAACATATCGAAATAGCGTCGTCTAACTCGACCTAGAAGCCGAGATACAGCCAAAAGTATAGGTGTCACAAAACTTATTTCGCGGAGTGCAGTAACGTAAGGTCGAGTATTCTCACTATCGGGGAATGCTTTTCTGAATATTTGTAATGATATCTAGATATTTGCGAATATGAATATAGTACTGCACCCCGTTTTCGTAGTCGTGCCCACTTGTTCTCTAGTTCGTGATCTTGGTTACTTCATCATGAAAATACTAAGAGTATTTATGATGACTGATGCTCGACAGTATATATATATAAAATATATTAAATATGAGAGTAATAATCCAAGAAAATAAGATAATATCACCATCTGGTCACAACAGCAATATTCCTAGGAAGCAAGGCTCACTTTACAACATCACGAACTCAAATGAGTCGGTCCCTCATTCGAAAACGAAGCTTTGCGTTGATCAGCTGTGCACTACTTGTTTGTAGAGCATACGTTGGAGGTGATCATGTAAGATCTGAATACATGCACTGTAGCTTTTTGTTTTCTTGTTTTCTTGCAGGTTTATCGTGGCCGACGAAAATGAATTGGACTTGATAAAAACCTGTAAATTATCTCGCTGTCAATTTCGACCAAATTTACATTTTGGAGCAGACACTCACTTACAAGGTACCCTGGTACAAGCTATTGACATGTACAGCACTATTCACCTGGAATGACTGTGTAGCCGGTATGACCTTTATTATTTAAGATGACGTTACACCCCTTTATTAAAAACTACAGCTTTGTTGTAGCCTACTGATAGTAGGAATAAAAAAGGCGGAAAGCGGTCTTTCGACCAGATGAGAGAATTGTCTGTTCAGTGGATTACTATTGTAAGTTACTGCAGCTACTGTTACATTGCACAATGGCAAATTTCATTGAATCCGAACACGAAAAAGCGATTACATATAAAACAAATCAATATGGATAAAAAAGAAATTTAGCAGAGTATCAGTGCTTCTTCTTCCGAATTAGCTCATCACGAGCCCGAGCTAGCTCCGAAGAAGTTCAGACAAAACTCTCATCCGAGCATCGGATATGAGGCGAAACCACGACGAGAAGCATGACTGCAACTCGTAGAAAATACAAAAATGTTTCGCTTTCTGGTAGCGAACAACCTAGCTAACTGGCCACTTCGAGAATGCCGGTTGACTCCCGACCGGAATTGTCGTTTCTTCTTCAGTCAAGCCGATAGTGACATTTTTTTCCGCTAACTACCGGGAGGAAGGCGATGAGTTTGGATACGCCCGTAATCCATCTTCGCCCATCGACTCGTCTCCTCGAGCTCTGCACAAATCGTTCCACGATGGACACTATCATGGTGGTATCTTTGAGGTGCGTCCAGCGTCCATCTGTGCCTAAGTTGCCCGAGTCGAACATTGTTTCAAATCGAAAGTAACTCTGAAACAACTTTTTTTATCCGTAAACTCTGGAATCGGACACTCTCCGTTTTGCCTTCGAACGGGCAGGTCAGTCGCTGCTGTGTGGTATGCGAGCTCCGATCCGTGTGCGGCACCCAGTAGCCACCCGAGATCCAGCGGTGACACGCCGCAAAAAGCGAAACACACTTCGCCATCCCTCCCGCGACACCTCCACTGCCGCGACGCCGCCGTCTGACAATTCATCAACGTTTCGGTCGTCAGTACGGCGGGCGGTCGGAGTGGAAGACAGGGAACTCTTCCGCCGTACACGACGCGTACAACGGTGGCAAGATCTGTCTCGCAGCAACGATGACCACACGTCCACAAATCTAGCGAACCAGGGCTGGAAGTGGCGGCGCCATAAGAAGGGCTTCGAGCTGTACACCCGCGAATCTTCAATGCTTAGTGTCTCCGGTGCCCCAGTAGGCTCCCAAACTTTATCGTCGCTACTCGACAGCGAAATCTTGGCAGTGGGGAACGTAGCGTGCTCAATCAGTCAGCTGGCATCCCCACTGCGCTCTCCTAGCGAGAGCAGTTACAACTCGTTCATGCGCACGCTGTACGGCTCTGACTTTATCTACGGCTCTCTCGTCCACCAAGCCATTTTCCGTCGCAAATCACGCGCCAATAGTAATAATGCTGCTCAACCGACAAAAGATCGCACCAACCAGCTACTGGTCAAGACGTGCGCGTTCGTGCACACCTCCCTGTTCGACAAGAAGAATGAGCAGCTGTGCTACGCCGAGCTCTTCTCCCCCACCTCCAGCGGCGGATTCAACATCTCCACCTGCTCGCTCGCTGCTCGAGAAGTGATGACAGGTAAGGTACGGCCTCCACTACGGCGTGCTCTGCATCAACTGCACCCGTTCAGCACATCGCTCTCTGCCGAGCCGGCCACATCGGGGGTCCATGTGGTCTTTCGAGCTCGTTTCCACCGCTCGCAGAGCGATGAGTCGTGTTCGGCCAAGGTAATGAACGCTCGACTATGGAAGCTCGCAATGGGAATGTGCAAGCTCGGAAAGCTGGTGGACACTGCTCAGCGTGCCCAGGGATTGAGCAGCAGCTGTATGAACCATACTATCGCTGGCGGTCCACGGAATTCGCGCTGCATCGTGTGCACACGGACAATGTTCCATATCTTCATGATGCGAAGCTGCTGTCGCTGCGAGCTCTGCTCGTACAATGTGTGCCACGCGTGCTGCTCGAGCCAGCGTGTAGCCATCTACAACCGACACGTGGCGCCGTTGCTAGTGTGTGCACGTTGCCACGAGAGTCTCGACCGGGACGAGTTCGACAGCCAACTACGTGCCATTAAACCCATTTCGAAAGGAAGAAACGGGCTTTTTTTATAATTCAAAAGAACAAAGCATTATTCACACACTTCAACTTGAAGTTACCTTTTTGGAGCCATCTCAATGAAGTCGGGCACATTGCACGCTACAATCAAGTTTAGTACTTGGCCTCAGAAGACAGTGAGCTGCAGTGAACGAAGCGGGCGTGATGTTGGCGAGCGCGACACCTTCCGATAGGAGTCGGCATGGCAGCCCCAGGAGTGTCCGATGGGCCTGTTTTCGTCATTAGACTCAGGGGTTCCGAAAATACTATTTTTATTAAATATTTTTGTATTTTAGTCGAAAAATTATTTATTTTTAGATTTGCTTAGAAGGGCTGCAATATTTGTTTTGTGCTCTGTGTCACCAATAACCCTATTGCGAACCGGTCTCCTGAGACCGGTTCACAATCACTTCTTCGAATGGAGCACGTTCATCGATTGATGGCGCATCATCCTCCAACAATTTAGCATTTTTAGCTGGAGCAATACACTCACAGCCCATTGTCTTTTCTACTCAATACGATGCCTGCGAAGACCCCGTGGAGCGTTCCAAAGCCGTATCGAAAGGCAGCTATCGCCCCGCCCAGAGCGCCAAAGAATGCCAAGAAGGCCAAGACGTCGAAGAAGATGGTCCGCACGCACCCGTTCACGTCGAAGCAAGTGTCATCTTTCTATTTTACGGCTGTACTCGACGATGATGAAGAGCCTACTGCAGTATACAAGTGTCGCTGTGGTGTCCAGCGCCGAATGGAGCCTAACACTGGCTACACAAACCTACTTGGCCACGTCTTCATGTGGCACAAAAACTTCGCTGCGGACATGACAAGCGCCAGCTCAAATACGGAAACGTTAGTTGGGTTCGTCGATGACAAGACTCACAAAGTCTTCTCTTGGATTGACGTTGTGCTCTCGTGCAATCTGCCCTTCTCGTTCTGTGAGACAGACGCGGCATCTAACTACGTAAGGATTGGGAGCCTTTCGACGGACAGCCTCGTGAAATACATGTGCCTACTAGTCCGTGAAGTTGAAACTGTGATCGCTGGTATTCTGCCAAAGTCGTTTGGCATCATTTTTGACGGGTGGACCTTCCGTTCAGAGCATTACGTCGCAGTCTTTGCATCCTTTCGCCACGATGGCAAAGTTCAGAACATTTTGGTCGCAATGGCGCCACTTGTCGACGATGAGGTCAGCGACCACACAGCTCGCAGTCACGTTAAGTTTCTGGACACAATTCTCTCTTACTATGGCCGGAGCAAAACCAATATTGTCTACATTGTCGGAGATAATTGCTCCGTGAACGGTGCTGTTGCCGATCTGCTGCAGGTTTCGATGGTGGGCTGTGCCAGCCATCGTCTGAACCTGGCGGTAAGCTTGCTCCTCTCTGGCGACGATGAGCTGATCACTAAGATCCAGAAGTTGATGTACAAGGTGAAGAATTCGCTGTTGGTGTCCGCAAAGTTACGGTGGGTTAATTCAACTAATTTTAGTTTTCTGATATCTGATTATTTTTTTATTATGCTAGGCGAAAAACACTTCTTCGACCAGTCCCTAAGCAGGACACTCGCTGGTCATCGACGGTTGCCATGGTGAACAGATACTTTGAGCTGAAGGAGTTCATCAGTGATGACATTGAAGAGGAGATGGCGGAGTTTATGCGAACACGCCGAGAGGAAAAGCAGCTGAAAACGATCCTCAACACCCTCAAGATGTACGAATCAACCTCTAAAAAGCTGCAAAGTGCGGACGACATAACGCTACTCGACGTGCGCGACCTCTTTGACGCGCTTATTGCTCAGAAACCCGAAGTCGCCAAGTACCTCCAAGCCGACGCAGAGATCGTCAAGAGTCCTGTCTTCGAGCGAGCTTGTGTTAATGTCCTGCTGGGTCGTGAGGGATCGCTGTCTGACGATGAGAAGACTATGCTTGAGCCGCTAGCCCCGGAAGACGCTCCTCCATCGAGCTCGTCGGAGACAACAGCGCTAGGTAAAGGTTTTGCCGCAATTGCGCTCGAGCAGGCGAGACGACTTCGTCAAACTACTTCACGCTTTAGCGATCAAGTGTCTATGATCGCTCCGACTTCCAACATCGTGGAGAGATT
This sequence comes from Phytophthora betacei, assembly GCA_011320135.1. Classification (NCBI taxonomy): domain Eukaryota; phylum Oomycota; class Peronosporomycetes; order Peronosporales; family Peronosporaceae; genus Phytophthora; species Phytophthora betacei. Next base: position 104,681 of record JAANHX010000559.1, read on the forward strand.
CTTTAGTCAGGCGAAGGCAGTGGTTGGCATGCACCGCCAAGCCATGACTCCACTGCATCTCGAGAGTATCCTCTTTTTATAGGTGAACCGCACGTACTGGAGCGCAGCCACTGTGCGCAAGGTCGTTCGGGGAGCGCAATAATCTCCCAATACTTATTCTCCATACAAACTCCTATATATTTCTTGCAATATGTTCAATTATTGCAGGCACCTCTGACGGAGAGATAGGTAAATTATTTGTATTGCTGAATCCTCCAACAAAATATAAATAGCATTTTCGGAACCCCTGATTAGACTCGAGTTTACTAAAGGGTTCCCGTCAGTCTTCCCGCAAACAATGCCCAGTGTACCATAGATATTTACTCCTTTGCATGACCACCACGCCATGCGTTGACATTGCCAAGCTGAACACAACATCGATGGCGCTAGTCGCAGCTTGCTGCCCTCACCGGAGTGCGTCTACAACGAGAACTTTTCTCCGCTACCGTGCAGCTGACCGTCAGCCTGACCCGCTGTTATTAAAAGTTCCACGCTTACCAGCGAGAGCCATCGACATCTGTCACGGAAAGCATATCCGACGCAAGTGCTTCGTAGAGTCGTGGGGCTATGATTCTCATCGCCATCCTTGGCCACAATTCCTCGAACTTTGAAAGATCACCGAAACGGTGGCGACGGTATCAAGAACGTAGGCGTCTGGATGGCACTGGCCATCACCTACATGGAAGGAAATCGCAGTCAATAGATAAACTATTAGCGTCGCTGGCTTAGGCCTTCGATTCCGAAAGCTAGAAGCTGCTACAAACATGCAATACGACCGCTGCCTGACCGGAGACTTGAATGATGAAAGTCTCTTCCCCACTCGCGGGACCTCCATACCATTCCACCTTGCCCGCCCTCTTTGCTGTCGCCACTCTCCGATTTGCTCCGTCCATCCACCAGATGCGCCAAAGCTCGGATAGTCCGGCGCCAGCGCCCGCAGTGTGCGGGGCGTCGGTGTCGTCCTCCAGTCTGTCGGCGGCACCCCGCAAGGTTCGGCTCACTGACCGCGAGCTGTTCGCGCGTGTACAACGCGTGGTCGTGCCCGACGGGTCGGTGGATTTGCGGTGCCTGTCGTCAAGGCGGGGTTGGAAGCGTGTGCGAACTGGTGTGACGGGCGGTATGACTATCCAGTTCCGAGTGGTGCGCTCAATCGCTCCGTCCCAGACGCGGCAGTGCCAGGTCGTTGGTGGCGGTGAGATCAAAGCCCGGACGTCCGAGCTGCTGTCGTTACTGAGAGCTCCGAGCGAGAGCGAGAGTAACGCGCTACTGCGAGCTCTCTTTGGCTCGCAGTTCATCTACAGCTCGCTATTGCATTCAATTTCCAACTCAGAGCGTGGATCGCTACCGTCTCCTCCACAGAGAGGGAGTATCCATGTCAGTCCTGGCCAACAACTTATGGTTCGCACTGTCAGCTTCGCACACAAAGGACTTTCCAATCCTTTCAAGCAGCGAGCTTCAACTGCAACTCTGTCAGACTCAATAACGTCGAATTCGCAGACTTCAACTCATCACCGCCAACATTCTGGGCGCAAGAACGAACAGTGCTGCTTGATTGAGCTCTTGACGCCAACACAGGACGGTTTCAAGCTCGCCTTCTGTTCACTGGACGCATCTGACGTTACGGCGGGCAAGGCGCCACCCGAGCGTGTCATCGCGCTCCACCCGATCTCAGGCTGGTTGACAGCCGAGCCGAGGGCCGACAATCCAGGAGCACTTCAAATCACCTTCCAGATTGCGTTCCCAGGTGACGTACCTCGCGGTTGCGGCTGGCGTATTGCTCAGTCCCGATTATTATTTATCGGCAAGAGCATCTGTCGACTGGAGAAGGTGCTCCGTCGACGACGTCGCTATCGTCGCCATCAACACACTGCACCTGGACGACTGTGGCAAGCGATCTTGAACCCATTTCGTGCAATGGGGGTCGTCGAATCGGACGAAGAAGGATCCGGAGGGGCGCACCACAACTGGCATTGCATTGCCTGCACCCAATCGCTCCTCCCTTCTTTACGCAAAAAGTGGAGTCGCTGTGACTTGTGTGCCTACCGCATATGTGCAGAGCCTCTGTGCTGTTCTCAAGAGCGCGTTACCATCTACAATCGCTACGTTGCACCTTTGCTTGTCTGCGCTCGATGTCGGGAGTGTATCGATGACCGCGACAGTCCCAACCGGGGAAGTGGGAACCCTCACTCGAGCTCAATCGTGGACGTCCGGTATACTGGAATCAGCTTACGATTTACGGGTCGAGAGAGTGACCTTGAACCGGAGTTTGAGCTGGATCCCTCAGGCGACAGATGGGGGACGATGGGTACATCGAATGCCAGACGATCTAGTGGTGGGATACCAAGGAAGAGAAGAACGCAATCGGATCCACCTCCTATGCTGGGGTTAGCCTTCTCAAGTTCTGGAGACGACAGCTGCTCTTCTGGAGCGGACGTCGCGCCAGGGGCACGTAAAAATCACTAACTAAATTGGTATCACAAGACAAGAAAGCAAATAGGCGGATGTGAATAGGCGGAAGTGAATACCGTTTAAAAATAAGGTACTTGTAGTAAATAGTAATACAATCATTGTAGTGATCTGACGACCTCAGTATCAACATCGAAGGTCGACATTGCGCAGCTCTCGGAATTTGTTAGATGTAATAACGTCCGTACTTGGGCCACCGTGGGTGAGCGGATTAAGTTCATGCTTCGTGCAGCGCGCGTCGGAGGAATTCATGGCTTTCACAAGGTGTGCGTAATTAGGATGTGATCAATAGCTTCAACATTTCTAGATTCATTCTGATTGGTCGACCTCTTCGACTTCTGTGATAAGTACGAAAGTATCCGTTGCGGAAGTTGGTTCCAGTCCGTTGAGATGCGTAGCTTGCCAGCTACAAAAGTTATTTTGAAAGGGTGAAAGTGGTCGTGTATCCTAGCACAACAAACGCTAGCGTTGACAAGACAGTGGTGTTGAAACTCCCATCTGAGTCGGAATTCGACTTGTGGGACTCCATCACGGTCCATGAAACTGAAACTGGTGCCAATTTTGGAGAAAACTATTACATGGACTGGCCTGCAAAGCTCGCGAGGCTGAACGCTAGCGGTCTGCGCTGGCCGTATCACTGTGTGACACAGTGTGTCGTTATGGTTGCAGAAGTGTCGACGGTCATACGCATTAGCCGTGGGACCGGAGCCCGCAGTTACGTGGGGAAGGACCCAAACACTACCCACCAAATTAAATCACCTGACCGCAAACGAGCTTCGTTTGATCTTTAAAAGACGTACCCGAAAGGATTGGAGACGATATGTGGACTGTTAGCCGTACGTACAATTTTGTCGCGACTGGATCTTTCAATGTCGTCAACAGCGTCGCCTCGCAAGCTTTATTTTGTTTAGAGGCTCTACTTATTCTACGCTGTAAACTTCCTGCCGTGTGTTTGTAAGATTAAATCTTGACGAATCTTGTTCTAACTCCAACGATGAGCTGTCATCGAAAATCTCGTCATCAAGTCTAAGCTACAGCCTCCGTTTTGATAAAAAAAAAAAAACTCATTTATCGGCTGACCTTTGACACTCATAAATGTCTACTTTCACTGGCAAAACGAGGGACAAAACATAAAGTGCCTAAGAACGACAGCGAAAGATCATGAGTCTTCGACGTGCTTACTCGCGCGTCGCATGAAAGATGCGGTCTCAACGGTGCGGGACTTGGCATGAAGCATCATCGTCCCATGCGAGACGCTGGGAGTTAGCTCCATCGTTGGCGATCTCACAACCATTTCAAGGAGGTCATACTTTCGTCTCTTTGGCGAGCGTTGGGCTCAGTGCCGGTACATTTCGTTTCAGCCGCCGCACCCTTAAACTTCCTCAGTCATTCCTTCTACACTTGCCAGAGGCCAGCTAGCCACAGTCCGGAGTGCAATAATATGCGGCGAACGACTGTCGCTTGTTCTCCACATGCTATTCCTCAATTTACGCCGAGCTGATCGCACTTTGGTTAAAAAATGACGCCAACAGTTCTTGGTGGTGGGGCAGAGGCGTTGCTCTCGTCGGCCTCCCCACGAGCCATGGACATGCTCGAAACTGCGGGTCTTACCAGATTCGCAACACCCGAGTGCTGTAACATTCCCGATTGTGCACGGACCCCTTCAAACACCGCGACTACGACACGGAGGGTTCTGATCACTGACGCGGAGCTGCGACGACGGGTCGAGAATGTGGAAATCACCACCGACTTTAGCAACGCACTGGCCAACGTATCGCTGCATGGTTGGAAAAGGAAACGTGACTGCAGCACCTTCTCCACGTTCACCCGAAGCATCGCCACTGGAAGTGGTGCGACGATTGCCGATGCCCAAGTGCTAGCAATGGGCACAGTCTCCGGTGGCCGGGCGTTAGATAGATTGACCTCTCTTATGAGGACGCCCAACGAGAGCGACCTCAACAAGGTGATGCAGCAGCTGTACAAGCGGGACTTCATCTACGGGTCTCTGGTTCATTCTGTGTCCTCGAATTCGACAGACGACAGCTTACTGTCAGTCAAGACGTGCGCATTCGTGCGCTCCAAGAGGTTCTCCCACAAGAAGAACGAGCAGATGTGCTACATCGAGCAGTTCCGACCGACCAAGGACGGGTTCGCTCTCGTCTTCACTTCGCTACCCCAGCACGAGGTCCTTGCCGGCAAGGCCAGTGGGAAACATGTCGACGATCTGTGTCCATTCCGTGGGTGGATGCTGGTCGAAAAGACACCAGAGAGCAGGGCCAGTGTGCGTGTACTCTTCCACGCTGGCGTGGATCCCGACTTCATTGCCGCGGACAAGAACACCAGCTTGGGTCTCTGTACAGCCAAAACGACAGGTGCGCGACTACATCGACTTGCCAAAGGTGTGTGTCGATTAGGTGAGGTGCTCCACCACCAGCGTCGAGCGGACTCCACCAAAGGAAACAGGAGAAACAACCAGCGCCAAGTCAGTACGGACGTTTCTAACTCACACTGCGTGGCCTGCACCTCCAAATTCGATCTGTTGCGACGTCGTCGACGCTGCGGTCTCTGTGCCTACAATGCCTGCTCCAAGTGCTGCTACCGCGAACCTATGATCATCTACAACCGCTACGCAGCGACCATCCAGTTTTGTGCTCGATGTCGGGAATGTATGATCGGAGGTGAATACCCACATCTTCGACTGGCGGCTCGACGCTTTAGCTCACCTGGCATCGAGACTTCACTTTCGACGCCTCGGTAGTGTTTACAGTGAGCGACCAGAAAGAATGAAGTCGCTTTCGTCCGTATAATATTTTATTTGCAAAAGTTTATAAAAAAAAAAAATGTTGTCACTCGCACTGCATCTTGAGTCAGGGGTGCTCTGAAGAAATTATCGCTGACTGGGCTCGTGTCATCCTATTTTCTGACACAAATCTTGAGGAGCCATAACCTTTAGCAAAATAATCTTTGTTTTAATGAGCTACGCGGTGGACTTGGACCCATTGTAGCGATCTCATTGGTTCATTTGCAAAGAACGACCCTCTAAGAACGAAAGAAAATTCCTCCTCGGACTTTGTACACTTGCAATGCGGTAATCAGAGGTTGTTGATCACGCATAAAAAAGTCATAAAGGTCCGCTGACCAGCATAAACCACCAATTTTGCTAATAGTAAATAGCGAACTCCATTCCTCTGATACCAACCACATTTTACAGTACACACGCTAGCAAAACTGAATGGAGCACTATCATAAATTGTTCTTATTGACTGTCTGCTGAAGTCCTCCATTTTGCTCGGGATGGCAGCTTCTCGTTCTTCTGCCCATGGTAACTAGACAGTCAGCGCTCAAATACCCTGTGTCCTTGTCTTGGGTCTACTCATCTCCGGTTCTGCAAAAGCCTGCGTAACAGTGCTGATTTTCCTGGATCTTTCCCACATTTAGTATTTTAGTAAAATACAAGATGTATAGTACCGCACCGCGTTTTCACGCTCTTGGACCTTTGATAAACTTCCGGATGCAATGATCCGGAATCTAAATGAACTCTAACTATTAAGTTTAAATCCTATTTGGTCCATTGCCGCGAAAACCGGATGCAGTACTGTACTTCACTTGCTGAGAAGCAGCGCTAACATTCGTCCGCAGAGCTGCTTCCCACGGACTGTACAGTACTTCATGTATAAAACGTCAGCAATCGTTCAACAATGATTTGCGCGGTGTTGTCTCGGATTCTATTTATAAATTTATTAGGGTACGGAGTTGGTTTATTAGACCTAAAAACCAGTTACAAACCAGCGAGTTAGGTCGCATAACCAGTTGTATTATAATTCGCGAGCTACATTTTGTGCCATAAATGTGTGTGCACAAATCGAACACTCGTGTTTCTTCTAGAAGATCGCCGAGATCGTTAATAACGCAGCCCGTTCCTACCATGCTGTTTTGTCTTCGAACTAAACTACTTTTAACTAGTAACCCGACAGTTGCGTATCATCTGAGTCGCAGATTAAATCGTCGTGGCCTGGAAGGTCATCAAGCGTCATGCTGTGGCGCAGTCCCTTTCGGCTTCGGTACTTGTCCTGCGACAGACGTCGTTTTGTTTTAAGGGTGTTGCCAATAGCACGTAGTCTGTTCTCCCGCTGTGCTTAGGCCTCACCGTTGGCATCTCGCAGTGGGTTTGACTCAATGTGAAAGTTGGTCAAACTCACACAAACTTGGAAAATATCGTCGTACAAGTCCTCGCTCCAACGGTACTTGTCCGCAACAATGCGCCACAAACTGCAGAGCCTCCCAAATAAGTTTTCAACGAGGCCTCGGTCACTAGAGATGTTTTCATTTCGGCGCTGAATCTCGGGCGGGAGGTTCGAGCCTTTAGTCGGGTGGATACAGCGAAGGTGGGGTTTCAGCCCCTGGTAACCTTTATCGGTGAGTACTGCCCATTCACTGGGAAATTCCTCGCGCAAAGGGCTCTCGTCCGGAATTTGGTTGTCGGTCTCCGACTTCACGCGCATGCTCGAGTGGAACTCCATGTTATTCCGGAAGATCGAAATGTCAGGCGTGTTGCCGCGCTCGTGCTGGCTGTAGTTGATAGCGAAGCCTTTAGGGTTTACAGACACCTCTACCTTGAGGCCGTACAATTTGTGCTTAGCACTATAGTACGGCATCACTTCGGCCATGTTTCCAGCAGGTCGATTGGCCTGTTGGAAAGTGACGTCCGTCGCATATAACGCGCACGGGTAGTGACTAAAGGTGTGTCCGGAAGTCACCAGCCGCCGCATGCTTGTCTCTACCGCTTTTCCTCGCACGCACTCATCGTAAATGCGCGGCGCAAGTACACGGCAAAACGACGTTATCGTCTTGATAAACGGCGGGGTTTTGATCAGGAAAACGTGAGCATTCATATCTCAGGTGCCTCCGTGTTTGAGCACAGCTACTGTCATGAAGAGAACGTCCTTTCCAGTAAACTGAGAGCGACGTCCTCTTCCGACGTTCCAGTAGCGCGTGACGTGCAGCCGCACTATGGACCACAGTGCGTTGAGTTCGCGAGGAGTAAAGTTGGTCAGGCGGTTTATGGCGTCAGCTCCTCCTGCCACCACGCGTCGAAAATCGGGCACGGTGAGTCGACATCCACGTCGTCATCATTGCGGAGCACGCGTGTAAACCTGTCGAGCTCAGCGCGGCGGACGATGTCTCGATCAGCAAGCATTCTCAGCATTTGCTGGCGATGATCTTCTTCCGTAGCGTGAGAGCGGCGACCAGTGCGACCTGACATCTTGGGCGAGTTGGGGGGGATGTTCTGTAGCTTGGTAACTAATAGGTTAATTGCGAAGTGGTTAAGTTTTAACAGTTGGAGTGGAAAACATTGTCGTCATAAAGTACCTTCAAGTAGCTGCACATTGCTCTAGAAGATCGATAACATCGCTAATAGATCTAGAAAGTTCGAATGTGTGTCATCTAGAAGAATTTACGGTCAGTTGTGTAGTTTTTGCAAGCTGTTTAGTGCTCTACACAGATACTCGCTGGGTGATTTGTAACTGGTTTTTAGGTCTATTGTACCGGCCAAATGGGATGGGATTGGTCACCGAAATTATCAGATCCTAACTTTCTCCCAGACCAAATTTTACGATAAGGTTTTCTTTACGTAAAAATCCGCTGCGAGATGTGTTGATTGGACCCCAAAACGACTCTTTTCGACCAATACTTAATGGGATATGGACTTTCAAAATTAATGACCGTCGTGTGGCCATCAGTCAAACGAATATTCATCAGTGATTGGCCAATATACTGCTTGAATTACGGATTCGTCGCATTTTTTCGCCTTCGGAGCGATGCGGAAAGAAGCAGTACGTGTAGCTAAGTAAGTCGCTAACAATGTAGGACTTTAGTTTCTGGAATAGCTCAAGCTTTGGAATAAGAATTTTCTTCGTCCAGAAATATATGTAATTCAGAAGGGTCGCGTTTTTCCACTGGAATAAAATATTGAAATATCGATCGGTAATTTATCCGTCATTTATTCAGTTTTTATCTACCGAATTCCTCGATGAGTTGGCCCCCCCACCCGGGTTTCCTATACTAAATGATGGGCAACATTTGAACAGACTTCCTCGATGAGTTGGCCCCCCCCCACCCGATTAACGTCCAATCACAGACTTGCAATGGCAGGCGGCGAGCGCCCGCCAGAAGATCCGTGCAGTTTTAACCAATGATATGCATGTGTGTCTGAAGGGTCTTCATCCCTTTGCTGATGTACCACGGGGGGCCAACTCATCGAGGAATTCGGTAGACAATCGTTAATCCAAGCCTTGACGTTATTCCAGAAGCTAAAGTTCTGCATAGCGTACGTTTCCTTTGTCGACCTCATTCAGTCAGGTCAGCCGTCAAAGTGCGAGCTTTTAGGACGATGTGATTTTTTTTTAGCGTATCGACAACGATAGCGAAGCGGATGCTGCGTATCTCTTAATAAAATCGGGTCGTCTAGTAATGCTGGAGAGAATTACACATGTTTCATTGCAATCGGGGTCGTGGGGAAGACAAGAGACCAAAATCAATTTGGTCCCATTTGGCCGGTACAATATAAGCTCATCTCTCCTGTACGAAAGCCGGAACACGTATGCACTGGCGTCTATTAATACGACAAAAATGCTTTCCATTATTTAAAAATAACATTCCAAGCGGTGCTAATGGTAAATTTCATGTATTCCCAAGTTGTAGCTGCTGTCCGTTCGCTCCGCAATCATTGTACCATTTCCACATTGGATACAGCTTAGTTGGCCGCCAGTTTTTGCAGCGCATCGAGGTTATTAATACCTCAGCGCTAAATCGTACGTACCCGAATTTTGTCTATGAGGACCGACGTCAAGAGCAAATCTCCAAAATTGAAGGTGTTGTCAGGAAATATATAATTCTGCCTAAACACAAACCAGACATTCCTGGGCATTAACCCTATAGGGCCGAGTGGGGGTTAGCCATGCTTGGTCCTGGGTTTAAGTCCGCGTGCTTCGCATATTGGCCTTTCCCCCCCCCCCCCCCCCCCCCCCCCCCCACCCTCTTCTTAACGTTGCTGGTCGAGCACCTTTTCATGTCGTCTCCAGGCAGACGTACTGCAGAGGATGTGCAACTGACTGATACGGCGACTGCTGAAACCAGTATACATTTGAATCTTCATTTCTGAATAGTAATAGTAAAATTGCAACCAGAGGTTTTTAGAAAACAAGGTGCCACGTTGGTAGAGAGCTGAATTCCTCAAAGTCGCCATTTAAATAATCGAAACGTGTTGCTGTCTCTCAGTTTTCATAAACTGAAGAGTGTGGTGGTCGGTCTCACTTCATTGGGCATCACATCATCGAGTTGCGTGTCGAAAAGCTGTACATGTACCGCGTTTACAGCACCAAAACACGTTCTATTATAGCGATCGCTTTACCCACCAACGCGAGGGATCCGCTCGAGGGATCAAGCTGCACAGTTAAGAATTACAATTCTAGTGGGAAATTCGTACCAGCCAGTGCAAAATGGGCCAACGGCGATCTCCAAGCCCAACGAGCAGCGATGCCGCCATGAGTGTATTGACGAACATTAAGGGCACCAAGGCATTAGCAGCTGATAAGCGGCCTCGCAAGAAGAACAAGCGTCCGTCCAAGCGCTTTTTGTGGCAAGAAGACCTTCATTTGCGCTTCGTTGCCGCCATCTTTGATCGTAAGTGAATGTAGACGAGTGCGAGGTTGATAAAAAAAACTGCCTAACCTGACGTCGTTTTATTCGTATGTTAACTCAGTTGGTCTTAAAAATGCGTCTCCGAAGACGCTTCTACCTGTAAGTTTAACGGATCCGAAATGATGCCGTCATTTTTTACTAACCATGTGCTTGTCGCTCCTCCAGTTGATAAACAAGTCAGGCCCGGACTCTGGGCTCACGACGGAGCACCTCAAGTCGCACCTCCAGAAGTACCGAGTCAACTACGAACGCTCACGTCAAGAGTTTCGCGAGCTCTGTCACCGTGAAGTCAAGCGACGTCGCCGAAAGGAGGAACACGGCTCGAATGTAGGCGACCCTGAACACTGTGACAGCTACTCAGAGGGCGACGGATACTCACGCACAAAACCGTTTTCTGTCAACCCCGCGCGTGTTGATGTCGCTTCGATCTCCGCTGAGTATCAGCAAACTCCTGTTGTGGCCCCAGTTTCTTCTGCTATGCCCGAGCTCAATGACTCTCAATGGCGTATGTTCAGTACGCTCATGACGGCACCTCCTCTAGACGACACCCTGTCGATTCAGATCCCAACTGAGGCACCACCATCGTCGCAAACTCAAGCGCAAGACAATCTTCATTTGCAGATGTATCAAGCTATGCAAGCGCAAATGAATTTCCACCGAGAGATGCTGGCGCGTAAGGTCCAACTATCAAACGACTTGTATCAGTGTGATGGTTTGGAGACCTGGAGTGGTAGCTATCAAGTGCTGGACGAGCGAAACGCCTTCCAACAGGCGTGGACCAATACGCAGCAAATACACCAGCGTCAATTGGCATCGCACCGCTTACAGCAGCAGATTAATCAATTCGGGATCCCACAGCAGCAAAGACCGTCCCCAGTACTGGAAACACCTCGCCACCCAATGGCTAACCCCTCGCTTCCGTCGCTGGTCGCTCGCCCACTTGAAGATCTGCTGATTCCCGATGCTATTAATAGTGAGGCAGTGGGTCAAGACGTCAACCGTATCGACGACTACAACGTTGGTCTGGACGACGATGAGTTATTTGAGTTCCTCAAAACGTAAAATGTATACCTAAGTATACCAATTTGTGTGAGTGTGATTCTATCTCGATTCATTCGCATTTCGATACTATCTATTGGTCCCAGCGCCACGATGACTGAGTCCTGCGCGTCATCACTACGCCTCGGATCGGAGGAAGCCGAAGACGTCGTCGTCGTCAGAGTCTACGGTCAGACTGAGTCGACCCCAGCTGGTGAGGTCCACACCGTCGTCAGTTCCCGTGTGTTCGTATTCAGCAGTTTGTGGAGGTTCTGGCTTCGAACCGCCAAAGAAAGCTGGTGCGACGGGTGCTGCGTCTTGTGGCTGATGGAAGAGACTTTGTTGCTGTTCATGCAGACGGCCGTAGACTTGCTCTTGTTGCTGCCGTAGTTGCTCTGCATTGGCCCAAGCTTGCAGGAAGCTCGACTCGTACTGGTCATTGAAGTTGCCATTGGCCTCACTTTTACTGAGAGGGTCCACGTTGCCCATTCGGTTGGCCCACGAAAGACCAGACTCGACCTCGACACTGCGTGTGAGCAGCAACTCGCGATGGAACTCCATCTTTTGTTGCATAGTCAAGTGCATATGCTTCTCCGATGCCTCCTCTAGTAGGGGCCCTACGGTCTCAATTGACCATTGGTGGGCAACTGTCTTACTTCCAACGCTTTCTTCGGCGTCAGTCCTTAGATGTGGCGTATGACGATGATGACGCTTTAAGCTCCGTTTGGCATGTTTCTCATTGAGTCGCTGCGCCTCGAGCTTCGATCGCTCGTAGCTAATCCGATACTTCTGCAGGTGCGACTTGATGTGGTCCGTCGTCAACCCCTCAGTCGGGTTCTTGCTCTCCATTAACTAGTTTAATAGTACGACGACAGAACTTATCGACAACTGAATAATTGGACACCCGAGTAGACAGACAACTACGTACGGCTAGAAGCGCTTTCGGTGACGCATTCTTGACCCCCACTGTAGAACATAAATGCACGCAAGGTCGTCACCTCTCAACCACCCACTGGGACACTAATAGCCATGGACGCACATTCAAACACTGCAGACACGAAACGCAGATGAAGGTCTTCCGTCCAAAGCAACCGCTTCGTCTTGCGCTTGGCTCTGCTTACTGGGGTCGAGCTGCTGCCACTCCCGCAATTTAACTCTGCTGGAGCTACTGCGTCTGGTTTCGAGTTGGAGTCGTCGACGCCGCTCGGATCCATGAGGATTCGAGCGGCGTGCGATTTGGCCGAGATCGTATCAGGTATCACGAGGACTTATCAAGAACCGCCAGGTTCGCATCTCGACTCAGTTGGATACAATGTCATCGCCAACGTCTGCAGTTTTTGCTCGAGTGGTACAGCAATAAACACATTGGCGTCATTAGCGTTTGCAGAGATGCGGAGGATACAACCACCAGGCATTACATAGTCACTGGCAACTATTCGAATCTTGGGTCGAGTTGGGAAGCAGTTTATGCTTGGCAGCTTTGTCAAAGTGCTGTGCAGCTGTAACAGCCTGATATTATCAAACGAAACTTTTTTTTGTTTTTTTTTATTTAAAAAACCGAAGCCACATCCAATGTGCGATGGTGTTGTCTGCCAATTAAGGGATTGAAAAAAACCTTCATCTGTTCAAGTTCCCCACTCCATGTGTCAAACGGGAAGCAACTTAAGTGTGAAGCTTACATTTTCCTCCAACTCTTGTGGACACCTGGTACCGTGTACCAGGTGTCCACAAGAGTGACGGGTCACTTTCTATGTAACCTGGGGCACACTGGATTGTACCCCGTTACATCCCCACTTAAATGAGAATCACCTGATTCTCCAATCACAACTATTTCTCCAATCAGAAGTGAGAGAATTAAAACACCAAAAGGTGAGCAGCCACGAGACTTGCGCAGCTCTCAGTCACACCCACAGTGACTTATGCTCCCAAAGCTCACTGGGATTTGCATCCCTATGCTCACAGCTGTTTTGGCCGCAAAGCCTACACTCAGAGCTGCATTATTGTAGGCGACATTGAACATTGGGCCAGAAATTGTGGCCCATACTATACAGACTGTAAAAAGTCTAATAATTGTCTGTTTGATATCAATAATAAAAGTGCTATATATAACTTTGTGTCTTGAGAGGGCGGTAGAACTCATCAATTAGCCAGAAGCATCCTTTAAGGTCAGCGAAAATGTCCGGCAAGCACGAGTTCTACCCAGGAGAGAAGCGGATGATTGTGAACAGCTACGAGTATTTCAAAAGCCAGAAGGAACAAGGCCTCTTCAAAGGCATCAGGACACGCGAACTGGTCTCTGATTGCCTTGGTTGTGCTCCCAACACCGTTGACTCCGTGGTCAATGAGAAAAAGAATAACCCAGACACTGATTTTGAGGTATATCAATTATAACTGATATTGTAACATTTCCTTTTTAAACTAATATTTGTACAAAGCCTAGTGAAAACGACAGAGGTCGAAAGCGAGATTATGACCTGACAGATATCGAGCCTACAATCCGTCAATTCATCGAACGAGAAAATAAAGCTGTTAGACCAACTACAGCTATGCCTCCATCTGCAAGAAGTGACAGGGACCCATCTTGCTGATCGTACAATGCAACGAGTTTTAGAGACAGAGATGTACTGCTCAGTTTAAAGAATAGGATTGCGGCAGATCCACCGAAAAGTGGAGCCGACGCAGTGCAGAAGGTACTGTGTGGTCTAGCCAAAATTACACCAGCTGACTGGCTCGCTCGATTTCGGCACGTGCTGAAGATCGAGGACCAGTTCGTCGCTCTTCAGAAGGAATTAGAACAGTAGGTGATAAAAACAAAACAAAATCCAAGTACCTTTATAATTTTTTTCACCATCCTGCTGGCAGAATTTAATGGTAAATCGACAAGGGCAATCTGCGACCGGGCGATGTGTCATCTTCCTTTTTGACATATGATTTTGATTCTAGACCAATCATATCTGTGTATTTGGCGCGCCTTTCCCCCGAAAATGACAGTGTTCTGAGAAGGCACTTTTAAACGACTGTAGCTCCAAAACGGCTGGGAATTGGCTAAAAATTACCGCAAAATCGAAATCTAAACGCATGATTGCACCCTATATCTAAATGTCGATATAGGTTCTCCTAAATGTAGACCTCTTATGCCTCTCTAGATTCTGGCCCAATGTTCAATGTCGCCTACAATAATAATAGCTCCTGCGCTAGCGCGCGTACAGTGCTTTGGCACAGGGTGCAATAGCATCCGAACGTGTGGCATTCGCCCACAGTTCGCACCAGAGGACACGACAGTCCTCGCGAACGCTTCCAGAGCATGGTGGCTCCCGCGAGGGACGACACCGAGAAGTGCAACACCATCCCTAGCACTAGACGGGAGCTCTCAGCTCACCTCGGGCCATGCCTTTGGCTCCAGCAAGGATCCATCATTGCAGGCAGGGCTTCTACCACGCTCTCTTCGCGTCTTGGTCACCATACCAACGACGCGTAGGTGTCCTTCATCGACACCGTGTACCGTGACGGTACACAGCTGTGGTGTAGGTGTCTCCCATCGAGACCATGTACCGTACGGTACTACCCTTTGGTGCAGTACGCCCACCACAAGGTTGCCATGTTTGGCGGCTACAGCTTCTGCTCTGCTGACGCCTGAACGGATTCATGGCCAGTGCTTGCACCATGCACGACGCATGTGCGAGCACAGTGTACAGGGCCATGGGCCCGTACACGAGGTACGCTGTGTACGACACGTACCACAGCTACCATAAGTGCTCCGTGCACTGCATGTGTGTCATGCACGACGTGTTCATTACGTGGAACTCCCGGTAGGCTGCTCGGCAGCAGCCAGTGCCGATGCACGGTACGTGCGTTGACTCACAGCTTATACGCCCATCGCGCATCGGGTCGTGGTATGGTGCATATCCTTTGCACCTATATCAGTGTCTGTCACAGACACCATGTACGTTGATGGTACTCGACCGTGGTGGGGCATATCTCACCACCATGCCACTGCGGCGTTGGTGTCTGGCATTGGCACCGAGTACGCACGGGTACCCAACCATGGTGAGGCAAGCAGCCATCACCACGGTGTCATGCTCGGCGCGGCACCAGCTACGACTGCGTGCGTTGCCTCGACCACCACCTGGTCAGTTGTGTGTGCACTCGTGCACCACACTTGGGTTATGGCTTCACGGCCCATTATACCCGACGCGCTGCGTACATCACGTACGGCAACCGCTTTGTCGGCGGGTGAGACGTTCCGTTCACCCTACTCAACTGGTCGTTCGTGACCAAAGGACCGGTGCGGTGATTGCACTAGGTCCGCGCTTCGCCTCGTGTGTGGTTACTTGCAACCCCAACACTGCTGATTCGCTCAGCGATTCCGGGGCACCTTGCGCCAGTGGCTTTCTTCGCCACTATGTCCTGTTCGGCTAGAGCTACCGCAGCTCTAGCCCGGCTGTTCGCTTCCAGCCTGCAGTCGATGTACATCGACGCCTGGTTCCGTAAGGAACTTGGTCTTACCTCAAGACCAGGTAGGAAAGGTATTTCCGAGCCTCTCCCCCACTTACACTTGAGACCATTGCGTTTCTCATGGCTTGTGATAGCCACTGGCGGCACGACGGCTCCTGCCTCTTGGAAAGTCAGGGAGGAAAGGTATCTCCGAGTCTCTCCCCCACTTAACCTCGAGACTACTGAGTCTCTCGTGGCTTCTGATAGCCACTGGCAGGCGCGACGGCTCTCCGCCCCATGCACTGCGTCGGCCGTGACGACCGAAGGCATCCAGCCCTCGCGTCAGCAGTTGGTGTCTGCGCGACTTGACGTCGAGCGATTTGCTCACGTCTGGCGAGGCCAAGACAGCCTCGCGCCTCGAGCCAATGGCTCTGTGTGCGGACTATGTTACCCGCCTTGGGTGTGAAACTCTGTTACCCACACCGGAAGCAGCATACAGCGACTACCTTATCAGTTATGGTCTGAGTGACCTTGCATGGAGCTTTGTTACCCACGCTCGGAGCACCGACTGTCGGTCTCCTTAAGCAGTTTCGCTGCTTGCGGAACATGTTACCCGCAATTTTCACCTATGTTATCCACCTGGGGAATGCCCTTCAGCACCACCACTGTCGAAGCGCATACGGCGCGACGACCTTCGGTGTTGGGATCAGCTGGCGTGGCAGACCCGCCCACACACCGGACAGAGTTGGTGTCCACCGACCGAGTCAGAGGAGTCCGGTCTCTGGATGCCGAGTCGCTTGAACCGACATCGGCCTGAACAAGGTTCAGACCCGACTTGCGGCGGTTAACGTGACGTGGCACTTCGTTACCCACGTCGTGATGTCTCGTTGACGACATCAGAGGCACTCGAGACCTCGTGTGGCACTGTGTCACCCACACAGGAAGCATGGACAATCCCTCTCGCTTCCGTTATAGTCTGGGCGACTGCGTGTGGTACTGTGTTAACCACCCAGGAAGCATGATCAGTGCCTTCCTCTTCAGTTATAGTCTGGTCGACCGTGTGTGGGCCCGTGTTAACCACACAGGAAGCGCATTCAGCGTCTTCCTCTTCAGTTAAGGTCTAAGCGACCGTGTGGTCCTAAGTTACCCACCTGGCTAGCGCTTAAAGGCATAACCACTGTCGAAGCCCGTACGGCACGACGACCTTCGGCGTTAAACGCTGCTGGTGTAGCAGGTCCACACGCCGGGCAAAAGACCCATGTGCAGCGGAGCATGGTCTTGCTGTACGCAGATCTGTCAGCGCGTTGACAGCTCCGTGATGTTTCTGCGTCCTGGCGGTCTGTATCAGACGCCTAAGCCATGACGGAGGTGGGAACATGACTGACCAATGCTCCTCCATAGACCTGAACTGTTAGGCCCTTCTCAGCCTTGCCACACCAAAGTTCGGGCTGTGCCCAATGTCAGCACAGTCATGTTGTTCATGGCGAGAGCTGCGAGCGACACCGCGGTGCGCGAGTTCATCGAATCCAAACGTTCAGGTCCGTTAAGGACCATTGGTACTTCCTTCACCGTACCAAAGGCTAGTCCACCAAGGACCAGCCCACGATCGCCACTGTGACATAGAGTGCAGTCGGGTGTCGCTATGCCAAGCTACGTTTCGGCGGCGTATCAGCGCCCCAGAACCCATCAAACGCTCAAGGGGTACCGTACCCCCGTACACCGAGCGTACTACTAGCAGCCCATCACTGCCCTTCACCGGTTTGAGAGAGCAACGTCTCTCTGGGCTAAGTGAGTGCGCACAGCCTGCACAGCCATCACGAAGGCTTAGCGCTCTTCTGTAGGGCATACTGCCTCTACTGGTGGCCGGGGCGTTTTCGCCCACCTGGCCGTGGCTTGTGCTACCGGACCTGGGGTCCACGGGCTGTCTTCTTCCCGAGGACTGGCGAGGGACGCACACGCTGGTATTATCCATGCCCGCCGCATCCGTAGCAGCGGACCAAGCTCTCGGCTGAGTTTAAGTCCATGGGTTCGGGCTCGCTGTACGCACCGGTGTCAACGGGCTGCGTGACAGCAGGAGCAACAGCGTCATTGCTGCGATGCTCCGCCTCCCGAGGAACGCCATTCTCATCGTAACGATGTTCCTCTTCCCGAGGAGTACCAGCCTGCTTGTGGCTGTACTCTTCTTGGAGGGCGATTCAAATCGCCTCCTCCATAGTTGTCGCTTGCACCCGGAATAGCTGGGTGCGAGCAGAACCGACCTTCAGGCCGTCCATGAAGACTGTTGTCTTGACGTCTTCAGTCAGAGGTATCCCTGCCAGAGATGCCACCAACGTGCGCATCTCTTGCGCGTACTCCTGCAGCTCACGTTTACGTTGCTTACACGCGAGAAAGCGTGAGCGCTGGCGGAACACATTGTTCGCCGGTAGGAACGCGGATCGAAGCTGCTCACACAGCTGAGCCCAGGGTGCAAAGCATCCAGGAGGTGTCGTCTCCCTGGTGTATGCCCAGTACTTGGCACGTCCACTAAGGTTGGACAGGGCAAACGCCACCCGAACTGGCTCGTCCGAGATGAGACCCGCCTTCATGGCGATCTCCACCTCACGGACCCAGACATAAATGTTCTCTCCTTCCTTCCCCTCAAACGTGGGGTCCTTCAGCCATACCGTCTGAGGCCTGATAGCCTGGGGAGCGGCCACCGAGGCCTCCAAACTCCCGCGGACGTGAGCGATGAGACCACGCTCGTAGGGCTCAAACGCAGTCACGCGTTCTTGTTGCTCGACAGGCGTCGCCTCCGCCAAGCTGCGAAGCACATCTTGTCCAAAGATGCCTCCCATCTTCCGAACCGACTCGTACTGTGCGTCATTCAAGCGAGGAAACTCGCTTCGGTCCATCGTGGCTCAAAAGCTGAGCGCACAGAGGATTCAGGTAGTTCAACCTACCCGCGATGGTGTTGGATTGACTACGAGTGCTACCAAGTGTGACGGGGGCACACAGCACCTTGCACAGAGGAAATGCTTAAGAGTATTAACTACCCGAGTGAGCGTTAGTCCACATGTTCCCGGCCTCAAAGGGAACTGTTTGCTACTTAGAACAGTAGATTCAAGACTAATGTATTTATAAGTAAGGTTAGCTTGGATTTCATACAAACTAGAGGCTACCTATAGTGGAGCGAAGTAGTCATGTTCTGACTGGCTTCGACCGCACCTGGTACCGTGTACCAGGTGTCCACAAGAGTGACGGGTCACTTTTTCTGTAACCTGGGGCACACTGGATTGTACTCCGTTACAACTTCAAACCTATGATGTGAGCGATGACTCATATACGTCTGGATCATTGCCAAAGGATTCAACAAATCGAGATCGGCAATGGCTGCAAGCTCCTCTGAAACTTTCAGAGATAACAGGAATGACCAAAATTTCATCGAAGCCTTAGGATTTTGCCTGGATGACCGGCACATGTTGCTTGCTCGGCAGAAGGTAGAAGTGAAAGTGGGAAATATATTGAAAGGCGATTTTAGTTGGATTCTAGATGCACACTACACAATAACCTGAAAAGACACGCGCCTACACTCGATCTGGTTGGTCCCAATACTGAAATCAAGTCAAAATGTCGTACCTTTAGCATTGTCGACTCGATATTTGCGTAAAGGTCCTTGGGGGTCTGGCTTCCGGTCGCCCGCCCGTTGGCCGGCTCTTACATCAATGTCCAACACCCCTCCCCAGAGTCGCGGGGTTCCCTAATCACTCGATGTCGACGAGTCCGATCTTCTCCCGTAGCTTCTTCATTCGTGGCGCCGGCAGCGCCTTTGTCAACAGGTTGTCAAGAATTTCCGCGCTAGCCACATACCCTGGCACCACGACGCCCTTCTTAGCTCAGTCTCGGATGAACTTGAGCTTGACGTCCACGTACTTCGCCTTGGCCGAGCTCATTTCGCTCTGCACTTGCACGATAGCCGCTTCTTTGTCCATCGGCATGGCCTTAGGGAACTTGGTGGTGATATCCAGCTCACCCAATAGCTCCTTCAGCCCGAGTAGCCCTTGAGCATCCACCGTCGCAGCGACGTACTCAGCCTCCGTCGTCGATAGTGCCACAGAACTCTGCTTCTTGCACTGTCATGACACCGTCATCCGTTTACTTGGATAATTGCCGCGCTTACAGACTTGCGGTCCCTCTTGTCGGCTGCAAAGTCGGCGTCCGTATACGGGCGCAATCGTACTGGTAGCCTTTTAGCATTGTTGTCGCCAGACATTTCCATCTTTTGGGATCGGGTGCCACTCAGGTACGTGGCAATGCGCTTAGCCAGTTTCCAATCCGCCATGGTTGATGCATTAGTCCGTCACGCTGCACAGTGTACTGCAAACATAATGTCCGGATGTGTGCATCTCGCAATCCACAGCAATTTCCTCATCAGTGGCTATAAATGTGTCCCCGTCGGCCCTGCTGACGCGATCGTTTTTGCCGCGTGCAGAAGTAGTTCTGTCAAATCTGACTCTGCCGCGTCTTCTCCTTCGATCGGCGATCGCACCGAATCCGCTTTGCCCAATCCAAACTTGGTGACAATCTCGACGATTGCAGCATCTTGGTCAAACCTGTAGCCACTAAGCTCATCGTACCGCACGCGCATCCCAAGAAAATTGTTAGAAACACCGAGAACATTGAGCTCCAGGACAGACATGTCAGCGAAGAACTGGTAAACCCTGTTCTCGTCCGTGCCAATAATTATAAGGTCATCCACGTACGATCTGACAACCGCCATTCCGCCGCTATCATCCTTGAAGTACAGGCACGCGTCCGTAATGCACTCGATGAACCCACGCTTGACTAGCTCCCGATGAAGGTGCTCGTGCCAAAGGCGTCCTGCTTGTTTCAGACCATAAAACCTCTGACTAAGAGGTAGACCAACTTCATCCACGCTCTCGGCTCCGAGCGTCTTCAGCACTTCCTCCGTGGTAACGAGTCGGAAACGAACAGCGAAATTTCAATACCCCCTTCGTTTTTGCCTTTACATACGCGTTTGGAGCGTCGCCGTGTCTGACAGGCACCTTCCATATGATCGCAATGACGAAGATGAACTTGACACCAGTCATGGTAATCACTGCCGCAAACATGAGAATGAAGTTAACGCTGAACTTTTGCTCGTTGCCACAGGCGACTAGTCGAGCCTTGTACCGCTCGATCAAGCCCGTGCCTGTTCGATTCTTCCTGTATACCCACTTGTTATGGAAGCGAGCGCTGCCAGGCTCGAACTTGACCCGCTTCCACGTGTTATTCGCCTGTAGAGCCTCACGTTCATCCTTTTCAGCTGCCACTCAAAGCACGCTCTCGGTGCCCTTCCGCGTCGGCCTGTAGCTCTTCGGTTTCGGGTCATCAGCGTGGAAATTGACATCCTCAACTTCGGACACGGTCAAAGCCACAGGTTCAGTGTCCAGCCTCGACTCGTCAACGGCCACGCCTTTATCCGTTTCAGCACGGCAGCGCGACTTGCGACGAGTTCTTCGTGGTGTGGAACGTGGTGCCGGTGGCGTCGTCGTCGTGGGAGCTTGAGCCGTCGGTGTCTTCACATCGGAAATTCTTCCAACGCGCGGATATTCGGTACATGCCTCGTGACAATCACCTTGTTCTCCGAAGGCAGGTAAACCTTATATCCCTTGGTCGATACGTCCTTGTCGACGACGACGCCCTCACACACCCTCTTTGTAACGGGGTACGTAGCCTACAGTGTACCCCTGGTTACATTAAGTGTGGCACGTCACACTTCGGGATATCTGGTATACGTTACCAGGGACATCCGAGGCCAACCATTGGCTGATGACATTGCTTTTATATAGGTGACTTACAGTTTGAATATTTAGCTCAAGCTTAGCCTACCTATAAATATACTCAGTTTACAACTTGCCAGTACCTAAATTTGGTCACTTCGCTCCCTTTAGGCAAGGGGGCCTGTGAACAGCCGTTCACTGAGAGTTTGTCTACTCTCGGAAGCCGACGCTCGCTTGCGCAAGGTGCCCTGTGACCCCGTCACACCTGGTAGCACTCGTAGTCAATCCACCCCAGCGCGGGTAGACTACCTGAAACTCTCTGAGGTTCGTTGCCATGGATAGGAACGACGTTTTCCATTTGAACGACTCACAGTTCGAGTCGGCAAGCTCAACGGGCTTCCGGACGCCCTATCTCGGCGTCCAGACTACGAGTTGGCCCACATCACACGGGAAACAACGAATCTATATGATCGGATACGCATGGCCTATCAGGACGATGAGGCTGTCGCGCCTATCGTCAAGTTCCTTGCAGCAGGAACGAGGGCGACGTCCGACTGGCTTTAATCGCTACAGCGCTCCCGGCTCCACCGATGTGGGCTGAAGTATGGCCTCCTCCATTACCGTGTGGAGCACAATGAACCTCCACGGGTGGCCGTACTCAACGACGAGGATCTGGAGCTCGACATCCTCGCGGAGGCGGACGATGATCCGTCCCGCGGCCACTGGGGCCGCGAGAATACCTTTCTGTCGGTGTCGCTGGCCTTTTGGTGGACCCACATTTAAAAATGGGTCGCACGATACGTGAAGCCATGTGAAACATGTTAGCGGGTCAAACCCGCAGGGCACGCTTCGGCTCCACTACAGAGCCTGCCCGTTCCGGATGACCGTTGGAAGTCGATGAGTCTTGACTTCATCTTTGGGCTTCCCGTCGACGGACACGGCAACACCGCGAATTTGGTGTTCGTGTGCGGATGAGCAAGATGGTACATCGCGCTCCAGTACCCGTTAGCGTCACAGACGAACAAACCGCAAGGTTATTCGTGGATGGCGTGGCCCGCTATCACGGTCTCCCGGAGACGATTGTATCGTACCGAGTCCCGTGGTTCACGGCTGCGTTTTGGAAAACGCTGTTTCGTATATTGGGAACTCGTCTGTAGATGTCCACTGCGGACCATCCGCAGACAGACGTTCAGACAGAGTGCGTCAATCGAGTGCTCGAGGACACTCTCGCAGTGTGTGTGCGGAAGCACCACGTACGTGGTCGACTCAACTTCTAGTTGCTGGGTTTGCGCTCAACAACGCGGAGTAAGCGTCCACGAGGCTCACGCTGTTCTATTTGAATGGCTTTCGTCACCCCAGAGTGCTTTTCACACTTCGAGGAGACGCTACATCCTCTATTCTAAGTAAGGGGGTTGCTCGTAAGGCTCTTTCCTCCCAGGTCTCAGATGTGAGACTGGTTTCGCTGCGGAAACAAGTGGATACCTTTGTGGATGCCAAGCTGGGCGTTATTAGCAGGGTCCGCGGTGCCATAGCAGCGGCCCAGGACAGACAAAAGGAGTACTCAGACAAATATGGAAGAGGAAACTTAAGTGTACTTAAGGTGGCTGACTTAGTGATCTTAGACACGAGGAGCCTACCGCTAAACACTGTCAGCTCTGTCGACAGCAATAAGCTAAAGCACCGCTTCATTGGATTTTTCGCAGTCCTGGTCAGGCATGGTGCGTCGTACACCATCGACCTGCCTAAGTCAATGACGACGCACCCGACGTTCCACGTTGGACGGCTTAAGTGGTACTATGATTCGCAGGGGGTTGCTGACTCGCAGACCCACCTTGGTTCAACTTCTCGAAGCGAGGGCCGGCCACAGACGTCGACGAGGGCGTCGGAGCAGACACCCAAGCCTCGGGCTGAACAGCAAGACTGCGGTCAAGACCGTTCGCCGGAGGGGGCCCGAACGGACCCCGGAGCCATACGCCAAGTACGTCGAGTACGTCGGGTACACACCATACGCGTACGACTGGGAATTCGCCGAATGCGACTCCGGACGTGGCAGTAGAGCCTCGATACGCCGGATCATGCGGAAGGCCTCGCCAAGATTGGACGCAGAGGCCCGCCGGTCCACCCGTAGATGCAGGCTCGAGACCTCCCGCTCCAACAAGTCCAGGCGACGCGCAAGCCGAGCGAGCACGCCCTGATTCCCGGCCTGTGAGGCAGCATCACCGCCAGTCCCAAGGCCAAGTGCAATCTCAAGCACGAGGACGCGCTGACCGAGGCGGCCAACCTCAGGGCCCTGCGTCGGACCCGCAGGAGAAGCACTCGAACGAGGGTAGCGTTCCGAAGGCGCCTAGTACTCGTACTCGTACGAGGGCACCTCCGCTCCTGCTTGACCGGAACGGAGAAGTCCACTACCACGTGGAGCGGATTCTCCAGGAGCAACGGTGTCGCGGTAAGCGATAGCTCCTCGTGAAGTAAAGGGGTTATGCCCACTCCGAGAGCTCGTGGAAGCCGATTGAGCGGCTTCATAAGTAGCTCGGGGCTTCTTGCCCGAACGGGGTACGGACGTTGAAGACTCTACGTATTCGCTTGTCGTGAGCGCTACAAGCCGCGCGCTTCAGGGGGTCCCTTGGCAGCATGCGCTTGTTGACCAAGTGAGTGAACCGTACACGAAGATCACGCTGGTCCCGAATGAGGGACAGCAGCTGATCTTCATGGAGTTCCCGTAACTCCGAGGGTGAGTACTTGAGAGACTCCACCCAAGCCCAGGACATTTTCGCACATGCGTTCCAGTTGGGACAGCTCTCGGGGAGAACCCAGGGGTAGGCCCAGAGAGGGAAGAGACCACCCTGGCTCTCGGGCTTTTTACGACAAGTCGTGAAGTCCTTCAGAGGGATTCCGGGCGGCGCGAGAAGCACGCACTGGGCCGCCTCCAGGTCGTCGACGAACAGCCGCTCCTTCTGAACCAGGGTGCGTTCGTAAGCGCCCTTAGAATTGTGGTTGCCAACAAGACCCCGAGAAGCGATGAGAATCTTCAGGAAGAGGTCAGCCCCAGAGCTCTCCTCAGGAGGCCAATTACCTCCTGAGTTGATGGCAGCTCCCTGGCTGACGGGTGCCACCACCGCATCCCCACGCGTGCGCTGGGCAGCTTGGAAATCCTCCTGCTGCTGGTCGAGGTCGTTTGTGATCTTCCGGGGCTCAGGAATAGCACCCTCCTCCTCCTTCTCCTCCTCGTCCTCTTCATCCGAGGAGCCGAAGAGGTTCCGATAGAAGTACCCACTCTCCTTCTCCTCGTGGAGTGGAGACTTCGAAGCTGTGAGAGGGCTTGGCGTCTTCGGCTTTAGCTGCCTTATCACGCGCAAGCCTCTCAACAAGCGATAGACGTTTGCGAGGTTTCTCTTCCTCATCTTCGCCAGCTTTGGGAGTGCTCCCGGACGCGGCCTCGTCCTCACTGCCCGAGTTAAGCTCACGTTCGGCGAACCGAGGGTTGGGGCGGTTGTTTGAGGAGACCGAAGGTGATGGACTGGGGCGCTTTCTCGCACGCTTGCTTACGGCCGCATCGCCAGTTGAGCTGATCGCCTCGAAGGCCACCTTAGTAGCCTCCTGGAGTGCAGAGACTTTGCCGTGAGGCTTAGCGCTCTTGATTTGCGCCTTTCCGGCAGCTGCCTTGAAGAGTGTCTTCGTACCGCTCTTCGCAGTGCCACGGGGCATGAAAACAGTCGATGTGGAGACCAAGAAGAAGAGAGCTAGACCGCCGCTCGAGGCTCTAACTGTGAAGTGAGCTTCCGCCACGCTCGTGCAGCCAAGTCGATGTATTTCGACTTTGAGAATGAGAGTCTGTGACGTACACTTCTTCATTCTGATTGGTCGGTATACCGATCCTAAGTGGGGGAGGATGTAACGAGGTACGTAGCCTCAGCACACTCCACTCTCTCTCCAACACCTCCACCGAGGAACAGTGTACTCCGGTCTACATGAAGTGTGATACGTCATACTTCAGGATATCTGGTACAAGGTACCACGGTCGTCCGAGGCCCACCATTGGCTGATGACATTGCTTTTATATAGGAGACTTTAGTTTGTCTATTTAACTCTAGTTTAGCCTACCTTTAAATAGACTCCGTTTACAACTCGCCAGTACCTAAATTTGGTCACTTCGCTCCCTTTGGCAACTGGGACCTGTAAGCTGACGCTCACTGAGAGTTTGTAAACTCTCGGAAGCCGACTTCCTCTAGCGCAAGGTACCCGTCACACTTTTCTTGATGGCGCGCTTTCCAGTGTCATGAAACTCGGAGCACTTTGATCTAAACATGACAATATCCCGAAGGTTTGGTGCTTCGCCAGTCAGTACTTCGAGCGGCGACTTCCGATCCTCGTTAGCGCGTGACGAGCTCCGGTTCAGCACGTACGTCGCGTATCCAGCCGCGTCCCCAGAAACTCAGCGGCAATCCTGCACCGAGTCATGTTGAGGACCGTGCGATGCATCTGCCCGCCTTGCCGTTTGCAGCTTGATTCCCGACTCTGACACCTGACGAGCCACTCCGTTTTCTTTGCAGAAGAGATCCACGTTTCGGCACTCTCCCCCACCGTCCGTGCGGACAACATTCACACGAACGCCGAACCGTTTTAAGAACTCGATAGGGAAGTCCTCGAACTTCTTTGCAGTCTGGTTCTTCTTCTTTGCCATGAACACCTTGCAGTTGTTCGACTTGTAGTCCACGAAGCTAGCCATGTAGCGGTTACCTTGGCGGTCAAGTGGCGTCATGGGACCCTTGAGGTCACTGAAGATGACTCCTCCGACTTTATCGATCGGTGCGTATTCTCCGGTGTCCTTAGTCGGTAGATTCGCTCGAGTCTGTTTACCTTTAGCACAAACTAGTCAGGGCTTCCAGTAACGATTCGATATATTGATGCCGGATGTGGGGTCATTTGCCATACGCTCAATGGTGTCCAATGCCAAGTGACCGAAACGTGCATGGAAGCCCATCAACGATTCCGTGGCGACGATCGGCGAGGCTGTGTCCGTACTCATGTCTACCACGTTTATGATCAGCTGCTTCATCTTGGCATTGTTCGTAGCTACTGATTCAAGTCTAGCCACAAGCACGTTGCGGTTCACGTCGACATAGAATACCAATTTGTTGCTTTTCATCAACGCTAACTTTCCGTTACGCTTGGTAAGAGAGTCTCCCTTTGCTATCAGCCATCCGAAGGAGGGGTTCCTTAGCCGTCACTGTGTGGCGGTACGTCGAAGGAGTAAGCAGATCACGTGTGTCGATCTCGAATATTTCAAGAATGTTAAATACTATTGCAAAACGCAGCCATCTTTGCTTTACCAGACCAGGAGGGTATAGTGTGAACGTATAGTGACGCGAGTGATGAGGGGTGGAGCATTTTACTCACCCAAGTGAAGGGGTGGAGATCATCACTGCCTAAAATTACAATTTGCTCCACTGCATGAGCGGAAACGTTTGTGATGCGTCCAAAACCTGGAGCGTCATTGAGAATTTTAGAGAGTTATCCCATCGTTCGAGCATGTTCAGAGCTGATTTATCTGCTGATACGTAATAAAGGCTTAAACATGCTCACGGATCACAGAAATTGCGTTAACATCTTCGCACCTGGAGCTGAAATCAAGAAACACATACGAGGAAAGCCGTTCCGGTGAAGGTTTAAGCTCAATGAGTTCAAGTACGAAGCTGAACATAAAGCAGAAGAAGCCAATGGATGGGCCGACATCTCCATGTGGGCTGGACAATATAGGACATCTATGAAGCGCTGGGAGCCAGAAACCACGTCACGTCTTCTGTCATTGGCCAACACTGCTGATACATATCTTAAAGGATACGTTGCTATAGCAATGTCCACACCAAGTCTCAAGCCTACTTTGTAGTCATGTACCCAGTCCCGTACGGTGAGCTGTTCCGTTCATCGGAACACAACGAGTCGCTTCATGGATCACACTCTAAGAACGAATTAATAGCGGAATTGTGTTATCGCACACAAACACGTCAAGCCTCCACAGGTATTGTGTGTA
The DNA here is from genome assembly GCA_011320135.1 of Phytophthora betacei. Classification (NCBI taxonomy): domain Eukaryota; phylum Oomycota; class Peronosporomycetes; order Peronosporales; family Peronosporaceae; genus Phytophthora; species Phytophthora betacei. The sequence goes on from JAANHX010000559.1 coordinate 132,149, forward strand.
ATTATACAGGAATTTCGGCAACGTCAAGACTTGTGGGTGGGTATGCTACCCTATGTTTAAGCTAACCTGAACCAGACAGGTTCAGTCGCTAGCTAATTTGTCGCCTATAGAGGTTGTCTAAGGCATGAAGCGCCCCTCTCCACGGAGAGACATTGTGATAGCAGATAATGAAAGAGGTCAAGTTTAACACATTGATTATATGTCGGATGACGTTGTGATAAAGGTTCGTGATCTAAGAGACTCTATCCAGAGCATGCACCGCAAATGGAAAGAAGCGAAAACTTAGCAAACGCGGCGCAACCGGAAGAACCAACGCAGTTATCACCCTGTGAACTTCCACGTTGGTGATTACGTTTTGTGGTCACGAATTGAGAGCCACCTCAAAACCAATAAACTCTCCGTAAAGTGGGTCGACCCATATAAAGTTGTGGGATGTCAAGCGCAACTCGTTTACGGTACAGCATTTGGTCAACGGATCAGAGCGAGATGTTCATCCACCGCAACTCAAACTGTATGAAGACAGCTCATTTGATGTGATGGAAGAAAAGTGAAAGCATACTTCAGACAAGGATATATATCATACAGTCGGTGGTTTTATAAATCATCGTAGTAGTCGTTTAGCTCGGTTATGCGATTATAGTGGTCTGGGGGGGGGGGGGGGGGGGGGCTTAACATATTGAAAATCCGTGGGAGCCTTTTCACACGCTCCACGAAGAGGTTCAACTCAAACTTCAGAGCTACGTTAATGCAGCAGGGGACGTCAAATTGGCAGCCTATTTGCAGAAGCTCGACAAGGGTTCCCAAACGAGTTTGTCCAAGGCTACTCATGCGGCTATCCGCTTCTAGTACAGCGGACGACCTTAACCCTTCTAGCCCGGTATTCTGTATCCTACAGAATAAGATGTTTAACAGGATTTAGTACCCAGCAAAGTTGGCTGCTGCCCCCAAGTCCGCATATGAGAATTTGTATACGTGGTAATCAGCAGATCCTTCCCGTTGGATTGGTGAAGGGTAGATAGACGGGGATTCTTCTGTGTGAGTAGAAAGACCAATATAAAATCAGAACAGGTTTGAAAATTAGAGTGAAAGCCCAAAACTGCCGCGTGGAAATCGGTCCCTTTCATTCGAAAATCATCTCTGAACAATGAACGGCCCCGGAGAGAAAACATTCAAGCAGCTGTGGCGGGAGTTATGCAAGGACGGATGGAAGCCCCGCAAACCCACGCGCATGACCAAGCATCACCGCTACGTGAAGCCAGCAATCAAGGGACGTCTTGATGAATCGAGACGCGGCATTGACTTTTTTTTAGGGTACGTTGCATTGCTAACTGACCTAATAATGCTCAATACTTACAATGGTGTGTTTATCAGGCGAAGCTGAACTCATGGCGTTTGGACGTGCATTCGGTCGTCTCCAGCTTCCACTCCCAAGCGTGCGTGTTGGCCCTGCACATCGTCCGATTGGCAAGCAAGCATCGTACGAAGCTGTTGGGGAGGAACCTCCCCATGGCCATCCACCGCTCACCACTTCCGCGCCACCACCTTCCGTTACGGCGACTGAATCCGCCCAAACTCCAGAAGTAAGTGCTCCTCAAGTCAGTGCACGTGTTCAACCTCCAGCGACCGCTCCGTTGACGCCGGAGGTGAATCCGGCAGGACTACAGCCATCGACTGAAGTTCAAGCTCAACTGGCTATAACGGATGGTACAGAACAAGATGAAGCCTTGGAAGGCCACGATCTGGATAATACAGAACATGGGGATACGGAGCTTACAGTCCCGGAGGATACAGAACAAGAAAGGAGAAATGAAGGCTCTGATACAGAATGGAACCCGCGAGAGAAATCGACGGAAGCTGATGAAGCAAAGAGCGAGAGTGACGACCCTGCGGATTATCGTGTAGATTTGGATGTCTTTGATAGCAACAACTTCATGGAGGGTCTCCGAAAAGAGCGATTGTTCGGCCCGACAGATGGTGATGATGTGAACGTGGTGGCTGGTCAAGATGCCAGCGACTCCGATTCAGACGCGGATAACGAAGACGTGATGAACGACAACGAAGTGGTCCTTGAAGTAGAAGGTGTAGAAGATCTAGAAGACGTGTCTTTGAATGATGACATCCCCGAGGAGGGACTCTTTGACCTGACTAGTGGTGATTTGCGAGACATCGCGGAGAATGGATGGATTACTTATGCCGAAGCGGAAAGTGGTAAGCCGTATGATACAGATTAGTGTGTGGTGCAATTGTACTTATTCCGGATTGTGTGTTTACTACAGGGAATCTCCGGATGGACGCTGCAACGGACTATTACGACGGACCGTGCGGACTGACACGGTCTGCGGTCGCATACGCAGACTCTCCATTGGCCACGTTCTTCTACTTTTACCGAAAGAGCTATGGATTCGAATTGCTGGTGAGACGAACCGCTACCGAGAGCAGAATATTGGTGCTGTGGAATTATCTCGTCGAGCAAAGATGCTTGCTCGCCAAGCTGAGGATCCTCGCGTGAGTGTGCCCAACTTAGAAGATATCGAAGCCAAGTTGAGGAAATTCAAGCGTATTCAAGCTCATGAGATTTTGCACGTCGTGGGATTGCTCTTTGCACGAGCTGTCGCTCCGATTCGAGACGGGCTCTCCAATCACTGGAGTACTGAAGAAGATGGAGCCATTCCACGCGGGATGTTCTCTCGCTTCATGAAGCGCGATCGCTTTGAGGCGATCATGAAATTTCTGCACTTCAACAACAATGATGACGGTGGAGCGCATGCTGACAGAGCTTGGAAAATCCGTCCTGTGTTGCAAGCTGTTGAGAAAACATTCCGCCGTGGCTATCGCTGGGGTAAGGTCATCTCGTTCGACGAAGGCATGATGCCGAACCGCAGCAAGTTCAATCCGATGCGAATCTTCATGCCCGACAAGCCCAGCAAGTACGGCACCAAGTTCTACATGACATCCTGCGCAGATACAGCATATTGTTCAAGGTGCTGCATATTATTCTGTACATCATTGAATTCGCAATTCCGGAGGCTACAGAGTACACTGACACTCTCTCATGATATGCTGTATCTATCCGACTTAGAGTGGAAATCTATTGTGGGGCAGACGGCAAAAAGAAGAAGACGCCAAGTGATCCGTTGGGGCATGGTCCAAAAGCTGTCGTTAGAAACATATCGAAAGCTTGGTGGGTCAGCCGAGGAAGCGCCTGATCGTAACGGATAGCTTCTACTCAACGGTCTCACTGAGTCTGAAGCTGCTGGATATGGGTCTCTATCATGTTGGCACCACGAGAATTGATCGACTTGGCTGGTGTCCGATCCAGTTCACGCAGGCGAAACGACCGAAGCGAATGCCAAGAGGAGCCTATCGTATCGCACAAGCACGTGATCACCCTCAGTTAGTTGCATTGAGTTGGATGGATTCAAAGCCCGTGAACGTGCTCGCTGCTGGTTGCAGCACTCACCCCGCCAGCGTTATGCGCTTGGAGAAAGATGGCACGCGAAGCACGGTGCCGTGTCCGCAGCTGGTTGTGGACTTCAATTGTGGCATGGGCGGCGTGGACGTCCACGACCAGCTGAGACCCCAGCGCTACAGCATCCAAAAGTGTATATCGCTTCGCAAGTACTACAAGCAGTTATTCCTGTGTATCGTAGACATGGCTGTCGTGAATGGATACATCGTTCACTGTGTGACGCACAAGAAGAAAGGAGAAAAACAACCTACCCATGCAGAATACCTGCGTCGTTTGCACATTCAGCTGCTCGCCCTGCAGACAATCAACTTCGAGACCCACCCCAACGCAGAGGACCTGGTGGCTGTACCAATTCCACGTCAGCAGCACGCGTTAGTGAACACCGATGACTTCTATTCGTCCGGCAAGCAGCACAAACGCAGGCAGTACCTGTGCAAAGTGTGCTCCGCTTTTGCTGACTCCAAAACCAAGTCATTTGAAACCAGTTTCTTCTGCCCGCGATGCAGCGATGCCTTTGGAGGGCGCGTACCTCTCTGCCGTCACGTGCGGCGCGTGGAGAGTGGGAATACGCTGACTTGCTCGCAAATTTGGCACGAGACGTGGAGTGACGGCAAGGGCGTTCCGCCTAGCCTAAAGAAGAAGATTAGATTCCGTAAGAGTAAGAGAGAGAGTGACGAGGAAGCGTAGGAAAGATAGTAGGAAGGGTAGGTCCAAATACCTGGTAATGCGCGGCGCGCGCGCAGAGAAGAGTTTGCCCTGTTCCTCGTTGCTAAACCATTAGTTAGGAACTGGGCAAATTCTTTCTTTGCGCGCGCGCCGCGCATTTTGGCGCCACGAGCGGATGGCTGTCGTCAAGGAGTTGGGCTGCTCGATCGGCTTCATGAGCCTAAACGAAAATCTCGGGTATTAGTAGAATGCAGGTATTGACTGTGCTCTAACCGAAAATGAACCAATAGAAAATCGCAATTTGCGCAGCTGTTGGGTACATTGTGGACGCTATGTCCACTGTCGTAATGTTTCTGTGAAAAATTCGCCTAGCTCTTGGCCATGGAGAACGAAGGGGGTTGCAGCAGGATAATTATGGATGGTTTCTGAAGTATACTTTTATCAAGTATAATTCCTTATTCTGTAGAATACAGAATAAAAGCTCGGGCTAGAAGGGTTAAGGGGAAACGGATAAAAAGTAGAAACCTGTGACCTTTGCTAGGAAACTAATCCATGTTGGTTACCAAGGAGCACCAGGAGAAAATTACTGCATGCTGGTTACCAACGAGCTCTAGGAGAAAACAAACTACTTAGCATGCATGAAATATAAGAACTCAATACACCCTTCTGAACGTACTGCATCAAGCACAAGTCGACCGGTATTAAGGCTGCGCTCGCTTTTAAGGCCAAGCTCAGTTTGTCAACTGTCAAGACACTATAATTTACGTGCAGTGCAGGCGGCAACCTCCTTTATCTATTGGCATGTAAAGAAAGTTTCGCGATTCTAAAAAGGATGCTGCAGAGCAGATTACTTTGGACGTGCTGTTCAATTAACTTTCCCATAGTTAAGTACCTCATAACAATCATTTTTGGTATTCCATATTACGCGGGAGAGGTGAGAGGTAAATGGGCTAGTACTAAAGTAAGCTGGCAGCCAATACTCGGAGGGTATTCCAAGATGAGGGCTTAATTCCAAAGGGTTCATCTGTACAAACTGTGAGTTACTCAAACAAAAAGGCACCCCACATAAGCCAAGCCGCTAAGCGAAGCACGCTTGTTTAGGTTTTCAATTTCAAAGTTTGAAATTGATTTAATCACTTACACTAACAACAATCTTCTGCTACTGAAAAAAACTCAAGTACGCTCAATTAGGCCTAGAAGCTGTAACGAGACTTGATGTTCTCTAAAATGATACGAAGCAACCAGCCATCGGCGTCAGTCAGCACTTCATCCTCGTCCATCACGCAGGTAGGAAAACCTGAAGGCTTATTCTCCTCCAGGTACATCTCCGGCAAGCCGAAACCGTGACCAATCTCGTGCAGCAAGGTCATTTGGTCCTCCTTATCCAAGTACTCCAGAAAGTGGTTTACTTCGATACGCTGGCCCCAGTCACCGCCAGTACCGAAAGCGTTCTCTCCGGCTGACGTCGACGGCCTAAGGGTTAAGTCGAAAGGTTTATTCTTGCAGCCACTAGTATCGCCGCGACCATGCTTTTAGCACTCATCGGGGCACTTTGGGCTACCCTCGCCATCAAGAATACCTTCGTAGATTGGGCCGAGCGAGTTGTCGCTCCAGTCCATAATGGACTTGTCCTTCACAGAGTAGCCCACAATGTCGACATCAATGTGGTCATATGGTCAGCATTCATAGCTGACGAGCCAGCGGTTCCAGTAGTTGATCTGTTTCTCAAGTACAGACTGGAATTTGGATGCTGTGGCCTTAGTAAGTGGCTTTTCGTTGTCCCAGCGCACGCAGTAGCTGAGCTTGCCCTTACTTGCCGCGAGCTGATCGAAGATAAGATTCTTGAAATCTGGTATGTTCTTAGACATGGTGTTCTCCCAGACCCAGTTCACTTGGTCTCGGGTGACTCCACCCTTATTGGGGTTTCCAGTGACGCACTTGCCAGTGCCCGACGTGATATCACCGAACGTGGCATGGTCGCCGGAAGTGGAGTTGTTACTGCCGGCCGCCTGGACACCGCAGGCAGCTGATGCAGCGAGCATCGCGACAACGAGTTGCTTGGTGGAAAAAGGGGAGTTGTTCTTGCTTGAGGACATGGCGGAGAAACCGAGAATGACAGCTGAAGACAATCGGTCCGAGGCAAGTATTATCGTTGAAGGGCGTCGTCGAGCCACTGCAGTAGAGCCGTAGTTTTTTAGGTCGGTGTCTTGTTGTGCAATGGTGCTCGTGCCCATCTGGTTAAGAGGCATGTAAATTCTTGGCGTCGTCTACCGACAACTACTGTTATCACACTGATGCCGGTATAACTAACGTTTGAGGTGTCAGCAGCAGTACATATGCCTACCGGTAGGCGGAATGACTTGTTGAGTTAATCAGCACAGCCCCTTCTCCGAGTTTTGCTCGATTTCCAGTGTGGTCTGGAAATTAATAACTCTTTCTATATCAGGAAGAGAAGAGTATTAAATTTGGCTTAGTTTGATGATCAAACGATAGGATCCTCTGTTTTTCCTAATGATGATCTAAAAAACGATTTGAAATAATACCTCAGAGGTTTTAGCAAATCTCATGTACACATCGAACTCGAGGATCTGCTCGTACTGTATTTTGCTCCGCAACAACGTCGAGCAAAATCGCCGCGCTACTGCAAACGAATACGCAACAGTAGTAAGACTATTTTAATAGATTGGTATGTCTCATTTAGCATAAAAACTAACCGAAAACTAACGTTTTCAGTCAGGTATTTTCACCCCAGAACGCTGTCAAAGCAATAGAAATGTTCATTGAAGTTTAAATGAAAGGCACAATGCACCAAAAGCGGGCTGTAAAGGTGCCGGTATCGCGCTGATTGAGCTGCTGAAACCAAATTCCCACGTCGTTGATAGGTTCAAGAGGGGTCAATTCCTTCTCCCGATGCAGTTTACTCCTTACCGAGGACTACGAGCGTGAAAACCTTCAAGTCCATGAAACCAAATATTGCTTTAAATGATTGGGTTTTAGACCAATAAAAACTTTTTTTTATTTGTTTGATTAAGTAAACAAAAAATGTGTGCAATGCAGTCTTGTATTCCAGCTGGGAGGTCATTGCATTATCGAAGCTGGATTTGCGGTATATTTTCAATATCCCGCTGCTTTACACGTGTTTTTGCAGAACTGGCAAAAAATCTCTGCTTTATAATAATTAGCACCGAAGTTTGAATTAGACCTCTCTGTTTTGCTAAAACTCGGTTATGTGACAGCCTATCCTCAAATTACGACTTGTCACATTATATTAGTAATTGCGATGCGACCAATAAAAGTCAGATACGAAAGACTCCCAAAAATGCATCTGGCATTTCCAACTTGCAAAGCTGCAATTTAGAGATCTCCAGATTATAGCGAATACAATAACAGAGTTTTGCAAATTCAGCCGAGCTATCTCCCTTCTGTTCAATTAGTGCGCTGAGTACATTTTCAGCTCGAAAATATCGTGCATTTGAAGCACGTCCATGGAAGCACAATATAATAGTGTCGCTCTCGTTACCAAGCGAGTCTATGTCGCTTATGGGACGTAGGTCGATGAAGACTCGTCATCATGTTTCGCAACCCTTATAAGAGAATACGGCATGGGAGAGTCCCCCATCGGGGGCTTTACGAATCTGACCAATAAGAGTGCTTAAGTGGGCCAAAAAATCATTTTTGTCCAATCATATGCCTGAGTTAGAGTCCCTTTTTTTAAGCTGTCGGTCTCACGTAATGAGTGAAACTATATTTTTTTAATCTGATAATTCAATTAATTAAAAGTCAGTCTTACCTAGAATTGTGTTATAAAGGATAGCACTCTAAAATAGAAAAATATCAGCAAAGCACAATATTATTATTATTATAATGAAAATGCCGCGATTTTAATCTATTCTATAATATTTAAAAACATTAAAGTGCGTCTTCGTATCCGGCGACGTCGTATTTTGCACTTACGGTCGTGACGAGGGTGACACTGCTGCGATGGAAGCGTGGATGTGTGGGCGGAAAGATTTGGTCACGAGTGCTCACAGACGACCGGATAGGGAAAGCACCCACCGCCCTTTAACAGCATTAAAAGACCGCGTTTTTTGCTGCTAGGTAGAGGTATTGCACATTTCAGTTGTATTTTATTTAAAATATCTATCCGTTTAATAGACAAAGTCGTGCTTCGGTGCTGGTAAAAACGTACCTAAATGTGTTCTAAAACGTCTTAATTGCTCTAATAAAATATATTTGTTTTTATTTTAATTATTCCGACAGTACATTGTCTCAATTTGCCTTCGCCTGAGTGAACGTAGCATTGCATTATCAACTAACGATAGTAATGACCAGCCGCACTTCGCTTGGCCTGGCGTCCCCGCGGTTCGCTTTGCTCGGGATTTAAAGAATGTATGTACTGGAGAGTGCAATCCTCGGCTCGCTGGTGAGCTCGGCGCTGGGCCCGCCTCCGCAAATACCGAGCTGCTCTGCTTCGCGGGCACCCCATGCGGACTAGCTGCGGTTACGCCCCCCCCCCCCCCCCCCCCCCCCCCCGCTCTCCTCAGTTGGAAGGCCGCTATCGCATGTTCTACACTTAGCTTATCTCAGTATCAATTAGTACAATTAGAGCACTTTTAGAACTTTTTAGGGACATTTTTTTAGCTCCCGAGCTTTTAAGAAACGCGAAAGATAAAAACTTTGTTACCAAACTCGGGGGTTTCGGTAGGTTGACCACCACTCTGTGCTGTTATGCTCTCTAGATGTGGAGACTTTGTCAGAACTTGAGGAGAAACTTTAGATCGGGACATCGTCTCGTCTTTGACTAGAGTCAATTGGAACTTGTGCTGCCTCCGAATTCAGACGCGCAATACATATTAGCATGCTCGTACACTTTTCAATCCCAATTTGCTTGGTGTCTGGAGAAGCATAATGCATGTGCCCAGCAGGCGGCAACACCTCGATCTTCTCATAGTCAGGCAAATTTGGCGAATCAGCGGTCGTCGGTCTCCTCAACAGCAATGCCTGCTTCGTCAATGGCGCTCCTGTAGATACTACTAGGTGCCTCTCCTCCGCTTGCATCTTCATCTACCGACGAAAGCCAATTTGTGACAAAATTGTGGTAGCCTTCCTTAAAGTGGTCTTTATAGAGGATTTCTTCATTAATAGACCCATGTAGAACGTGTTGCACCACCTTATCTGCTAAGAAGTAGACCTCGTACCCTGGCTGGTTTCGCTCAATGATACTCTATGTCGAAGCCGTGGTCCTCGGCCTGCGAGTGTGACAGCAGATTCTTGCTGCCTGGTCCCAGACCGGGTCCCAGGAACATATTGTGAATAGTATGGATAGCAACAAATGCACCGTTATTCACCACAATCGTCACGGTCCCATGGCCAAGCGGGACAGCCGCAAAAAAAATTTGGAATCCACGCACTCTGTCAATTTGCTGGTCCGAGAACGGTTTGTACTCGGTGATATAGCACGCACAACTCCCAAACGGCATGTTTCTCATCATTGTGATCTTATTGAGCAGGTTATTATCATGCAACCAGTATAAATCGCCATCTCTCGGGTAGGCGACGTGGGAGGAGCAGGCACCACCGAGAGTGATGAACCAGAACAGCTCATAACCCTGCTATGGGTTCAGTGACTCTGTAGGTCTGCCCGTAGACGTAAGCTAGGAGCCCGATGAAGCGCAAACCCGATTTTTTATTACCTACTAGTGCTCAGCTCTTTCGTCACTAATGCGTCACTTTTTTGTCACAGGAAGACTGAGCTGTCAAAAAGGAAATATAATGAAAGAAACTCCAGTGACCTTCACTCACGGATCGCCTGTCGGGTCTCTCCTGTGGGAGCTGCATTGGTACAGGTGCTGCTTCAACTGGAAGATCATACTGAATTTACGACACTTGAAACCAGCCAGCACTTTCGAGCTCACAGGACCAACAATTACAATCGTACCTACAGCCGTCAAACAGAACACGTTAGAGTCGTTAGGTAGTCATCCTCGATTTTACTCCGACAACAACACCTTACAACACCCGCACCGCGAGCTCAATAACTAGCAAAATCGGGCCGATCATGAGAAGCTCAGCTTTCCCCACTCATCATGACGAAGACTGTTGAAAGCTGGGGAATACTGTGACAGGGCTCTGTCAACTTCGATCTTTTTTTAATCTCCATCATCCGATCAGCATTATTTATTTGGCAATCAAGACGATGGTGTAGAGCTCCAGGCTCGGGGAGAGCCGAGTCCTGTTTGAGATCACTAACAACTCGTGGGGTCCGGACTGGGGGCGATGCCTTTGACGCCCGACTCCTGTACGCGTGCGCACACAGCAACGAGCGCTCATCCGGCTTTCCCGTCGCTACCCGGAATCTCTCTCGGCTCTGTTCGGTGGCATCGATCACCGACTGGAGGTTTTATTCGACTACGCGTGTACCAACTGGAAGTCGGTCAGTGACTGGCTCGCATTGTTTGGCGTGGACTCGATCGGAGACTCGAACCGCCCCTCGTTCGATAGTGAGCATACCTGGACTCTGATATCACACAAAATACCGGCTACTGAACTGGGGAGCCAGAATGACGAACGGGTAAAGGTGTTGCTGCTGGCTATTGATGATGCGAGGCCGCTGTTGGAGAAGGAGGACTCGAACGCAATCAACTACTTCCGTCGTTTGCGAAGAAACGGGTTCCTTTCACAGCTTCCAAATCGACTTGCAAGATAAGCATAACTCCAACAATTGCTTCAACATTTACCTTAAAAGAACATGTATTCTACCGTCTGGCGAAACTCGACACCACGCTCGCGCACCGGAATAACGGGGCACGCCCATCGACTCTAGGTGCTCTCGTAAATTCAATCCAGTCGAGCTAATTCTTTGCTAAACTCGTCCGAAAATTGTCTTACTTCTGGCGGATACTTCTGTGCTTTACAACGGTAAGGGTTGGCTCCAGGCTTTAGACGGTCCACATCGGTGGCACCCGCGCAGGTGGGTCATCACCCAGCCTCAACCGCCATATATCGAGCTGCGTAGCCATTCTTCGAAGTGCTGGTACCATATCTGCAGGAAAACTAATTATTACGGCCTTCTCAATCAGAACCTCCACAGCGGCCCGTTGCTCATCAGTCAGATTCACGCTACTTTCAATTTGAAGTGTGGTGTTGGAAATCCCACGTGAACTCTAGCTACAAATGTAGTTAGGATATTCCCACAACAATAAGTCTACTAGGATAGTAAACGATCGTTCGGGCGGACCTGAAGACCCCAGTTCTGCCCTTGCACCGGGACAAACTGGACCTTGTAAACTACTTATATAGGCCAACCAGTAAAAATAAGAACACGCTACTAGCACGAGCAAAGCTAGCAGGTGTTTTGAATCCTCGTGGTCCCAACAGCGGAAGGGTACCAGGCACGGGTAAGCCTTTTACGAGATCACCGAGTGTTCAACACTCGGTAGGAAGAATAAAAGGGAGGCAATTCAAGCACTCCCAGTCGTGCAAATAGGCAACAATAAGCCGTCACGTAAAACCTCCCGATAATAATCGGCCAATACACAAAGTCTCTTGGCCTTGCCGGATGAACCCTCGCTACAGAGCTTCGAGTTCACCGACAGGCATAACACACTCAAACAAGCTTGACCTGACGCTTCCTTGAAGCCGGACGTCGCTCTGTGTGCTTGAGTGGAAATTCTGTTCTGTATTTAAGCTTACCCTTTCGGGTCTATTCCTAATAAGAAGTCCTAATCAAGTATACAAATATCAAGTGAACAATGATCCGTTATGGATCTTCTTGCATGCCAAGCGTCGTCTGCACCGTCGCATGAGCATCTTTAACGGTCCGCGCCCTGTCCCAGACGGTGAACGTGCCTTCCAAGGGTCGCTGAGTCTTCCGCGAACTCATCCCAACCGCCACTGAGGGTTCGTACCGTAGATGGTCCGCTGAATGCGAATCCGGCCAGTCCATTATTAATAATAAGGACAGCCTGGATTCAGTGACATATGCCCGTATCCAATGCTCGTTGAATGTTCGGAGGTGACGCAGTCGAGTCCCTTGCACCTTGGCGTCTCCGTACATCACCTGACCGAGGGTTCGTCGCTTGAACAACTTGGGCGGTGTCACGTCTTTGTCGACGGGTGATAATCCGCAACTACGGAGAAATCACTACACCACAACTGCCCCTGTCGCAATGGAAGCCACGGTACTGGTGCCCGTTGTGACATTTCTTCATTCTTCAATTCACCATCTCGCCACCGTATGTCCAAGCGTCTGAATCGAGCCGTGTCCGACGCTTTTCAGCGTCTCAATCCTCGTAGACGTCGCGAACGTGAGCAGCTGGAGGTACGTCAGCTCATCCTTCTCTTGAATCATCGGTACCTTGCTCATCACCTCGCATTACTCGACTTGTTTCTCAGGAGGGCAAGACCGAGGGTTCGAACGCCCCTCAGTCTGCTGCACTTCCTCCGACAGCAGCGTCATCAACCGACCCTCCGGCGCCCGCTGCCCCGGACTCTTCACTCCCTGTGGTAGCTCCTGCAGCACTCCCCGTCGTCGCTGAACCCGCGGAGATGACTCCTGCTGCTCCTCCTGCTCCAGCTGGTGGTCCGCCACCACTCACCGAAGATTCGCTGCGCGCCATGCTGGCTGAAAATACGGAGGCATCGGTCGATCACATGATGACCTCGATAATCCCGTACTTGACTGCAATGGCTCGTCACCAAGTGCAGATCAGCGTTGCGCCTCCTCTCCACGGCGACATACACACTCAGCGTCGCCTCGAGACTGCCGTTGGTTTCGATGATGTCCTCGCTGCGATACAACCTGTTCCTGACGCGCTGTCAGTATTACCCGACCGAGTTGCCAGCTTGGTGCGTCAGTTGCGGTTTGCTCAGACCGAGGCTGCTGCCGCCGTAAGTTCGGTGGCACCCGAAATCATGGCTCGGGAGAACGCGGAGGCGTTCCTCAAGGCTGCCAACGCTAAAATTGAAGCCCTTCACAAGAACGTCAAGATTCTCCGCGAGTCGAACGCCAAGAACGACGCCATGCTCGCAAGTGTTCAAGCCACTATGGAGAGACACGCAGAGGATTTGAATCGTCTTCACTGCGAGGTCCAAGCTCGGGACGTCTTCATCAGTACTTTGCAAAAGAAGCTGGCTCGCGAACGCGAGGTGTACAAGTCTTCTATTGGAGCGAATACCGAGCAGACTCGGAAGCTTCACCTCCTTCTGGTAAAGCTTGCCCAGGGCAAGTACGTTGATAACGACACGCTCAAGGTCCTCGAGAACCAGCAAGACCGTAACACTCGCCTCCTCCAAGCGAATCGTACCCTCCGTGCACACGTGAGTCTGGCAGGGATGGATCCCGAGGTACTTCGTCTGGCTGTTGAAGGTACGCTCTTAATGTCGCTCCTTCCACCGTGTGTTCAGCAACTAACGTTCGTTCACAATCCTTCGTGATAGGTCTGACTGCGGGTGAGCTGGACCTGGACGCGCTGGACTTGGATCAGGAGACGTTAGTCGCTTTGCGTCGCATTCAGTCTGCCACCGCATCTTCGGACGATCCTCAAGCCCTTCCTGCGGCTTTGGCCAAGGCTGCTCACCAAGTGGCCCATGAGAAATCCCATAAGCGTCTTAGACCAGGTGGCGAGGATTCGGACGACGAGTCGGAAGACTCTGACGAAGACAAGGCTCCAATCCCTACGGACAAGGCCAGTACTTCGATGACAGCTGCCGGTCTCGGTGATGCGCCACCTGCCGATACTTCAACGCCCAAGTCGGCTCGTCGATCGCTGTTCGGTCCGAAGGCGTGGAAGAAGGCGGCCCAGAAGAAGCGCAAGAAATCTCGCCCTCGTTCTCCTGCTAAGTCGCCCCGACGTCATATGAAGACTCGGTCCAAGTCTGTACCGACTTCTCCAAGCTCATGGACGCCACCTCCTACGTCAACGTCTTCTTCTACTCCTGCCGTGGTCGACCTCAGTGGCGACCGGAGTGACGTGGACATAGGGACTGCTGATCCAAGTAGCGTCCCTTCGGTTCAAGAAACTGCTACAGAGCCTTCGGGTAAGGATGTGAACCCTGGGGATCACGACGATGTTCCCGGTTCTCCTGACGCGCCTTCGCCCCCGCCTCAGGGTCCACGCGATGTGGCCAAGCCACCAGCTTCCACGCCTTCACCTTCTCCAGCCGACATACGTGCTGCTGAAGAAGCTCTGCGCGAGGACGAGCAAATGCGGCTCATGTTTGGCTCAAGTGACGAAGGTGAAGAGTCGGACCAAACTGTCCCACAAGGCAAGTCTGCTTCGGCGTCTGCCGCGACGTCCAAGGCCGTTGAAGTCTCGGGAGTGGTTTCTACAGCAGGGTCTGCCCCTGTTGAAGCTGCTCCACTAGCTTCCGTGTCTTCGAAGTCGGCTCCGACTGTTCCCACGGCTGTTGTACCAAGCGTGTCTTCGCCTGACCTTTCGATGGAGATTGATGACGATGGGAATGCTGATGACGACCATGGAGATGACGTGGATGACAATGAACCTTCGGTGGATGACTCTCCTGATGCTCCCAGTGGTAGCGGTGATGTTCCGCCCCCCACCGATCATTCAAGCATACTCGATGACGAAGATGTTGAAGATTCAAACAGGAACTGGAGTAATCTTGGCCCAGCTCGTCCTCCGACTCCACCTCGGCCAAATCCTTCGCCGATGATGACTTCCCCAATCATCGTTGCCGGTCCGCCTCCTTCGCCACCAGCAAGTCCCCCGGCACCAGCATCTTCTCCTCCTGTTCCAGTGTCTCCTCGTCCGCCTATTTGGACTCTCGATGCTGGACCTGGACGCATTATTACGGAAACTTACACTTCGGTGCCGCGTCGTGGTGGTGCGCCGTCGGTTGAACCGTTGCCTCACCGAGTGTTATCTGGTACTCGCCCTACGGTGCCGGCTTCGTCCACCCTGTCACCGTGGGTTCTTCCGTATGTGGACATGGATTTTACCGACGCAGGCGCCAAGAAGTGTTTCGAGCGACTCTTGAGCTTAACGCTTCCCGAACCAGCTGGTGAGGTGACCGTGCGTACAACGTTGGAGGGTCTCCAGGCATTCTTTGATTATTCGCATCCTGATCACCCGTACCAGCAACTTCGGCAGCTCTATCCTCTTCAAGCTTGTCTCTTCGACACTGTTGACTTCAAGCCAAGCGTCCCCATCTCCAAACGTGCTCCAATTGAGACCCGTCTCAAGATGATCTGGGCGAACCTTCGGGGTGACGGCGGGAAGCAAGGTGACCTCGGGTTCGCATTGTGGGAGCGTCTCCACTGGCTTCCGTTAGCTGGTATTGAACGAGGTCTCGCTGAAGAAGCTAAAAAGGTTGGTCACGACAAGGAACGCTTGAAGGAACTGAGAGCTGTGTTAAAAAAGCTCTTCAGTGAGCGCGACCGTCGTGCCAATCGTCTTCGCAACAAGTACCGTGAGCAGTACATGGCGTGGAGTCGTGACTCGGTTTCATCTAGTGCTTCCGGCGTGTCATTCATTCGTCCCGAGTTGCTTTTGGAGCCGTCGAAGCCGTGGTACCCCATTGAAAACTTGTCGTTCGCACCTCGGACCTCTGACTGGCTTTCCGAAGTTCCGGCTATCGACGCTCGTCAGCCATGGCGTACTGGATGGATGAATGCGCCGCATCAGCATCCGTACAACACTACGTACTTCCCGTGCCAGCGTAATCCGGAGCTCTTCAATCCTCGTGGTACGCGTTTCGTGAACGTGTACCGAAGCGTGGTTGTTGACCCGTCTCTCGATTCAACCGAACTTATTCCGTCCTGGCGTTCGTTGTTTGACTCGCCACCGGGTACTCCACGTCCTGCTCTGGCTGCTGCTCCTGTTGAAGCTGGTACCGAGGATTCGCAGGGTCCGGCTTCAGCTCCAGCTGCCGAGGCTCAGGTTCCTGAGGAAGAGGAGAAGGAGAGTGGTGACTCGACTTCGTTGGCACTCTTGGCCACCGCGGCCCGGCAATTGGAATCGCATTGAATCCTCGCTGCATGTTCCATGACGCTCTCCAGCATCTCAGCTAACTGTTGAGGTGTCCCGCGTGACTTCGTTTTTAGTGGTCGCTCTCCGGTCGGCCTTCATGTTTTCTTATTCTTAATCCACTTCCACAGCGTAATCATGTTCATGTTGTTCTTCAAATGCATATACAATTTGTTGTTGCAGTAACGTTTTTCGTCTGTTACCACAGGCTGCATCGCCCTGTGGACAATTCATTCGTGATCCAGTCACGCTAGTCTTCGTCCGCCACTTGCGCCATCTGCAGCCGATTCTCGCTCTTCTTGGCTCGCAAATCGTCGTACAGCAGACCTCCACATGACAAGTTTGATGATGGTTCCCAAGTTGTATCTTCATAGCCAACCCACTTGACTTTGAACTCGCGTACAGCACGCTCCGTGCTCGTCGTCAGTGGTGTTCTGTCGTCGAGGATGGCCTCGACTTCATATTCACCGGCAACTTGATCTGGTTCCCAGCTGTCTTCAGGCAGTAGTTCCTCATCGAAGTCGAGTCTTGCTTCATTAGTCGCGTCAAGTACCAACCGAGTGTTCGGTCGACTGTTGAACTCGTTGACAGCCTTGAGTCTCGACACATGCACTACTGGGTAGAAGCGATACCCACTCCGGTCAGGCAGTTCCAGCTCGTACGCAAACTCTTCCACCTTGCGTTTGATCCGAAAAGGTCCATGCCATCGGTGAGCTAATTTCTTTGTCAAGCCCGGTTTGACGCGTTCCATGTACAACCACGCCCGGCTCCCAATCTCAAAAAGAGATCTCGGTGGAGCTCTTGCAGGATCTTCCATCTCTTCCGAAGCTACTGGAGGGTCCGCCGAGTGTTCGTTTCCACTTGGTTGAGGTACAGCAGCTTTTTCCAGTCGACTCAGAGCATCATTATGCTTTTTAGCCCTTCGCTCCTTTTCTACAGCCTGATAATCCTTGGCCATAGTGAGGGCGACCTCATGTTGTCGATTGATCTCACGCCGCCACGCCAGTGCGTCAGACTGCTTGCCGAGTCCTCGTTTGAGTGATGACGACATTGCCCGCAACGTCGACTGCGCATCCCAACCATGAGCGAGGTAGAACGGCGTTTCCTTCCTCGTAGTGTCTTGAGAAGTATTAATAGCAAATACTAGCTTCTCCGCGATTTCGTCCCAATCTTGTTGTAGAGGGTCTTCCGCGTACACTCGTACGGACCCCATCACTGACTTCACCGAGCGTTTCTGCTGTCCATTAGCCTGTGGCCGATAGCTCAAAGTCGCTCGTGATCTTGACTACATCATCTCTGCAAATGCTTGGAACACCTCGCTCATGAAGCGTGGGTCACGGTCGTGCCTTATCAGTGATGGGGCTCCGAACCGTCGGTACACACATTCTTCGAACACTTGAGCAACACTCAGTGCAGTCGTATCTGACATAGCTTTGGCAATAACGAATCCCGTGAACGAGCACTGAAATAGGAGCAACGCCGTGTTGCCCCTGCGAGATTTCGATAGTGGGATCACAAAGTCCATCGAGACGATCTGGAAAGGTCGTTCGGCTAGTACGTTGCCAGGTGAGTATCCACGAAGCTGTGGACGGCTTTTACTCGAGCTGCAATCTGGACATGATTTCACATGCTTCTCCACGTCAGCGTACAAGCCGATCCAATAATAATCGGACTTAACGCGTTGGAACGTTCTCACCACACCTTTATGTCCTCCTTCCAGCGAGTCGTGACAGTTCTGCAAGACCTCTTGAATCATCGTTGTTGGTACCACAAGCCGCAGCTTGGTCTCTTCTTGCCAACTGTGGTCGTACCGACGATTCAATCCAAGATAGTGAAGCACGCCGTCTTCAGACAATACGAACCGGTCAGCATACTTCCAGGCATCTCGAGCTTCTTTGTAACTCGGCTCTTCTGCTTGGCCCTGAAGCACTTTCTTGATGTTAAACCACTTCTGCTCCTCGTCTTGTGCCACCTGTATCCGTCTGCGTCGTTCCCGCTGTATCGCTACCGGGTCAACATCTTCCGCATCGGGAAATGCCGCTGGTACAGTCTTGTGACGATGGTCTGGCAAATCTTCGCCGAATGAATCTTCGGTGGACGTCTCTCGTCGTTCTTCATGCTGTTCTTGAGCTTTTGAGACATCCTCCGAGTGTTCATCTGCAAACCTGACGCGTTTCTTGGCTTTCGTCTGTTGCCGAGTCATCACTGCTATATTACCATAATCGCACTTTGGTGAGCTGTAATCAACCACGAAATTTTCGAAAGTTTTCCACTTTGAAGACTCGCTGCCTGACAGTACATGTACTTGACGCTCTGCCCCTCGTGACGAAACATCTACCGAGTCTTCATCCGGCTCGTAGATCATTTCCTGGATGTGGTTCAGCGATGCCAATTCCGACTTGCGAGTTTCAGCCAAGATTACCCGACTGACCTTCGATTCCAGCGCTTCAGTGGCTAACGAATCCGCGGCAGCGTTGTATTCTCGTACAACGTGAAGATATTTAACTGATCGAAGCTTGGCCGTGAGTTCCTTGTGAGTATTCAGCAGCGCTAGCAAAGTTTCCTTCCTGCATGCGATCACCCCTAGTGATTGTTGAATCGCGAGCCTTGAGTCACCAACGATGACTAAATCCTCGGCACCGTGCGCGATAGCAGCCTTGACACCGTTTATCATTCCTGTGTACTCTGTCTCATTCACCGTGGTGGCCGAGAGGTAAGCGTTTGCAGCAATCACTACCTTCCACTCAGGAAGACTCCACAGCACCCATGAACAACTCCCGTAGCCACCGTACTTCTCTGTCTTCGCTGATCCGTCAAAAGACATGACGAATCCGCTGTAATTACGGGAAAGCTTGGCGTACAGCAACGCGGGGTCCATTCGAATAGTCGGGGAGCCCTTGTGTGGAGGTGCCACCGGCGCGAGCGAGTCTTCCAAGTCGACGAAGCTCGTGATGCTTGATGCTTGACTGGAGGAGCTGTGCGAAGGCGACATCCTTCTCCTTCACGCGCTGCACCTTCAGGTGCCACTGCGATAGCAGCACTGCGAACTGGACCGCGCGTCCGAAGAGAGACTTCGACTTATGCACCCACTCTAACGTCGAGAATCGTGTATAGACATGTAGCGTATTTCCTGCCAGCTGGACGTAACAGATCTTCAACAGCAGAAGTAACGCCAAAACTTCCTTCTCAGCAGGATGGTAGTTCATCTCGGCTTCCTTAAGCACCCGACCGAGGAACCGTGCGGGGTGTAACTTGCCTTCATGTTCTTGCATTAGCGTAGTGCTCAATGCCCATTCATTCGCAAAGAGCATGACGTGAACTTCTTTCGACCGATCGAAGTGCCTGAGGATGGGTGAATGTGAAACACTCGTCTTCAATTTTTCGAAGGAACGACGTGCCACAGAAAGGCCATCTTCAACGACAAAGTCCTCATCCTTGAGCTGGTACAGCGCCGCACCGTAGACCGCGAAGTCTTGAATGAAGCGGCTGTAGTAATTAACAGCTCCAAGAAACGACTGCATGCCCTTCTTACTCGTTGGAAACGAAAGCTCGGTGATAGCCGCAAGCTTCTTGGGGTCAGCCCTGATACCTTCTGGCGAAATTTTATGCGACAGAAAGTCCACCTTGGGTTGGCAGAAGATGCTCTTGGTGAAGCTAATGCTGATCCGACACTGTGCAAATCTTGCCAGCAATCGGTCCAGCGTCGCCAGGCAGCTGTCGAAATCCTCGCCACCAAAGCAAATGTCATCCCCAAACGACCGTCGACCAATACCAGCGATGATTCGTCTGGTTCCCCGTTCGTAAACATGTCAGCGACGGGGCTGTTGACGAGTTGTAGTACAGGGTCGGTCTCTACCGGTGCTTCGCGGTCTGCCGCGAACTTCGTTTGAAACGAACCCTCGGCGCTTGGCCCACGACGTTCCTTGGCCTGTTCTTCAGCTAAACGCATCTTCTCCGAGTATTCAAACCAACCTCCTTTAGGTTGAACGAACCCCCAGAGTGCGTTGTCAATCATGCGCTGGTATATCATCGGTGCGTTCTTTAACCCGAAGGGCATGCGTAACCACTCGAAATGTCCGAGTGCGCAGACGAACGCCGACACTTTACGCGCTCGCAAGGTCATCATGACCGCCCAGAAGCCGCTTGCTGCATCCAGCGAGCAGAACCATAGGTAGCGCTCGAGATCTGTTAACAGGTCGTCGACTAGCGGCATTGCATACTCCATGATCGCGGTGATAGCATTCACCATCTTGTAATCAATGCAGAGCCGGATGTCCAGCCCGTTCTTTTTCATCACAATCACGATCGGCGATGCCCATGGACTGTCTGAAAAGACGATCAGTCCTGCACGCAATAAAGCGCGCAGCAACTCGTACAGCTTGCCGAGAAATCGTAGCGGCACACGCCGGGCACGCTGTTTAATTGGGGCGTGCCCCTGTGTGTCGATATCGCATACTGCACCGTAGGCTGGCGGCGGCAGTGCGTTACCACTAGCAATCAGGATGTGCTCGTGGTTCTTTAGCGTCGCGACCAGACGTTCCTGGCGTTCAGTCGACAGCTCAGGATCAGCAACATTAGGCGCAGTGTAGTCAATTGTCGTGTTGACCTCTTCGGTCAGATCCGGCAGGAATGCCAGCTCCTTCGCGTAGTCGTCCAAGCCAATATTGTTAGCTGGGTGTTCGTAGAAATCATTTCTCGTATCCTCCGTTGCTTCATTTCCTTCGGTCGTTAACACTCGAGCAACCGAGATGTATGTTCCGTCCAACGCCGCTACGGATTCTTCCCTTGACTCAACATCGGCATCCGCTTGGATTTCAACAGTCGGTACTTGGTCCATCTCCTTTCCATCCTGGTTTCCCATCTCTGGGCCATCTGCCGAGTCATCGTTCGCAATATTGAATGCGCGGGCCGCCGACCCATTGGGTTGTTGACTTTTGCTCAGCTCCTCGTTCTGCCGCTGTCTCGACAGTTCGGCATTCGCACCAATCTTGCAATGAACACTCGGTGCCGTACTCAACACCTTCAGCGCAATGCCTGCATCCTCTGGATCAACCACCGACGTCTCGTTCGCAGATTTGGTGACACACAAGGCCGGGACAGCTTCGTCAAAACAGGTGACTTCATTTAATCCAGTGCTGTTACTTGTCGCTTTCGTGGTCACCCCTGGCTGGACACTAACACTCGTTGGCGTATGTACCACGTTTACCGGCCTCAGCAGCTCGTGTGTACGCACTACCGAGGCTTCGTTCACGTTATTGCTTCCGCCATGGGCTGTCGTGTACGTGTCCACAGATTCTTCGGAAGGCTGGCCGTCAGCCGAATCCCCGGCTGTCACCCCAGATGCCAGACAGGCTTCTACTCGTTCACGTTCTTCCAGGATCAGTGCCCAGCGTTCTGCACACGTCAGACGACCACTAGAATCCACTAGCGAGTCTTCTAGAGGTCGTGGTAGCACTCCACTGGGTTCTGGGTAGTCTGGTCGATCAACTGCCGAAGGCTGAGTTGCAAGCCATTGTTCGTAGATTTCGCATTCACGCTGAAAGAGCTCGCTGTCTCTACAACCTTCGTAGGCCAATACTTGCCAGTCTTGGTACTTCTTGGACTCCAGACGCACATAGCCGTCACCTCGTGGCAAATCCCCATCTGGAATCCACATTGCGATCGAGTCGTGTGCTGGTAGGTACACAGTTCGATCAGACACGTTGGTCAGTCGAATGCTCTGAGGCCGTCCACGTCGAAACCTCGTCACTGACGGGATTAGCTTGTTCGTTCGACGAACCCACAGTACGTGTTCCTCCAGACCGACGTGGCGCTTCGCTAGTCGGTATTCTCGCCACTCGTGCGCTTGAATGTCCAAACGCTCGGGTGGCCCGGCGTTAACATGGGAGCCGTATTCTTCGCTGTCGATCATGTTCTTGGTCTTTATCAGCGGGATTTGGACTTCGTGCGGTAATTGCGCCGCGCCGTGAAACAGGTCCAACCGGATCCCAGCTGGGATCATAAAGTCGGTCCCCAGTACCACGTCGACGCCTGCACTATGCGCCATTACCCACATCTCAAACTCGTACACCATCTCCCATCCAAGCGTGATCTTGACGCACGCTCGCCGCGTCGTAGACACCTTGCCTTCGTTAATACCTTGAATGTCAATGCGGCGTCCGTGATCGGGTACATCTCGGAGTCGCAACTTCTTAGCAAAGGCATCAGTGATCACACTAACGTTCGCTCCCGTGTCGAGGAGAATCCTCGTTCGCTGGTCGTTCACAGCGCCTTGCACCAGAGCTCTCATTCTGATCCGTCGGTCGAATTTCTTGGCCGACCACCACCCCTGTCTCTCGCCAGGTTCAACTTCATCATCTTGGAGTGACTCTTGGGCTCGTCTCGCGCTGCACTCGAAACCAAGCCGAACGAACCCTCGCTGGTGCCCTCATCAGCATCAGCACACTCCACTCTCTCTCCAACACCTCCACCGAGGATTCTACTCCTCTCCTTTTCATTTTCCGTCGCGTTCACACTTGTTACGTAATTATCAGGCCATTCACTCTGCCCCATGAAAGCAAAGATACACTCTGCTTCCATTGAAGGCTCGGTTAACTGTGGCAGCCCGATAGGGACCAACCCAGTTGTAGTTGGCGGGCTGCCTAGTTTAAATGACGTTCTTGAACGACGGCCTTGAGCTCTGGTGGGAGTTCCTCCTTCGTGCCTTTAGTGCGCACGAATTTGGCAAGGTCTTGGAAGTTGCGGAAAAGTTCGCATTGTCCAGCATCGTGGAGCTGCTTGCAGAACTTGCATCGCTTGTTACAGTAGTGGGCGGAGTGACTCATGCCACCGCACACCGCGCATGGTCCGTACTGTGGGCGTCGGTTGTCGCGGTTGAAGTCACGTCGACCGCGTTGGTCCTGATTGAACCCACGGTCACTACTTCGGCGATCTTGATTGAAGCCATTCTCGCGATCAGGCATGTTTCCACGCGGTTGACGGTTGTCTGAACGTGCGTAGGTGCCTTCAGCAGCTGCACGGCGCTCATTTTCGTTAGCAGCGGCGAGGTATCGGTCGTTTTCATCCAATGAGAAATCACCATCCGTATTATCGGGCTGAAAGTCGTTGTACTCGTCTTGGACATCGTTGTAAGCGTTCGGATCTTCGTTTGAATACTCGGTGCCTCCCTGAGCAGCTTCACGACCTTCTAATTCAGCTAGTAGGTCGTCCACCGTGGCTTCAATGAGTGTCACTCTTGGTTTGTTGCGGTTGTCATCGCGGCGACGGTCATCACGCCGGTTGTTGCGGGCGTACCCATCGTCGCGTCGCGTATCACGACTCTTGGAGTATCGGTACTCACTGTCACGCTTGGCCATTCTCTCCTTGCCCTTGAGAACATCTTCGATGATCTCTTCGAGCTCGTGAATGTCGGCGACTCGAGCGTGGTAGAGACTCTCCGCTAGCTTGTCATCGTCGCATGTTGCCAGGAACTGCTGTACGTGTTCTTTCGCGTCGCGACCACTCTTCTCAAAATGTAGACGGGCGGTCCGAGCGTAGCCATTCAGCCTGTTTATGTAGTCGCACAGATGTTCATTACGTTCCCGCTTGGCGGAGTAGTAACGCGACAGTGCCGTCTGCGTGAACTGCGAGCAGTAGTAGCGGATGAACGCATCGCTCAGCAGCTTCCACTTGCGCTTCGTCTTCTTCGGAAGTTGACGGAACCAATGAATAGCTCCGTCCCGGAGACTTAGCTCAAATGGAATGCACCATTTATCGGCATCTGTGTGGGTTCCAGTCATTTCATAGACGAACCCACGGAGCCACTGCATACAGTTCTCGCTCTTGTTGCGAGAGCCTGAGAACGGCGTGATGCGATCCAGCGGTCGGTGCGAAGCCATTTCAATCCTCGGTGTTGGGTCCACGTCGTTCAGCGTCGCTAGCTCATTCATCTGACGCATTAACTCGAGTTGAGGATCTTCCTCGTCGAATGTACGCACCAAAATGTCGTCGTCACTGGACGAACCATCGCTGTCGACTTGACGACGTCCGGCACCACCTTTGGGAGCTCGCGCACCGCCTCGGCGACCGAACGAACCCTCGTTACTTACGTAAATACGTTGCATACGGCTCTTCGAACGTGGCGTAACCATGTGCGAGTCTTGAAAGTACGGTGAAGCTTCGGTAGTGCCAAAGGCACCACGCTCAGCTCCACGCTTGGTCGGAGGAGTACGTACGAGTCGTTGGGGCGTCGGCGGCAGTGGAATCTTGGACGGATCTTCATCTTGAATCATCGGTCGACTCACAGGCTGCTTTCCGGCATTGATGCCAACAGCGCCAAACGCCTTCCGAAGCTTCTTCTTCCATTTCTGGAGAGCAGCTCCGGCTTCATGTGGACTCCAATCTTGGAGCGACATCGTCGATGGGTACGTCCCGTTCTCGAAGCCCAGCGACAACAGTAGCGAAACTGAATCCTCGGCAACTTGGCTAGTCGAAACCGAGTTGACTGGGTATTGAAATTCCTGCGCAAGCGCAGGCCAGTCGGCTTTTTTCTTGGGGATGGGCTTGAACAGCTGCATCCACTCATCATTCTGCATCAGCGCTTGTACGCGGTCGAAAACGCGCTTGGCGGCTGGTGTATCACCGTTGATAGGTGGGCGAGGTGCCTTCAGCAGTGCTGAATGCTTTGCGCTCGCCACCGAAGGTTTAGAACCCTCGGTCCCATCGTCATAATCATCGTAGGGGGGTTCCGGTCCCGCAACATCATCGAGCTAGTCGGCGAGGTTCCTCGAAAGGGACCTGGTCGCCCCGCTCAGCCCCGATGATAGCGTGGCCGTCTCCGGCTTCGCTGCACCTAGCTCTGGAGCCGGCGTCTTGGCTTCGTAATCTTCATAATCGTGGGCGTCAGGACCGATGTCCGCTTCGTCGTCGAAGCTCACTGAAAGCTCGGTGGCGGCTGCAAAGCGCGCAGCCGGGCTTGAACTCTCGTTGCGAGCCCCGCCAGACTTGGCAGGCGTAGCTGGTACCGTCGGTTGTCCTTTCGCCATGTTTCTTGTCTTTTTCTTGTTCTTCTTCTCTTGGTAGCTCGTAAACTGGAAGGCCATACAAACAGTTCACAATGGTCACAATCTGTTCCCGGGTCGCGGCACCAGTTGTGGTGTTGGAAATCCCACGTGAACTCTAGCTACAAATGTAGTTAGGATATTCCCACAACAATACGTCTACTAGGATAGTAAACGATCGTTCGGGCGGACCTGAAGACCCCAGTTCTGCCCTTGCACCGGGACAAACTGGACCTTGTAAACTACTTATATAGGCCAACCAGTAAAAATAAGAACACGCTACTAGCACGAGCAAAGCTAGCAGGTGTTTTGAATCCTCGTGGTCCCAACAGCGGAAGGGTACCAGGCACGGGTAAGCCTTTTACGGGATCACCGAGTGTTCAACACTCGGTAGGAAGAATAAAAGGGAGGCAATTCAAGCACTCCCAGTCGTGCAAATAGGCAACAATAAGCCGTCACGTAAAACCTCCCGATAATAATCGGCCAATACACAAAGTCTCTTGGCCTTGCCGGATGAACCCTCGCTACAGAGCTTCGAGTTCACCGACAGGCATAACACACTCAAACAAGCTTGACCTGACGCTTCCTTGAAGCCGGACGTCGCTCTGTGTGCTTGAGTGGAAATTCTGTTCTGTATTTAAGCTTACCCTTTCGGGTCTATTCCTAATAAGAAGTCCTAATCAAGTATACAAATATCAAGTGAACAATGATCCGTTATGGATCTTCTTGCATGCCAAGCGTCGTCTGCACCGTCGCATGAGCATCTTTAACGGTCCGCGCCCTGTCCCAGACGGTGAACGTGCCTTCCAAGGGTCGCTGAGTCTTCCGCGAACTCATCCCAACCGCCACTGAGGGTTCGTACCGTAGATGGTCCGCTGAATGCGAATCCGGCCAGTCCATTATTAATAATAAGGACAGCCTGGATTCAGTGACATATGCCCGTATCCAATGCTCGTTGAATGTTCGGAGGTGACGCAGTCGAGTCCCTTGCACCTTGGCGTCTCCGTACATCACCTGACCGAGGGTTCGTCGCTTGAACAACTTGGGCGGTGTCACGTCTTTGTCGACGGGTGATAATCCGCAACTACGGAGAAATCACTACACCACAGAAGCTCATCGATAGCATCGAACTGGTCATCTTCTCCATTCTGTACAGCATTAGCTACAAACGTGTCAAGTCGGCGTCGAACGCCAATCCCTAACATTGTTAACACACCCCATACAATGTTGATACGTTCGTGTACACTAGACACAATCATTATGATACATAGTACTTGAGTTCAGCATACTAATGCGTGCATGATTAATGTGTCGCTGTGCTAAAATCAATTGTTTTATTGGAGCCCTGGTGTAAACTGCATTATCGCAATCGTTAGCTCATGTAGCCTATTTTGTGTGACAACAGGAACAACATATCTAAATAGCACGCTCTAACTCTAAAATTTGGGTGAGCTACAGCCACTGACGTGGGTGCGTGATCTAATGTGGCGCGGAGTGTATATAGTCATCTTCCAACACAATCGAGCGGGTATGTGTCGGCAGGCACTCAGCTAGTCGACATAGACTAGCGGTTCCTCCCCGCGGGAGGCAAACCGCCTTTCTGACTCTGATTCGCCTCAAGCAGGTCGCGATCCTCTTTTGTCGCTGTCGAGCAACTGCTGAGGTAATGAGCCCCACCACAGTGAAAGCACTCAGTCTGTGGGGCACCTTTCTTGCCTTTCAAACCCTTTTTCTCAACCGGTTTATAGGTTTGCTCTCCACGGGAAAGACGTCTTCGTACGTTTGTCGGGCTGTTGTTGCTGTTCGCTATTTGGACATTTCCTTTGGAAGCCTTGTTGCTGATGGCCCTTCACCTTCGGCTTAATGTGGGGTCTCTTTTTGCCGGTTCAGGGCACGCTCCTCGAGTGCTTGCTGATGAATCTTCGGAATACTCGTCTAAGCCTCAGGGAAGCGGTAGTCAATTTCGTTCTTAGTTTTTGCCTGTAGCTTTGAGAGGCAGTGACTTTGTTTTTTTTCTTTGGCCCCTTTCTCACTTTGAAAGACACTAACGAATTCATACTTCTTGATGAGTAAGTTACACAAGAGAAAATATTTGATCACGCGAGAGCCAATACCACTGTTGCTCATGTCCATCATTAACTCTTTTGCGAATAACTCGTTGACGGGTGGAGGAACTTAGCTCTGGTATCTGTAAGTCGTAGCATGTATCTTTCCCAACAAAAAACGGTACGTCAGATCGCCAATTGCCACTTCCATATTTTTTGCTTCACCAACATATCTTTGTCAAATGAAGCTCGGACGCTTTTCATTATCGCACCGATGTCTTCTTTCCCGTTCTTACAGCGCTCTTTGACCACGTCTCATACTCCTTACGGAGTTTTAGCCACTCGGCAAGGTCATCTCACGCCACCGACGTCGCCTTTGGCGCAGTCACTATTGAGAAGATTGGCTTCGGGAGCTGTGACACGCTAGTCTTGCTCGCTGGCTTAGTCGCATGTGCCTTCTCTACTTAGGAACTTGTCTCGGCCACGTTTTCTTTGTCAACGTGGTCCCGATTGACGTCGCTGGTCGTAGACGCCATGTTGTTGTCCAATCAGTAGCTTCTAGTCGCAGACTTAACAACTAAGGAATTCTTAGTAGTAGGTCTAGATAGAAAACTACTGCAAGGGAAGCTGACGCTTGCTGTGAGCCCAATTCTATTGTGAGTCCTATCTCGTAAGTTCTAAAGTGAAAAAGTAGTTTGCTAGATCTCTAGTCGTTTCTAATTGCTATCTTCTGTTGCCAGCTTGGCATCGCATACCTGCGATGCCCAGTGAGCGGGAAAGGCTTGCTTTCGGGATCCCCACTACACTACTGAGACGTCGAACGGCAAGCGTTTTCCCACGCGATCAGGAAGACGCAGACCTTTATATCCCAATTTTCTGTCAAAGAACAGGAGATGTGTCGCTCATCTTGAAAAAATAACTACGAACGAAGACAATGGCGACTAGGAGTTCCCTCACTCAGCTCTTGACAGTCTAACGCCTGCGAGTGTGCTCCAAGTGAGCGCTGACGATAGTACTAAACACGAGCTGTCGCCGACAACTTGTTGGAGCTCTTCCTTCGCAAGATGATCAGAATTTACGTGAGTCTACTTTTAACCTGTTCAAAGTACCCCGCTCAGTCGTATGCCATTGACAACGATGGACATAAGAAATCGTACTCGTTGTGTCTTCGAGGAATGTGTCGGTCACCCGAGCAGAATCATGAAGCAGCAGTGAAATACTGGCCATTCATGATGTCCGCGAAAAATTCAGAGCAACTCGCAGGTAGTGCCGATTCGACATGGCAACTTACATTTGCAAGCATGAACGCAGCGCTGTATTAGATGTGATGCTACAGCTGACTCGAAGAAAAAATAAGAAAAAAAACTCAATTTTTTAGTCGAGTTGCTTTGTTTCAGTGAAAACAGGAATGACAAGAAAAGTGAATCAAAGCTATTTATTTTCATTTAGCAGATAATGCCGAATAGAGTGCTTTTCCAAATAGTATACCTAGACCAAATTGTGTACCGTTTTGGCGGTACTCAAATAATATTGTACCGTACCAAATATAATACCATCACCACCAGCCACCAATGACCAGAACCACCAATTTTCTTGGTCGGCTCTCTTTATTCTGAGTTTTACCAGTCCCTACAAGCCCCCAGCAGCCAAACCACTCCCAGTGAAGATGCCGTCGTCACGCATGCCCCAGTCAATGGCCGAGAAGAAAGAGGTCTTTCAGTGGATCGAGAAAAACGGCGGTGCGCCCACCCCAGCCGCTGTTTACTTCAAGAACGAGCTCGGCTGGAAGGTTTCCAAAGCTCAGGTGCGCTACTGGTGGAAGAAGCGCACCGCTATCAAGGCCGTGCCGGCGCTACGCAGCCGCCTGACTGGGGTGGGCGCTAAGCCACGGCTCTCCGAGATCGATGATATCTTGTTCGATCGAGTGCTGTTTCGCCGGTCTGCAAAAGAGAAAGTCTCTTATGATATTGGATTCGCTACGCTGGGCAGTGGCTTGCCGCATCTGAGCTGGGCGATACAGATTTCATTGCGTCGGACCGCTGCGTCAACGGCTTCATGCGTCGGTATGGGCTGTCGCTGCGCCGCATCACGAATCTTACCGTGCAAACCGATGACGTGTTGACCGACCGAGCGGTAAGCTTTCTAAGCTATCTCACGTCACGCATCGATGGGCTTAGCGACGATCACACCATCCTGATGGACGAGACGGCAGTCTACTTCGAGGACCCGCGCCGCCAGACGGTGGGCCAAGTTGGAGCTCGCCACGTCGTGCTAAAGTCTATGGGATTTGCTTCAATGCGGGTGACGGCTGTGCTGGCCGTCACGGCAACCGGCCGCAAGCTGCCCCCGCTGGTTGTTTGGAAAGGGGCCAAGCAGGATGGCAAGATTGAGCGCTACGGTAACGTTCACGTCGTAAACCAACCCAAGGCGGGTCGACTCGGCGCTTCTCACTCGTTGGCTGGATCTGGTGTTTCCGCCCATTTTCGACACGTAGACGCAGGGAAAAGCGCTGATCTGGGACAGCATGCGTGCACACATCTCTAAGAAAAAAAGGTGAAAGCTCGATGCGCCACGAAAGGGGTGCAGATGTTGTCATCGCAGGGGGACTGACATCCTACGTGCAAGCGAGAGATATCGGGATCTACAAGTCGTTCTAGGACAAACTGTCGCCCATCATTGACAGCTGGAAGAAGTCTGATGCTGTGCTCTACACTCGCGGAGGAAATCCAAAGCCACCATCGGTTGAGACCGTGGCGAACTGGGTGAACGTCGCTTGGCGCGATGCTCCAGCTGACGTCGTTGAGCGCTCGGTGGCAGCAGCTGGGTTTTCTCCAAGATTTGGAGATTGGCATGTGGCGCGACACGACGTTTACGGCGAGCTCTTTTGCTCAAAGTGGAAGGAGCGCATTATAGAAAATGCTGATGACGTGAGCGACAGCGGAGGTGCCCTCAGTGAGGACTGTTTCGATGAGTTTACGATTTGGACAGCGAAGAGTCTGTGTAGGACTAGAATTAGTGTACCGGTCCAATTTGAGTTCCTTTTGGTAACTGAAGGTATAATACAGGAATTGTGTACCGTTTACAAATTGGCATTATTCGTTAATGAAAATAAATCGCTTTGTTGCTTTTTCTTGTAATTATTTTCATTTCAGAATTTCAAGGAATAATTTAAAAAGAGGGACTGTGTTGATTTCTTCTTGTTGTCAGTTACTGATCACTAACGAACACTTCGTGAAATTCTACAAGAAAGGCCAATACGTGCGAGTAGCGTTCATGTAGACGACAAAACACGAGGAGGAAGGACGAACGAATTGTGACTATAATTTCGAGGGCAACCAAGACAAGTGCGATCTCCTAGCTGGACCGATCTTCCAAAGTCAAGAAGAGACCAAAGGAATTAGACACTTCATTTCCGCTCTTTCTCAGCCGATCAAAAGCATCTCAAACGCGACAGGGCCAGTGTAAGGCAAAGCCCAGCGAATGACGGATACGGAGTCACGACCTAGTCATGTAAAACTCCGATACCGAGCGTTGGCCTATGTCCGTCGAATTGGACGACAACGTCGACCGGTTAGAGCAGCAACCCCTCGCAGCTTTGCTGGCACGGGTGAAGAGCGCAGTATCAAAAACCTCATCGGGCGACGTTCGATTGCTCAAATTAGTAGCAAACGAGGTTTCGCAGACACAGGCGGGCTTCCAAGTGGCAGTCGCAAGAGCTTTTCAGAATCCGGATCAAAATCTCAACTGAATTGCCTCAATTCCAACGGTCGGGATTCCACATGGAGAGAAAATAAGGTCAATACACGAAGCCGGAGAAGCAGCAAAGCACGAAGGAGGCCCAACGCACCTCAAGCGAATGCTGGCAAACGTCGTCACCAGTTCCTAATGTCACGTCAGAACCACGAAGGACTAAGATTTGGTCTATTCTGTAGATGCAGCATCGAGCACGATGCAATCGACCCCAACGCCACGACTCGCAATGAGAAACACTATATTGATACACGTTCGGGAGGT
The DNA here is from genome assembly GCA_011320135.1 of Phytophthora betacei. Classification (NCBI taxonomy): domain Eukaryota; phylum Oomycota; class Peronosporomycetes; order Peronosporales; family Peronosporaceae; genus Phytophthora; species Phytophthora betacei. The sequence goes on from JAANHX010000559.1 coordinate 163,368, forward strand.
GCCCAAGCTACCGGTTTTGATAGTGGATTCGGCTTTACGTGTACCAGCCCAGTAGCCTGCCCGCAACCTCTCGGCCTTGAACTCACGCGTACGGTTCCTACAACGCTCCAGCTACGATCTCGGGATGGACGGAGGAGTGAAAAGCTCGCACTCAGCGGCAATAGCGCGATGGGGCTCAAACGTAAAGCACCATCGGTGTCTTCTGGATACCCGTCTTATACTCCGAGCACACCACCATCGGCGTTCGTGAGCGACTTTACCCCACCAAGCACCTTGAAAAACACAAGAAATCGCTCGCATGTGTCAGTCGGGTGTAACGGGTGGCTCATGAATGACGACGACCCGGCCATCATGGGCTGGCACTGACGTCGTAGTAGCGGCGAAGGCAAACCCATCACGCAGCTTGCAGGGCTGACTCGGGCTTCTCGAGATAGCGATGCAGATTTTGACAGGGACTTGCCAAAAAGATACAAGACAAACACTTACGTATTATCGCCTGCAGAACCGTTTTTACGACTTTTCCAACGGCGGAATTGCATTGGTACCTTTGCCATTGGTATCCTAATGCCTCTACCCCCATTGACCACTTCTTCTCCCTCTGATTCGGCTTCAAAGTCTTTTGACTCTGCCTGCTCAGTGTGTGACTCGGATCTGGTGCGGCGAAGAGAAGGCAAACACAGATCTCGAGCACGCGACGGTGGTAAAGCTGGCAAAGAACGCAAAGCTCGATTTAGAGTGTTGAGAGCGCACACGTTCACTTGGCACTTGCTCGGCGACATGTACGGCCACCAACAATGCCAGAAAAGCTTCAACGGAAGAGCTTTAACGGTCACCAACGCGGAACACGCAAGATAGTGTGCGTCGCAGCGTGCGGTGGCCATCTGAGCTACAAAACACCGAGTCTTAGCAAGTTGAAGTTGGCGGGATTAAAAAGAATTAATCGCGCTCTGAAAGTATCCGGTTGCAATCGACCTTGACGCAAAGGCTGCACTCTCCCTAATTTGGGAGATGCACAGAAACCGTATACATGTATCGCGAAGTCAGACTTGCATGTGAGTCGGGGTGAGGATACAGTAGTCACATGGGATCCCTATGTCGAAAACTGCTGAGCAAGAAAAGCAGTTCTGTACAGTATCCGATTGGCTCTTCGCTCTAATATCGTCGACCTGATCAAGCTATCCATATTGGATACTTACCCGTTGAACTCTTTCCGCCGATGTGTGCTGCAGGGCCTGCAGTGCAGGCTGCAGCTGCTGAAATTACCCCGCAGAGATGCGGAGCAATGGCGATGTGCTTTTGATGAGCTGAGAGCGGACACTATTAATAAAAATAACGTTCCAATTGAATGATGCTGTACATTTCACTTGACAGCTCTAACTGCAGCTTCATGCAGTACATTGTATCTTGTCCGGCGCAACCATTGGGGAAGCTGTACAATGTACAGTACAGTGTACAGTACGCCATACATGACATGTATTACGAGCGCATTTACGCGTAAATACGCGCCAGTTCAAGCACCTCTATCAGCAGATCCAGATCCAGGACCTGGAAACCAGGTGTGCACCTGAGGTGAAACCTTCACTGAAATGGCCAAACCGACTCCTCACTGATTTGCAACACGGCCACCGCATGGTGATTTTGTCAGAGCTCCCACCGTGGTAAGCCCAATTATCGGAGCAGGTCACTCTCCACGTCGGCATTGTCATCATGTTCGGAGGTTAACATCGACCTCCTTAGGGCTCATTTTACATTTGATCTCCTGGCGCTCAAGTCTCAATCTTCCAAGCCCCTCAACCATGGCCAAAAAGCCGTTCTTCACCGCCGAGGACGCCAAGACGTCCTTCAACCTCTTCTGCTGCATCTACGGCATTGGAACGCTTGGTATGCCTGGCAACTTCGCCCGTGCTGGACCAACCATCGCTGTTGTAGCCATGGCCTTCATGGCCTTCGCCAACATCTACTCGTCCGTCGCCATGTCCAAGGTCATTCTGCTCGCTCCCACGTCTGTCAAAACTTTCGGTGACCTCGGAGAATGGGCAATGGGTCAGTGGGGTCGTTGGCTCTGCATCATCTCCCAAATGGGTTCGTGCCTTTTGATCCCGTGCGTGTTCCTCGTGCTCGGGGGCTCACTGCTCGACGGTCTCTTCCCGGACGCCTTTGAGCAATCTACTTGGACCATTCTAATGGCACTGACGGTACTTCCAGTGTGTCTCGTCCCGACGCTGAAAGAGGGATCGGGTGCTGCGTTCGCGGGCTGCTTGGGCACTATCATCGCTGATGTCATCGGTGTCGGCGTCGTCATGCACGGCATGCGCGGCCACCCGAGTGTTCCGTTCCCGGAGCTCAAGTTCTCGCAAGTAGCAGGTGTCTTTGGCAACCTGTCTCTTGCCTACGGTGCCGGTATCGTCATCCCGGACCTGCAACGCCAGCACAGTGACCCAACTCGTATGCCCCGCGTCGTGGGTGTCACGGTTGGGATAATTTCGTGCCTGTTCCTGGTTCTGGCGAGCACTGCGTACTCAGCGGTGGGGTGCCAGATCTCTGGTAATCTATTATTTACCATCTACCCAGACCCCGAGACTGGAATGACTAACTTGGGCTTCGCTCCTCGATGGGGCATCGTCGTGTTGGCCTACCTCTTCATGCAGCTTCACATTACCATCGCTTTCTCCGTCATTGCGAACCCGGCCTTCTACCTTGCCGAGCGTATTTTCCTGGGTATGCACAAGAAGAAGGAGAGCGATCTCGAGAACCCTATCAGCTACGTTGAAGTTGTTACACCGAATATCACTCAAGAAGAACCTCGACGCAGCTCCAAGATGTCGTACGTGTCTGTTGCTGACGCCGAGAACGAGCACAAGGGCGATGTCGAGGCGGAGATGGCTGAGTACCGTGGCGGTCTCAACACGATCAAGTACGTCGCGCTCCGCGTCATCATCATCGTCATCCTCGTGGTCTTGGCGATCGTTTTCAAAGATCACTTCTCTGACTTTGCCGACTTCGTGGGTGCGTCGTGTATCACTACGAACTGCATCCTGCTGCCGATCGTTTTCTATCTCATCAAGGCCTGGAGACGCTTACCCATGTACGAGAAGATCCCGGCAATCATGGTGACCATCGTGTGCTTTGTTCTCGGCTGCTACGTCACGTACACGACCGGCAAGGCCCTGTTCGCACCGACGGAGAACGACGCTGAGTTCCCATTCTGCTCGGCTACCTATGAGAACACCGTTTACTACAACTATACCGCTGCGCACGAGGCGTAAGTACCGGTAGAGCTCGTCTTTAATGTTTTGTCCACTTTCTTTTGGAATACTACAGTTTCTTCATCTGGGTACATTTCTCCAGTTTGCTCCCTCGTGATATCAGTTGTTAAAGACTTTAACTTAAAGTAGTACTATAGTAGTATTAAACTTCTTGTCTGTTGCGGCCACAAACGTGTCGTGCGCCAGATAATGTGATCGAAAGATTTGTCTCATAGCGATCACATTCTCCTTTGCTGTTTTTTTCAGTCCAGTTTCTACGTTCTCTAACTTCTTCCTGTCTCGATTTCTTTGAGCGCGATGCCTGGCCTTCTCAACCCGTTCAGCAGCACTCACTTTTTTTTTAATCGCGCTCACTCTTTTCTTGTTTCGCTTTTCAATAAACTTGGCCCTCCTTTGTTTCGCTGCAGCAATCACCCTTCGTCTTCTCTCTTCTTTCGATGTAAAAGCTTGAGCGATGTCGAAAAGCTTCTCGAAGCTGCGCACAAACTCAAACTTGTCTGAGAGGGTTGTCCGATCTCCTGCAAAAGGCTTGGATCGCTCTTGAGCAAGCTCCTCGGCGACCTTATCAACGACGTCAGAAAAAGTCTGCATCCGTTCTTGAGCGATCTCCTCCGAGATTATATCTGAAATCGTAAGTATATGTTCCTCCTCATCGCTGCTGTCACTGTCCACGTTGTCCTAATCATCCGAGTCCTCCTCGTCCTCGTCCACGATGCCATCATCGTCGAGGTCTTCATCAACAGCCAGCAATTCGGGCCCGTGCCCTTCAGCGTGATAGCGCATTCGTATTTTCGCGTCTGAGAAATCATTTCTCAAAGCATGCTCCAGCTGAAGTAGCACATGCTTGTCTTTTGGAAATCCACAGATTATGAACCCCAGCATGAGGTCTATAGCGTGCATTGGAAACCCTGATCTCTTGAGCATCGATTTAACTCCATTTGCTCTTTTCCTAAAGGACGCACTGGTCAACAGATATTGTTAGCCCTTTAACGACCCACATGAAAATATTTACTACTCACGATGTGTAGCCAAATTTCCAAGCGTAGCTCTCTTCCCACTCACGGATCTCGGCAAGTGGAATCTTAAACCATTTGCCAAGCTCGGTGAGTTCTAGAGTGTTATTCCGACTCGCGCCCTTAGTGAGAGCGCCAAGTCGCAACAGGTACAGCCCAAACTTGTTCAGACCTACGGCGCGATCCTCGCCTCGATGTAGAGGTAGCAACGCCCTCAGCCTGAACGCGACGATCCGATCTTCACTCTCTTCATTGATGACTTCCTTCTTCTTTTTTTCAGTCTTGTTCTTCTTTGCATTATTCCTGCTCCTGTCCTTGACTTGTCCTTTTCCCTTGACTTGTCCTTTTCCTTTTGTCCGGGTCTCGTCGTCGAGACAACACAGCGCTTGTTGTTGCGGAGCCTGGTAGGTTTCGACTAGCGTTTGGAGTTTCTGTACGTCCAGCACGCTAATCGCACCGTAATGGTTGCGAGCCGAAGGTTCAACCATTGCAAACTCGTTGCCGAACTGGCAGTTGTATATGGCGATGGGAGGACCGATCTCATCCACCTCGAAAAACTCCCTGAAATTGAGCGGGGCTACTCGTAACTATTGTCCTTCTCAACATGTATGACATCGCTAGAGTACATTCTAAGCCACTATGTCGTCGATATTGCCCTGGTGTCGCGACGTCGTTTGCCACCAGCGCAGGATCCTCCCGCAGCGGGTTGGAATCACCCCCCGCTTCATTAGCCCCGCAACAACCTTGGCGACCATGATTCGAAAAGCGAAAACAGAGAAAAAGGGGTTAACACCAAATGGGCTAACGACTCCATGCAACCACGCAGCCATCCACACTGCGTGGTACAAACAATTGCCGTTGCCTGGAACGTTGACAAATCTGTACTCAAAGTCTGGAGGGACGGAAGCACGCCCTTCTCCAACGCACGGAGGCTGGGCTTTCAAGTAACGGGAAGCAGCTCCGATAGGCGTGGGTGTCTGCGAGGCTGCCGCACGCTCCCATTCCGCGGTGGTCGACGCGGCAACAGCCCAGCTGAAGTCTTCCGTCATGGGTTTGAAATGATATGTGCTGGCGCATCCGTGAGCCGGTGCGGCAACTTCAACATCGTAATTTCTCACCTCACCTGGTCAGTTCGTACGCCATATGGAGAACCTCAATCTCGCGTACAGCTTATGTGGGGCGTGAATACTTCGTCGTTGTAGCACATCTCTGCGTCCTGAGCCACTTTGGTCTCCGCCGCCGCGCCGCCGAGGCTTTATCGGCCTTCATCAGTTCCCCCCGAAGTTATAATGCCCAGTCCCCACGTTCAACCTGTAGCCCAATCATCCTGCCTTCATTTTCCTGAAAGGCCCCGTGAATTGCCACTAGAGAGCCCGAGCTACGACAAGTAGAAATAACCAGGTACTGTACTGCTTGAGTGTAGGCTTCTGCTTCTGTAGCTTTACTGCAGATACGCGACGAAGCTCACTTCGTACCACCCACTATCTGCAAACAGCGCTAGCGTGACACTGGACCATACGGTAGCCGCGGTCACTGCAGCTTGGTTCGTCGTCATCCTCTCCGCTCTCTGCGCCACGAACTCCATCTCCTTGAGCTTGTGGTCAGACGCGGCCAATGACAAAAGCCAGGTCGCCTGTCGGTAGCAAGAGGCTGAAGTCGGTAGCGCCAGGCGTGCGCACCCCTATTTGAGGCTTTCGGTGGCAGTAGCAGGGTCCTTTTTTGGCTCGGGATTTAAACAGGAGGCTGATTGAGGATGGACGCGGTACCAATAAGTGCGAGCGCCTACCCACAGTTTTGACCAATTAAAAAAAAGCCAAATTTAGCCTAAGTGCGCACTTCTAAGTTAAGTTTGCAGCTGCTTAGCTACCACACCAACCGCACACCAATACCTGCTTGATTCTATTCGAGAAAATATATCAACTGTCTGGAATTTAGTGTGGCCCACTCACCTGTAAAACGACTGGCGTTGGGCCTTGGTGGGCAGCGCGCCACCACCAACTGTGTGTTCATTCTATCAGAACGGGAGATAGGAACCAGACCGAAAGGCATCCACCATGGTCAAGAACGTGCGTATCACCTACCGCCGCCGTCACTCGTACGCGACCAAGTCTAACGCCATCAAGGCTGTCAAGACCCCTGGTACGTCATACAACAGCAATACAGGGCGCCAAACGGATACAGGAACAGCGTCGGACCTCTCTCTAGAACTGTCAGATCGACTGACACCTTCCATGTTGTGATATTGCTAATCGTCAGGTGGCAAGCTTGTCGCCCAGTACATCAAGAAGCGTGCTGCTGGCCCCAAGTGCGGTGACTGCAAGCAGACGCTTAAGGGCATTAAGCACCTGCAGTCGAAGGAGTACAAGAACGTGAGCAAGACGCAGCGCACTGTGTCGCGCGCCTACGGCGGCTCGCGTTGCGCTCTGTGCGTGCGTCAGCGCATCGTGCGCGCTTTCCTAATTGAGGAGCAGAAGATCGTCAAGAAGGTGCTCATGGAGAAGCTCAAGAAGAGCAAGTCGGCTTAAGCGTCTCTTTGATTTCTCTCGAGGAGGGTCTTGTCCGAGGTCCTTTCTTCCCGTGTGGCTCGGTTCTAGCTTAATGCAAGTTTCATCGCCACAACCCGTTCAACTTGCGTCATCAGCATTGGTCTTGTTATAATTGTTGCTGCTGCGAGGCTGGACTTGGATCTCGCTGCTGCTTTTTTATGAGGGGCTACAGTACATGTACACAGGTTCAGGTGCAGGCGGATAGCGAGTGATTTTAGGAAGCAAAAACGAGCAAACGCGGACTTAGTGCAGTTCTAGCGCTGCTTTCTTGCATTACTGCTGATGCATTATCTGTAGACTTCATCGTGCTGTATCTTGAGGATCCTCACATTTTGGCATACCGGATACGATCTGAATACGTTGGCCATCTTCTACGTCCATAGCCTACTAGAGCCTGTGTCTTACTACAGTAGTACTACAGTACTATGCAGTTTTGTCTCCTTTTCAACGGTACCGGTTTCTTTCGGAGGCCGCACGCATTTCACACCGCGCTTCCTGTCCAGGGAGGGAAGTCGTCGCCTTCAACGCTCAGGATCGGCGTCTTCCCACTGCTTAATCTTGACACCAAGTGCTGCATCTGAAAGCCAAGACTCTTTTCTCTCCTCTCGTCCATTCCACCGTCCCCAGTACCGCTTGTGAGCTGCACAATCCGATGCAGTTCCAAGACCGGGAGCACGTCGAGGCGCTGCTCGCCTCTCTGGTGCAGCGTCTGGACGTCAACGACGCTACCGCCCGTGCAACGCGTGTCTCGGAGCTGTATGCAGCCGTTGCGTCGCTCAGCCGGCAGTTGTCGGCCGAGCGCTTCGCCAAGGCCCTGGGCCAGCTCACCCCGCAGCTCTACACTCTGCTTCAACGTGCCTCCGAGAGCGCGCAATTGGGTGCACTGCTGGCCATTGAGCGCCTCATCGACCTGTCTAATGAGGACCAATTCATCCGCTTCGTCAACTATGTGAGGTACTTCTTACAGCAGCCTCAAACCAGCAGGAGAGCGCTGCTGGCGGCCTCCTCGGCTATGGGGAAGCTTGCAACCTCCAGTGTCAGTGGGACGCTGGTGGCAAGCTTCGTGGACTTTGAGGCCAAGCGAGCCTTCGAGTGGCTTCAAGAGAGCCAGCCAGGCACTCACGCAGCCAGGAACGAGGCTCTGGTGAGCCAACGGAGACTGGCGGCGTGCTTCGTGCTGCGAGAACTGGCTCAAGCGGCTCCCACACTGTTCCACGTGAACTTAACCACGTTCTTCCAGAGTATCTGGGGCGCTGTGAGAGACCAGAAGGTCGAGATCAGAGAGGCCGCAACCAGTGCGTTGGCTGCGTGTTTACAGCTCATTACCAAGAGACAGACCCGACACAGAGTGCAGTGGTATTGCAAGGTGTACGACCAAGTGTTTGAAGGCTTGGCTCTGCGTCCCAGTGCTTCAGGATCGAGCTCTCCGTCCTCGAGTAATGGCCAATCGCTGGCCTCCTGGGAGTGCGCGCACGGATCTTTACTCGTGATCGGAGAGCTGATCGCCAACACGGGGCGATTCATGGTGCCGAGATTCCGAGAAGTGTGCGATACGGTGCTGAGATACAAAGACGCCAAGGAGCGACTAGTGAGTCGTGCTGTCTCGAGGCTGCTACCGCAGCTGGCGGAGTTTTGTCCTGGAGCGTTCGTGCAATACTATCTGGATGTGTGTGTGGCACATTTGACCAAGCGGATCTTGGAGTACTCAGCGCCGCCGTCGGAGCGTGGCGTGGCGTTCTTAGCCATGGGCAGACTGTCGCTGGCTGTGGGTGATGCGCTGCTGCCGCATCTCCCCCCTATTCTCAAGTTGGTGAAGGAGTCGCTAGCGCCACACACGGGATCGAAGCGCAAACGAGCTCGCAACAAGCTCTTCTGTGTCCAAACGCTCACCTGTGTAGCCAATATGTCGCGAGCTTTAGGACCACGATTCGAGCCCTTTTTGTTCCAGGACGGAGTGCTGGAGACGATGATGATTGGTGGACTTAGCGACGAGCTGATTGATTCTCTTGCTGAGGTTGTCGCTAGTGTGCCAAGTGCGCTCCCGTATGTACAAAAGCGATTGCTAAACGAGATCTCGGGGATCTTGCGTGGCACTCCATTCTCGCTAGGTAGCGGTGGAGCGGTGTATCCACCTGGGAGTAGTGGCGGGGCTGGCAGTTCTACCGGCGGCGACGGCAGCGAGTTGACTCTGGATGCGTCATACTACGACACTGCCACTGACGCTCCTCCCGTTAAGCAGACGGCCGTCCAGGCTCTGTTTTCGTCGATGAAGCGAGGGTTCTCCAGTGCTGAGGATGATCCGTCCACTGGCAGTGGCTCGTTGATGATCAAGGGCGAGACGGGCGACGAGATTGATACGATCTTGTTGTCTTTACGTACGTTGAGCTGCTTCGATTTCAGTGGCAGCTTCTGTCTCCTGCCATTTGTACGCGACTGCGTTGCGCTGTATCTGAAGAACCCGGACGCACGTATTCGCAAACAGGCAGTAATAACGTGCAGCAAACTGCTGCTGCCTTCACCTGAATCTTCGGATACCGCGCTCATGTCTTCGTGGCGACACGTCAAGAAGCGAGGACCAAGTGGACGAGTGATTGATCTCGTGCTCACACAGCTGCTTCAAGTGGGTATCTCGGATATGGATGTGGCCGTACGCAGGAGCGTTGTGGAGTCCTTGGACGCTCGCTTCGATGAGCTGTTGAGTCAGGAGACACACTTGAAACTGGTCTTCCTCTTGTTGAACGACGAGAGCGCGATTATCCGCGAACGTGCCATGCAATTATTGGAACGGCTAGCACCTCGTAACCCTGCGTTCGTGATGCCATCGTTGCGTCGTGTGATAATTCAATTGGTCACAGAACTGCAGCACACGTCTGATCTACGCATGCGCGAGGACAGCACCCGACTTCTGGGCCACCTTATTCGTGGAGCTCAGCACTTGGTCGACCCGTACGTCGTGCGTATCCTCGAGGTGCTTCTACCGATTCTCGTGCGCGGCAATGCTCCGTTGACGATGGCAGTTTTAGTCACTCTTGGGGAGCTGGCGCTGGTGTCGCGTACGCAGATCGCTGCATACGAACGCTATCTCTTCCCGCTTATCATCCACACACTCCAAGATCACTCGTCTATAGAGAAGCGTCAAGTGGCGTTGCAGACTTTAGGTCAACTGGCGGGTAGTACAGGCTGCGTGGTGCGTCCGTATCTGGCGTCTCCCAAGTTGTTGGAGATCTTTCTCAGTCTCTTACATCACAACGTGGGCAGTCCGTGGTCTCTACGACGTGAGGCGATGAGGACTATCGGCATTCTCGGCGCGTTGGACCCGTACAAATACAAGCTGTGTATTTCAAGGGCATCGCTAAGACAAGCGAACGAAGTGGCGTCCACAACCGACACGTCAACGACCAAGGAAGAGACGGACAAGAACGCGGACACGGCGCCACTCGGCGTATCAAAGTCACTTGCAGGCTCCGTGGCGCCGCAGTACCCGACGCTGGAAATCGACTTGAAGGCGCTGGGCGTGACCATCAACCTCGCAAGTTTCGACCGCAAGGCGACAAGCGACGCGCTGGATGAGAAGCAGCAGATTGAGTTGCAACTATTTACTGCAGCGCCTATCGGTACCAGGAAAATCGACGCCGGTACAGCTGCCGGTACGTTGGGGATTGGCTCGCAGTCTTCTCATCCTGTGAGTGGTGCAGCAGGCGTGTCTGCTGGAGCCTCATCGTCATCGTTATCCTCTTCTAAGAAGCGGCAGATAGGCTCGATTGGCATGAGTCTGAGTGACGACTCTTTCGACTTTGAGAGCTCCCTGATGGACAGCGAGTTGGAGCTGGACCCCACCGAGTTGTCGCCAGCGTCCGAGGCCTATTTCCCTACGGTTGCTATCCACGCGCTGTTGCGCATTCTACGCGAGCCGTCACTGAACGCGCACCACCACGGCGTCATCCAGGCCATCATGTTCATCTTCAAGAGTCTCAGCACGCAGTGTGTGCCGTTCCTCAGGTACATTTTGCCGCCGTTCCTGCGAGTTCTGTCCCGTGGTGAGCCGCGACTACGCGAGTCGCTGTTCCTGCAACTCACGACGTTGATTTCCATTGTAAACGCCCACATGAAGCCGTTCTTCCCGCCGATCATGGTGCTCGCGCTGCGGTTCTGGGGGTTGCATCTCGCGCAGATTGTTCGTCTCGTCGAGAAGATCTCCCAGGCGGCGCCGCACGAGTTCCGCGCCCAGTATTTTCCCAAGTTATTGCCAAAACTACTGGAAGTTCTCCAGCCGCATTTCGGATTGGGCGGCGCTGCAGACGGCGAGCTTGCTGGAGCTAGTGCTGGTGTTAGCGGCGCAACAGCAATCACAGAAGGCTCTGGAGACAGTGTGAGTGTCGTTGGAGGAAGTGGAGACCACGGACAGGCAGGCGACAGCGTCTCAGGTGGAAGCAGCGACCACACGTCGAGTACTTACGACATCGTCCAGAACGGCAGTGCAGATGGCATAACGGCCGTCGCGGTGGCAGCGATCCAGGTGCAAGTGGTGCAGGCGCTGATTGTGTTTGGCGACGCCGTGGAGGATTACGTTTATCTGGTGGTGCCTGCCCTCGTGCATCTCATGGAAAGTCTGGACACTCCGCTTGAAGTGAAGATTACCACCGTCTACGCACTCGCGCGTATTTGTGTGGTCGCCAACTTTGAACAGTATGCTGGACCGAGACTGCTGCAGCCTCTTGCACGCGTGGCGTCACAAGTGTCAGCCAAGGGCGCGTTCTTCTTCAGTCGCTCGAGCAGCAGTGCTGCCATCCCTGTGAGTGGTGGCTCGAGTATCTCTGGGTCGTCTGGAAGCGGATCATCAGGTGCAGCAGCGACTCGGATTGCCACGTCCAAATCGGAAGCTACACGCTTCTCCGAGGTGATGCTGTATGCGCTAGGTGCTCTGGTGTTTCAGCTGCAAGCAGAAGTCTTGAGCTTCGAGCCGCTGATGCAGCAGATCATCGCATCGCTGCCGTTCTCGCAGCGTGGCAATCTCGCGACGGCTGTTAATGATGCTGAAGGAGGCAGTCCCTCGTCATCGCCACAAGCCATGGTACAGCGGATCGCTCAGGCGCTGGCGAGTTTACGTCACGGCGCTCGAGTCTCACGGACGTTCCTGAGTGACCCGGCATTCATGACGTCTACGTTACGAAAGTTCTCGACGGAGCTGCAAGCGCAGACCGCGACGTCGATGACTCCAGCGGCCTCCCCACCAACGAGTGCTCGCTTGCATGTCAACCAGCAGAATCTGCGTCGAGCATGGGAAGCTTCACAGCGCAGCACGAAGGAAGATTGGCTCGAGTGGATGCGGCGCTTCTCGATCGAATTGCTGCGTGAATCCCCCAGTGCTGCGCTGCGTTCTTGTTGCGCGCTAGCTCAGGCGTATAATCCTCTGGCGCGTGCATTGTTTAACCCTGCGTTTGTGTCTTGCTGGAACGAGCTGTACGAACAGTACCAGGATTATCTGGTTCGAGCGCTGGAGACTGCGTTCCAGAGCGACACGATCCCTGCGGAGATATTGCAGACGCTACTGAATCTCGCGGAGTTTATGGAGCACGACGTGGAGGCGTTGCCTATCGACATCCGTGAACTGGGCGAGTTGGCGCAGAAGTGCCATGCGTATGCCAAGGCGCTGCATTACAAGGAGCTGGAGTTCCATACGTCGCCCAGCACGTGTATCGAGGCGCTGATCTCGATCAACAACCAGCTAGGTCAGCCCGAAGCGGCCGTCGGCATCTTGAAGTATGCGCAAGCTCATCACAGTCGCGTGATCCAAGTGAAGGAGACGTGGTTCGAGAAGCTTCAGGACTGGCGTGCAGCTCTTGCATTGTACGACCGACGACTGCAGTTTGCTCAGCAACAAGGAGGAGAGAATCAGGCGCTAGATATCGAGGTTTGTATCGGAAAGATGCGGTGCTTAGAGGCACTGGGCATGTGGGAGGAACTGGGGGCGTTGGCTGCCCAAGTGTGGGCTGCGTTGCGCTCGTCCGAGCGTAGTCCGAGCAAAGCAAGCGGCCCGCCTCCGCGTAGTCGTCCGTTGTCTGGTGGCCGGACTGCATCCAGTAGCGCTGGCGCTGGCTCTGGTCGGGGTAATCCCGGTCTTCTCCGTCGAGGCAGTAGCAACTACGGCTCGTCTTCGTCCTTGGCCTCGGCTGGGGGCCCTCCGCCGTCTTCTTCGTACCAGCTTGGAGATGACCGAGGCGACGAAGCGAAAGCGCTTCGACGAGTGGCGATGCTCGGAGCTCGAGCGAGCTGGTGTCTGTCTCAATGGGACAGCATGACGCAGTACGTGACGGAGTGTGCAGCGCAAAACGACAAAAGCAACGCCAATAGTGCAGTTATCTCTCGAGCTGCTAACGGAAATGGACAAGGCTACGGCTACGGCCACACGCACGGCCACGGGATCTTCGGCGCAGATGAAGACGTCACGGAGTTGTCGTTGTATGAGTCAGTGTTGGCCGTACACCGCGGCAACTTTGACCAGGCAACGACGCTCATTGATGCGACACGAAAGACTCTGGATACGAAACTAGGAGCGCTGGTGGGCGAGTCGTACAGCCGCGCATACCGCAGCATGGTGACTTTGCAGCAACTGAGTGAACTGGAGGAGGTCGTGACGTACAAGAAGCTGCGTGCTCAGATCTCTAAAGGCGAAGAAGCTGCGCGATACAAGCGCCACTTGATGCGCATGTGGCGTGACCGTCTGTCAGGCTGCAAGCGCGTGGTGGAAGTGTGGCAGCAGTTGATTGCTGTCCGTGCGTTGATCTTGTCGCCACACGAAGACATCGACACGTATCTGCAGTTCGCCAGCTTGTGTCGGCAGTCAGGGAACCTCTCGCTGTCGCTCAAGGTGTTCACCAACGCTCTCCACGTTCATGGCGGCTCAGGATCCAACGGAACAGGCATCTCGGAGATGTTAAGTGTGGCTCCGTCAAGTTCAGCAGCCACTTCCTTCGGATTTGGCGAGAAGGACCGCAACCGCGTGGCCTTCGCCTACTTGAAGCACCTCTGGGCTGCTGGACAGAAGCAGGAAGCGCTCTCAGATCTACATCGCTTGGTGGTGCGTATCTCGTCCATGGCCAAGCATCGTTCCCAGCCTCCAGGTGGCATGGGTGGGATGCCATCTCCTGCACCAGCGATGATGCCCATGAGAAGCGAAGAAGAAGAGCTGCTTGTCAAGTGTCACTTGAAGATGGCAGAGTGGCAGCTGGCAGTACACGACCAGCAGATCGAACACGTGCCAGTGGAAAGTGTGCTCTCCTCTTTACGGCTGTGTACCGAACTGGAGCCGCGTAGCTACAAGGCGTGGCATGCGTGGGCTCTGATGAATTTCCAGGTGGTCGAGCACTCGACACACAGTCAACATATCTCGGCGAACGCGACTGCATCGGCCGTTGCGCCGTCTGCTTTGGTGGCTCCGTACATGGCTCCGGCTATTGAAGGCTTCTTCCGCTCCGTCGCGCTGGGTCGCAGTCGCTGGGCTGCCAACGTCCAACAGGATATTCTACGTGTCTTGACGCTGTGGTTTGCACACGGCCACCGTACCGACGTGCATGCCGCCTTGGAGAAAGGTTTCCGGTCCGTGAGTATCGAGACGTGGCTCATTGTGATCCCGCAGCTGATCGCTCGTATCCACACGCCATACCCGCGTATCCAAAAGCAGCTCCATCGTCTGCTAGTGGCAGTAGGGAAGCAGCATCCACACGCGCTCATCTATCCGCTGTCTGTAGCGCTCAAGTCGTCGGTGAGTGAACGTCAGCAAGCGGCTGAAGCCATCATGAGTACAATGCGCACCAACTACGTGGAGCTCGTGGATGAGGCGCTGCTGGTGAGTCGAGAACTCATCCGCGTTGCCATTTTGTGGCACGAAATGTGGCACGAAGGCCTGGAGGAAGCTTCGCGGTTGTATTTCGGCGAGCACAATGTGGACGGCATGGCGGAAGTGCTGCGACCTCTGCACGCGATGATGGAGCGAGGCCCCGAGACGCTACGTGAGGTGAGCTTCCACGGGGCGTTCGGCCGTGACTTGCGCGAAGCCAACGAGTGGTTGCAGCGATTCCTGAGCAATCGCCGCAACGAATCGGACCTGAATCGCGCGTGGGATCTGTACTACCACGTCTTCCGTCGTATCAACAAGCAGCTACCACAGATCACGACGCTGGAGCTGCAAGTGGTGTCGCCCAACTTGCTACAGGCGAGAAACCTGCAACTGGCGGTCCCTGGAACATACCGTGCTGGCCACGCTCTCGTCAAGATCGGCAGCTTCTTACCTACAGTGGCGGTGATCACGAGTAAGCAGCGACCTCGTCGCATCACGATCGTGGGCTCCAATGGACTGGAGTACATGTTCTTGCTGAAGGGCCACGAAGATTTACGTCAGGACGAGCGTGTGACGCAGCTCTTTGGCCTAGTGAACGCGTTGCTGATCAACGATCGTAATACGTCCAAGAAAGACCTCAAGATCCATCGGTACCCGGTCATCCCGCTGTCTGACAACGCCGGTATCGTCGGCTGGGTGCCTCATTGTGATACCCTTCACCAGCTGATCCGCGACTACCGTGAGGCGCGTAAGATTTTGCTGAACATTGAGCATCGCTTGATGCTCCAGATGGCGCCGGACTACGACGCGCTGACGCTGTTGGAGAAGGTGGAAGTGTTCTTGTATGCATTGGAGAACACAGCCGGTCAGGACTTGTACAAGGTGCTGTGGCTCAAGTCGGAGAACTCGGAGGTTTGGCTGGACCGACGCACGAACTACACGCGCTCTCTGGCCGTCATGTCGATGGTGGGCTACATTCTCGGACTGGGCGATCGTCACCCGAGTAACTTGATGCTGCATCGCTTCACCGGGACGATCGTGCATATCGACTTTGGTGACTGCTTTGAGGTTGCGATGGATCGAGAGAAATACCCCGAGAAGATCCCGTTCCGACTCACGCGCATGCTGACGAACGCGATGGAGGTGAGTGGCATCGAAGGCAACTTCCGCTTCTCGTGCGAGAGTGTCATGGCGGTGTTGCGTGAGAACCGCCACAGTCTCATGGCTATGCTCGAAGCTTTCGTGCACGATCCGTTGATCAATTGGCGTCTGCTGTCGGCTACCAACGTGCAGTCTTCGAGTCACGCGGGCAGTTCAGTGGCATCGAGTGTCGTGTCGTCTTCGATGGTTTCCAGTGCGATGAGTATGGACAGCGAGAGCGACTATGAGCCGTCAGAAGCTTCGTCGCATGGACAGTCGGAGTACTCGTCGGATAATTCTTCCCATGGACCGTATGACGATTCCTCACACGGACCTTCGTCTCATGGCCCTTCAGAGGCCTCGACTCATGGAGGCGAAGAGGAAGCAACACATCGTCGTAGTGAGAGCATCTCGATCCCAGATCCCACACCTTCATCGACTGCTACGCTATTAGACGATCGAGATGAGCCGCGGCCTAATGCCAGTAAGACACAAGATGCTCAAGTACAAGACGACAAGCAAGAGACAAGGGAAGAGACCAAGGTGTCTGAGGTGGATTCTACTGAAGCTCAACAAGCTCAACAACTCCCGCCACGGCCAGTGCCACGTCAAATCAGCGCCAGTTTGGCTGCTCCACGTCAGTTGCCTCCGCGACCAAAGGAAGAACCTGCGCCGCCTCCACTGCCGTCTTCCCTGTCGTCACGTCCGATGAGTCTCAGCAAGTCTATCCCGATGCGTAAGCTCCCACCTCGTGCGCCAGCCAATCGTCTACGCGAAGACGCGATCGATGAGAACGAGGAGTCGAATGTCGTCGAGAAGATCGACTACTCGACTACGAACTTACATGCCGAGATCTCGTCGTTGGCTGCCAGTGTATCCAGCGTCGGCCACTCGAGTTTAAGTCGCAGTTTCTCCGTCACTCAAGCTCAGATCCAGGCGCAGTCTCAGATACGACAGCAACGACAACAGGCTGAGAACGGCCAGTCAACTCAGGCGCCCGGTACACCACTGGGCCCCCCACCACGAATGGCTCCGGCCGCGTCGACGTCGTTCGTGTCTGTCACGGCAGCTGCACACATCCCGCCGTCCTCGAATACTGTGCCGCCATCAGTGGCTAACAACGATTTGCACGCCAACCGCAGTGTCCGTGAACGTAAGCTGCTGAGTGCTCTAGGACCCGAAGGCATCGCGGCGCCACGTGTTGCGTTGAACGAGAAGGCCGTCGCCGTCATTCGACGTGTCCAGGCGAAACTGTCCGGCCGGGACTTTGAAGGAGACGGTGAGCCACTGGATGTGAGTGCGCAAGTGCAGCGTCTCATCTCGCAAGCCACCTCGCATGAAAATCTCTGCCAGTGTTACATCGGCTGGTGTCCCTTCTGGTAAAATAATGCCAAGCAATATAAGAATTTTAAGTGCAGGAAGCAATTTTTACTTGCCCAACGCCAATGCGAGCCGGTGACGGTGCTGGGTGCCAAATGCCCATCGAAAATTGGCCGAATTGAAGTAAACAACGTCCCCGGCAACAAGGTCATTCGTAGTTGACGCGATTGCCAGAGAGATGACACGTGATGGGAACTTGTTGATCTAGCAAATTCGTGTTTTATAATAGAAGCAAAAGTTGCTTGGGTTGCATGAACCCAAGTGTGCAGATGGTGTATCGGAAATTGAGGCACGTAAGTGAGCAAGCAAAAAAACGTTGAAATGGATTCCAAATTTACTATGGATAATACAACGTTCGCACTCGTCCAGCAAACTTGGCCCATGCATCTGCAGCTGCAGCATCAACACCACAGCCACGAGGATACAGGCGATCGGACACACGACACACGCACCGCTTTCCCCTGATTTTAATCTTCGCGCTTACGGCGCCGGCGGAGCAATCGCTTGAGGCTGCAGCTCAACGCCACGCGAGCCGAACAACGCCCGTTTCTCCATCTGCAAGTCCATATCCAGCTTACGGTTTCGCAGTTGTTCCGCGCTCTTCTTCTTCTTGAGGAGGGGTCGGATCGGAAGCGTCCAAATGGATCCACCCTTGCTCTTCGTCGAGCGCGTGCGGCCTCGCTGTCGGCCGCGCGTGGCGACGGTCACATCCGTCGTCGGTGGCAGTGGCGCCGAATGCGGGCGACGCGCGGCACGACCACTAGCTGCCAATGCGACAACGGCCTCGGCTGGCTCACGTGGCTGGGAACTAGTAGCGGTGCTCTCGTTATTGAGCACCAGCGCATTACAGACGACGCAGACCTTCTGCGGCTTCTTCAGACCATAGAGCGGCACTGGCCGGCGCGTGTTGCTCGTGCACTGCAGACAACAACTCTCTCGGCATTGGCGGCAGTGATGGCGACGTCTATGCAACGCCTGGCCGAATTTCTTGCCGCACACGTAGCATCCTGCACTCTTGGAAAACGGTGGGGCCAGCACGCCACCCGCGGCAATTGCAACAACTTCTTGCCGCGCGCGTTGCACTTGACGGCGGCGAAGGCGCATACGGTCCTTTTCGGCCTTGCGGGCCATGCGGATGCGCGACTTGGTTGCCTTCTTGGCCTGCTTGACAGCCTGGCGGTGACTCTTCTGGACCGCTTGGTGCGCCTGCTTGGCCTCTTTCTGGGCCTTCTGCTCTTGGCGCTTGGCCGCCTTATGCTCCTTTGCCGCGTTCTTGCGCTGAGCCTTGGCCAAGCGCTCGAGCTCCTTTAGATTGCGCTGCTGGGCCATCTCGGCCTCAGTCTTTTTCAGCTTGAAGAAAGCCATCAGAGTGATGGTCGAGGTTGATGAAGTGGCAACAGACGGCGGTGGCTCGAGTTGGCAAATTGCCAAGTGAGAAGGAGGCCATCTATCTAGGAAAGGAGGGCGGAACTGGTGGCTGGACATCCAGCCTGGAGTGATGGAAGGCGCCTCACAGCAACGGTTGCCTGAGAGTGTACAGCGGGATCAAAGGATGGGGGCGGACCATCACTTCAACGTCAGCGGGTGTACAGGGATATACCTTTATACAGGAATAAAAAGGAGATCTGAGTAGGAATTTTGAATTCATTAGTTAACAAAGGAAAGAGAAAATGCAGTTTTGGAGGAGATCCGTATCGCAGGCCTTACCACAGTCGTCGATCAATCCCCATAACTGCCGTGAATCTAAAAGCAATACGGCAAAAAAGTTATTGTATCAGTCGTGAATCCTAGCATAGAGTGCTCGATCTTTCTACTGTAACAGCACGCCTTCCACCAATTTTAGTGGGCGTTACGAGGTTACGTCAAGGTTTTCGCGTCTTGAATCAAACTGCGCCCATGCAGTATGGATCAAAAATAGGTACTCTTCAGCGATAATACTTGCACCTTCGACACCACCGAAGAAGATCCATCTTGAATGCTCTTGCTGTTTAGGAGGCATTATCTCATTACAACCACATTAAGACCCTTTTCAGCTTATGCAGACCTACTTTTTACTTCGAAGTAACGTGCCTGTTGGTAATCAGCGCACCAAAACGGCAAACTATCGGCGAAACCCTCGCCATTCTACGCCGAAAAGACTGACAGGCAGGGCCGAGATGACGGATTTGGTGAGGACTTCTTCGCACTTCTTGTTTGCCCTTGGAGCGAGTTTAGAGCAATTGTCGCTGATGAGCTCTAAAAATAAAACTGGTAGAAGGGGGATTTGAATCAAAGAGCCCATGTGGCCAGCTTTCGTGACTAAAGAATTCTCACAAAAACGAAACGTGTTCATGTATTTCAAACGGACTATACAGGAAGGAGCGCGATGATCGCTCTCCTCGATCGCTGCGATCAATCTACGATTCGTGAGCGGCAGTATCGCTGTAGTAACCCGTGTTCTGACGAACACGTTGTTGCCATTTCCAGTCGGTGCGAACAGGCCCTGCCGCGTACATCATGCAGTTGCCGAGAACAAAGCACGCGTGGTTACCACAGGGTCCTCTCGAGCATCGGTAAGTCTTAGACCTTCCTAACTGGAGTCGTTTTCAGTTGATCGTTTTCAAAAAGTGACCTTTAAAATGAAAATTTGCACTAGAGATTTACGATGAGATCACTGCAGTACTACCTCCTCGACGTTGCCTTTGTGTTCGTTTCTTAAGTGTCAGACAACCGACGCGTACGACATCTTGGAGCTGCGCCGGAGTTTTTTTTGCGTGGCGTTCGGTGTGGCAACTTCAACGTAGTTCATAAATCGTGATTTTTCTTCTGGAGCACACCCACCCAGGACTACACGCTCACTGATAAAGAGGGCCGTGCTCACGGTGGTGGAGAATACGACAGTGGTTTGGACCTTCCTCGTGGAGGAGATGCCGACTGTGCTCAATAGATTCGCACTATGGTTGGAGAGCGAACATTGTAAATCTCTTACATTTTCTTCAGCTTTCAAGTCTGCACTCTTCACTGCAGCATCACAGGAAGAGCTTACAAAGTACTCCAGCCATACTCAAATCAAGTGTATCTATTATATGTCAACCACACCACTAGCAACTTCAATCTGTGACGTGTGAGAATAACCTGGCGGCATCAAGCTAGCGATGATGCAGTGCCAAACGAACGCCATTCTCCCATTTCCCGGCCTCTGAGCAAGTGACCAGGATGACCAACCTACCAACGCCACCCTCTTTCCTCTCCGTCAAGCTGGTGTTCACCTCCAAGGCCGTTCAGCACGTGCGAATCCTCGACATCACGACGGCTTTCCTGGATTCTGCAGTGGAGATGGAGCTCCGTCGAGCTTGCAAATTCGGCTCGACCTGCTTGCTCGATCGGATCTATGAGACCTATCCGGAAGACGAATCTCCTCCTAGCAGCGGTGGCACGTGGTCTCGACGCCATTACCTGCTCGACGACCGGCACTACACCCGGTTCCAGTTCCGTTGCGCCATGGCGGTCGCAGTGACACTCAAGGACGGCAAGACAGCGTTGGAGATGGTCGAGTGGCTGCTGGACCAGTTCGATGGCTGCATCATTCTCTGTGAACGCGGTGCAATCCGCTGCAGCCTTGGGAAGACTCGACATTCTCCAAGCTTTCAAGAGTGTCGAGGTTCCTGCAAGAACAGACGGAGGCAAGTTGCTGCGTGACGAAATCCAGACTGAAGATGGTCATATTGTCCGTTGGGGACGTCGAGATATGGTGCAAGCAGCTCTTAACCAGCAACACGAAGTCATTTGGTGGCTGCATCGGAAGACTCGACCATGACGAGTGTACTCATGACTGCAGTAGGCAACGGAGACATTATTCTCTTGGAATGGCTACGCATGAAGTACCGTAGCCGTGGATTCGACCCCGATCCTAAAGACGAGGACTATGAAGTGGGACAAGACGAGACAAAGCAAGAGAGCTCGGACTCGTCGGACGACGACAGCGACCTGTTGAACTCCGACTCGGAGGGTAGTTCGGACGAAGGAGCACTCGACTGTATAGGCCACTTGTCTGGAGAGCATGTGGACAGGTTGATAAGAGGCGACCCGGAAGAATTCATGCAAGGGGCAGTGTATGGCGGCCACCTCGGAGTTATGGAGTGGCTGGTTGAGAATGGCTACACTCGGAAGGAGAGCCACTTGGCTATTCATCCAGCAGTTGAAACCAATCGACTGGATATGGCTGAGTTCCTTCTTGACAACGAATTGTGTGAAGCCGGTCGAGCTGTGGCGCTGGCTGCAGAGACCTGTCGACTTGACATGGCGAGGGCCTTATATAATGTTAATTGGCCTGAGATTGTTGCATCTCGCTTCTACCCTCTGTCGGATTTAGTGAGTATCCGCCACTGTGGGTCTCATCGAAGACAATGGGTACAGCCATTGAGAGAGGCGATGTGGCCTTTGTCAAGTGGCTGTACGAGTCCTTCAGTGGCCACATGGATCTCTTCGATACGACTCATTTAAGTGAATGGGAGAAGAAGAAGTTCACCATTGACACGGTGGCTAGATGTGGAGATCTCGAGCTGCTTAAGTACTTGCACGAGATTGCAACAGTGAAAAGTGGCAAACGCAAGGCAAAAGAAAGCCCAAGCTCCAGTGGAACTTCGAGTGTCCTGCTCCACGGCAGCGATGGATCAGGCTGCGGCGGAGAATCATCTCAATGTAGTGCAATGGCTTCATACTCATCGATTCGAGGGCTGCACGACACGTGCCATTGACCTTGCAGCTGCAAATGGACACCTAAAAATGGTGAAATGGCTACATTGCCATCGGTCGGAAGGCGGCACAGCGGCAGCAATGGACCGCGCTGCAAGTAGAGGACACTTAGAGATCGTCAAATGGCTACATCGCTTCCAAGGCTGCACCCCTGCGGCTATGGACGGTGCTGCTAGTGGAGGACACCTGGAAGTGGTCAAATGGCTACATAATAACAGGTTGAAAGGATGTACGTCCAAAGCCATGGATGGAGCAGCTAGCAATGGCCATCTTGTCGTTGTCCAGTGGCTACACAAGCACACAAACGCTGGCTGTATATGGACGGAGCTGCAGCTAAGGGACGCTTGAAGATAGTGCAATGGCTACACCACAACAGAAGGGAAGGCTGCAGTACGGCAGCTAGGGACGTTGCAGCCAAAAATGGCAAGCTCCAAGTCGTCAAATGGCTTCATGACAATCGCACGGAAGGATGCACCACTAAGGCTATGGACAACGCAAAGACCTTCGAGATCATGAGATGGCTACATGATAACCGAACGGAAGGATGTACCAGTGCGGCGATGAACCGCGCAGCTTCCGATGGAGATTTTGACCGCGTGTTGTTCCTGTACTCGCAATACACCGAAGGGTGCACTGAAGACGCCTTTGACAATACGCGCAAAATGGGGCTCTACGCATTCATGCGCGAGTCTTCGTTCGACCGCCCTTCGGACAACATCAACGATTGGCTGCGTGAGCACTACCCTGGCGAGGAGCCTAGCGACAGCTACTAGTAGCATGCATTTCATCCCCCCCTTCACTTACAGTTTTAAATGGTCTAGCTCTGACACCAAACAGAACGTTGCGACACCCTGTCTTCGTCATCTTCACTCCCCACCGAAAACTTGCGGGGCTTTCAGAGAAGTATCGGAAGCAGGTCGTTCACGTGAGCTCAATAATTTCCAGTACCGAAAAAGAATTACCAGTTCTTTAAATCGGCGATAACTTCGCTCGTACAGCTCCAACGGAAGCATGGTTGAGCTTGTTAGAATGCTCTACTTACGTAGCGTCAGCACGATTTTTTATGAACAATTTTTCTGCCAATTTTGCCGATACCTGACCATTTGAACTATTACTTTATGGAGGGGTGGAGTTTTTCTTCGCTTTGACGTCAAAAACAACCAGAATTAAGCTTTAAAATATACCAACAAACAGAGCTTAATCTAGTGGTATATCACTAAAAGCAATTGAATCCATTTTCGTGTCAATCACTCTCAGTCCGTGTGCTTACAAATCCTCATACGAACTCATTTTAACCAATCGTACCCATCTCAGAATAGACATTGACCAATCACACGTGCGAGGTTTCTTTAAGAAAAACCTAACTGGTAATTCTTTTTCGGACCGGAGAAGTATCCGTCATATATAAAAAGTATTACGCGCGACAGGCAGTGTTCTCAAATTAGATTTTGGTATATTTGGGTTTTGGAAAAAATGAAGGACCCACCCACCCACCATTCGCACCATACAAAGTTCCTGTATATTGTAAGCCCCAACAAATGTTGCTCTTAAAAAAAAAGAGAAATAGGATACAAGATCGTCAAACCCCAATTGATTTTGTCGTTTTAAGAACAGCAATATTACCCCTTATACATGTAGATTTTGGTTTTGCTGATACGCACCAATCCACCGTAATCTGGGCGGTTTAAAATTCGGTGTAGCTAAACGGGCATTCATGTAAATCGACACAAATTTTAAATAGTCGTGTCTCCTGCCAAATCTGTCAAGCACGCTTTAGTTTTTTTTACCTTCAAGTTCTAACCAAGTTCTTCCGTTAACTCAAGTGATCATGGTCTAAACGTCGAATGTGACGCCGCTGCTCTACGGCTGCTCGGAAGTGGGCTGCAATTCTGATGGCGGCGGACAAAGGATGCATAGGAAAGCCGCGTCTGCAATGAGTGCACGTGAACTCACTAGTCGTTGCTGTTGAAGTGGGGAGATCCGGACCAAAGATCTGCGGACGATAGGCGCCGAGCAGCGCAATCACAAAGGCAAGACATATGTTAGTAGGGATAAGGAATCTAATCTCACTCTCTCTTTTGCGTAGTTATCCACAAGTGCGCCGGAAGTGCAGCCCGTCCGAGGATCGGGCTTCTACAGGTCTTTAGCCCAAATGACCAGAGCCACAGATGAGGTCACCGGCGATGGTGCGCCAGCGCCGACGCCGACAGTGCCCGTTGCTAGTCGCGAAAGGACCGGCATGGCCGACGACACAGAGGAGATGAGCACCGCCGTGGCCCACGAAAGGGGTAGCAGCAACAACACCGACGCTGATGCGCCGGCGACCGGGGGAGCCGCTGCAGATCTGATCACGCTCTTGCGGGGCGTAGCGGGCCAGCTGGAGCGTCTTGAGCAGTCGCAGACCAAGCTAAAAGCGTCGCATGAGAAACTTGAGAGGCAGTTGGACGATCAAGATGCAAGGCGTGCGCGACTGTATCGCCCTTCGACACCACCCATGAACTCCAGTCTGTTTGCGTCTGGACTCGGCCGCGGGACAAGAATGCATATCGACTCGTTAGGTGAGTCGCCACAGACGACGCTCACAGTGACGCCGCGTAGGCCAGCTGCCGCACCACAGTACTTCGGACAACAGCAACCTGGCTACGGCATGCCAATGTCTGAGTTGCAGCGCCTGTACGCCGCAGCACAAGGAGCGCAGCTGGCAGCACCAACACCAGCACCAGCGCCACCACGAGATGGTCGGACACAGGCTGGAGGCGAGCATTTCCAGCAGCAGAACCAAGGAGTCCGCTACCCGGACGCGCGACAGAAGAAGCTAGCGATCCGGCCATTCGACGGCAAGGAATTGTACGTGGGGCTCGGATCTGGATTCCTCGAGTGGGGTCGACGCTTCGAGAGACAAATTAGTCAGCATGTGGATTCGCGTGACCGGAAGATGTGAAGGTGGATATGCTGGGGCATTACTTGGCGGGGACTGCAGAAAGGTACAATAACAAGCAAGTAGATGCCTGGTGGACACAACTGCCCACACTGCAATACGTCATGGAGAGGATGATCGAGACGTTCAAGACCAACATCAACCCCGCGCAAGCAATGAAGTTGCTCACTACGCCGAAGGAAGGCAAGAGATCGTGGCCCGAACACTATATGTACTTGGTCGCCGTATCAGAGGCATGCGGTGGCGGGGCATACTACCTCGTGTTGAACAACATCGTGCAGTACGCACCCGCAGATTTGCGTACAGTGCTAATGGCCAAAGTAGATGGGACAAGAGCGGACTACTTGCAGCAGGCTGATGAGCTGGCACACTTCGCACAAGCCTGGGAATTAGAACCTGCCAAGCACAAGAATCTCGGCAGAGAAGTCGTGGGAGCCGTGGCCGAGCGCCGCGGCAAGGAGACACGCACCTGCCATCAGTACGGGAAAGCTGGACATCTGCGCGCAGCATGTCCTGAGCGGACGCGAGGGGGCGGCAGGAAGCCCGACCTCACGCTGTCAGTAGGAGAGACGTCGAACGAGTCCGACGTGATGTGGAACTTGGACAGCGGGTCCAGTCGGCACTTCGTGAGCGATGCGTCGTGGCTGGATGACGTCGAGGAGTACTTGGACGAGTGCGTACAGCCAGACGGAAATCCACTCAAGATCAGCAGGAAAGGGACTCTGACACTGCGCGTCATGGCGAGCGGCACGGAGCAGATTGTGAAGCTCATGGACTTGCATTACGCCGAGAACGTTGTGCACAACTTGATCTCCTACGGCCAACTTGACAAGAAGGGGTATACGCTGACATACAGAGACGGACGACGCGTCGCTGCTGGTGTAGACGGATGGCGAGTGGCATTTGACGTGGATCTGCGGCATGGCGTGCTAGTCGTGCCTGCCGTCGAAGTGCGGAAAGGAGAAGCCCCATCGGGAGTAAATACGGCGGCACTTGATCAGGCTGAGGCCGAGGCCGCAATGGTGTCGGATGACGTGCAGAAAGACACGTTGGTGGAGTTCCAGAAGAGGTTCGGACACTTAAACTACGACGCAGTTGAGAAACTGGCACGGGACCCGAGCTCGGGCATCGTCATCACGGACCATCGCCGCGTCAACCGCTTAACCTGCGAAACAGACGAAGAACCGGCAGTCGCAGAAAGATACTGGGGACCACTCGCCGATCGATCGAGTTGGTGGAGTAATCTGCTCGGACTTGAAGGGTCCGATGACGCCGCGAGACTCAATAACCGCTACATGATAAGCTTCGTCGATCATAAGAGCAATTACTGCAGAGAGCTCCTGGCGCGAACGAAAGATGCTGCCGCCAAGCAGTTTGAACACTTCCTCACGTTCTTTGAGAAGCGTTTCGACTGCATGATTCATGTACTGAGGACGGACTCGGGCGGAGAGTACCAAAACGTAGACTTATTCTGCAAGAAGACCGGCGTAGTGCGTCAGCGGAGCGAGGCCAGAAATCAAGCCAGCAACGGAAAGGCTGAGCGCATGCATCGGACCATAATGAACATGGCACGGTGCATGAACTTCGCCTGTGGACTGCCATTAAACGTTTGGGGGGATGCTGTACAGTACGCAGCCCACATTCTGAACAGGACGCCGACTAACTCGAACCCGGGCAGAGCTTCGCCGCTGAAGGTACTAACGAAGCAGACACCGGCACTAGGCGAGATCGTCGTTTTTGGCTCCCCGTGTACTGTGTATAGAGACCTGCGGAACAAGAATTTCTCGCAGCGTGCTCAGCAGGGCATGATCGTCGGCATTGGAGAAGAAACGAAAGGATACAGCGTTTACCTGCCAAAGGACCGCGAGGTGGTCACAACACAGCACGTGAAGAACATTGAGACGCTTAACAAGACCCAGAACGAGCAGGTGCACCGGCTGTACCTGCAGGATGATGACAGTGCTGTTGAGGACGAGTCCACGGGTGGAGCTGCGAGCGTCGCTGAGGCGGCCACCACTGAGAGCGCGTCGGCCGGGGGCTGACGCGGGAAAAAGGGAAAGAGGCGATCCAAGCAGAAGAAAACCTGGCAGCGAGAGCGTCACGAGACACGTTCGGTCGCGCGTAAGGCTGCGGAGGAGACGGACGCGTCCGTACAGCAGGAGGAGCTAGAAACCAGAGTGGTAAACAATGTGATGGAGGTAGATTCGAGGAACTACCGAGAGGCAATGCGCAGCCAGCGCCGTGAGAAATGGATGAAAGCCATGAAAGAGGAGCTCGAAGCACTCGAGGAAAATGGAGTGTGGAAGGTCACGCGGCTACCTACTTGGCGCGTCCACAGCTTACAAAAGGGGTCTTCAAGACGAAAAGAGATGCTGCAGGACTCATCGAACGGCACGTGACCTGTGGGAATGAGCAAGAGTTCGGTGTGAACTATGGAATCACCTTCGCCGTGATGGACATGTGCAGTGTGCAGCTGTGCTTGACCAGGAGGTGGAGAGTCCCAGCAAGACACGGGGATGTATCAACCGCCTACGTCAAGGCGGAGAAGGAACCGGAGCTGGACATCTACATTCGGCTACCGCAGGGAATGGTCATATCGGAGGAAATTAAGAAGCAGCTGAGCGCCACGAATGACGACGAGCTGGTCCTCGAGCTGAAGAAAGCGCTGTATGGACTAACGCAGGCTGGGCGACTCTGGAGCAAACTGCTCCACCAGAAGCTGGTAGATTTGGGATTCGAACAGAGCTTGACGGACATGTGCGTCTACTATCGACGGAAGCAAGGAGTGCTGGTCGTCGTAGGCGTCTATGTGGACGACCTGCTGGTCACCGGCACGGACCAAGACGCGGTGAATGCGTTCTTTGGAGAGCTATCGGATCTGTCTGTGAAGGACCTGGGAGTGGTGAGCAAGTTCTTGGGGACGCGTGTCACGTATGGTGACGAGAACGGATACGATCACTGACATCCTAAATGAGTACGAGATGGAGGCGGCGCACCCGGTGCGCACGCCCATTGGCTTGGAGTGGAATGACCTGCTGTTGGATGCGGCCGGGACCTTACCGTTGTCAGGAGACGGTGGCGTGGTGACTGTGGCGAAGTTTCAGTCTTTGGTCGGAAGTTTGATGTGGGTGGCGCGTTGCACGCGGGCCGACATTGCGCTCGCTGTGCACAAGGCGTCACGCCGGACACACAGCCCGACGATGGCAGACTGGAGGCTGGCAAAGCGCATAGTCAGGTACTTGTCGGGAAGGAAGGACCTGCGTCTGCAGATGAAGGGGGACAGGAGTTCGGAGGAGCCGCTGGGAGTCGTCGCGTACAGTGACGCGAACTTTGCGGCCGACAAGCAGGACAGGAAGTCCGTGACCGGAGGCCTCGTTACTGTGGATGGGATGCCTGCCAGCTGGGCCTGCAAGAAGCAGGGCGGTGTATTGCTGTCCACGATGGAGGCGGAGTACACCGCGGCCTCGGTGATGGCCGCCGAGCTACTAGGGGTTCGAGAACTTCTAGGCGAACTCGCCGTCGAGCACGTAGAGCCGATGCCACTGCGAGTGGACAGTCAGGCAGCGTTGAAGCAGCTAGGGAGTGAGGGTGCAAGTGCGAAGGCAAAGCACATTGATTTGCACATAAAGTGCGTAGGCTCCTACACGAAGAAGGGCGTTCTGGGCCCCGAGTATCGTGAGAGCGAGCACATGCCCGCCGACTTGATGACGAAGGCGTTGAGTTCGCCGAGGATGGCCGACTTGCGAGTCGAAGTGGGGCTGCATTAGGCCTCGAGAGACCAACGTGACGAAGGTGGAAAATGAGAGTGCTGGTAAGGATGCTTGACGCTGCCGGCGAGGAGGAGTGTTTAAGTGGGGAGATCCGGACCAGAGATCTGCGAACGATAGGCGCCGAGCAGCGCGATCACCTGGAAGGCAAGACATAGATTAGTAGGGATAAGGAATCTAATCTCACTCTCTCTTTTGCGTATTTATCCACAAGTGCGCCGGAAGTGCAGCCCATCCGAGATCGGGCTTCTACAGTTGCTTCGGAACTCCTTTTGTGGTCCCTTTTCATCTAAGAAATCTAATAAACCCTTCCCTTCAGAGCTATGACGTCATGGTTGTAAAAAAACCTGATATTTTTTCCACCCGTCCACTTCTCCAAGTCACACCGACCCGGTCTTCCTTAAAAATGTGGGTATTTTAGAACACTGCTGACAGGAATACCCGCCCAGAAATTTGATTGGTTGAAAGTGGTTACTTTAGACCAAAGTCTGAGCACAAAGTACAAAAACTATTCCAAAGTGTACAAAACTGATACAAGAATTAGTAAATTCTTATTTGAATTTACAGAAACGCCCGAATATCGGATACGGATTGGTGGAAACTGTTTTCTTTTGTGGGAAAACCATGGTTGGTCACGGGTGTGTTTCAAAGCTATGGCGGATTTCACCGTCGTTGTCTGCGTAATATCAATAGAAAAAGTAGTAGGAGTCATAGTGATGACTGATGCTCAATAGTAATATGCGAGCTCTATATTATACCAAAATACGAGAAGCTATCACCCTCTGTTTATGCTTTTGAGAGCAGTTTAACGAGAGCTTCAAATTCAGTGGTGTGCAGTGCAAAGATCAGATTGGGCTGCCC
This sequence comes from Phytophthora betacei, assembly GCA_011320135.1. Lineage (NCBI taxonomy): Eukaryota > Oomycota > Peronosporomycetes > Peronosporales > Peronosporaceae > Phytophthora > Phytophthora betacei. The sequence goes on from JAANHX010000559.1 coordinate 192,850, forward strand.
TTACGAGCTCACGTAGGTGTGACGCTGCGCTATTAAAAAAGATTGGGCTGCCCGTACGAGTCCACGTAGGCGTCGCTGCACAAAGGTAAATTGCCAATTTACTAGTTTTGCCATTTAGCCACCGCTTTAATTTTAACCAATGCCGACAATGTATCTTTTCAAAACGTGATTTGATTTGTCTAAAACGATATCGGACGTTTTTGTAAGCAATCCTGAATAATTTAATATCCCGCAGAGCAACCCATTCCCGCCAATTTCTGACTGGCAGTCCAAACTTTCCGCGGGCAAGAGCAATGGGACAGCTTCGCGGGCTTTACACAGATGCAGAGTTGGATGGGGTCGTCCAAGCAGTGCTAGCTGTGGCCACTACGAAGGCGACCAGTGATAAATGTGGCATTCCGCATAGTATACCAAGAAGCACGTGACTGCAGCACGCAAAGGTACCCCTCGCGAGCCAAAATGCCGTGGCTCGTTGCCTCGCTAGCCACAAGAAGCGGAACGAAGTCTCCGCGAGTGAATTCTTGGACGGCAACAGGTTGGGTATCCTGTCAGCCGCAGAGAACTTCTTGAGAAGACACAGCAAGTGGCACAATTGGTGGGCTTCAAGTACCAGACGTGGCGCGACAGGAGCTTCTGATCCTGTCAGCATTGCTACTAAAGACAAGTAAAAGAAAACGTAAGAGTACAGGAGGAAGAATTCCGACGCGTAAGCTTCTCGAAGAGGAGGAAGCAACCAACAAGCGCGGCAAGAAAAAATAAACGAGCTCCGAGACGAGCGAGCAGAGAAACTGCGGTGTTACCCGAAATCAATACCCAGTACGCGATGACCGCGCTGTCTGCTGCTGATCCTGCGATTGAGACGCACCCCATGCTATCTGTGTTTGAGAAGCACCCGGTAATGGAGGCATGGGTGTCAGGTTCGATACTGCAGCAAGTGATATGCTCCCGTGGGTGCTCGATTTATCTTAGTATTACTGAGACAGAACTCAGTAATCTCTAGCCCTAAGGGACATTTGGTCTGTCAGCTGAAAAGCAGAGCATAATAAAAGCCAGTCTAAAACGGCTACTAAGCTGGCAACACTGTTAAATCGATCGTCTTCGCACATAACGGCATAGATATAGCACAGCTGCATCAGTCTATTTCTAAATATATTTAAAATTCACTGTGTGTTTCCTCTTCGGAATGTTACAAGTAGCCCCTCAATCCGAGCATTGCACTTGAAGCTATTACATTTTTGTGTGGTCCCCTCTGAGGCTACAAAATTGGCAATTTTCCTTATCACTTCTGGTTGCGTATCGTTCTCTCCGACGTCTCCCCAGACTGCCGCATATGCCAGTGCCGAGATGTCTTAGCTGCATCTACAGCGCACTACCCCGTGCCCGACTGATAATGGACATTTAACTATAATGTGCTCGTTTTCGCAAAGGTCTGGTCATTGCCAAGCGAAGCAAAATACTAGCTGAAATGTTGCATGTGCTGCTTAAATTAATCGTTTCGGGCAGGTTATAATACAGTATTATCGTATGCAAGTTTAGCATGGTAATTTGTCTTCATCTTTGGTGGATGGATCAACCTACGTGCATAGTTTTATTTGTGCAAAGGAAGCATTTTTATAAGACTGTTTTAGCAGAGCACTTGCCCGTTGAGCCCGAAAGGTTTTTGCCCCCCCCCCTCCTCTAAACCCTAGCTAATTTAACGTGTATATGGGGTAAGGGCTCCCATACAAAAGTCTATAAATTTTTCTATCGTGTATAGTGGATTGGCGCAAGCTAAACGTATTCCCCGGAGGAGGTATCACTCGCTATCGTGTATGGGCATTATTGAAGCGGCCAACAACATACGTTTGTACTGCTATCATGTAAGTCGTTCAATAAAGTCGAGCCTGGTGTGTGGTAGAGTCATGGCGTCGAAGTGAAAATTCGAGAGAGGGAGTACATAATACTAACACTAACAACAGCTGCAATAAGGCTCTATTGCGTGACATTCTGCTAGTGAATCTAAATAAAAATAGACGGACGCTATCAGTTACTCAAGCCGTCATCACAGGGCTAGCAGCAGACGGGGTCGCTTCGGACGGCCGGTCTCGGACTCATCACGTTATTCCTCGCTGTCCTCTGCTTCCTATTCATCTTTCCCTTGAGATCCCCCCCCCAGCACCCTCCTCACTCGAGTGTTTCTTTGCAGGTGCACGCGCGCGAATCGTTCACTTTTTCGCGCCACTTGCTGCAGAACGTCCAATTTTTCCAGGCACTATGCCAAATGTCAAAGCAGCCCATCGCCTGCCCATTCACTATATGTCGTGATTTTCATCACAGAAAAAAGCGCCAGACCAGAGGCTTCTTCGACGCGTTAGGAAGCTTGCATTTCCTGCAGTACACGGATGAGTCACCACCATGATCATCATCAGTGCCTTTGAGCACCGAGCAAAGTTTGCACACGTGAGCTCGTCACTTCCTCCCCTGGTTGTTGCTACCAGCGCGTCACTCGTCATTTAGTTGCGATCGATGCGCGACTTGCCGTCGGACAGTATCACCCGCACTTCTAGAAGGTGTCGATTGAAACCATTTGTTGCTTCGTAGACTATCCTTTCCACAGTCTTTAGAGGTCACACGAACAAATACATTAATGAGAGCTTATGCAATGACCATCAGCTCGATCCAAAAAATGGACGAGGAGAGGGTATTTGGCTGCTTGCTGCTTCATCTTCCAAATACAAAGTGAGGGAACACGCCACGTGTGGCCAGCAGCAAGCAGAGGAGGAGTATATACCGGTAGGTCGGCGGTATACCGGTACTAAAATCAATTGTGAAAAACACAATTCCATTGCTTCGGTGTGGAATACACCCAGTTCTCCTCATGCAGCTCACATAACTCCAAGTGCAACTTTTTCAGAAACGTGACGTGGTTCTATTGAGGGGGCGTATTGAGGGGTACCGGTTTCAGGCGGTAAGTACCCATAAACCGGTAGCCAAACCGGTCCAACACGATCCCGCGATAATTACGGTACGTTGATTAGACGAGTAGGATGATTGGACTCCGTACAAGCCCAACGTTGCCTAAAACCCGTGACCTCTATCATGTTATGAGCCCAAGTAACATGTCCTCTGCGCAAGACGTTTCAACTAAGGTCTCTATCGACAAGTTCAACGGTGACAACTACGCGACGTGGAGACGCTACATGCGTGGTGTGTTCCTGACCAAGTCAGTATGGCATGTCGTGAACCGAGAGACGACTCCACGGACCCTCGTGCGAAGGACGAATATGTCAAGTCGAGCAACATCGCGTTCGGATTGGTGCTGCTCCACATGGATGCGGACTACCACCACGTGGTCGACAACTGCGAGTAAGTGTGGCGTGGGCGCGCTTGAAGACGTTGTACGGTGGATCGCAGAAGGCTGGTCGTATTTACCTAAAGCGACAGCTCTTCAGCATGGAGATGTCTGAAGGCGCGAATGTATTGCATCACTGCAATGAAGCTCTCAACATCAGCGCCAAGCTTAGTAGCATCGGCGCTAAGATGGAGGACGAGGACGTTGCGATCTGCTTGTTGCGCATTCTCCCCAAGAGCTACGAGAACGTCGTGCTACACCTGGAGATGAGTACTGCTGAGCTGAAGACGCAAGACGTTGTGAAGGTGCTCACGAACGAGCATATCAAGCGACAAGGCGAGAAGACCTCTGCAGTGAAGACTGAAGACGCGGCGAAGGCGTTCAGTACCGAGCGGGAGTCTCGCCAGTGTACTTACGGCGGAAAATTGGGGCACGTGATTGAGAAGTGCTGGACCAAGCAGAAGGATGAAAATCGAGGAGGCCGACGCGGCGGCAACAGTCGTGGACGCGGGGCCAACAATGTCCAGTTGCGAAACGACGACTACGACCACGGCTATGATCGCGTGGCATTTGCGGTTTCGTTGGAATGTGGAGTTTTGACGGGCAAGAGTATGTCCGGGCTGTGGGCAGTCGACAGCGGTGCGACACACCATATCTGCAATGACAAGATTAAGTTTGTCATGCTGAACGAACGAGAGGAAGGCGAGCTGAAGGTCGCTGATGGCACTAACGTTGCAATCAAGGGTGTGGGGACCATCATCTAGCGCGCGGTTCTGCTTAACGGCGATGAGCGCGAGATCGAGATCAACAACGCGCTCTACGTGCCGAAGATGAAGAAGAACTTGCTATCAGTGCCGCAGATCAACAAAAGCGGCAAATTTCAAGTGGTGTTCGACGGTGAAACCATGCACGTTGCGCACAAGGATTCGAAGGAAGCGGTGGCTACAGCAGATCTCGTAGACGGTCTTTACTGGCTGCGCACACCACTATGCTCGATAAACGCAGTGATTTCGAAGTCGAACGTTGACTTGCACGCGCGCATGGGCCATGCCCCTATCGACGTGCTACGCAAGATGGTCAACAGCGGCATGATCAAGGATGCCAAGGCACCTTTGAAGTCAAGTGAGCAAAGTGTCTGTCGCGGGTGTCAGCAAGAAAAAATGGTCCAGAAGCCGTTCCCCAGTAACCGCGACAAACGCAGTTACGACACGTTCGAGTTGCTTCATTTCGACATCTGCGGCCCCATGGAAGAAGAATCGTTGGGTGGGAGCAAGTACTTGCTGCTCATCGTTGACGAAGCCAGTGGATGCATGAAGGGTTTCTGCTTACGAGCCAAGTCGGACGCTGAAGAATGCCTCAAGAGCTATATCACGAAGGTACAGACGCAATTCGGCAAGCGGGTCAAGTTCGTACGCAATGACGGAGCTCGTGAGTTCGCGACAAACTCACTCAAGGTGTTCTACGAAGATCGATGCATCGAACAGCAGACCACGGTTCCGTACGCGCACCAGACGAACGGCACTGCAGAACGAGCTATCAGGACTATCGTCACGATTGGTCGCAGCATGTCGCACCATGCCAAGTTGGAGAAGTGTTTCTGGGGCGAAGCAGCGATGGCCGCTATCTACGCTAAGAACCGTCTACCGTCACCCAAGATCGAAAGCAAGACTCCATATGAGATCGTGTACAAGTCCAAGCCAAGTGTGAAGCACATGCGTGTGTTTGGTTGTCGGACGTACGTCCTAACTCCGAGGAAAAAAAGACTCAAGTGGGACCCCAAGGCTCGAGAAGGGTTGTTCATGGGGTATGAAGAAATGTCAAAGGCGTATCGAGTTTATGACATCGAGGCGGGGCAGGTGGTGATTAGTCGCGATGTCAATTTCGACGAATCAAACTTTGGGTTTTCAACGGCTAGTCCAAGCGACGACGACGCAGATTCTGATCTCGACCTCGACTCTCTCAGTATCAACGATACCGAAACTGCGGGTCCAACGAAACTCAAGCAGGCGGGGAAACGCAAGTCCCGCACAAGTAACGTTCACGGCATGACTTCGAGATTGCGCGCTGCACAACAGGCTGCCGGTTTGGAGGAAGCTAGTGCTCGAGAAACCTCGTTTGAGCGTCAAACAAAGCGCCGATCAGGTGTGCGAAATGACTGTGATGTGGCCGATGAAGAAGGAAAAGACGTCGAGGATCAAGACGACGATGACGCAACTCCGCATGTATTTTGGCGAGCATGTGCCAACGCAGTGGAAGCTGGTGATTTAGCTGAACCGGCAACGTTCCAAGAAGTGGTAAACGGGCCTGATCAAGTGCATTGGCGCAAGGCCATCCGTGCCGAACTTAAGTCGATGCGACTTCGCGGTGTGTTCCGAGCTGCCAAGTTACCGAACGGTCAACGGGCCATTGGTACGAAGTGGGTGTTCAAGATCAAACGCAAAGCGGATGGTTCCATCGAGAAGTACAAGACGCGCCTTGTAGCGAAAGGCTTCAAGCAGAAGTATGGCATTGACTACACCGAAAAGTTTTCGCCCGTGGTGAAGTATGTGACGCTGCGCATGATCATTGCTTTGGTCGTGTACCTCGGCTGGCCCCTGGACCAGCTGGACGTGGTAACAGCATTCCTGTATGGCATAATGAAAGCGGTGGTGTTCTGCATGGTGCCAGAAGGTGTCGAACTTATGACGATTTCGACTGCCTGGTGCTGGTGAAGGCGATCTACGGTCTCAAGCAAGCATCGCGCGTGTGGTACGAGACCTTCGACAACTACGTGTGCTCCATCGGCTTTCAAGTTTCAGCATACGACCCGTGTCTCTACATCAAAATTGTGGATGGTCACAGTGTGCTTCTGCTGGTCTACGTAGACGACGTTTTGGTGACTGGTAGCTCGGCCGAGCTCATTGCAACCACCAAGAGCGATCTCAAGAAGCGCTTCGAGATGACTGACAGTGGCAAGTGTGCGTTCGTACTGGGAATCGAATTGGTGTACAACGCTGACGGGAGCGTGACGATGTGCCAGCGCCAATATGTCGACGACATCCTTAAGCGTTTTGGTATGGATGAGTGCAATGCGGTGGTGAGTCCAGCTGATTTGAACGCTCCGTTCCGCGAGGCTGTAGGTGCACTCATGCACTTGATGACCGCGACACGACCGGACATTGCCTTTGCCGTGGGATACGTTTCTCGCTTCATGGAGAACCCACAAGTCGAGCACTGGGCTGCTGTAAAGCGCATCTTTCGCTATCTACAAGGGACTAAGTCGCATGGAATCTGCTTCAAGCCTGGTAACAAAGTGGATTTTCGCGGGTACTCGAACGCAGACTGGGCTGGTGACCACTCCGATCGCAAGTCAACTTCGGGCTACACGTTTCTTTGATGAGCGCACCCGTGAGTTAGGGGAGCAAAAAGCAGTCAAGTGTGTCGTTGTCAACAAGCGAGGCAGAATACATCGCGCTAAGTTTAGCTTTTCAAGAAGCCAAGTGGGTTCATCGCCTACTTTGCGAGATTTTGACGGCAGCAGGGGAATCGGGACCAGAGCTCAAGATCCTCGAAGACAACCAGTCATGCATCAAGATGACCAAGAACCCAGTGAACCATCGGGCGAAGCACATCGACATCAAGTACCATCACATTCGTGATGAGGTCAAGCGCGGTGAGGTCAAGCTGGAGTACTGCGAGACCTCTGTGATACTGGCGGACATCATGACGAAGACGCTTCCGGGGCCACGTCACAAGGACCTTACGGCGGCGCTCGGAGTCAACGCGTGTTCGCATTGAGGGGGCGTATTGAGGGGTACCGGTTTCAGGCGGTAAGTACCCATAAACCGGTAACCAAACCGGTCCAACACGATCCCGCGATAATTACGGTACGTTGATTAGACGAGTAGGATGATTGGACGAGTGCAGAATGTTGGAGATTGGATGCACCAATTGATTGGATGACCTAGGTAGTGAGGACTGTGTAAGCTCCGATAAATCAATCACTTCGGAATCTTCCTTCTTTCCCTCAAGTGTCTTCGCTCCGGTCTACTCCCCGAGTGGTGACTCTTCCCTTCGCTCCGTACAAGCCCAACGCTGCCTAAAACCCGTGACCTCTATCAGGCTCAGCTAAAGAAGGTTGGCAACAGCACGAGCAGCGCTGGGCACAATGTATGCGTTGATTATTGCAAGATCAGTGAGTCCAAGAAAGAGAGACTTGTAGTACTTCTTGTATTTGATGCAAAGCTGCAGGGAGCATCTGTAAGATGTGCATACACGATTAGATGCTAAGGTATGATGTATACACGCGATACGAACTGTTTACCTTTGTAGCCTTACTTAATCATGTACGTAGACATCCCCCCTGAACGTCTGATAGTCTTTGACCACACGATGATACACCACTTCTTGCTGTTCTCCAGTCAACTTGTCGCGACGCACAATGCGGTCCATTTCCATGCTGCCAACCGTGCTCAACATATGCAACGACCGCGTATCCCACCACCGCAAACACCTCAAGTTTGGAGCGTGAAGCGCATCTGCCGAAATGAACGTCCCTCTTTCAGTGTTAGCAGGTCGATTGTTAAGGATTTTAGGAGGCCTCTTCCCACCCCTTTCTTTCTTCGGGAAGAGCTGTGCACTCAGTCCTAGCCGGTAGGAGCGCACGGTACCAAATATAATAGAATCCCATCAATAATAACTCCATAGACAGCGCCACAGATGAGAAGCAATTGTCCATGACAACGAGTCGCATTGCTCCATCTGAAGGAGCTTCCGACCCGAAAACTTTGCGGAAGTTGCGACCCACGGCAGCCGGCCCTGTCAACTCGTCGGTTGAGCTTGTGACTCCTGCTCGTTCCTTCTTACCGCAGTAGACTTCGAAACTATTGCATACAGCATTGCGCTCATGTCAGATCGCTCCATACACGATAAGATAACATAGTAGCCAAAAAGCGTGGGCGTGTCCGAAGACACGCCCTATACTTACCGGATGTAGTATGCCGACTTAATGAAGCAGAGCAGGAATTGTTTAGTGTCCCATTTGGGGGGCTTGTCTTTCATGAAGACACGTATTCGGTTGAAAGTAGATCTCGACGGTAGTATTGCTTCATCGAAGGCCATGATGGCAGGGGCCATGTAGCCAGCAGCAAAACGCGATTGCAGTGCTGCTATTACCGGCCGTGACTTCCAAGCACGATCAGTCGAGGCACGCTCGTCACTGTTACTGCTGAAGTGAAGGTTACGCGACACATGCATGAAGCGATCGCGAGTCATGAAGTGACCAAAGCAACCGCGGGGAAATGCCCGTTCATCGGTCGTTTTCCAGTGGTTTGCCAGCTTTTCCTTGTTTGAGATTATTGATCGATCGATCAAGAGGCCGATAAATACACACGGATCTCTAGTGGTGATGGACGGCGCTTTCAGCACGTCTTCTCAGATCCTTTCTTGCGACTTGCTCTTGAGCTCGGGATGTTTCCGCTCTCGTGCCACTTGTTTTGCATGTTGCACCTTCACGCGTTCGCCAAGCTTCTCTTTAAAGTATTTATTCGACTCATCCACAATTGATTCACATAGTTCAGGCTGTGCAAAAAACGAAAGCACCAGAAAGTGCTGCGGCAGCTCGTAAAGCCTTAGCGGTTGGCCCAGACTGACCGCTGTACAGATTCAGATAGTTCTCTTGCATTGAGCCTACCGGTCGTGTTTAGTATCGCTCCATCTGGGAGTTGCACGGCGCGTGCGTCACTTTATTCGACCAGCCCGTTGCCGACATCACTTAAAAAAACATTTGACACTGTTCTGACCGAAACGTTTGCCAAACCACCAGCGGCCGATATGGAGCCATCATCAAACCTCCGCTCACGACGTACAAAACGACCCACGTGCACAGCGTCGATGTCATCCTCAGACGTCTTGTCGCCTTCTCCGTCATCGTTTTCAGCATCCGACTCAGAGCCGCAAATTCAAGTAGGCGTCGCCAACTTAGTTTCCATTGATACACAAAAGACACATTAGTGGCAAGCATTATCGTGTATGTACATGAAACAACATATCAGCACCTTTAACACGTGGTGCATCAGCCTCATTGACAAGACTGCTCGCCTGAATGTCAGAGTCATCACGTCGATCGTCGCTGGCTTCTCACAAGGATCTGTCATTTCCAGATTCCTTAAAGGCGGTGTCGAGATTGCACCTGCCTACAAGATACTGGAGCCATTCACGATTAGAAGAGCTGATAGCATGTACATACACGTCAGGTACACTCACCTGTGACAGCTTCCTCGTGTCGTCATTAGCTGGTTTTTCAAGCGTCATGGAGTGCGGAGACACTGCCCAAGTTGTATCGCCATTTGGAACGGGCAACGTTGCTGGAGTATTCTGTAGTGCTTTGGCGATCTGCGTTGGAGCGATAAAAGCTATTCCTAAAAGAAAGACACGATTAGTGTCAAGAGCAACGTGTATATGCAAGGTGCCTCGCATATCTTCAGCTGTAGCTGGATTTCGTAGCGAATAACTTTCTTTGCTAGATTCCATAGCAGCTTTAAGATCCGCTACGACATCAAAACGTTCCAATTCGAAGTAAAGAAGTAGGAGAGCAAAACTTTAGTCCTATATCAATCGATCTCGTCTAAATAGAGCATCAGATCGTTTTTGTCAATGAAATATTCGACACCGCGCTTGTCCTCCTTGGTCTTCCCTGGTTTCAGATACGTTAAGTCGACCGAGAGAGGCTTTCTACGCGACCCATCGATGCACTTCCAACGGGAAGCTTGTATTCATCACCTATCCCGCGTTGACTTGAATTTTGTAGGAGCCGTTACAAAACACAAGTAAAAATCCTTAACGTGTAAGGTCCGCGTTAAGAAAATGGAGGTGATTGGATTCAAGGGTTAAAGGATACAAAGCTGTTATGACAGGGTATACGAAATCGCTGGATTATCACGTCTATTGCTATCGCCGAATGGGCTCTGGATAAAATCCAGAGAACAAGCTGTGGCAAAAACCTATAGCTGTTTTTCAGTTGACGCACTCACATGTAAGTTCAGTTGCCTCTATCCGGTCAAAACATCGTTAGCGTCTCTTTGACAACACCACCGCCGTCGCTACAGTGAGACCCCCAAGCAGTACTGCCAGGAACGGCGAGTAGCTCGAGAACTGTTGTGGCAGACCTAGCCAATGTGCAAAAATGCCGTTAAAATCGTTCGAGAGCTCCGAGTTTCGCCGTTTCTTGGCCGTCTGCATGTTGTCAATATCTCGCTGGATCATCTTGGCTGCAATCGGGTGGTAGAGCGCCTTGCAGTCTTCGAAAATAGCGGCACCCTGGACAACGCCCAGCGCCACACACAGGTCTCTGAAGAGCGGTCGGACAAACTTCATCCGTCCCTGCTCCTTAAGGAACTCAACAGTCCGGTCAAGGACTCGAAGGTCACAGGAGCGCAGAGACAGCGTGAACCAACGGAAACGCAGCTCAGAGTTGTGTGTTGTGCTCAGATGACGGTGGGCGAACGCGTCAATAGCGTCCAGATGCGCAGCAGAGAGCTTGGTTTGACTTCCAGTCTGTAGCAGTAGCAACGTATCCAGAAGCAGAATCCACAACGAGGCTGGCCATTTACGCAGCGCACTCGGCGTCATGGTCTTCGCCCACTTGTCGTTATCTGATGTAGCCATCATCTTGTCTCCAAGCGCTCGAACCTGACTGATCACTGACGTGTCGAACTTGTTCTCAATCAATGGCATGCCCGTTGAGAAGAACCAGCCATCCCAGTCAATCTGACGGAGCCAGTCCGGGAAGGCGGCAAAGTGATTCTCAAAGAAGACACGGAAATCTCGAGACGTGAGAGTCTGGAACTTGAATTTCTGGATATAAGCTTGGGCGAACAAGTCGAACTCCTCAGCCCCCACAACTGTCGACAGATAGTGCAGAAAGTTGAATCCCTTTTCATACGGCACACGAGAGAACACGTCGTCTGGGTCCACGCCTTCCGTATCGGGGACGAGTGCGGTGTAAGGATGGGAAGCTCCGAACGACTGAATGGCTTCAACAAGGCCGCGCATGCCCAGAGCAGCCTTGAGATCGTATGTTTTAGGGTCATTGTGGATCTTGGCTACAATTTTGCGTTCGAGCCACACTGTCCAGCCTTCGTTGAGCCAGAAATCGCTCCACGTCGCGTTCGTCACCAGGTTCCCAGTCCACGAGTGGGCAATTTCATGTGCCACCACATCAGCTAACGAGCGATCGCCAGCAAGTAGCGTGGGGGTCACAAAGGTTAAACATGGGTTCTCCATCCCTCCATAAGGGAACGACGGGGGCAGACACACAAGGTCGTATCTCTTCCACACGTATTCCTGTCCGGTGATCGCCTCAGCTGCCTTTAAGAACGCCTCCGTCTGTGCGAACTCATGCGCTGCCCGAGTGACAACTCGCGGTTCAGCCCACACTTTCGTCCTCGGGCTTAACTCGACACTTTCCATGTGGCCAGCTGCAATTGCCAGCAAATATGAGGGAATGGGTACATTTTGTCGGAAACTCCACTTTTTGGTCAGTTGGTGATCATCATTCTTGATGTGGCCATGCGCAATTGCACTCATTAGTACTGTACACCAGTGAGGCACTGTAACAGTTGCAGAATATGTGAACTTGGCTGCCGGTGTGTCGGGACACGGCACTACACTGCGCGCGTGGATAGCTTGGCACTGAGTGAACAGGAACGGGTGCTCTTTGCCTGCTGTCAAGAGCGGGGAGAGCCACTGCAGACCGCTGGACTGCGCTGACGTGGTGTATGACACGCGGACGGTCGTGGACAAGCTGGCAATGGGTACACTTAGTGCACGGCCAAACACAGAGTGTTGGTCACTTAAAGTGAAGTTGTCGACCTTCACTCCGTCCACTGAAACACTGGCAATACTCAGAAATTGCGTGTCTAGAATCAGAACCGGCGACTTGGCTGTGCCCGTGTAGGCGAACGTGTACTCGGCGAATCCCTCGAGCTGCTGACGCTCAAAGTCGATGGCTAGCGTCCATTGAAGGTGGCGGTACAGCACTTCGTCCAGGTTGGCGAACGACTGCGAGCGCAGCGAGGGGGAGGCCACAAGAGTAGCCATAATGACATCCAAGGTGAAGACAGGATTTGTGACTTTGATTGGCTCATCAAGCACAAATTATGTCGCCTACACCAGATATCAGAATCAAAGTCGTGTAGCAAACACAAGGTGTAGCCATATGTCGCGAAAAGACGCACAAGTCGCAACAACTTCAATCGAACGATGATACCGCCGCAAAGCTCGCTAGTGAAGTACAACAACCCGATCCTTGTAAGCTCCAGCAAGGACAAGGCGCTCCTAAAGGGAAAAAAGCCTGGCACTACCAAGAACGGTAACCAGCCCCCGAATGGAGACTCGAATGGATCTGGGGCCCCGCCAGCTCCTGTTTTCACGGGTAGCAATACCCACAGTGGCACTCCGACGGAAGATATTCTGAATTCGATCCTGCCACCGAAAGAATGGACGGAAGACGGTCAGCTGTGGGTGCAATATGTGTCTAGTACGCCAGCGCCGAGACTGGACGTGGTGAATCTACAAGAGCAGCTAGATCTGAGATTACAGCAGCGGCAGGCGAGGGAGACGGGCATCTGTCCCGTTCGTGAAGAGCTCTACGCGCAATGCTTTGGTGTGGTGCATTGCAATTTGTTTGCTAGGCTTTTTAGCAGTTTTCTAATAGCTCTTCAATGTAGATGAGCTGATCCGACAGATTACAATCAACTGCTCCGAGCGCGGACTTTTGCTCCTTCGAGTGCGTGATGAGGCACGGATGACAATTGCAGCCTATCAGACACTGTACGAGTCCAGTATCGCGTTTGGGATGCGTAAAGCTCTCATGGCGGAGCAGAAGAAGATGGAGGCGGAGCAGCAGATCCGCACTCTCGAAGGAGAGCTGCGTGACTTAACGTCGCAGATCGAAGAGCTGAGTACAAGATGCGAGGCTGTGGCACGACGTGAAGAGGAGAAGAAGTTGCAGGATGAGAAGAAACATCAAGAAGAGGTGGAGCTGCTGCGTAAGAATAATGACCAATTGAAGGCAAGTCTTGAGAGCATGCTGGCAGCTCCCAAGTAGACTCTGGATAAGCGAAACGAGAGGTTTAGTTCTTCTTAATGCATTTAAGGTTTGTATTCTTTCTCTTTGTCTCAAAACTTCTCTATAATGGACAATAGTTGGGCAATCTCCGACACTGGAACCTCAATAGGTAGGAGGCAATCTGGACGACACGAGCCGTGTAAGAGGGCGAGCATGTGTTGCTCAGCGCCGTCCGCCAGTGCTCCAAGGTGATAACCGCCCTCCAGAACTGACACAATTCTCCCCTCGCAACATTCCCAGGCCAAGGAGCACAGCTGCTGCGTGATCCAGTAAAAGTCGGCAGCTTCCAGTCGGAAATCCGCCAGTGGATCCCGTGACGAGCCATCGAAGCCCATGGATATGATCAGCAATTGCGGACAGAAGTCTCGTACTCGTGGAAGCACCGTTGCTGTGAATTGTTCGCGGTATTTCTGAGCAGAGCAACGTGCTCGTAAGGGCACATTAAGGAGGTTCCCATGTGTGCCTTTGTCACAGGCAAACCCCGAGCTTGGAAAGCATGGAGCCGACTGATGCATTGACACATATAGTAGTCTTGGCTCTCTATCGACAATATCTTGGGTTCCGTTGCCGTGGTGCACGTCGACATCCACAATTGCCACACGAGTCAGACCATGTTTCTCAAGTGCGTGCAGCGCCGCCACTGCGACGTTGTTAAACACACAGAAACCCATGGCTCGACATTGTTCCGCATGGTGTCCAGGCGGACGTACAGCACAGAAGGCGTTGCGTATCTCATTGTTCTGGTCCAAGACTTTATCCACAGCTAGACAAGCTCCACCCGCTGCAGCTCTCGCCGCTGCTAATGTATGTCTCATGAGAGTCATATCATCCCCCAGTTCCATAAATTCATACTGTCGATAATACTCTTTCTTTCCCTGAACTGTTGGAATTCTACTCGCTCTCGGACTAGCCACATAGTCCTCTGCAATTCCATTGAACCGCCTCAACATGTCCAGCGCATTCATGCTGCGCACCACTTTATTGCTCATTCCGGCCACCATATCCACGTACACTTCTCCGTGAGCGCGTTGAAGCTGTTCATCAGTCGCTAAAGGAAGCGTCGTCTGCGTCGGTAGTCGTGGGAATCTCTCTCTAATACGCTTTAGCACAACTTGCACGCGTTCAGGTCGCTCTACGCGTCCAGGAACGCGATGCAAAAGACAAACGTCGCTGGAGAGCAGCAGGCTGCGCGAGCCGTGGATTGTTGCAGTGATAATGGAGTGCCAGACGCGACAGACGAGCAGCAGCGACAAACATTCGCGAGACGTCAGGAGACCAGAGAGCAGCAGCGCGCGCAGCATCACAAAGTACTGGAGGAGATGATAGGCATCACTATTTATAGCTGCGTGTTTGCTTTGATTGGCTGATAATGAAAAAAGTAAAAGTTTAGCAGAAAAGCAAGTTTTAATAACTCGCAAAGCTACAAGCGGATATTTTACAAAGAGATGGGGCCGTATATCCGCGTGAAGAGAAGGAACCAGACCGTGTTCCTCGACGTGCAGCTGGCTGACTCGTTCCTCAGTGTGAAGGAGAAGCTGGGCTCGCTTTTTCACCTGCCGCCCACGAGTATCCAGCTGTGGCAAGGACTCAACCAGGTCGGTAAAGCTGAAGTATCCGGTGTTTTTCTCCGGATTTTTTTTTAAATATTGCATTGCCTATTGCCGTTTCACTCAGAAAGAGAGCAAGGAGTTTGCAGACGCTGCGACGCTGGCGGATCACGAGCTGCAGAATGACGCGGTGATCTACATGTGCTGGAAAAAAGAGAGTACGGGAAGCTCTATCAGCTTTTTTTTTTATTGTTCATGGCGATTTAACAAAAAAAAATTTAAATGATTTGGCAGATTCCGACCTGTGGGAAGACTTGAGTGTGACGAAGGTTGAAGCTCTCGATGCTGGAGATGCCTCGCCTGGTGGAGCTGCAGGAAGTGGAGCCAAGGCTGAGTGAAGGGAAGATTATTAAATTCGGAGAATTCGCTTCATTAGCAGCAAAAAAAATTACAGGAGGAACTCGCAGGCATTAACAGAATACCCGGACAGGAAGTATTCTAATAGCGTTTATGAGTCGACTGAGTAGTGGATTTGGTTGAGATGTCGGGACGCTTTTGAGTGCTACTAGTATTTGAATTTGGTAACAGAAACAAGCTCCGTACATACTACGTAGTATTTGTACAATTTATTGAGATGGATTGTTGCGATAATGATGAAGTACACCAGCACGATTCACTTAGAGACACACAACACGAAAAAGTCTAATTCTATTCCTTTCTATTCGATATATCTTTTTACTGTGTGTACGCGCTGTTACAATCTCACACGCATCAAGTCCGTGCACCGGTACGACCTCAATTCACACTCGAAAATTTATTCATCCCTTGAGTTTGGCGATTGCTGCCGTTGTTTGAGACTTTAGCGATTCGTGATCCGAACTGGATAGCTCGCTTGGCCAATCCAGCGCAACTTCTAAGTCCGAGAGATTTGGCTACAATACGCAATGCCCGTTTATCCCCCACACCGCGAGGCAGTTCAGCGTCACAGAGACTGGAGACTGGAAATGTTGCAATGGTCGACACCACGTCTTCATCAAGATAAGGGAAGCGTGCTTCTCGTCCGTGCGCAGCAATACAACGATCATCTCGTCCGAGATTGCGCTTCCAGATGCGCCCCAGATCCATTTCTAATTCCGCTCGCAGCGCTGCTTCTCCTCCATTGATCAAAGTTGTGCGGTGGCGTCCGTAGCCTGCGAGTTGTTCGTCTGCGCCAATACCCACGAGCACAACTCGTGCGTCAGTCTGATACTCGTTCACTGAAGTTGATTTGCCCTTAACTGAAGCAGTTGGAGCCAACTGTGAGGACGGAGGTACTGGATCCTGCTTGACGCGGTGCACTCGACAACAGAGAGCTCGTGGCTCTTGCTCTCCCTCACGCTTTGACTTGAGTAACTTCAACAGAAGATCAATATGAGCGTCGGATTGGAAGCCCATTGAAACCAGCTTAGCTCGACAACCCTGTGCCTCTCGCTCGCCAACGTACTCGTTAGTAGCACGGGGGATTAATCTATCCACAGCTCGTTGGATCTTGAAGCAGCAACTCTTACATACGCCCAGCACACATCCGTTCTTCCGTTTGCGACCACATTTGTGTACAGGACACAAAATTCCGTCGACTGTCTGATCGAACAGTGCAAGAGCTGCAACTTCTGTCGCTAACTCGCGCAGATCCGCTCTTTGAGGATTCAAAAACGCATTCAACTCTTCAAGAGTCGCCTTATCTGAGTTTTGAGTACAGTTTTCCAACTCCCCACGCCCACGTGAAAGGAACCAAAAGGCTGCTCCGATGTTGAAATCCATATGAGTATCACAAGGAGCCATGAGCGTCAGCACCTCCTGCTGCACACTCGAAAGTTCTGCTCGTGTCACATTTATCTTGACGAGATTCCATTGGCGCTCGGGGAATAATCCACAGAGCTCAGCGTGCGCTAGCTCGGCCGCACGGCGATCAGGTGACGCGAATCTCGAATTCTCATCGAAGCAGACGGTCAGGAGGTCGACAGGTTCGCTCTTTGGAGCGTGGAAGTGGCTCAGAGCCGCAAGAACCACGGAGTCCAACCCTCCGGAGAAGAGTACAGCCACTCGAGCTGGAGGAGATGCCGCATCCATTGAAGATCTCGATGGGATGGAGCGTACGCGAACGCCAACAGCATTGCTCAGCGCTACCATGAGCGCCCGTGCGGAAGGTTCCAACGTCAGTAAAGTCTCTTGATCAGTATCCGTTTCTAAGGCCATTGTAGGACATGGAAGCCTAATATTGAAACGATCCACTACGTTGTCCGATGTCTTTAAATTTACTTCTGCTTGCGTTGGAACGAGCGGAGAGTACGGATGAAATTCCATTCTGAACGAACGATTTCCTGTCACTTTCGACTGACGCGCTTGCAAGTCCAGCACGTAAATTCCAGATGCAGGCAACTCTTGGTACTTGTCGAGGCCTCCTTCGTTCTCTTCAATCGCTACATTGCTCAGCACAAAGCGTGCCAGCTCATTAGCTGCAAATTCTATCGACGTCATGTCCGTCCCCGCAAGACTCGCAATCATATCCCCATCACCTCGCCCCCAAATTCTGTAAAGCAGACTCCTGCGTCCAAAGCGATCGTGAGCAAAATACACGCGTTTCGCTGTCTCATGCAGCCAGGTCACGGCAAACGGCCCCTGAATACTCCGGAGCACGTCCACCACAGGATCAGCCGCCTCCATCGTAATTTTCGACAACTTTTCCCCTGCCATTTGCAGCTTCTCCGATAAGAGAATTGTATCACTGCGCTGCATCAATTTCGTCTTCTCCTCGGCGCTATCTCCTTTCATCCCGAACACTTCTCCGTTCCAACACAGGACGTTATCGCTGGAGTCTACAACTGGTTGATAAATTGGTTTATCCCCTCGCAAATGCAGTACCGCACTGTGCAGTGCAACTGTAAAGCCAGTGGGGGCGCCCTCTGCATCGGATGCCGACGTAACGCGTCTAGTGACCTGATTGAAGTGGTCGGGGCCGCGTTGGCACAGTCTCCTCTGGAGCTCGAGGTCGAATTTTGACGAAGGACGTGTGTTTCTTACATGAGAGGTATCGTCAGAATCGAGAGAGGCACCTGAAGAGCTTGGCTTAGAGCTACAAGCTGGAGAATCGTTGCATTCGGTGCAGGATGGAGAGAGAGCCGTGGCCACAAGCCCAATGCCACACATTCCCAGCAGACTTTTTTTTTGCTGTTGTCTTTTCGCGTGCTGATTGGACGACGAAGTTTTGACCTCACAGTATTAGCTGTAAGCATTTTCAAAAAGTACCCGAAAACTTTACATCAGCTCTTATGTGCATTAATATATTTCTTCTAATTTGTTTTTTAAGAGTCCTCGCCAACTAATACAAGCAGATAGCGATGACTCTTTGGTCTTAATAAGTAAAGTAAGTAGTAGATAGCAAAAACTGTTTGAATATGTAAATAAGAAAAACAAAGAGTTTAACGAATGTAGTTTTAAGAAAAATAAATCTTAATCAACCGTTTACAGTTATGCGACGTACTGTTGACTAAGCTTTAGCTATCAAAGTCGCTGCAAGACTTGCAGCTCTGACTGCGGTATAGGGGTGGTCTTCGGCGAACAGCCTTGTTGCCCTTGTGTTCAGCATACTACAGCTTTTTAGGTTGTCGTACCGTGATCAGTCTCTTTAAGTTTTTAAATAGACATCAGCCCAAATCCATCAAGTCAACCTTTTAGTAAAGTTGAGGCAAAATCGCAGTCTGAACCCCACTCATAATATACGTACGTAAATTTGTTTATGTTTCTCTTTCATGCGTACGATTGTTTACGTTTCTGTTTCGAGCATATTTGTCAAAAGGGAAGTGAATACTTCAAATATTCTGCCACAATGTAGAGCACATTCTCTCATTTTCCGGGTCGACATGAATCTACAAGCCCTCATCGCGACATTTTTTGCAGCACTGGTTGCTTGTGCTACTGCGGCCGTCGATCATGACAAAGTGAAACCCTTTCCTCAACCCGAGCCTGTCACGATATCTGAAAAGGCCGCTATCAAGTTCAAGCCGCAATTGGCCATTACACAAGGCGTGTGTGTGTCGTATCCTGCTGTGAATGCTGCAGGTGAGGTCGGCGGTGGACTCAACGATTGGGATAATGGCAACGAAGCCTGCCTGTCTGCCGCATTAGGGTCTCAGGTCTACGGTCGAGCGGGGTGGCACAAGGATCGATGGGCCATCATGTACGCTTGGTACTTCCCAAAAGATTTCTGGACGGGTTTCCCTACACACCGTCATGACTGGAAAAGTGTCGTTGTGTGGATCGACAATCCTGCTTTGGAGATACCCAAGATTGAAGGGGTCTCCATGTCCAAGTCCGACACGAAGTACAAAAAGAAGCTCAAACTAAAGGAATCCTATTTCAGTGGTGCCCCAACCAATGGCTCCAACACGTCTCTCCGATTCGAATATGATGCTGGGTTTGGCTCTACATTTATAAGTTTTAACCGCTGGGATGGCGACTACCAGGATTTGGTCATGTGGGAACAACTCACGGACGCAGCGCGTGCCACTCTTAACGACGGCAACAACTTTGGGAAAGCGAGTGTGCCGTTCAGTGACGATCACTTCGAGGACCGCCTCGACGAAGCATGGCCATTCTAACTCGGTGCTGCGAATGATTCAACCTTTCTCTCAGTAGCGCTCGTTGGAGTAGGACTAAATGGGGAGTCTACATTGGAGACTAATGAGCTAAGCATCTTTGCGATGAAGATTTACCTGTTAATTAGTGCCCTCTTGATTGGTTTAAAAGAAAAGAATAAAAAACTATAATACCAAATTTGAGTGAGGGGCAGTTTTCCATAAAGGTATTAATGAAGACCGAACAAGCATAATAATTAATAAAGCAATTATTATGCACTATTCTCGTGCGTCCGTGGTCTTTACGATCTAACCGATTCGAGTCGAATCGGTCCGAATTTCGACAGAGTACACATCCCACATGCATGTTCTCTGGATTACGTATCCAGTCCAGAGTTTTAGGAGGCGAGTCATTCTGACACAAAACTACTCTAACTTCTTATACTCGGATCCCAAAGTAACGTTTTCAGCACAAAATGGCTGTTGAAAACACTATAATATCAAGCTACGATTTAAAAAAAACTGCGACTTGTTTATAAATTATCAACATTCACTAAGCTTTCAGTGCGGCTCTAATTGCTCCGCTCAACATGTAAGTATGAAACCGCTACTCGAGTAAAGATACCGTTTAGCCATCACTCATTTGAGAGTATAGAGAATATCATATTGGTAGTAGCAGCAAAAAATGGAGAGCTGTTCCGCCGGCTCAAAGTTTTCTTTGTTTAATTGACATCCTCTCTTAATTAACTTTAATTACTTTTATTTTTCTACGTGGATTAACCCCTTATAAGCTCAGTTAGTTCAAAATCAAATTTCATCGTAATAATTATGTTAATACACTACCTTGTATATAGCATAAGCATGTTTACGTTTCTCTTTCATGCATATTTCTTATCCTATCGAGAGGGCTGTTCATTTGCTAGCCCATTCGATGTAGAGTGTATTCTCTCATTTTCCGTGTCGAGATGAGTCCACAAGCTCTCATCGCGACAATTTTTGCAGCACTGGTCGTCTGTACTACTGCGACCGTCGATCACGACAAAGTTGAACCCTTTCCTCAGCCCGAGCCTGTCAACGCATCTGAAAAAGCCGCTATCACGTTCAAGCCGCAACTGTACGTTCGAGAAGGCTTGTGTGTGTCGTTTCCTGCTGTGAATACTGCCGGTGAGGTCACCGGTGGACTGAAGGGCTCGAATGGCAATGACGCATGCAAGTACGCTCCAAAGGGATCTCAAGTCTACGGTCGAGCTGGGTGGTACAAAGATCTGTGGGCCATCATGTACGCTTGGTACTTCCCAAAAGATTTCTGGACGGGTTTCCCTACACACCGCCATGACTGGAAAAGTGTCGTTGTGTGGATCAACAATCCTGATTTGGATATGCCAAAGATTGAAGGGGTCTCCATGTCCAAGTCCGACACAAAGTATTACAAGCAGATCAGACAAGTGGCATCCAATTTTGCTGGCTTCCAAGCGATGGGTCGGCGGTACCACCGCACTTATATCTATGGCTCCGACACATCTCTCCGATTCCAACTCAAGATGGATCTGGGCTCTCCATTCATGGACTTTTCATACTGGGATGGCGACTACCAGGATTTAATCATGTGGGAACAACTGACGGACGCAGCTCGAGTTGCTCTAAACGACGGCAACAATTTTGGCAAAGCGAAGGTGCCGTTCAGTGATGATCACTTCGAGGAGCGTCTCAACACGGCGTGGCCATTCTAACTCCGCGCTGCAAATGATACAAGATTTCTACGTAATTCTCGTAGGAGAAAAGGCTAAGAGGAGACTAACGTTGATCAGAAAATCATTAAGACGCTATTGCGACTGTTACACTGAACATTTAAACAACTAACCAGAATGACCAGAATACCCGGTGACCGAGGTCATGGTGCTCTCCGAGCATGTACTCATATCAGACGCAACAGACATTCCGTACATCGGGGGTGAGGCGTTTTTCTTGAACACAAATTGCTCCCGAGCCGCCTCTTGTGTATCCATTTGTGTCGCCTCGACCACGCACTTGACGCAAAATGTGACCTTGCGCTGGGTTAGACTCAAATCTGGGGCAATAAAGCTCAGCTTCTTGGAAATCTTGCACGAGCTGCACACAGCTCCAAAGCAAAGCTTGCAAGTCGCAACTCCGCCACCCAGTTTCGACGCTTTGACTCCTTTCATACACGTCACACAGAACGGCTTGAAGGCTGGTGTACCTCTCTCACGAGCTTCTCCTTGCTTCTGCTCCAGTAGCCACGTTAACTTCTTCATCTGACCACAGTAGGAGTACTTTAAGCCAGCCATTGTGGCTTGTACCATGCCCATGACAGCCATGGCACGGATCATGTCACCACCAGGGTCCATGATACCAGTTCCGCGACAGTCCGTTCTATCCGGACCCTCTTGGTGGAAAATACCGCAGAACGACATGTTACCACGGACTCGGTTCGGTAACTCGTGGACTTCTTGAAAGTTTACAGAGTGGAACAAGTGGTAGCCCACACGCTCACCGTTTTGAAGATGAAGGATACCGGTACTCTCGACGTAGACATAGTCCCGATTGCGCACGAGACCAATTGACGCGAGTGGGATGTCAATCTCCATCCACTTGACGACCACCGATCGGAACGGGTCATCTACAGTGGGCTCAACTACCGTGGCGAGTACAGCCGCAGCGTTGAAGTCACTCAAATACGATGACTTGATCCTCATAGACTCGATCGTCGGGTTGACGATGCCGAACATGTTCTCGTCGAGTGTGCCAGGGAGTGGCCCGACCATCAGCAGTTGGGGGAGTTTAGTATTCGGAGTCGAAGACTTGCGCTCGAGATACGTCGTCGTAGGTCCCGACTTGGCGAATTTCTTCCAGCGTTTGAGGTCCACCTGCTTGCCGATGTTGAGGTGCTCTTCGTACTCCTCGAACTTGGCCATGATGATCTCATCGGTGATCTCCACGAGCCTGGCGCGGTCTTCAGCGGTGAGCGTGAGCTCCCCGAAGGGGTTCAAAATGAAACGTTGATCGTTCATCTCGCAAGTTTTCAAGTGGTTTGACCGAAAGAACTTGCGGCCTGACAACGGAAGAGGACAAATCTCGCTTGTGAGCCTGTACAGTATCCACCAGCTGATTTGATGACTTCTTGAGCTCTTAGGAGAACTGTAAGCGGTGCGAATTGGTCCTCAGCTGTGAGGCTCCTCCATAGTTAAGGCCATTTGCGCGAAAATTGTGTTATTGTATTCGCCAGGTTCTTATGACGACCACCATCAGAGTCCAATCTTGGTCTGAGGGGCCACATGCCTTGCAACTTGCACTTGCAATGGGCAATCGTTAGCGCTCTACAGTCGTGCACCTCCAATTCGACAGGGCGGACCATATCAACAGTGCCAGGGCATAAGTGCACAACATAAAGCAAAAAACAAACGCAAATCCAGTGCACTGCTATTTTATTTGTTAATTCAGTACATAATTTACGCCAATCTTCTGCATAATTTAGGCGTCCGGCAAGGCGGCAACTTCCGCGGACCGCTTAAGAATACTCTGGACGGTAGTGCGCTTTACTGCTCGGGGGGTCTTAAAGCGCTCCGTTGCCCAACGAGCAAGTTCGGAGTGAGAGCATGCAGGATCTGACTTGTGCTTCTCGCACAAAGACTGCTTTTGTGCGACATGTAGGAGGAAGGGCGATGTCCCATTGTCTTTGGCGGTAAAAATCAAAGTGTGTGTTTGTAAGAAGACGTCCGATCCAAAATTTAAAATCAGATCGATGCCGCATGTCATCCCTCGGCGAGGAGGGGAAAACCGTTGAGGTTAATTGCTAGGGTGGTGATGGGCAAAGGTAATTGCGCATCCGATTCGCGTAATCATAAAATATGGCAGGGTATCGACTGATACCGGTGTCGAATTGGAGGTGCACGACTGTATATCGATAGACTGCAACAGCTGGCTTGACATGTGAAGCACAAGTTCTTTGAATGGTGAATGAGTAAGATTTTGCTGGTACGCTCCTTGTCAACGGACATTCTACTTCAACATGGCCTGCTCAATGCTTGCCTGGCAACTGTGTGAACATCATTGAGGGCTTCTCAAGTGTATTCAACCCCTCTACATTGTATTCTGTTTTTGTGGAAAGTTGTGCATCTTGGGCCGGAAAATGGTCGTGACTAGGTGATGCTTTCGTGAGATCTCGTCGAGTTCGTAACGTCGGAGCCTGAGCTCGCATCGGACGCAACGGATGAGCCATATACACTTGGTTGGACGCGTCTCTTGTAGACGAACTGTTGGCGTGCAGCTTCCAGCGTGTCCATACGAGTGGCCTCAACGAGACACTTGACACAGAAGTTGACCTTGCGTTGGGCAAGCTCCAGGTCTGGAGTGAGGAAACTCAGCTTCTTGGAAATCTTACACGTGCCGCAAAGAGCTCCAAAGCACAACTTGCAAGTGCTACTGGACTTGCCGATACTGAACTTTGAGTTCTTGATCGGGTTGAAGCAAGTCACGCACATTGGTTCAGCGACTGGAGCTCCACGCTCCTTTGCCTGAGTGTGTCGCTGCTCAAGCAGCCACGCCAACTTCTTCATTTGCCCGCAATACGAGTACTTTAAGCCAGCCATGGTTGCCTGTACCATGCCCATTACCGCCATCACACGGATCATGTCCCCTCCGGGGTCCATGATCCCTGTCCCCTCCGGGGTCCATGATCCCTGTCCCGCGGCAGTCTGTTCGATCGGGGCCTTCCTGGTGGAAAATTCCACAGAACGACATGTTACCACGTACTCGGTTTGGCAGTTCCTGAGCTTCTGGGAAGCTGACGGAGTGAAACAAGTGGTAGCCGACGCGTTCACCATTCTTGAGACGAAGGATGCCAGAGCTCTCAACGTAGACGTAGTCTCGGTTGCGTACGAGGCCTAAAGAGGCGCCGGGAATGTCAATCTCCATCCACTTAACCACTACAGATCGAAGTGGTTCCTCCACGGACGGCTCCACGATATTGGCAAGCACAGCAGCGGCACTGAAGTCGTTTAGGTATGAAGACTTGATTCGCATGGCTTCGAGAGTCGGGCTGACGAGACCAAACATATTCTCGTCTAGTGTACCGGGCAGCGGGCCAGACATGAGCAGAGCAGGCAACTTGGAGTTTGGATTCGTGTTCTTCCGCTCGAGATACGTCGTCGTTGTGCCCGAGTTCGAAAACTTTTTCCAGCGCGTGAGATCGACTTTCTTGCCAATGTTCAGGTGCTCTTCATACTCCTCGAACTTCGCAAGCACCAGTTCATCAGCGATGGTGACCAGCTTAGCTCGTTCTTCTGCAGACAGTGTCAGCTCTCCGAAGGGGTTCATTGTGAAGCGCTTGTTATCCATTTTGACGACGATCTACAAGTCTGTAAATGACGTCTTGGGTCTCTTCTGAACAAAAAGTGGCAATATTAGAGGCACAACAAAACTCTCTTTGACGAGACGCCAAGGACGCAACCAGCTGCAGAAATCAAACCTTATGGTAGACATTTACAGCAACCGAGGTTCCCGCCCCTCATTGCCATCACTTACCTAAAATCTGGGACATCATCCCAGAATCTAGTACAACGGCTCCACCCGCAGCAATATGGGCCGCCGAAAATAGCATGACCATAACAAAAATTGTCATAAATATCATATATAACGTAGAATACCGAGCCGATTACTGTACAGTGCTGGCACTCACTTATAAGAAGCGGTCCCATAATCACATCCCCAAGCCCTGAAAATTGGCCAATAAGCGCATCTGATAAGGAGAAATCAAAATATTTGAGCCCTGGTACTAATACCGTAGCTTTATGCCTCAAAACCAAAAGTGTTTTATCTACTATTATTGCTAAATGTATCTATTTAACTATCTAGCATAGCTAAACCTAATCAAATGCATAGCGTGTGGCTTTCAGCCAGCGTACTGAGAGACCTTGTTAGCTCTCCGACTTATGTACTAAGCGTGTGTAAGCTCTCCGGGCACTCCGTACCCCTGTGTGTTCCATACCATGTAACCCCGTTACACTCTCCCCCACTAAGATGAGAACATCCATGTTCTCGAAACCTTCTCAGTGAGGACACGTCTTGTCAAGACGGCGGAGGTTACTACACCTCACACCAGCGTTGTACAGCTCCGCGAGCTTACAATCGCCTACGCATCGTTATTGCCCACTTCTCGTCGTCGGCCCACAGCCCAATGCTCCAAGCGCACCGCGCATCTTGTTCTGAAGCGGTCCCAGACCTATGCTCGCGCTCCGCGCCTACTCCAAGAGCTGCAAACCGTTTAGAGCTAGGTTCTTGACTCGTCCGAGTCGTCAACAACAGCTCAGCGGTTAAAGACTAGCTTCACAAGCGATATGTCGGTGGTTCGATCCCACCAGGGCGTCGCCCGATTGTTCCATGAACGATTGTCCACGCTTGGACAAGCTTAAGGGCAACTCCCTTTTAGCTCAATGGTTGAGCGTTGACTTTGAGAGCCACAGGCCGATAGCTCGAACCCACCAGGACACAGTCATCTCGTTCCATGAACTATTGTTCACGCTTGGACAAGCATAAGAGCAACATCCTTTTAGCTCAATGATTGAGCGCTGGCCTTTTTAGCCACAGGCCGGTAGCTCGAACCCACCAGGACACAGTCATCTCGTTCCATGAACTATTGTTCACGCTTGGACAAGCATAAGGGCAACATCCTTTTAGCTCAATGATTGAGCGCTGGCTTTTTGAGCCACATGTCGGTGGTTCGATTCCACCCGGGCACAGCCCACTCGTTCCGTGAGCGGTTGTTATAGAACGGACAAGCTTAAGGACAACGCTCTTTTAGCTCAGTGGTCGAGCGTTGGCTTTGGAAGATACAGATCGGTGGCTCGATTCCACCCGGCGCAGCTCTCTCATACTATAAGTAGTCCGTACTCGGACAAGCTTATGGACATCACCCTTATAGCGCAATGTAGAGCTCCGGCCTGGAAAGTCAAAAACCAGTGGCTCGATCCCCGTCCATGACACACCACTTTCGCTGTTAAAGCGCATCCACATTTGGATTATGCTCATCGAGCAAGCTGTTTCAAAACAACTGTGCGTCTATCGGGACGCTTGTACCTGAACCTTGTTCAGCACAGCACGGTGCACCTGCTTCCTTCGAGACCACGTCCCCAACACATTACGAGGTCTCCCCACCTCCTGCTCCCGCTGCGAGCACCGCTTATACGTACGAGCTGACTGCTGCAGCCACGGGTCAGAGCCTGAGCTCAACTACTGACCTGTTCCCTCCCCACTCTAGTGGAAGGCGCCCAGCGCCTGGCGATGTTGTCGCGCGCCATGGTGGCGCTTTGGCACAGGATGTGCCCGGTCGTAAGCGTCCACGACGTCAGGGCAATCTTGCAGGAGGATAACATCAAACTCCCATGAGCTCTGTACGTGAGGGTAACCTCTCCACTTCACAAAGTACTGGGTACGACCCTGGCGTATACGCCGCGTCACACGGCGTTCCACGCGATAGTAGAGCTCTGCATGCTCATTGAGCAGAGCGGGAGGAGGCTTTGCCTCAGCTGGGCTCTCGCGAAGAGAGTCAGCACTTGCCGGAACGGCGTCTGCGTCGATACGACACCGGCGTCCACGACGCGAACGTTCACATTCACCGCCCATCGGTCGATCTCGATGAGATGATCCACCTTGTGGATAGGTTAGAGTCACTGCTGTTGACTCTCGGACCTTGAGCGTCCAGTCGCTCGGCTGAACGTTCAGCTTGCCTTGCTCGAGCACTTCGCTCCGCGACCCGTGACTCTGCCACTTGCCGTTGTGCTGATCAGCCTGCTGTGGGTCCACAACTTGCTGTCGTCCAGCCTCCCGTGGCCCTATCACCTGCTGTCCTACAGATGTTCGTGGCCCAGCCACCGTTGGCACCAACGCTCACCTCAGCAGGGCTTGATATGGCTTAAGCATACAAACATAGAACATCGTATGCGTAAGGTTCTTCTTCAGGAGATTGAGCGCATACGCTAAGCCGTTCCTGACCACGACCTTGAATGGTCCCATGAACCGATGTCTCAACTTCGTCTTGCAGACTGCAGACACTGCATGAGTTGGTAGATTTTTCGCGCTTAAAAAACTTGGTCACCGACCGTAAACCTCTCAACATTGCTTCTGGTCTTAGCATCTGCATATTCCTTATGCGTGTCTTGGCTTTCAGCCATAACATCGAGTACTTGACGCATTACGCTCAACCACAAAGAGACAAAGCCATCGACTTGCTTGCGAACCGTAACAGGGATGACATCTGCTAGCCGCTCGGCTATCCCTTCCCCATCAATCCCTGAGCCACTGCGTGGCGGCGTCAGTGGGACGCGAGGGTTCACCAAGCCGTTCACATAGCACGGCGTGTAGCCTGTTGAGGCGTGCACTGCATTATTTAATGCGAGCTCACGAGTGGGAGCATCTGGCTCCAGCGTTTTGGCGTCTCTGCGCATACAAATACGCTTCGGAGGATATCCTCCACAACGCGATTCATGCGTTCGGTTTCACCGTCAGTCTGCGGATCCGCTGTGGACATATCCAAACGAGTGCCAAGCACTCTGAAGAGGGACGTCCTGAACTTCGCGGTGAAGCGCGGGTCTCGATCCGAGACAATTGCATCAGGCAAGCCATGTTGGCGAAAGACTCGGTCTAAAAACAGCGAAAATGTACCCTCCACATCAATGGTGTCGACACAACTGCTAAATGAGCCACCTTTCTCAATCGGTCTACAAAGACCACAATACATGTGCTTCCCTCCTTATCCTTGGGAAGGCCAAGCACAACCCATGGACTGCCAACATCCCTTGGGGACAGGCAAACTCGCCAACGGCGCTGCCGTGCTTGGCGCGGACTTTGTCAGTTGACACGTCTCACACGTGCGTACATAGGTGCCGACCCACTTATACATCTTGGGCCACCTGTACATCGGGCTCACCGAGCCATAGGTCTTCTCCCAGCCTACGTGTCCGCGCACCGGCGTATCATGGACCTCATAGAAGACTCGATACTTCAGATCCTCATCATGAGGAACGACTGTACGAGGGTTACCCTCAGAGTCAGTGCAGTAGTACAGCAGGCCGCCATCGAGCGCGTATCGATGCAGCCTCACGCGTAAGCGCCCAGGCAATTCCTTGTCAGAGTCTTTAAACTCTTCGCTCCCAAGAGCCCGTAGCAGCGCTACGCACATGTCGTCTTGTGCATACGCTCCGCGTATCAAGTCAGGCACTGACGACGTCACTGTCGTGACATGAGCTAACTCGTAGTCCGGCCTGCGCGAGAGCGCATCGGCCACTACATTAAGCCGCCCCGGCTTGTACTTCACCTCGAAGTTATACTCGGCAAAGAAGGAAAGCCATCTTGCCATTCTCTGAGAGAGATGAGGCGACTGTGTCGCAGTGCGTAACGACGCATGATCAGTAAAGATCACAAAAGGCTTAGAGCCTAGCAGGTGTACCCTGAATTTGACTAGAGCATACTTCATTGCAAGTAGCTCTTTGTCATGAACTGGATAGTTCTTCTCTGCAGCTTTGAGCTGGCGAGACTCAAACGCGATCACGCGTTCGCGCCCTTCGGCGTCTGCTTGTAGTAAAGCACAACCGATTGCAAAATCGGAGGCGTCACAGACGACGCTAAACGGACTATCCGGGTCCGGTAGCGCAAGGATCGGAGCCTGGAGAAGGCTCTCCTTCACAGCCTCAAAGGCTCCGTCGTGCTCGACATTCCAGCACCATGGTGCGTCCTTCTTAAGGAGATCTGATAATGGCCGAGCCATCTCCGCGTAGTTTGCGCTGTACTTGTGCAAGTAATTGGCTAAGCCTAGCCACTTGCGTAAGTTCTTTTGGTTCTTGGGAACCGGCCAGTCCACGATGGCCTTGACTTTGGCAGGATCTGCCCTTAAGCCTCGCTTCCCAATGAAGCACCCGAGGAAAGGTATTTCCTCCGCGCCAAAGACGCACTTGTCCAAGTTGGCATACAACTTATTAGTGCGCATGCACTCGAGCACCGCTCGCAAATGGTCAATGTGGTTTTCCACGTCTGACTTTCCGTGCTCAGCACGACTATGGACGAATATATCGTCAAAGTACGTTTGAGCGTACGCCCGGTGGGGCCTAAATAACTGCGTCACAAGACGATTGAACGTTGCTGGTGCGTTCGACAGCCCCTGGGGCATCACCAGCCACTCCCAGAGCATACCACTCGGAGTACTCACCGCTGTCAGCGGAATGTCGCTCGCTCTCATGAGCAATTGGTAGTAGCCATCGACCAAGTCGAGCGCGCTGTACAACGTACAGCCTACCATGTTGTTCTGCAGAACATCCTTGCGAGGAATCGGTGTTTGCGCCGGGATAGTGGCCGCATTTAGCTTGTTAAAAGCATGAACAATGCGCCACTTGCCGTTCGGCTTCCTGACACAGAACGTGGGTGTCGAGTGCGGAGACTTACTCTCACGCACCATCCCTGCCTCGTGCTTCGCACGGAAGAATGCGTCAATGACGTCACACTGCTCTCTCGGCAAAGACCATTGCCTTGTTACGCAGTATTTGGTTCCAGGAACCAGGTCAATCTCATGACACACGCCTCGATCCGGAGGCAGGCCCATCGGTGGGTCTTTCGAGACAACGTCTCCATACTCCTTCATCACAGGATAGAAGGGATCCGAAGGATCTGTTAGGATCGCCGATCCACTGCTTGCGCTCAGCGCCATCTTGGTGTCCGCTAGCACCGCGTCGTCCACGACGGATGAGGAGTTCAACTCCTCCTCAGGTCCCAGCGGACCACCTCGGCTAGCTCACCTGCCTTCAAGGCTTCGCCAAACTCGGCAATGGACATATCGTCAAGCTCTAGCAGAGCATCTGCAGCGGGCAGAGTGTCAAGGCTGATGTCGCCTTCGACCTCCCCGTCACTCCGTTCACGGGTTTGTACACCTGTTCACAGCAATCACATGGAGCCCCACCGCTCGTCACGTTGGACACCTCGTCCGACGCTGAAGACGTTCCAGACGCCCTGCGTCTTCTTCTCCTCTCCCTCCGCGACCGAGCCCCGCCGGATGAGGGCGGTGTGGCGACATCTCCACCACCGGGTGCAGCAGCACCATCACTCCTCGAAGAGGATACATTATCCAGCAAGACACTCGGCTGAGAGCCAAGCGGTCCTTGACCCTCACACAGTGAGCTAGGTGTCACTCCACCTGCATCTCCTGGGCCGCGTCCAAGATGCCTCGACTCGCCGACCGCCGCCCTCGGGCCCCGTAGCGGTAGGCTATCGACCAGATCCGTACAACTCAGTGAATTACGCGCCACTCCACTCTCGTAATCACAAGGACCCAGCAGTTGCAC
This sequence comes from Phytophthora betacei, assembly GCA_011320135.1. Classification (NCBI taxonomy): domain Eukaryota; phylum Oomycota; class Peronosporomycetes; order Peronosporales; family Peronosporaceae; genus Phytophthora; species Phytophthora betacei. Next base: position 223,791 of record JAANHX010000559.1, read on the forward strand.
CGCTCAGCAGATAGCGTGCCGCACCACGTACGACCTCAGAACAAACAGCAACCTCGTTGTTTGCAATTTCTGACATACCAATGTCCAGCACTACGGCTGCCTCGGCCTCGTGCTTGCGCCAAAAGCGCTTCTACTTCCTAGCAGAGGTGGGTTCATGACTCGCCAAATCCCCACTAGGACTAGGGTGCGACGCACCCAGCGTTTTCGACTTCCAGTCGATCCATAGCTCATGGCATTCCAGCCATATCATACCAAGGATGTGGTCATACCTGACATCCAGGTCTAAGCCTGAAAAGCGTCGCACGCTATCGAAGTTCTGTGGTGTAGTGATTTCTCCGTAGCTGCGGATTATTACCCGTCGACAAAGACGTGACACCGCCCAAGATGTTCAAGCGACAAACCCTCGGTCATGTGATGTACGGAGACGCCAAGGTGCAAGGGACTCGACGGCGTCACCTCCGAACTCTCAACGAGTATTGGATACGGTCCATATGTCACTGTATCCAGGCTGTCCTTATTATTAATAATGGGCTGGCTGGATTCGCATTCAGCGGACCATCTACGGTACGAACCCTCGGTGGCGGTTGGGATGAGTTCGCGGAAGACTCAGCGACCCTTTGGAAGCACGTTCACCGTCTGGGATAGGGCGCGGACCGTTAAAGATACTCATGCGACGGTGCAGACGACGCTTGGCGTGCAAGAAGATCCATAACGGATCATTGTTCACTTATATTTGTATACTTGATTAGGACTTCTTATTAGGAATAGAACCGAAAGGGTAAACATAAATACAGAACAGAATTTCCACTCAAGCACACAGAGCGACGTCCGGCTTCAAGGTAAGCGTCTGGTCAAGCTTGTTTGAGTGTGTAATGCCTGTCGGTGAGCTCGAAGCTCTGTAGGGAGGGTTCGTCCGGCAAGGCCTTAGAGACTGTGTATTTTGTCCGATTACTATCGGGAGGTTTTACGTGACGGCTTATTGTTGCCTATTTGCACGACTGGGAGTGCTTGAATTGCATCCCTTTTATTCTTCCAACCGAGTGTTGAACACTCGGTGCCTTCGTAAAAGGCTTACCCGTGCCTGGTACCCTTCCGCTGTTGGGACCTCGAGGATCCATAACACATACTAGCTTTGCTCGTGCTAGTAGCGTGTTCTTATTTTTACTGGTTGGCCTATATAAGTAGTTGACAAAGTCCAGTTTGTCCCGGTCCAAGGGCATAACTGGGGTCTTCAGGTCCGCCCGAACGATCGTTTACTTTCCTAGAAGACGTATTGTTGTGGGAACGTCCTAACTACATTTGTAGCTAAAGTTCACGTGGGAATTCCAACACAACAGTTCTCAAACTTCACCCCAAGATCAACAGAGACCTTCAACACAGTTACCAATGTCCATGTCGCGAGACGGACAGAGGTCGTATCTCTCGTTGGCCTCAGCATACCGCTGACGCCCTTCCAGGGAGGAGCGACGGACGTAGTTGCTCGAGGCTCCCGAGCGTCTACACTGTGTAACCCAACCCTTACAAAACCTCCACCAATCGCGTTGGGTCAACAGACCAAAATGCCGCCGCGGCCGCGCATAGCCCAAACACACCACCTACTGGCGGAGGCCATCGACATCGTCAGCGCGGACAACGTGTCCGGTGGCTCTGTGAGTGAGCGGGCTATATCCGGCTCGGATATGGAAGAAATGAGCAAATCAACAATGGATTTGCTGTATAATGCCCCCCGCCTGGCAAAAAACGCACTTTCAATTCTGGATACGAAAATCGCACAAGGATATTCTCTGAAATTTATTCAGAGAGGTATTCTTTTATACGAATTAGATCTTTATAACTTAATATGACTGACATTTCTCAAAACAAAAATGCTTCTTACAAACTTTACAGGTGTCACTTCGGTTGGGTGCCGATCCTCCTATTCACAAACTATGCATTGTTGCCTCTTGCTGCTCGTTTTCTCCTGACCTTGCTTGGATGCAACCGCATTGTATACACGAATAGGGATAGCCACGTCGGGTGACGCTCAGAGTAGACGGTAGATAGACCCCATCCCTTACCGTAGTGCTGTCTTGGAGTTGCCCTCCAAATAGCATGCGACCCTCGCTTGCGGCTACGACCTACTTGCCGTTCATATGTTCACTAGCCAACTCCATTACAAACTGCCTGGGATGATCATGGGTCGCTCGATCGTGCATAGTCAACCTGCGTGTTAGGTAAGCGTTCGATCGTGCCACGTCGGTCATGGCGTGTGCTAGCATTTTAAACAATAAATAATTGGCCACGGATCTAATTTAGTCTGCCACGCCCTGCATATTCTTGCTGTATTCTCCTATGCAGGCTGGAGCTAGGTATTCTTTTGACACACTTCCTACCATTCACATGACAGGTGAAATAGTAGACGGATTTGCCTTTGATGTCATATTGACGTCGTCGCCGTAGCACCACGAAGCAGCTTGCATGCTATAGTCAGTCGATATAGCCTGGCTGTTGTCACCACGTGATCATTTAGTTTCACTAGGAATCGTGTGCCGTGGAAAATGCTAGCTGTCGGATTTAATTGACCAGTCTTTAAGCTCGGGTTCTTGCAACAACTGGACAGACGTTTAAAAATTGTTCATGGTGACAATACGTCTCGATAAAAAATGGTCCAATAACTTCTAACACGTGTTGACGTATCTTCGAGACCTTGTGATTTTTTTGTCTAAATAGTTGCGTTTCTTCAAGATCAATGAGACCATAAAGCCGATGGCCTTGATCCCACTAATTGCAGTGTAGTTTGAAATTAAGCGCGGTCCCAACATGAGCAGCACGCGACGTACCGACGGACGTGGTACTTCTCTATAGGTTTCATAGGATTGTATACTAACATGTGACGTCCTTGACTTGATCTGCACGCCACACTGGTCTCGACCATTGGTACGTTGCGCCCGACATTCAAAAGGGCTCACCGGCAAAACACGCCCACTGATTAGAAATAAGAAAAAATAGAAATGAATTTTTTATATTCATTTCTTATAATGGCAACTACCAGACCCGCAAAGTATTGACCGATTGAAGCCTTTGGCGAAAAAAAAAAACATGATCGCCACATGTACTCATCCAAATAGGAGTCGAGCTTGTCCTTGGTCATGCCTCGCATGCTTTTAATGTGGCGCTTGATACGGGTCTCCCACAGCCCCTCAATAGTATTAGTATGTGTTCCCGTTACCGGGTCTACAAAGTTGATGCTGTGGTTGACCCAGCTATGCGTGTAGTTCATAGACAGCAGGAGACGGTTGTTCTCGAGAGTATGTTGCTTGTTGCCACGTTCACAAACGTACGTAGCGAATATGTCGGACATAATCTTAGTTCTACTAAATAAAATAATAGGAAAAATATATTAAATGAGGCACCGATTACCAAAAAAGTAAATAAACTTACCGTGGCTTGATAAATTTCTTGATTATGGGAAGAAGTGTCTGCTTTGTTCGTTTGTCGTATACGATACGTCCAAACCATCAACCAGTCCCGCGCTCCACACCACCAAAAAGCCAGTGCTCCTGGTAGTGGCGGCCTCTATTGTATTTACGCTTCTTGGCCAGGCTAGTCTCGTCAATCTCCACTATGTGACCGTCACCTCCAATCTACACGCAACATACCAGCAAGTTTAGAGCAAGGAACTTAAGCATAGTAATTGTGCAGCTTCACCTTTAACTCGGTCTTCAGGAGTTCCTTCGAGCACGTTCCACAGCAGTACGCATACCAGTCGCGCACTGTGCGCTCGCTCGCCTCGGCCATTTTCACTGCCTGCGCCTGAGAGAGCCTCATGGTACATGCCAAGAGGAGGCGGACGGCCCGGTGTAGCTTTAGCTTGGCATCGTTGAAGAATGAACAGGTCAGCATGCCAATGGATTGTTTCTTTCCATCAGCATGCTTAGTCCTGCGAGAGCATCGCCAGCGCTTTCGGGCCAATGATGGCTTCATGAGGCTTCCGCAGCTCGCACGTCACCTCCATCACTTTTGAGAGGACGAAGAGACCTTCGTCCTCTACGTGGTACAAGTACGGTGTCTGCATAGTGAAGCTTGGGGCGGGGCTTGGGGCGGTACTTGATGGTCTTCAGCGCAAAATGCGTTGTGAGGGCAATTACATTGGCGGTTCAAAGTCCAGTGGGCTTATTTTTCTTTTGAATACAAAAACAAGTCAGTTACAACATGGCGATCCTTCGTTTTGGCGCCAAAAGTGGGCGTGTTCTGCTGAAAATGTTTACACAAGGTTTACACAGCATTTACTGAATGTACGAATTTCGCTTTAATTTTTTCATTGCTATTTTTTTTCTTATTTCTAAACAGTGGGCGTGTTTTGCCGGTGAGCCTTCAAAACACCACCCCCTGTGACCTTGAACAGACCCAGCAGAGGCCGTATACGTGCAGCGGGGTCACGCTCCAGCGTCGTTGGTACGGCGTTGAACCTGTAACATCGCCGTCGTGCCGTCGTGTTTTATACCGGTTCAGCGTCATTACGTGACACGTCACACTTCAGAAGTATGACACGCCATACTTCGGGATATCTGGTACATGGTACCAGGGTCGTCCGAAGCCAACCATTGGATGATGACATTGCTTTTATATAGGTGACTTATGGTTTGTTTATTTAGCTCAAGCTTAGCCTACCTGTAAATATACTCTGTTTACAACCTACCTTAAACTGGTCACTTCGCTCCCTCTAGGTAAAAGGGGACATGTGAACTGCCGTTCACTAAGAGTTTGTAAACTCTCGGAAGCCAACTTCCTCTAACGCAAGGTACTGCGTGACCCCGTCACAAGCTGGATCGAACTCTTGCCATCGTGGCAAATTCTGGAATGAGGTCCACTCACCAAGCAATATGGACATCTACCCTTACCCTACCCTTTCCTTGACCCTTGCCGATTCGACCTCTGTCAGCTTATACTTTTTTGCCGCAGAAATTAACTTGATTAATGTATCGTGCCCTCTTTTTTGGAGCCATTTATTTGAAGCCGCTCACTATAATACGTCGTAACTTACGACTTTTTCCCTCGTAACTTACGACATTGGTAACCGAGGGGTTAAAATGACTACATGAATGCACATTTCACCATGTCGCCTTCGAACCACCTCCGCCTGGCCTCCTGACAGGAATCGAGCATTCGATTCCGACTGAAAACGCCGGTCCGTTCTTCTGGGTATCCTGCCTTACCAAAGACGACGAAGAATCCGAGACCCTCGCCAACGACACACTAACAGCCAAAGATCAGTTAGATAGCAAAAACATAAGCCGGCAGTGCTTTGTATCCACTCGGTGGTGGTAGACCAGGCTATTACTAAAGCCTGGCGTCTAAAGTTTAGACGCCGGGGACTCCCCACGCAACTACTTGACCGATACGTGGAAGTTATTCTGGACTCGCAGCCTCAAGTAATACGCAACAGGTCCCTTTCCAAGGCCAAACTAGTTGGTTTCAATGTAAACTGCGTGCTCTCCGTGACGCGGCTGTCGCCGGTTGTGCACGGCCAAGAATCGTGGCTCGAGCTGTCGCTGGACTGCGAGAAAGCGAGGCTACCGCCACTGAGCCGGGTTGGATACATCGGTGAATGTTATATTTATGGCAATAATGAGTTCCTAGTATTGTTTTTCTTAGGTGGACGCGTTTCTAGCTAGCCATTTCAGGGCAACCCGGCGGCTGTGGTGTTACAGTCGTGCACCTCCAATTCGGCACCGGTATCAGTCGATACCCCGCCAGATTTTATGATTAAGCGAATCGGATGCGCAATTACCTTTGCCCATCACCACCCTAGCAATTAACCTCATCGATTTCCCCTCCTCGCGGAGGGATGACACGCCGCATCGATCTGATTTTATATTTTGGATCGGACGCCTTCATACAAACACACACTTTGATTTTTTACCGCCAAAGACAATGGGACATCGCCCTTTCTCCTACATGTCCCTAACTCTAGCACAAAAGCAGTCTTTGTGCGAGAAGCACAAGTCAGATCCTGCATGCTCTCACTCCTAACTTGCTCGTTGGGCAACGGAGCGCTTTAAGACCCCCAAGCTCCCGCCTAATACAACTGCCGTACTGCAGCCCATGAACTAGGGCATCATAAAGTGCCTAAAGAATGAGTACCAGAACAAGAAGCAAGCCGCGGAGCTGGACCTGTTCTACAAGGGCGTTTCTTACAGGCCGGTCGACGTTTACTCCGCCATGAAGTGGTTGTCTGAAGGCTGGAACAACATATCTGCAAAGACTATTAGAAACTGTTGGTGCCACACAGGCATCATCTCAAAATTAAACGTAAATTTTGTACTAAATTAACAAAACAAATATCAGTGCACTCGATTTGCGTTTGGTTTTTGCTTTACGTTGTGCACTTATGCCCTGGCACTGTTGATATGGTCCGCCCTGCCGAATTGGAGGTGCACAACTGTACTCACTTCCGCAGTGTACCGCAAGGAAGGGGCTTCAGATTGGATGCAGCGTGTGGCGATCGAGAACAACTTAAGGGGCTGTTTCATTTGAGAATAAGTTAGGAATAGCAGCTGTCGATATAGCAATTCAAATGAAACGCATTCGGAATATCTTGGTAGCGTAGAAATTGATATCACTTTGTGAAGGGACTTAGCTCAGTGGCCAAAACTGATCACTTTGGACAAACGGGGGTAGACAAGGAGCTAAACGCCAACCACAGACGGCGCTTCTGCGCAGCAAGACTCGCAAAGGCTCCACAGACCCAGACAGAAGCATCCTGTTGCTGGAATTACCGAGTTTCGGCGCTTCATTAGCCGTATTCACCGGCCAACCGCTATTCATAAACTCCCCAAAGTTCCTGTACGTTCCGATTGGCCTCGATCTACGCTGCAAAGCTGTTTTGCATGCTGTGCTGACCTTAGGTAATGTCTACTAACTGCTAAACGTGAACCTTATGCAGGTATTGAACACGAAGACATAATCGCCCAAACAAACAAGCTCATCTATTTACTGAACTGGGTTTCGCGTTAGAAAGGTATTGGTATATCTACTGATGCTCCGCTTTAATAATTTCTTGTGAGAATCTCTTATGTGCTCACGACTTCATGTTTTACTCAACAATAGAATGATAAGAGAAGCTGAAGCCCGTTTGGGCAATCAAAGGAAAAAAACGTGCCACAAATTGGACTGTGGAAGGGGTATGACATGGACAACTCATCTTGAATCAAATTATTGATGGTATTGACAGTATGTGTGTAGACTGTCGAGCTACTGAAGCTTCGCTTCCAGGAGGAGGACACCATTGTCAGATTTATTACGAGAAGACGAACTGGGAGATGGTAGCGTCGCGCCTGAGCACAGCGCGTGACTGGGAGTCGTGTCGCAGTCGACTCAAGACTCTAACCGCGCAATACAAAGTAAGATAACGCTTAAAGGTATATAGTATTTGATTGTTAACTCCCGTTGGAATGCTAGTTTATAGAAACTGCTGAGAGAAGCCACACAAACTGGCAACAACGTTGAGGATGCTGTAGTTTATCCAGCCTATTGGGATACAATGCTAGAGTGTTTGGGGCCTTTCAGCGGGTTGAATGGAAATGCTATTGCCGACAGTGAGGGCAGTCTGACCACCCTTTGTTCTACAGAGGTAGGCCGTGATGGCTCCGACCGTGGTGATACCTCTGACAGTGAAGACGCTGGGCACCAAGCAAACACCGAATGCCAGCGTCAAACGAAATCCAGACAAAGCAAACGACATTCGGTTTTCTTGCCAGCCAAAGATGCACCTGTCAAGAGATCAAAGAAGGACCGTGACTTGTCAACCTTGGCGTCGTCAGTCTCGACGTTGGTCGACCATATTGTCGGGCAGCCGGCGGCTCCGAAAGCAAGTGAATTGTCAACGGTCCATGCAGAGTTGGCGTTAGTTCGTCGAAATGTTGCTGAAGTTGGAGATCGGGTTGCCGACATAGAGTCCAAGCTGGACGCAATAGCAGACACTGTGGCGGATTCAGTGACGAAGGCAGTACTGGCAACTGTAACTGCCATGTTGGCCCGAAGGTAATTGTTGCATTGAAATTAAATGGTGACGGAATTTACTAACATGCTAACAATTCACTGCGTTTTTGATGACCTGCTTGTAGTTCTTCTGCCGCGCCTTCGTCTACTTGAAAAGTTTCAAAGCACCCGTTGCCATCGTCGTTATGCTGAACCATGCTATCTTGCATGCTGTTGTCTCTTTCTTCAAGTACCAGGGTTTCCAGCTCCAATAGGGTATTGCGCTCGTTCGTTAAGGCAAAGTTATGTAGCACGAAGCAACTTGCAATTATTTTTTCCGTCTTCAACGTCGCTGTTCATATCGAGTTCTCTTCTCAAAATTTGGAAACGGCCTTTGACAGCACCAAATGCCATTTCCACCGACATGCGTGTTCTTGAATGTGACTTGTTGAACTTGTTAACTACAGGGTTGGCTCGCTCGGTGTGGGCAAAGGGTGTGAGCATGTAGGAGCGTAACGCATAGCCAGCATCTGCTATGAAGTGCATACCCACAGGCAACCTTTGTTTGACATACTTCCCCATTAGACTCCGACTCCACACAGACTGGTCGTTGCAACTCCCTGGTCTAACTGAAAAAGCCATAAATCTCTGATGAACATCTACAATAGCCATCACATTGTAAGCTGGAAACCCCTTACGACAGTACCATCCCCAAAACGCCGCCGGGCGAGAACGCTTGATTAGAGTTCCATTAATAGCTCCAGCTACGTTTGGAATTCCGCATACACCTTCAAAACCTGACGCTACCTCAGACCACTCTAATACATTTCTAGGATAAAAAATAAAGCGTCCTCGCTCACAATACAATATATGAATAATTCGAGTTAAAGCGCGGGAGCCTGTAGACGTACTGACACCAATTTTTTGGCAGACGTCTTTCAAACTCCCACGCGATCCGAGGTAACAGAGTACAAGAGCTACCTTTTTCCTAAGAAAAAACTTTCTGCTCCTACCCAAGGAATTGGGATTGCCCTTGTGATATGTTGACCATTTGGCCTCGAGAAAATTTACAACAGCTTCGAAGCACTCACGCCCAACCCGAAAGGCGCTTCGAAGGCTGGCATCATCCTGCCGACGGTCATCGTTGAGTATAAAACAATTTGTTCTTACTGTGTGTACTTCCTTGTCAGCATCGCGCATACACCTACCGTCAACGTTAAGCAAAAATGCATATGCGCAAACTATTACACAGACAACGGCAGCAGCGACTTCGTTGTCCATTGCGCTTTGCTGAAGCTATTTGGAAACTGACACCCGGCCTTCTCGAGTCCAACAATGATGTATCGGCTTGTACATGTAATCCTTAATATTCTCACTATTCTGACTTTCAAGCTCAGAATAACCTATTTATTTTATTAGCCAATAAAAACTTTGTATTCCTTGCCAAGGTTAGGGTAGAATATCTTTGCGGTATTCCTATTCCACTTATTCTCAAATGAAACAGGCCCTAAGCGAGACAGTTTATGCTGCTTCTCGCGCACGTACTGCCCAGACTCCAAATAACGTCATCGAGTACGATCTGCAGTGGTTTACACCGGGTAACGTCACAAAATCGCGAAAAATAGGACACTTATGTGAGAAAATTTAGTATTACTGACGCTGGGGTTTCTAATGGGATACCAGGAAGCTGTGTGGACATGTACCTCTGTCGACGGCTTTTGCATTACACGATGCTGGTCACGTGACATCGAGCCAACGCTTCGCTTCCACACGTTTACATGTAGTGGGTAAGGTGTAGAGTGAGACGTCCGCAAATGATTAAGGATTTCCACACACTTAGGGGTCAAACAAACATGTACATTAATGAGAGCTTATGCAATGACCATCAGCTCGATCCGAAAAGGGACGAGGAGAGGCGGGTATTTCTTGTTCGTAGCTCTTGTTCTCCAAATGCGAAGTGAGGAGTGGAGGCCACGTGTGTGGTTGGCGGCTTTCGGGAAGTTCACGTACCGGTACTACACCGGTAATACCGGTCACGGATAATCTCGTGTGGAAAACACAATTCCCTTCCTCCGCTCCGCTCCACTATGGAATACACCCTATTGATGGGGAGGCCATCCCATCGACGATCACCTAAGGACACACATTTTCAATGCACTGTTATCGGTAGGTCAAATGCGATATCATTACGCTATTACCAATGAATAGGAGACACTAAAAGCAACTGGAGATAGAACGTCCCACCTTTCACTTGTACAGTACTTTGTATTGACTACTATGGTTATCGTCCCATTTTTCGCGATTCCATACATAATGACCATAAATTATGACCATATACCTTTGTTTTTTACGTACCTGGACGCAGAAGCTGCTCGTGCTGACGGACTTCCCGGAACAACCCACGACGCCTGCAGGGCCTACTGTGGTGTTAAATGAATTTGGTCTCTGTGTTATGCATTCAGCCAAATGTTATCGTTGACGTGAAGCGAGCGACCACAGCCCTACTCGTTCGCGTGACATCTGAAGGCTTCATGATGCTCGAGCCGGACTTTGTGCAACTGGCCACGTATGACGTACGCGGTGTCGCTGTCACTGCTGAAGCACCCGCCGCCATAACAATAATTTTGGAGACTATGATTTTACCAAAAAAACGTGAACATCCGAAGCCGGCTCTTCGCTCCTCGTGGTGGGATGAACGAAGATCCGGTCACGGGTAGTGCTCATTGCGCCTTTGGGTCGTACTGGGCCCCACTACTTGAGAAAACGACGAACAAAGCACAGTGACCTGCGTGGTCAGCTGTTTTCATCGCCGTAACCTGAGATGTCTATGATTTGAGCGGAAATTGTTGCTACTAAAACCTAAGAATTGAGATAATGAAGCTACATTGAAAAGATCTTTAAGTTTCCTAATAGTTCACCACTCTCTTGATAAAGTAATACGAGTAGTTCTCCCAAATACCCTTGTATCGCCCGTACCCTTTAATCCTGCTTGGATCCGCGTTCAAAATCTGCCTGAAGACGTCGTCTGCTGCAAGCCCCTTCGAGTACCACTTGCTGAACTGCGCGGTCTCCAGCTTCTGGGCAATACCCTTTGATTTCCATCTAAGCTTCCCGACTAAAATCATCGTCGCCAGCTCTTTCTCACCAAAAACGTTCGTCAGAGCGGCAAGCATCGCGCCATCCGGGTCCTGTTTGTTGACATTCGCAGCATGCTGAGCCCAAATTTTAAAGTTGGGGCTCGAAAAGAGCTTAGCCACCATATCCGTCTCGATAAAGTTGTCCTTGCCGATGGGCATTTTGCTTAGCCCTAACGTCTTGAAGGCGTTTGCGAGCGAATCGTCTGCCTTGAGTAGACCCTGAAGCTCTTTAGTCTTGCTGGACGTAAACACTTGTGCGATCTTGTTAATACCGGGAATATTCACTCTCTCGTCGTCCTCATCGGACCTGTCAGCTCTCAGATTCCTCTTAGCGAGGTTATTCTGAAACTCTCGAGTCGGAGCGCCCATTAATTTTTTCGAGTTGGACTCCCTGGTCGCGTCAGCATACATTAACAAATACACAAAAGCGACCGCCAAAAGAACAAGCTTGTTCATGGCTAATTTTTTTTTGGAATTCTTGAGATTTGAGCACTAGGTAGTGGAGAGAGAAATGTTTAATGGCAGCGAACTTTAAGGGCTGGAGCAGCCTGCTACCGTACAGTACCGGTATAAATTAAAAATTGAATCATGGGGGGGGGGGGACAATGGCTATGCTATATTGACTTTTCGATGAGCGGGCATTAACTACAAAACGATAAATCATGGGCTACTGCGGGCAACTGACAGGACAACCCATGAACATTATGCTTCGAGGTGATGATGCGTTCAGAAACAGCTGGCATAAAAAACGTCGGTACATGTATCAATTTTATTGTGGCCATGTATGTACTGTAATCTATCAGTTACATGTACATGTACCAGAACAAAGTCGTGTGGTGCAAGAAGACAGCGGATTTTGTTTTAATTTAAGTCAAGGATAGAGGCACCAAACAAGAGCTCGTAGAGCTTTATATGTTGGGGCACCAAACAACTTACCGGTAAAGGCACGAAACCAAGAACGTTTTATTACCCACTGCGCACTTTACGAGAGAGTTGGGCTGGTAAGACCTCAACACTTTACAGTTGAAAATGCAATATTTATAATGGTGCATAGGAACATATTGAAAAAGGGATTAATTATTAGCGTTATCTTTCGAAGTTGCAGTAAATACTTACTGCAACTTTGGGCCTTGCTGTGAGGGCATCCTATATAAACAATGCATATAAGTATCTCAGGTTTCTACTTCGAAGTATACTAATACTGACTAAGAGTGAGCTGGTGCTGGTGATCCTTACTCAGCTATAAAATCAATGTACATACCTAGATCTTTTATCAGTACAAATTATGTAACGGGGTACGTAGCCCTAAGGGTACCCTGGTTACATGAAGTGTGACACGTCATACTTCGGGATATTTGGTACAAAGTACCAAGGTCGTCCAAAGCCAACCATTGGTCAACGACATTGCATTTCTATAGGTGACTTATAGTTTGTATTAAACCCAAGCTTTATCTAACTATAAATATACTCAATTTACATTCTACCTTAATTAGGGCACTTCGCTCTCTTTTGAATAAAGAAGGGACCTGTGAACTGCCGTTCACTGAGAGTTTGTATACTCTCGGAAGCTAACTTCCTCTAGCGCAAGGTGCTGTGTGACCCCGTCACACTTGGTAGCACTCGTAGTCAATCCACGCCACCGCGGGTAGACTACCTGAACCTCTCCGAAGTTCGTTGCCATGGATAGGAACGACTTCTCCCATATGAACGACTCTCAGTTCGAGTCGGTTCGGAAGATGGCAGGCATCTTCGGGATGGAGGCCCTGCAGAGCCTGGTGGTGTTAACACCGGCCGAGCAGCTCAAGCGCGTTAATGCGTTCGATGCGTACGAGCAGGGCCTCATCGCGCATGTACGGGAGAACCTGCAGGCTCCGGCGGCGGAAGCAAATCCGCCTCACCCGAAGCCAATACGGCTGAAGGTTAAGCCGTAGGAAGGGAAGGAAGGCGAGAGCCTTCACTTCTGGGTCCGAGAAGTAGAGCTTGCGATGGACGCGGCTCCGATCTCGACCGAGCAATTTGGTGTTGCTTTTACGCTCTCCAACCTTAACGGCCGTGCTAAGAGTTGGATGTATACACGGGAAGCAAGATCCCCTGAATGTTTCACATCCTGGGCTCAGCTGTGTGAACAGCTCCGAGCCGCGTTCCTCCCGGCGAACTACGAGTACCGCCAGCGATCGCACTTCCTCTCGTGTAAACAAGGGAGGCGTGAACTGCACGAGTACGTGCAAGAGATACGGGAATTCACGGCGTCTCTAGTGGGAAACCCACTCAACAAACACGTTAAGATGACTGTGTTCATGGCCAGCCTTCGAGTGGGCCCAGCGCCCACTCAGCTGTTCCGGGTGCAGTCAAGCACACCTGAAGAGGCGATTCAAGTGGCCCTTCTGGAAGAATACAGCCATCGCCAGGCGCGTACGCCCGCCTCAGCGTGGCCTGGGAGCTCCATGTCGGCCCCCGGTCGAAGAAGCCCCAACGGACCAGTTCCCATGGAACTCGGGTCCACCGAACAGCGTGACATCCGCTGCGTCGGCTGCGAGAAGATGGACCACTTCAAGCGCGACAGTCCCGCGGAAAGACTCCGCAGACGGTCTTTCCTCAAGCCCATCCTCAAGGGTCGCTGGCAGAAGCCAGGATCCCGCGGACAGGGGAACGCCGGAAACCAGTAGGGGCGGGGCGCCCTACTGGGGAAGAACTATTTCTTCGTGATGGGTGCGCGTACCACGGGGACTTAGCCCCTGAGAGTCTTCGCACTCTCGAATCGGCGAAGAGCAGCGGCGGGTTGCTCGTAATACACGGTCGTGTACGGGGATACGATCATCCCTTTAGAATCTTGATCGATTCTGGAGCGTTGAAGAGCTTCGCACGCCGCCAGACAGTTGTTCGTAACAGCAACAGGCTGTCCGATGCTTTGAGAGAAAGCAAGGGCAACGGGAAGGTGTCAGTGCGACTGACCGACGAGAAGTTCGTCACTGTTCCAGCGTCCAAGTGGATCTGGCCGTCAAGTTTGAAGACTTTGACAGCCTCGAACAGCTCACTGTTCGCGATATGGATCCATATGATATGATCCTGGGCATCTCCTGGCTTGAGAAGCACGAGCCCTGGATCGACTGGCGAGGCAAGGCAAACGGTGCCAGCCGCCCTGCGCAGTCCGACAGAGCATTGGTGAGTCATGTTCCCACCTCTGTCAGGCCCGGGGCGCCCGCAAGGGCTGCCAGGGTACCAAAGCATTCAGCCGATGATTGGGAGTCGTCGACGTATATGACGGCTCCGCGGATGCTTTGACGGCGGCAGCGCCCAGAAGAGGCGCTGGCCAGGTGGGTAACTTCGGTCCACAGGCGGGTAACTTAGTTCCGCAGACAGCTGCAGCTGTCACGAACACTGAGAACAGCGTGTTCAGAGTGCGTAACAGAGTCCCACTCACGGTCGCCCAGACCTTAACTGAAGAAGAAGACGTCGGATACGCTTCCTGTGTGGGTAACAAAGTGCCACACGCGGTCGTCCAGACCTTAACTGAAGAGGAAGGCGTCGAACACGCTTTCTGTGTGGGTGCCACAGTACCACACGAGGCCACGAGTGTCTCGGATGTCGGAACGCCGCCATTCCAGACGTGGGAAGCACAGCTCCACGTCACGGTCGCCGTCGACGACGACGCCGCCCCCGCCTCAAGTCGGATCCGAACTTCGTTCCGATCGACGTCGCTTCAAGCGACTCGGAGTCCAGGGCCCAGGCTCCACCGACAAGGCCGGTGGAAGAGTGTTATCACATCTTCGATGGCGAGACCGGTTTGCCCGTCAAGGCATCTTGTGTCCATATGAAACCGTTGCCAGAGGTTGCAGAAATACGGAACTTCGAGGAAATGACGGTCGAGTCTTTTCTGTCCAACCTCAAGGTTGAAAAGGTTGCCGAGATGGTGCTCATAAGACCTGAGACCACTCGGGAGGAGTTGATCTCCTCCTTTGTCTTGGACGAGAACGTCTGAAAGACCTAAACAAGCAGCGTCCGACGCGCTGGGATTCTGAGATCCTTAAGAACCCCAAGGATCCGGTGTATACTTTGGTGACGGAGTATGCGGACGTGGTAAACAAACACCCACCGCCCCAACTCCCACCGGATCGAGATGTACGGCATGAGATTGATCTCGTGCCTGGTACAAAGTATTGTGTCACGCGACAATGTCCTCTTCCGCGCGAACAGTGCGAGGTCATTGATGCCTTCTTCGCCGCGCAAGCGAAGGCAGGCATGGCGCGGGAGTCGAAATCCCCGCACTCGACGCCAACGCTCTGCGTTCGGAAGCCGAACGGAAAGTGGCGTCTGGTTCATGCTTGTAACAAGCTGAACAACGCGACGGTGCCGGCCCAAACACCAATCCCACGAAAGGATGTGTTGTTAAACAACATGGCCGGGAGCGTACTGTACAGTGCGCTGGATTTGGTAGACGGATACTACCTGATCCTGATGCGAGAGCGTGACATCCCGCTCACCGCAGTGAGCACTCCAAGCGGCATTCTTTCGGAGTGGCTCGTCATGCCGCAGGGCTTGGCTAACACCCCGGCGACGTTCAATCGTCTGGTGACGCAACTATTCCGCCCTTTGCGTACCTTCGTACAGACGTACTTCGACGACATATTCGTCCATAGCCGTGCCGAGGGAGGCAAGACGGCCATGGAGGTGCATCTAGGACACCTCCGTCGAGTGTTGGACGTAATGCGAGCGAACAAGCTCTACGCCAACATCGACAAGTGCGTTTTCGCGTCACCAGAGATTAAAGTTCTCGGTTGCTCCGTAAGCAACGTGGGCGTTCGGGCTGACCCAGACAAGGTCAAGGCCAAACCAGCATGGCCGACGCCCCGATCCCAAAAGGATCTTTGAAAGTGGTTGGGCTTGGCCAACTACCTTCACAAGTACAGCGCAGGGTACGCGGGCTTAGCAAAGCCATTGTCGGGCCTCCTTCAGAAGGATGTTGACTGGCGCTGGGACCAAGAGCACCAGGATGCTTTTGACAGCATCAAGGCCAGTCTACAAGAGGCCCCTGTCCTGGTCCTGCCGGACGAGACGAAGCCGTTTAGCGTCGTCTGCGATGCCTCCGAATACGCCATCGGGTGTGCATTGCTGCAAGCCGACACGGCTGGACATCAACGAGTCATCTCGTTCCAGTCCAGGCAGCTCAAAGCCGTCGAGCGGAACTACTCTGTCCACGACAAGGAGCTCCTGGCAATTAAATATGCCCTTGTGAAGTTCCGTGTTCACCTTCTGGGCTCTAGGCCCTTTGTGATCTACACAGACCACGCGTCCTTGAGGACGGCGACTAACTCGCCTCACCTCTCCCAAAGGATGGCGAGGTGGCTGTCCTTCTTCGCGGAGTACAACCTCCGCGTCGAATACAAGCCGGGCAAGCTCAACGTGCTTGCGGATGCCCTCTCTCGGCGTCCTGACTACGAGTTGGCCCAGATCACACGGGTGACAACGGATCTATATGATTGGATACGCACGGCGTATCGGGATGATGAGACTGTCGCGCCTATCGTCAAGTTCCTGATGGCAGGAACGAGCGCGAAGTCCGACTGGCTCTCGTCGCGACAGCGCTCCCGGCTCCACCGATATGAGCTGAAGGATGGCCTCCTTTATTACCGGGTGAAGCCTAATGAACTTCCACGGGTGGTTGTGCCCAACGATGAGAATCTGAGGTTCGACATCTTCGCGAAGGCGCACGACGCGCCCTACAGTGGCCACTTGGGTTGCGAGAATACCTTTCTGTCGGTATCTCAGGCCTTCCGGTGGACCCACATGTACAAGTGGGTCGCCCGGTACGTCAAGACATGTGAAACATGTCAGCGGGTCAAACCCGTAGGGCACGCTTCGGCTCCACTACAGAGCCTGCTCGTACCGGCTGACTGCTGGAAGTCGATGAGTCTCGACTTCATCTTTGGGATTCCCGCCGACGGACACGGCAACACCGGAATTTTGGTGTTCGTGTGTCGGCTGAGCAAGATGGTACATCTTGCTCCGGTTCCCGTCACTGTTACGGGCGAACAAACCGCAAGGTTGTTCGTCGATGGCGTGTTCCGCTATCACGGTCTCCCGGAGACGATTGTCTCGGACCGAGACCCGCGGTTCACTGCTGCGTTTTGGAAAACGCTGTTCCCTTTACTGGGAACACGTCCGCAGATGTCCACTGCGGACCATCCGCAGACAGACGACCAAACAGAGCGCGTCAATCGAGGGCTCGAGGACACTCTGCGCAGTGTGTGCGCGACAGCACCGCGTACGTTGTCGACCCAGCTTCCAGTTGTTGGGTTTGCGCTCAACAACGCGGTGCACGCGTCCACGGGGTTCACGCCGTTCTAATTGAACGGCTTCAGTCACCCCAGAGTGCCTCTCACTCTTCGAGGAGACACTGATTCCTCTATTCGAAGTGGGGGAGAGGCTCGGAAAGCCCTTTCCTCCCAGGTCTCGGATGTGAGACCAGTTTCGCTGCGGAAACAAGTGGAATCCTTTATGGATACCAAGCGGAGCGTTGTCGGCAGGGTCCGCGATGCCATGGCAGCGGCCCAAGATAAACAAAAGGAGTACTCCGACAAACATGGAAGAGGAAACTTAAGTGTATTAAAAGTGGGGGGCTTAGTGTTACTAGACACGAGGAACCTACCTCTTGACACTGTCAGCACTGTCGACAGCAACAAGCTGAAGCACCGCTTCATCGGACCATTTGCGGTCCTGGCCAGACATGGTGCGTCGTACACCATCGACCTGCAAAAGTCAATGACGACGCACCCGATGTTCTATGTTGGACGTCTCAACCGGTATTTTGATCCGCAGGGGGTTGCTGACTCGCAGACCCACCTTGACCCAGCTCCTCAAAGCGAGGGCCGGTCACAGACGTCGACGAGGGCGTCGGAGCAGGCACCCAAGCCTCGGTCGGAACGGCAAGGCTGCGGTCAAGACCGTACGCCGGAGGGGCTCCGTACGAACGGACCCCGGAGCCATATGTCGAGTACGCTGAGTACGGCGGGTACGCACCATACGCGTACGTCTGGGAGTGCGTCGAAGGCGGCACCGGACGTGGCAGCAGAGCCTCGATCCGTCGAATCATGCAAAAGGCCTCGTCCAGATCGGACGAAGAGGCCCGGCGATCCACCCGCAGGTGCAGGCTCGCGACCTCTCGCTCCACCAGGTCCAGGCGGCCCGCAAGACGAGCGAGCTCGCCCTGATTCCCGGTCTGGGCGGCAGCATTACCGCCAGTCCCAAGGCCAAGTGCAATCTCAAGCACGAGGACACGTTGACGGAGGCGGTCAACCTCAGGGTCCTGTGTCGGACCCGCAGTCGGAGCACTCGGACGAGAGTGGCTTTCGGGAGGCGCCGAGTACTCGTACTCGTACGAGGGCACTTCCGCTCCTGCTTGACCGGAATGGAGAAGTCCACTTCCTTGTGGAGCGGGTCCTCCACGAGCAAAGGCGTCGCGGTAAGCGACAGCTCCTCGTGGCGTGGAGGGGTTGTGCCCACTCCGAGAACTCGTGGGAGCCGATTGAACGGCTCCTGATTGACTGCCCGAAGGCTGTCGCAATCTGGGAACAGAAGCGGTGGCAGCTTCATAAGTAGTCCGGGGCTTCTTGCCCGAACGCGGTACGGATGTTGGATGCACTCCGTACCCGCGCTCATCGTGAGCGCTGGAAGCCGCATATTTCAGGATGTCCCTTGGCAGCATGCGCTTGCTGACCAAGTGGGCAAACCGAATACTAATATCACGCAGGTCCAGGATGCGGGACAGCAGCTGATCTTCATGGAGTTCCCGTAGCTCCGTGGGTGAGTACTTGAGAGACTCTACCCATGCCCAGAACATGTCCCCAGGTAGGATAGCACTCGAGAAGAACCCAGGGGTAGCTCCAGAGAGGGTAGAGACCACCCCGGTTCTCGGGCTTCTTATGACACGTAGTGAAGTCCTTAAGAGGGATGCGGTGTGGCGTGAGAAGCACACACCGAGCATCCTCCAAGTTGTCAACGAACAGCTGTTCCTTCTGAACAAGGGCACGTTCATAAATGACCCTAGAAGTGTGGCCGCCCACAAGGCCACGAGGAGCGACGAGAAGATCTAGGAAGAGGTCAGCCCCAGAGCTCTCCTCGGGAGTTGATGGCAGCTTCCTGGCTGACGGGTGCCACCACCGAACCCCCACGCACACACTGGGCAGCTTGGAAATCCTTCTGTTGCTGGTCGAGGCCATTCGTGACCTCCCGGGGCTCAGCGATATCACCCTCCTCCTCCTTTTCTCCCTCCTTCTCCTCCGCTTCATCCGAGGAGTCAAAGATGCCCCGATGGGAGTGCTGAGTCTCCTTCTCCTCGCGGAGTGAAGACTTAGAGGCTGTACGCTTCTTTGAGGGCTTGGCGCCTTCGGCTTTAGAGGCCTTTGCACGCGCAAGACCCTCGCAAGCGAGAGACGTTTGCGAGGATTCTCTTCCTCATCGCCACCAGCTTTGGGAGTGCCCTTAGCCTTAACGGCCGGACTCTCAGAGCTCACAGACGTCCTGGGACTGTGATCACCCTGATCACTAGCGAGCCGCTGCATGCTGTCATTCTTGCGCTTGCTGGGCACTTGGCTGTGCCCTCCCGCAGAGCCCGCAGGATCATCGTGCGTGCTCTCGGACTCGGCTTCGCCCTCACTGCCAGAGTCGAACTCACGTTCTACGAACCGAGGGTTCGGACGATTGTCTGGAGAGACCGAGGGTGACGGGCTGCGGCGCTTACTGGTTCGCTTGCCCTCAACCTTGTCGCCCAATTAGCCGATCGTCTCGTAGGCCACCTGAGTAGCCTCCTTAAGTGCCGAGCCTTTGCCGTGAGGCTTAGTGCTCTTCGCTTGCGCCTTTCCGGCAGCAGCCTTGGTGCGTGTCTTCGCACCGCTCTTAGCAGTGCCACGGGGCATGGTTAGCGGTCGAAGTGGAAGACCTGGAAGAAGAGCGCACAGACTGCTGCTCGAGGCTCTAACTGTGAAGTGAGCCTCCGCCGCGCTCGTGCGGCCAAGTCGATGGTTTTCGACTTTGAGAATGAAAGTTTGTGACGAACGCCTCTTCATTCTGATTGGTCGGTAAGCCGAACCTAAGTGGGGGAGGATGTAACGGGGTACGTAGCCCTAAGTGTACCCTGGTTGCATGAAGTGTGACACATCACACTTCGGAAGTATGACACGTCATACTTCGGGGTATTTGGTACAAAGTACCAAGGTCACCCAAAGCCAACCATTGGTTGATGACATTGCATTTCTAAAGGTGACTTATAGTTTGTAATAAACCCAAGCTTTATATACCTATAAATATACTCAGTTTACATTCTACCTTAATTAGGTCACTTCGCTCTCTTTTGAATAAAGAGGGGACCTGTGAACTGCCGTTTACTGAGAGTTTGTATACTCTCGAAAGCTAACTTCCTCTAGCGCAAGGTGTTGTGTGACGCTGTCACAGTCTTCATTTGGGCATCTTCCAGCGCCATGCGCTGCCTCACAGAGCCCGTCGTTTCCGTACGCGGTGATCTACTGGCACGCCACGTGCCACTTCTGCTGCGCTCCTGCATTATAATCAGGACCTGCTGTGCTGGGGTCTACACCACGGCACTGTCCGCTCCAAAAATAAATTATGGTGAATTGGCTTTCTTACCTTAGTCAGTGTATGCATGTTTGCATAAAACAATTATAAAAATAAGGCCGTGTTCGATCTAAGCTAAAACCAGCTGTTATTGTTATCGAAGAGCTGGAATGCTTTATTCCGCTAAGAAACACAAAAAATGACATCGAGCAGGATAGCTACAAACGACTGGTTTCAAAATTCAGCTCTGGGTTGAATTTTGATTCGTCCTCCTTTGCGCCTTCAAATCCAGATGGAACACGATCACTTATTTTTATCTTTATTTTACTTAACAAAACGACTGTTCTACAGCTCTAGCTTATTTTCAAACAAGCTGGATTTGCCCCTGCAAACCGAACACGGCCTAAGTTTTTCATCACAGTAGCAAAATAATCTGAGGTGAGGTAGCGAGACCAAAATGGGACTTCTTGTGCTAAAGCATATCCTGCGCCTGCTTCGCAGCCTCAGCATCTGTGTCGAAGCTACTCTATGATTTCGACTTTCAACCATTTTTTAGACCTTTGGTACTTTTATATACCTATAGTTTTGAAGATGGGGCGATCCAATTGAGAAACGAGTCTTATGAATTCAGGTCTGAATGATCTACTACATGTACTACTGTAGTACGACGCACAGATGACCGGACTTCATTTTTCGGATGATTGAAATCGTGGCGCAATTTTCTTACGCTACTCTTGAAATGACTACATTCTTACATGAATGCACATTTCACCTTGTCACCTTCAAACCACCTCCGCCTCGCTCCCCTGATTCGATTCCGACGGAAAAACGCCGGTCCGTTCTTCTGGGTATCCTACCTTAGGGAATGGGAGAATGGGTGTCATGAGACTGCAAAACTCCAACGTGGAGGAGTCGGCTGTATGCTTGACGAGCGTTAACCCTATGGGAGACGATAATCACAGAACCTTATTGCCCTTATTGGACCATGAGTCGACAGTGCTTTGTATCCACTCGGTGGTGGTAGACCAGAGTCGCCGGCATCTAAACTTTAGACGCCGGGGACTCGCCACGAAACTACTTAAGCGATACGTGGAAGTTATTCTGGACTCGCAGCCTCAAGTAATACGCATCACGCCCTTTTCCAAGGCCAATTTAGATGGTTTCTATGTGAGCTGCGGGTTTTCCGTGACGCGACTGTTGCCGGTTGTGCACGGCTAAGATCCGTGGTTCGAACTGTCGCTGGACTGCGAGAAAGTTAGACTAACGCCACTGATCCAGGTTGGATACATCGGTGAATGTTATATTTATGGCAACAATGAGTTCCTAGTATTGTTTTTCTTTTTCTTTGGTGGACGCGTTTTTAAGCGAGCCCTTTCAGGGCAACCCGGCGGCTGTGGTGTTGCTCACTTCTGCAGTATACCACAAGGCTGGGGCTTCAGAATGGATGCAGCGTGTGGCGATCGAGAACAACTTAAGCGATACAGTTTATACTGCTCCTCGCGCACGTACTGCCCAGACTCCAAATGACGTCGTCGAGTAGGATCTGCGGTGGTTTACTCCAGGTAACGACACAAAATTGCGAAAAGTAGGACACTATTGTGAGCTAAGTTAGTACTACTTACGCTGGGGTTTCTTATGGGATATCAGGTACTGATGTGAAGCTGTGTGGACATGCAACTCTGTCGACGGCTTTTGCATTACACGATGCTATTTACGTGACTTCAAGCCAACACTTCACTTCCACACGCTTATAAGCAGTGGAGTGTTGGTTTGTCTTTTGAGGTGTAGAGTGAGACGCAGACAGGGGTCCGCAAATGGTTATGGACTATTGAAGGGGAGGGCAAAATCCCAGCCGGGGAGATACCCCATAATCCTTGATCTGCACTATATACACAACAGGAAGTGCCCTGGAGAGGCATCATCGACGATCACCTAAAGACACACGTTTTCAAATGCACTGTTATTGGTAGGTCAAATGTGGTATCATTACGCTGTTACCAATGAATAGGAGACACTAGAAGCAACTGGAGATAATTTTTTCCACCTTTCACTTGTACTTAGTATTGACTACTTTAATTATCGTCCCATTTCTCGCCATTCCATACTTAATCGCCATAAATTATGGCCATCCTTTTGACCATACCATTGTACATCTGAACGCAAAAGCTGCTCGTGCTAATGGACTAACCCACGACGCCTGCAGGGCCTACTGTGGTGTTAAATAAAATTGGCCTCTGCGTTAGGCATTCAGCCAAATGTCATCGTTGACGTGAAACGAATCTACTCGTTAGTGTGACATCTGAAGGCTTCACGACGCTCGATCCGAACTTTGTGCAACTGGCCAAGTATGACGTACGCGGTGTCGCTGTTACTGCTGAAGCACCCGCCGATAATGCGTTGAACGTGGACACCCAAAGCCGGTTCTTTGCTCCTCGTGGTGGGGTGAACGAAGCTCCGGTCACGGGTAGTGCGCATTGCGCCTTTGTACCGTACTGGGCTCCACTACTCAAGAAGACGACAATCAAAGCACAGGATACATCACATTGGACCTCGTGGCGGCTGGACGGGGTCGCGTTCTATTGTAGGGCGAAGGGGTTATCGTCCTCCGCGGTCAGCTGGCTTCATCGCCGTAAGGTTGCTACTAAAGCAAAACAATTGAAGACATGAAGCTTCATTGAAGAGATCTTAAAGTTCTCTAATAGTTCACCACTCTCTTGATGATATATTTCGAGTAGCCCTCCCAAATACCCTTGAGCCTCGCGTAGCCATAAATTTTGCCTCGATTCGCCTGCAGAACCTGCCGGAAAACGTCGTCTGCTGCAAGCCCCTCCGAGTACCACTTGTTGAACTGCGCGGTCTCCAGCTTCTGGGCAATACCCTTTGATTTCCATCTAAGCTTCCCGACTAAAATCATCGTCGCCAGCTCTTTCTCACCAAAAACGTTCGTCAGAGCGGCAAGCATCGCGCCATCCGGGTCCTGTTTGTTGACATTCGCAGCATGCTGAGCCCAAATTTTAAAGTTGGGGCTCGAAAAGAGCTTAGCCACCATATCCGTCTCGATAAAGTTGTCCTTGCCGATGGGCATTTTGCTTAGCCCTAACGTCTTGAAGGCGTTTGCGAGCGAATCGTCTGCCTTGAGTAGACCCTGAAGCTCTTTAGTCTTGCTGGACGTAAACACTTGTGCGATCTTGTTAATACCGGGAATATTCACTCTCTCGTCGTCCTCATCGGACCTGTCAGCTCTCAGATTCCTCTTAGCGAGGTTATTCTGAAACTCTCGAGTCGGAGCGCCCATTAATTTTTTCGAGTTGGACTCCCTGGTCGCGTCAGCATACATTAACAAATACACAAAAGCGACCGCCAAAAGAACAAGCTTGTTCATGGCTAATTTTTTTTGGAATTCTTGAGATTTGAGCACTAGGTAGTGGAGAGAGAAATGTTTAATGGCAGCGAACTTTAAGGGCTGGAGCAGCCTGCTACCGTACAGTACCGGTATAAATTAAAAATTGAATCATGGACTACTGCGGGCAACTGACAGGACAACCCATGAACATTATGCTTCGAGGTGATGATGCGGCAATGTATGGAAAATAACATACCGGTAAAGTATACACTGATGTCTTTCAGGTTTTACAACTAACCATATGATTGATTACTGTAGGGCTACCAAATTTTTTTTTGTATAATACACTCCACGCTAAAAAGAACCGAACCAGGACTACGGTTCTGATAATTACTCAGAACCCCTGAGAATCAGGAACTTGGTTCTGGGAAATTTTGGGTTCGGAGTTTTATATGCGAAAGGACGAGATCCACGACTTATCTACAACAGGTTCTCGTTCTCGGGCAACGTTGCTACATTATTTGTTTAATATTTGAAAACAAGGGTTAAAGTTTCACATTTTGGGCTCAGAAAAATCTGCGAAAAGACAAGTGAACCAAATATATCGGTACTACTGGATCATACCGAATCCGTCTGAAACCAAGAACTGAATTAAAGTTGGCTATTGGCTCCTAACCGGTAAGTTCATTCAAGGCGTGATACACTCTGTATTATTAATACCACGCTATTTCTAACACAAGGAGAGGTGCCAGTGGGTTAAAAAGAAGATCGGCTACTCATTCAATGTAGCTGAAATTTGGTGTGCGCTAGTCTAGCATCTATAAGGACAAAGTGCACTGGAAACATGACTGTTACGTATCTCCTTCAGTTGATATTGCCGCGGAAGTTATACTGTCTGGTCATATTTGTCCGCTGGACGATGATCAAATATGTTTTAGTAGTCTTTTCCAACCCTACAGTAATCAATCATATGTTTAGTAGTAAGGGCCGACGGCAGCTTCTTCCCCTCTGGAATCATAGATCTGCGAGATAGTCTAAATGGCAGTCGATTTGGAGGGATCCTGTTGTGGTCTAGCTAACTTCAACTTGCCGCAAATAATTGTTTCGATCTGATTTGCAATCCTAACGAATTTTAACCAATCAGCAATAGCGATTTGTCTGGGTGTCGGCAAAGCCTCTCGTAAATCTCAGACGGCCCTCTCGAGCGACGTCGGGTCGACATCCACGACCGCAACGTCGACAGCTCTAGCCCAAGGGCTAAAGTTTCACATTTTGGGCTCAGAAAAATCTGCGAAAAGACACGTGAACCGAATATATCGGTACTATTGGATCATACCGAATCCGTCTGAGACCAAGAACTGAATTGAAGTTGGTTAGTGGCTCCTAACGGTAAGTTCATTCAAGGCGTGATACACTCTGTATTATTAATACCACGCTATTTCTAACACAAGGAGAGGTGCCAGTGGGTTAAAAAGAAGATCGGCTACTCATTCAATGTAGCTGAAATTTGGTGTGCGCTAGTCTAGCATCTATAAGGACAAAGTGCACTGGAAACATGACTGTTACGTATCTCCTTCAGTTGATATTGCCGCGGAAGTTATACTGTCTGGTCATATTTGTCCGCTGGACGATGATCAAATATGTTTTAGTAGTCTTTTCCAACCCTACAGTAATCAATCATATGTTTAGTAGTAAAACCTGAAAGACATGTAATAATAAATGAACGTCTCCCAAAACTGGCATAACAGGGTGTCATAAGCAATCTATAAATTTAGCTTTAACATAAAGAGTGCACAGGTACAAAATGTCGATGATATCTGGTGTATATGAAAAGATTGTACGATGGAGCATGTTGAAGGGAGGTTGATCGTACCAGAACTAAGATATAATTAGTCGGAGGGTTGGGTGTACAGCTCAGATAACTCTGCTACTTTATTGAGACCGGATTTACGCGGCGGGAGTATACCAGGTATATCATCTATCGAAGGACTTGACATATTGACCCTTATGGTGTCGAAGATATGTCGCGGTATTCCTCCTTGATCGGGGTCGTGTATCTTGCAGACCGACCGTAGGAACTTTTAACGTAATAAACGTAAAACAAATGTATTGATTGTCTTCTCAGTTACTTGTGAGGTAAAGAGGAAAAGCACGACTGAGCTGCTCTCCTCGACGTCCACGAGAGAGCAGCTCCCTACCGCTCTACAGATCTTCCTACGTGGCGGTCCACTGCAGATCTTGAGATCAGCCGTCGACAGGCGTTCCTTTTTACGCCTGGAACGCCGACGTCGGAGGCGAATGACCCAGTTGGTTAGACGTGGTGCGCTTCACCTAAAACGCGTTGAGCTTCTGAATACATTCGGCGAGAAGGTCGAGTCCTTCATCCAGCCGTATACCGTGACAACTCTTCCCGACTTCGACTCGGAGCCCTCGCCGAGCAGATTCGCCCGAGCCCGGCTGCACGGTACCGGCCGGATGAAGAATGGGAACGCCTCCCTCGAGCGTTCCACTGGAGGCGACATTCGAAGACGAAGGGACAGAGAAATCCTTGCCCACGGGAACGCCACCTCCCAAAGCTTCGTCCCTCGAATTCACTCCGCTGTCACACACTCCCCGTAATCGCACGACACTAGCACGTTCTCTCTCTTCTCGACGCGCCATCCGCCGGGCCAGACCATCCCAATCGCGCTTAACATCGTGACTAGTTACTCCACTCGATCGAGACTTGCTATACAGGCGTCGAGCGTGGCTGTAGGCGCCGATAGAGACAACAGCAGCGTTCCAAAAGACACATTCACTCGCAAAATCCCAGTAGATCTCCATTAGTAGCACCAGCAAATCGACACCCATCCATCCACACAACACGCCTTCTACACCTTCATACGCCAGCCGAGGCATGTAAACTACTGCAGCCAGCAGCAGCGACACCAACAGGTAAAAACCAATCACAAAATCACTCGCACGCTCCAAACCCGCGATCGTGGCTTCATAAATTGCCCGTAAATATCGACAACTAGCGTTCCAGTTTACTTGCAGGGCGTCGGGGATAAAGACGCAGCAAGTGTGATAGAGTGCCTCGTTCCATTTCAGCACTAGGCGTCCCACGATGCCGAACCGAGCTTCATAGTCCCGTAGGTCCGCGATAGGTATCAGGAACGAGAGTGTCACCTGTGCCCAAACATACGCACGCGGAGGTAGCACCAGGGCTTCTTCACCCCGGACCGTCTTCAAGTACCGGTCACCACACGTGTAGACAAAGAAATACGCAGACGAACACGCCTCCAGCATACTATCCGCGAAAGCCCACGCGACCCGGCGTAGTGGCGTAGTCACAACCCAGCCAACTACTCCTACCACGGCACCTCTCAATAGCGTTACCTCGCTGTCGTTGCCGGCAGCCAGCGCCCAACCCGTTAGCGTGCCCCACGGCGACCAGCTCGCCGTCATCTTGCAAATCTTC
This sequence comes from Phytophthora betacei, assembly GCA_011320135.1. Taxonomy (NCBI): domain Eukaryota; phylum Oomycota; class Peronosporomycetes; order Peronosporales; family Peronosporaceae; genus Phytophthora; species Phytophthora betacei. The sequence goes on from JAANHX010000559.1 coordinate 251,257, forward strand.
GAATGAAAGAACCGTTGGGACCTCGCACGTTCGACCCGTTAAGGAGACGTCCCAGATGGCGTCAGATTCTTCCGAGTCGGAAACTGTCGAGCGTACCCCATCAGCGCCCGTTTCCAGGAAACGTCTCACGCACGTGTCCTTTACCAGCCACTAATGTCGGGGTCCGTGAAACCTTTCCGTTTCCGTTTCCCCTCGTATCCAGCACAACGCCGATGTCGTCCCGCCTTACTGCAACGGAGAAGGCGCGCATGCGGGCCTTCTTGGAGGAAGCTTTCGACAGGGACGAACACGGCACGCCCGGAGAGGACGCCAAGACGCTGAAGCAACAGTTCTGGGCCGAGATGCGATCTCACCTGGGCGGCAACGGCCTTTCAACTGGCCTCCCGTCGTTGGACCAGCTTGCAGAGGACGTCATAGACGGCAAGGCGGGAGCGTCACTGTCGGGCACTGTCGTTGTAGTACCAACGCCGGCTGGAACCAGCGTTCCGGGCACAGCGCCTGCCGTGTCTTCGGCGGCGTCGACCGCGAAACCCTCGTCGGGCAAGAAGTCAGCCTCTTCCTCCAAGAATCCGCCCACTAAGTCATCGGAAAAGTCGTCTGCGAAGAAGCCGTCCAAGAAGTCGTCGGAGAAGACGTCGTCGGCAAAATCGTCGAAGCGAAAGGCCAGCAGCGACTCTTCTGAAGTCCAGCCGCCTCCAAAGAAGCAGCGCTCCTCTGACAAGGGCAAGAAGGCGTTCTTGTTACCGTCGTCCGAGTACGGAAAGCTGGTGGAAGCGAACGCCGAAGCTCCGATGGTCGTGCTCAAGGCGATCGCAGCAGTTCTCGTCAAAGCGGAGGCGGCCGGGAAGAAGCCGTGGTGCTTGGCGTTCCCCTGGACAGGTCGTCCGTTCTGGTACGACCCACGCGAGTTCCGGCACGTCTATCGCGCACACTGGCGGTTTTGGATGGCCCACCGTCGCGCCTTCTGGGAGTGGGCGTTCCACGCGCCCCTCGAGTCCTGACAACCCGTGAATCTACGTCGCAAGCGGAAACTTCGCGCCGTTCGGGCCCGTCTCGCCTTTACAAGCTTCTGCATCGAGACTTGGGGGTTTTACGCCTTTCTCGAGAAGTTGGAGCAACAGCCCGAGATGTTTTGGCTGGGCGGGCAGCCTGGGCGTTCCAACCGCGAAGGCTCTACCTACGTGGGGCACCGCGCCGAACGTTTGACGTACTTGGAGAGTCTCGACCGCGACAGGTATCAAGCCACGGTGGAGAACGCTCTGGACCCAGCCAAGATTGACGCGTATGGCTACGCCAATCTGCGTTTTATCTTGGAGACGGCAGACACGTTGAACCCGACAGCGGACGAGCCAAACCGGCTTTTGCTCAAAGCTCTGGCCCGCGTTCGCCGGGACCTGATGTCCAATATGAAGCCGAAAGCGTCGTGATCGGGCGCCAGGACTGAGGAACCTTGGAAGTCGTTGATCATCAACTTGGATATCAAGAAGCTCCAGGACAAGCTGACACCCAAAATCGCGGACGGCTCTTACGAGCTCCCTACGACTCGACTCCCGTCAGCAAGGAACGCAGCCGCGAAGATTGGTCCGACTTCGAAGAGGAGCCGGACGAAAAGGAGGAGAAGGCGGCCGTTCCCGGAGATGACGAAGAAGAAGTCCAGGCCGTAGAAGAAGAAGAAGATGAAGCCGCCGACAGTGGAGGGGACGACTGTGAAGCTGAAGCAGAGGACGAAGAGGAGGAAGGCTCCGATGAAGAAGACGAAGCCGACGACAAGTCCGCCCACAAGTAGATTTGGCGTTCCAAAACGCATAATCGTTCCGCTCGTAGCTAACACTTAATTTCAGCGTTCCATTTCTCATCCTTTCCATTCGTTTTCCATCGGACGTTCTCTCGTCTGCACGCATTGCCTCTCTTCCCACGCCCACTCTCACTAACACATTGCGGCTTGTAATCCATCGGCCTTCACCCAAGGCTAGACTAACTCGTAGCGCTCCTCGTTAACGTCCACGGTGACGGTCTCAACCTACGTCATCCACATTCGAAGAGAGTCGTCGCCCTCCAACAGGACGCCGCCCCACCGTTCCAAAATCGCTGCCTCCATAGTCGAACCAGGTAGAGTAGCTCTTGGTCAGCGTTCCAAAATACAAAAATACAAATACACCACACCCAGCGTCAGAAGGTAAACTTCAAACGCCCAGAGGCGCGATTTGTCAGTCGCACCTCTCTCTCTAACTGGGGGAACCAGTTAGAATAGGATTTCTGCGTCGTCGACGTCGGCATTAGCCTCGATCAACCTGGCGCTCTTTCTTAACTCCGGCAGACCCTTCCGTCGACGATCGGCGTCCTCAAACGCGCTTATCAGCGTGACAAAATCGGGCGCTAACGCGGCCCGCGACAGCCAGAAGGTCTCGTACGTGGCGGTTAGCACCAAATACTGCAGTTCATTCTTCTCGACTCTCTTCGTAACTATATCTACAATCGGAGAAGAGACCCCGATGAACGCGGTCTCTTCCCCGCCGATAGATATGCGTTTCACAAAGCTTGTAGTCGGTAGATCCTCCAGTTGCAAAGGTGCATCCTCGTCGTCGGCGTCCCCTTTTAACGTTTCCGGCACATCATCTGCGATCGGCCGACTCCACCGACCACGAAAGCGCTTCAGGCAATTCACGTTCACAGTGACGACTTTGCTGGGGTGGGAGGGAATTGCAACCTTGTAGGCGTTCTCCCCGACTTGGCCGACAATACGGTACGGACCGTGCCAAGAGAACGCCAGCTTCTTCGACTTGCGTTGCCCTACTCGAGCTCCGAAAAACTGATACACCCAAACGGCCTCACCTTCCTCATACGTGACCTTCACTTGGTTTTCGAGTCGCTTCTCGTGTCGGTCCTGTGCCTTGAGCAGCTGACGTTCCACGAGTCGTCGAGAGTCACGCATCGAACTGTACAATTTACGCCTGTAAACAGCGACTTCATTGCCCTTCCAGTCTTTGCCCGTGTTTAGGAACGCTAGGTCGATCGGCAAGACAGGGTCTCTGCCGTACAAACTAAAAAACGGGGTGTCGCCTAGACCTTCGTGATAGGCCGTCCGGTATGCAAACAAGACTCTGGGCAAGTACACGCCCCAGTCAGTCTGCGTCTCGTTCACGAACATGCGCAACATGCCCATCAGCGTTCCATTGAAGCGTTCCACCAGGCCTTGGGTCTGTGGGTGGTACGCGGCGCCAAACAACCTTTTAATGCCCACGGTCTCATACAGCGACTTAGCCAGCTCCGACGTAACGTTTGAACCTCGATCACTTAGGAGTCGCTCCGGTACTCCATGACGACAGATCACCCCCTTAATCATCGCATTTACAAACGAGATCGTGTCCAGAGATTCGACCGCGAACGCCTCGACCCACCGCGTGAAATAATCCACGAAAACCAAAATATACTTGTTTCCTCTAGGTGTGACCACTAGAGGGCCGATAGCATCTACAACCAGCAACGAGAACGGTCCGGACAGGTCCTGAATCGGCATTCGTTGCATGAGTCCCGCTCTCCAGGGCCTACGGCCCTTTCCACCACTACATATCGAGCACTCTCGCACGTACTCGGCTACGTCTTTTCGCGAGCCGTGCCAGTACGCATGTCTTTGGACTTTGTCAGCGGTCTTCGTCTTGCCAAGGTGAGCGGAGAAGATGTCGGCGTGACAGTAGTGTAAGACAGTCTCTATGAAGGGGAGCGGAACGGCAGGAACGCTAATAGTCCTAGCGGGACCAGCGCGCGCTCCCAGGTGGACCAGACGCATCAGGACGCCATTGCAAATCAGGTAGTGCGGAGACATCTTCAACACTGTCACTCAAAGTTGTGGGTCGATAGCTAACGCTCCGTCCTTCAGGAACGATCTCAGTGCTCGCATCCATGGCACGCGCTCCTGCTCTTCCACAAACTTGTCGTAATCTAGACCAAAAACGTCGATGGGTGAGGGGGTAGTAAGCGGGGCTCCCTCCTGCAAGTCTTCTTCTTGCTCCACTTGCGTTAGAGGTTCCGTCACCACCGCAGGTTCAGTAACCGAGTCATCCCCGGGAGCAGACTGGAACAGCTGCTCCCCGACTTGGACTAGACCGTCACCCGTGTTAGTCTCCAGCGTTCCAAGAGGAGTTACCGTTCCGTCTTGAGCAGGAGGAGTGTCGTCTCCGTCGTTCAGGAGATCAGTCATTCGAATGACACTTACCACCGAGGCATCAGGTCGGTGATACAGCCTCGACAAACCATCAGCATGGCCCATAGACGTCCCAGGTTTATGAAATTCCTTGAACCTTAACTGTGATAACTCCATCGCCCACCGTGCCAACTTAGCGTTGGACGTTCGGTTTTTTTCTCCAAATATCCACGTTAGCGCTTGATGATCAGTGTACAAGTCAAATTCCGCATGATCCAGGTAGCAACGAAATTTACGCATAGCCCACACTATTCCCCAGCACTCTATCTCCGTTGTGCCACTTGTCTTGTTAATCCAATTCCTCTGAGATCCCACCAACATCTTACTCGCAAAGGCGATAGCTCTGTCACGCCTATCGATCTCCTGCATGAGGCACGCTCCAACCGCTAAGTGAGAAGAGTCCACGTAAAGTTTGAACCGTTTCTTGAAGTCCGGATAGACGAGGATAGGGGGCTTCACCAGAGCGCGTTGCAGCTGACGGAACGCGGCCTCGCAGTCGTCGCTCCATCGGAACTCTACCTCCTTCTGCTTTAAGCGTTCCAACGGAGCAGCGATCGCCGCGAAGCTGGGTATATAACGCCTAAAGTAGCTAGTCAAGCCGAGGAACGCTCGCACCGTATGCAAGTCGTGAGGTCTCTCTATGTTCATCACTGCTTTCGCTTTCTCCGGGTTGGGCAATATCCCAGTAGGGGTCACAATATGGCCTAGAAACGCCACCTGGTCCCGTCCCCAATCACACTTCTTCATCTTCAGTTTGAAGCCAGCTGCTTGAAAGCGTTCCAAAACCTGACGCACTCGAATCAGATGGGTCGGAAAGTCCTCGCTGAACACGACACAATCATCTAGGTAAACCAGACACGTTCGCCACTTCAAATCAACCAGCACGTTCTCCATAAGTCGTTCGAACGCAGGGACGGCATTACATAGCCCGAGAGGCATGACTAGCCATTCGTACAGCCCATACTTGCTCGTGAAAGCTGTCTTCTCCACACTACCAGGCTCCCTGGGAACGTTCCAGTATCCCGATGCAATATTCATAGTCGAGAAAAGCTTAGCGTTCCCAAGCACGTCTAGGATGTCGTCGATTAACGGCATCGGGTAGCTGTCCTTTACCGTGACAGCGTTCAGCTTTCGGTAGTCGATGCAAAACCGGATCCCTCCATCAGGCTTGCGTATCATCAATACAGGACTGGCCCAAGGGCTAGTTGAGGGCCGTATTAGGCCCAAGTCGAGATACTCCTGGATTTCGGATTCCATCACGTCGCCCTCTGCCTTAGACACTCGGTAAGGAGGTTGCTTGATAGGTGTGTGCGTTCCCGTGTCGATGTGGAGCTGTAAAAGCTCTGTCCGTCCGGGTTTCTTGGAGGTCTCGACGAAGAGGTCCCTCAGGCCCTTCAGCATTTCAGCAAAGAGACGCCTCTGTTCCGCCCCAAGCGAAGAGTCCTGGAAGTCCACCACGAAATCGTCCTCGTCCTTGTCGTTCATGGCTGAGGCCATCTCGGCCTCAATCGTTCCCGACGGGCCAGTAGCGTGCCCAGTTGAACGACTTAGGACATCACTGATGCTCTCCCGCGCTCTGTCGGATTCGGGAACGCTCGCCACAAAAGCAGACTCTGGAACGATCGTCGCGGAGGCGACGTGAGTTCCCGACTTAATCTCGACCTCCTCTGTCGATGCGTTACAGACCTCGACTAGTACAGAGCCTTCGGACACCGTGCACAACGTCCTGGCGACTTGTAGGGACTTATCAGATCCGGGAACGCCCTCCACTAAGACGACGGACTGACCCTTCACTGCTCCTCTGACGCTCGACCTTACTAACGCTTGGCTCCCGGGCTTCAGACGGACCGTCGACGATACTGTGGCTGCGTAGGTCTCTTCGATCCTTGTCTCGCCCAGTGGGACCACATCACCGGTCTCTTTTAGCGTCATAGTTTGTCCCTCCAAGTCGATCACCGCTCGGAACGCTCGCAGCGTATCCGTTCCAAGGATAGCGTCCACGAATAAACGGTCGGTCACTACGAAAGGGAGCGTCTTCTCCAGCGTTCCCAGAGTCACAGGCAGGTCGATTACGCCACTTACGCGAGCTCCATGGCCCGTCACGCCATCTAAACTTCCTGTGTATGGTCGAAGCGGCTCGGAAGCCCTTCCGAGTCGTTTCAACACGCGTTTGTCGACCAAACTAGCCATAGCGCCGGTGTCGGCCAACATCTCGCAGGGGCAACAGTCAATGTAGCCGTCCGATAGAGCTTGTATCCCTCCAATACTGCATATAACTCGTTTGCCTTCAGGCACCACACTATCATCATCATCTAAGACTTCGTAGCTCCGCTCGCACAGGCCAGAACGTCTCCGAGGCCGGGGGGCTCTCTTCGCGTCCACGAAATAGATCTCTGGCTCCTCTTCGGCTATTTCGAGCTTTTTAACTTCCAACGTTTTGATTGGCAAGCCAGGCGTCGCGCCCATTCGCAGAGTTTCTGTAACGGTCGCCCCAACGGGTCCAGTTATTTTTGGTGACGCAGGCGCCCTGTCGTGTAACTTGTCGCAAATAGCGCCGACCTCCGCCTCAAAATAACTTCTAGCCTAGACTATTGCGCAATTTATGAACGCTTCGCTTAGCGTTCCCCCAACTTCACAAAGGTGGCTACGGAGCGCCCCTTCGTCCAGGACGTTCCCAGTCGCGGCGTCACGCCGAGGGTCATCCTCGCCCTCGCCACCTCTCTCTCTTGGAGGCTCCGTTGTCTTCGAAGGGAGACTTCTCTTTGCATCCCAATCCTGCTTCACGAGTTCGTACACCAGCCTTCAAACCTCTGCACGCCATCGAGACGGCAGCGTCCCGCCACTGTCTTCACAGTCTCGAGATACCAGGATGGTCGCTTCGTCCAGTCTGACGCACACGTTCCTTTCGAACTCTCGCTCTACCATCTTATCCGGCTCTGCAGTCTCATCGCACTCGCCCTCGCTTACAGCGACCACGTTGACCGTCGGCAGTTGCGAGCTCCTTGCTTCCACCTCCTTGAAGTCTCGATTGGCACGCTTCGCTACCTTCGACTTCTCTAACGCGTCGGCATACCAATCCAGCCAGTACTCTGGCGTCCCCCTATCCCCAGTTGAGACGGCCCATGTGCGTTCCAAGACAGCTTCCGGTATTCCAAGTGTCACGCTCATATCCGCCAGAGTCGGCTTTCCTAGTCCAGCAGCGTTCCGCTTGGCACGCTCTAGTATCCTCTCGTCGTCCAGCGGGAACAAACGATCTTCCAGTTCTTTCGCATATTCTTCGGGTTCACTTTTCACGCCCGAGCCTTCACCGAGTTGGAGCATATCCAGCTCCTTGTCAGAGAACAAACGGTCATAGCGACTGGCAGAATTCATTTCTTCGTTATGTCCTTCATTCTCTTCTTCTCTCGCTACCGTCACCTTGTCCTCAACGTTCCCAGTTCCCACGGCAGCCACAACTTGGCGTGGCTTGAGGCTAGCAGCCTCATCCACATTCGACTCGATAGCATCCTTGTACCTCGTAGAGCTGTTAGCCGGCACCGTTGCCTCCTCTACCGTTCTGCTATCCTCCGAGTCTTCCTCTGCTTCAGCGAAGCAGACCTTTTTCGTCTCCCCGACGCCTGGGGTCCCTCTGGACCGCGTCGTAGTTCCGTCGACTTTCCCCTTCGACAAAGTACAGCGTTCCGTTGCCTCTACACTGCCGATTAGCGTCAAGGTCGAGCGTTCCGTTGCTTCATCCGTGCTCTCGCTCCCTTGTTCCTGGTTGTCCCTCGAGCTACCCACGTTTCCCTGTTCACTTCCAACTGTCACACTCGCAATCAGAACGCTCCGAGTGCGTTCACTAGTATCCTTGCTACTCCCGAGAGCCCTCGTAGGTTCCACCGCAATCTTCACTTCCTGTGAACCTTCAGCCCTCTGTGTATCGCCAACTAGGCAAGAGGAAGGAGCGACACTTCCTTCCCCTTCCCCTTGCCCCCTTCATTGCTGCGACTTTCCGGTGGGAGTGGCTGCTCTCGTCGAGCTGGCGTTTCCCGCCAGACTATGAAGAACTCGAATTGCATGCGGGGCTCAGGGTAGTTTAGATCTTCGCACATCGTCGAAATTCGGTCGCCCCATTCTTCGGCCGACTCGCCGCGGTTTCTCTTAGCGTCCTTGAGTCGCTTCCAGAGTTGCGTCGGAGTCTGACAGATAAAGCGGTTGTGGAAACGCACCCTTAACGTCTCAAAGCTATCGATCCTCGAGTTGTACCACCATTCCTGGCCTACTTTGCCTTTCAGGCATTGCTCAAAGGCCGTAAATCTCATTTGGTCGTCCATGCCGTAGGTGCACTTCTCGAAGGAACGCCAAAAAGCGGCGGATCTCTCGCTCGTGGCCGTGTCAGAGTAAAAGGAACGATGGCCTTTACGGCGTTCCTCAACTCGGTGGGAATCCCAATGTTAGGGGCGTTCCGATACGAACGGTCTCCGATAGTTGCCGTTCCATATCAGCCATCCTGGCCACCGATAGAGTAGGCCATCGGCTCGTAAGGCAGTCCTGAGCTCGTCGGGTTCCTCCCACTCTGTCTGTCGTCGTAGCTTGGTACTCTACTACCAGCTTGCCCGCGAAACTCTCCGCCAGTGGTGGCATGTCGCCCACCCGCCTCCCAGATAGCAGACGTTGGAGCCTCCGAGGATACCGGGGCCGAGGTCCAGGCGGGTCGCGTCCCATGGGCGCTCCATCCAGACGTAGGCGTCACAGGAGGCTGAAAGGAGAGTGGAATGCCCCGGGAAGAGGCGATCCTGCCCCTCGACTGCTCCAGCCAGGATGAGGCGTTTGGATTGAAACGCCTCCATACGAAGGGATCGCCGCCATCGGCATCCCTGTCGGAGTCGCAGCTACCGTTCCCGGAGTCATCCTTGGGTTCGCGGCCTCTAGGCTCCGGCGGTCTTCCATTGACGAGGGCGCAGCTCGTGCTTGGCGCAACCCTCCCGACGCATCGTTCAGCGAGAGACCACGGAGCGCTTGTTGGAAGGAGTCGATTAAGAGCGCTTGGAAGGTCGAGTCTGTGTCTCGCGTTCCACTTCCAACAGTCGATGTCACGGTGGACCGAGTAGGGCCCTTCCGCGCTCCTCCAGTCGAGACGTTAGCTGGGGCCGCGGTCCTTGCGTCCCTGGCCCGTTCCTCCTCGCTCCTTCCCAATCCTGGTCGGAAGCTCAGAATTGACAATCAGACTGCCCCTATCTTGGCACCAATCCAACTTACAGTCCCAGAACAAGACACATTGAACTTCGACGGCATTTACATATGCGAACACGTTCAAAAATGAGTCATTGAGTTGCATAAGGTCAAAGGCGACGAGAACCCCGCAGACGCATTCAGAAAGCCGCTGGACAAGAGTCGTTTGCGCATTCTGTTGGCGCTCATTGGTATTTGTCGAGCCTGATGAAGTACAAGTTAGTGAGCAGCCTGTGCTTCATGGGAGGCGTGTTGGAATGAATATTGGTGGAGCACTATGAGTGCTGATGCAATGTATTGGCCGAGTACAGCAGCTGGACAAGTTAAAGATCAACAGACTATGGGACGCTACGTAAAAGGGTAAGCGCACCAGTGCGTCGAAGCATAATGAAGTCAAGTAAAGTGGGTATCAGTTTGAGAAGTTATTCAAGCCCGCTTAAGAAGAATGTTGGAGCTTCAAGGCAAACAGGACTAACGATTTTTTCAATCTTATTCTGGGAATGGGGAAGTCAGGTAAGGTGGTCGGTCCTAGTTGCTAAGATTTGGCACACATTACTGATTAGTCATGGATACATGGATATTAGCACCGTTCTAAGCCAGGTCTCCACTATGTGAATCTCGAACAGGGCTGTGTAAATATAGATTGTAGATTGATTGCAATATACAATCAATAATATCAATCCGCACAATCTAAATGCTGGATATTTGTGCTTGTTACCTTACATTTTTTAGTATAATATTAGCCTTGGACATGTCACTTTATCCGACTGGGCTTTAAGCATGGTCAATGCATTGGTTGTGTTGAGTATTGACCCAGCAGACGTAAGCTTTCAGAACTAATGGTCGTATTTAAGCTGAAGCCGGGGTAGATAAAGAGTGTATTGAAACGCAGTGCAGCAACAATAAATCTTCACAAGCTGGTGCAAGCAATGACACAGAAAGTGTATCAATAAGGTGCTGATTGACAAGATCTCTATCACCTGGTGATAAGGCACTGATCGACAAGCTCTATTTAATTCGGCCTAGTCAATTGTAGTCCATGTGATCGACGACCAGAGGTCGCAAACGTAATTTTCCGGCTAACCGTACCCGTTCGAATGTCCTGGTCATCGAGCTTCGACCAACCGTACGGACCGTTCAGACAACCATGGCTGGCCGAAATTAGCAATCAATTAACCGAAAATTACGTGTAATTTATGTATAGAATGAAAAAAGGTGAAATACCATTTTCTAATTCAGTATTTACGCTTAAAATAAGCTGCCACGCAACCTTCTCTCGGCTAAGGGCGCAAACCATCGCCAAAATTATTAATAAAAAAAACATGCAAACAAATCTTCGAATGCCCATCCTCTGGTGAGCTCGGCCAGCCATAACCAACCGATCCTGAAAGTCGGTTACCCGTACCCGTCCGTTTTTCAGAAAGGCAAACTTTCGGTTAGCCATACCCGTTCGTGGTGACGGTTAGACATTACCCGAACGGGTACGGTTAACCATTTGCGACCTATGTCGACGATTACTGACGGTTTGTGGTATAAATACCTCAGATTTATTAGATAAACCATTGATGTTTTAATGTACTCCTTAAAAATCTTCAAGCCACGTGGCTATAACTTGCTGAGTTTGATTTTTGTTGCACAAGAAAAACAATGCGTCAAGGTTTCCCTTGCGAAAGTGGTTGGTCCGCGTTAGTGTAGTTTTTGTGAGGAGACAACTAGTAAATCGTGATTGTTGATTGATTTCAGAACAATCAATTATTGTGATTGACAATATAGTCAATCTCACAATTGTACTTCTAAAGCACGTAAGTCATTCTCTTTCGTTATACTTACTAGCACTAGCAAATGTGGTAGCAGATACACTCATCATCTTGCCATTCTGCCGGCAGAAGTGTATCTATCTGTACTCAGTAAAATTGTAATTATTGTACAATTTGCCGGCAGCATATATTGAAATTAAACGCGTATCGGCTACCGGATTAGATATAAGACTCGAACACGGCGTAAATTAGCTGGCAGATTTACACCACCTAATGGTAATTCTGCCGATAGCTGTCAAATTATGGCTTGAATGAAAGCAAGTGCGTATCTGCCGGCAGATTTACTACGGCTATATGTATTGCAATTCTGCCGGCAGATTTAACAACCTGGCTTAAATGAATACAAGTACATATCTTCCAGTAGATTTCTTACAGTGGTGCAAATCGGCCAGTAGAACTAATGGTACTTCATGTGTTCTGAACGAAAGCAAGAGCATATATGCCAGCAGATTTACTTCAGCTCGTGCAATCATGCCGGCAGAAGTAGCATTATGGCTCAAATGAAGGCAAGTGCATATCTGCCGGCGGATTTGGGCGGCTTGACTAGTATGTGGTTGCAAGAATGATAACGGGCTACAAAAAACATTATAACAATGCGTTATGCAAGCGGGTAGCATCATGTTTGTATTTCTAGCACTTTTAAGTTTTGAAAAAGCTGTAGTCGTTGGACCAAAATGTAGCCGACAAAAATACGTTTTCACAGTGGAAACATGCAAATTCACAGAGAGCGCGTCATTTTCACAGTACACATAGAGCGAAATCAATTCTTCACGCATTCCAGATGGTAACATGCAAAAGTCAGCAATTTGGACCCTACCCTGTATTGGTAAAAAAACGTGTTCTATAATATAGGTCATTTGGCGAGCCATTTAACGCCAGTCAATACCACAATGTGAGTACCATGAGACCAAATTTGACGATCTCGCCACAAACCGCGTCCCTGTAGTCTCTAGTTCCAAATGATACCCAGAAGATACCAGGATGGCAGCATGATGAGCCAGGATCCAACCGCTATGATAGCCACCAGCGTGGCAGCCAATAACATGGCTTCCGCGACAGCAGACACGATAATATATACGTTAGACAAGAACACAGCGTGGCAGAAGATAGACATAGTGCTGTCAATGTCTGTGGTCACGACAATGTCTTCCACACCTTGAAGGGACTTACCACCAATAACGGCCTTTAATTTAGTTCTTGGTTTCAGACGGATTCGGTATGATCTAGTATTACCGATATATTAGGATCACGTCACTTGCGTCACAGTTTCAAATAGCAACTATCCAAGAGTTGCTCGAGAAAGAGAAGCAGTCGATGAAAAGTCGCGGTTCGCATTTAAAACTCTGAGCCCAAAAATTCTCAGAACCTAGTTCCTGATTCTTAGGGGTTCTGAGTAATTATCAGAACCGTGGTTCTGGTTCGGTTCGTTTTAGGCGTGAAGTCTTCTGTGAAGAACCCAATGTTCGGGGTACCGGTATACATAAGATCGCAAGAGCGACTGCCTTTATTATCCACTTCCAGCTATATTTATTAATTTCCCACCCCCAAGGGCGGGAAACCTATCTGGGTTTCTATTCCTGGCCAATGGGAACGCTTTTTTTCTTTTCCCACTGGGGAGGAACTAGACCCACTTAATTCATTTCCTTTCGATATGAAATGATTGCGAGAGTTATGTATGTAAAATGTGCTTTGGTTTCAGAATTCAGACCTTCGATCAGAATGTTGGAGCTACTCTGGATTAAAATCCAGAGAATTTAATTCAACATATCTGGTCACCAACGTATATCGCCTTTTTATCGCACCAGCCTAAGATGCAACATTATTTTGCGGCACTGCTCCCTCATTATTACTAGGCAATTCAGAATTATATGCAAATGGCCAAGACACCTCCACCCTATGAGATTGTTTTACAAAACAAAATCTATTGCATGCAACACTTAGTAATGCATTCAGCCCACCGCAGTTGGTACGTTAAGAGGGCTTTTGCGCGCTGCGCGCACCGTAGTTTCGGAAGGCACCCACTGTCGTCGTGGTAAACACTCGATTCTGCAAGGTGATTACAGTTCGATGACTCGGAGTTTAAGGGATCCGATGTTGATTCTACTTCACTTTCCAAATCTCTCTTCGAAACTCGGTGCTCAATTGTTAAGGGACTTCAAAGCCCTGTGATGAAGTTCTGCCACCTTGTTCTGTTGGTAATTGGTGTCCTGGTTGGGATTGCTGACGCGACCAGGGAAGCAGGGAACGATGCCCCCAAGACGCTTCTGAGAGCTGATAATACCGACGAGGAAGAGAACGAAGAGAGAGAAGTGTTGGCGAAAATTCCGGGGATAAACAAGATATCACAAGTCTTTACATCCACCAAGACAACGGAGCTCCAGGGGTTGCTCAAGGCCGACGATCTTTAGAGGACGCCTTCAAAACGCTGAGGATGAGCACGGTGAACATCGGCAAGAACAACTTTATCGAGGCGGATATGGTGGCTAAGCTCTTTTCGAGCCCCAACTTTAAAATTTGGGCTCAGCATGCTGCTAACGTCAACAAACAGGACCCAGAGGGAGCGATGCTTGCCGCTCTGACGAACGTCTTCGGTGAGAAAGAGGTGGCGACGATGATTTTAGTGGGGAAGCTTAGATGGAGATCAAAAGGTATTGCCCAGAAACTGGAGACCGCGCAGTTCAACAAGTGGTACATGAAGGGGCTTGCAGCAGACGTCGTTTTCCGGCAGGTTCTGAAGGCGAATCGAGACAGGATTCATGGCTACGCGAGGTTCAAGGGTATTTGGGAGGACTACTCGAAATATATCATCAAGAGAGTGGTGAACTATTAGAGAACTTTAAGATCTCTTCAATGAAGCCTCATTGTTTCAATTCTTTTGTTTTAGTAGCAACCTTACGGAGATGGAGTCAGCTGACCGCGGAGGACGATAACCCCTTCGCCCTTCAATAGAACGCGACCCGGTCCAGCCGCCACGAGGTCCAATGTGATGTATCCACCACGAACAGGGGTAAATTGTTGTGTTTTGATTATCGTTTTCTCGAGTAGTGGGGCCCAATACGGCCCGAAGGCGCAATGCCCACAACCCGTGACCGGATCTTCGTTCACCCCACCACGAGGAGCAAAGAACCGGCTTTGGAAGTCCACGTTCAACGCATTATCGGCGGGTGCTCCAGCAGTAACAGCGACACCGCGTACGTCATACTTGGCCAGTTGCACAAAGTCCGGCTCCAGCGTAGTGAAACCTGCAGATGTCACGTGAACGAGTAGATCTGTGGTCGGTCGCTTCACGTCAACGATGACATTTGGCTAAATGCCTAACGCAGAGGCCAACTCCTTCAACACCACAGTAGGCCCTGCAGGCGTCGTGGGCTGTTCCGGGAAGTCCATCAGCACGAGCAGCTTCTGCGTCTCACTCTGCACCTTAAAACGACAGACCAGCACCCACCTGGAATGAGCATAATAATAAGCAGTAAAAAAACTGTGTCTGACAACAACTTGGGCTGGGAAATTCTAATACTGGTTTCTTGGCTTCTGTCTGGGTTTGGATAGATCGTAATAATATTCAAATTATTCTGAGATAGCAGTCAAAGCTTGTTTAATTATAATTATTCTCAGCGCTTGCAAATTTTCCAGCATCATGCTACCCACCCCAACCTTTTACAGCAACAGCTAGCCAAGTGGGCCCATTCAACTTGGTCGCTGCAAGAACGCCATCTCATCTAAGCTATTGACGTAAGAAGGCCTCGATATTTGTTAAGAGTTCAAGACACCGCTTCACTTGAATACTATCGTATGGATACAGTAAGCCGACGAGCTAGCTGCAATGCTGTCGCGCCTACATGCGTCCGATCCAAAGTCGGTGACGGAGCTGTCGAATCCACCAGATGAGAACATGTCGACGGCTCCATTGATTGATATTTCTGCGGAGTCGAGGTGGAGGACGTTCCCGGAAGTAATACCTCGATGAATCATCCGAGAATACTGGAGGCGAAGCAAATAATGGTTATGTTGAGCTCAATTCTGCAGGTAGAAATGAACACCTTAAAGTGGACCGTAAAGCTAAAAAAAAAATTCGAGCAGATTCAGTGGGTGAAGTGAAATGGGGCTTAGAGTGATGCAGAGTAATGCAGAGGAGCTGCGAGATGAGCTAAGGATAAAGGAGGGGTGCAAGCGGCAAGTTGGACGTGCTGCGCAATGTGATTTTTCCAAAGTTAAGCACCTCAGAACAGTCATATTTGGTATTTTTTATTTCCATATTCCGAGGGAGGGGTGAGAGGTATTTTTATCTGAGGCTTCAAAACTGCAAGACTTTCGGCGCTGATATTGAATTCTTGCCGGAGGGTATTCCATGAGCAGGGATTACTACCGAAGGGCTCGTCTGTACGCATACCAGAAAAAGCACGGTTTTGGGCAAGTCTGGTCAAGAATCTGTGCTTTCTAGGTGCACAATTGCGTACGAGCAAAGCCCTCCTGCATTTATTAATATTTTGAGTCACACAAAATTACGCACAATTTAACGCAAATGCTGGTGGAGATGCCCTAAATCGTGAATCAGATAAATCAATCCTTAAAAATGAAAAAAAGAGGGGTACCCCAGTCGCGACATTTGGCTTTGGCCAGCCCGAATCCGGATCTACGATGGTGGTGGCCTCACAGGGATCTATATTTATGGGGCTAACATTTGAAAAATACTGGGGTAGGGGTGGAGGAAAGTGCCCATTTTGCCATTTTGGCGCATGCCCCCCCCCCCCCCCCCCCCCCTTGTACCGAAGATCCCCTCCTGTGGCCCCAAGACGCTACAACCGGACGCAAGAAGAAGGTAAAATCTTCGTCGGCTGGCTAGGATATCGCGAGGATATCGTCGAGGAGCACTCGCTCACAGAACTACGTAAGCGCATCTGCACCAGCGCATGGAAGGACATACGCTGCATCTGCTACGTGAGGGTAGCTGAAGGTTGTAGTTTAGTACCGGGCAGCGTTCGGCTGTCGAGAAGTGGAGAAATCACGTCGGAGTGTCCGCTTGGTGAACAAGAACACGGGTGGATCGAAAAGTAGTGCCGCTCGCTGGCCGAAAGCGTGCGCGCCTCTAATCACGCTCTTCACGCGAAGCCTCTCGATGTTGAACCCAGTCTCGTTCGCGCGGCCGTTCAAGCCTCCGATCTCGGTCTCGTTCGCGTGGTCGCTCAAGTCGTCGGTATTGATCACGTTCGTGTGGTCGCACAATTCGTCCTCCTCGTCTGCGCTGGCATCCGTCACGTGTTGGTTCACTGCGACCTTGGAATCGTACGCCTGAGCCACACCCGGGAAGTCACGAAGGAGATTGGCGCGGGGCTTCCACATATCCTCGTCGGGAGGAAATCCAAACCATCGTACCCGATAGTGACGACCGGCTGGAATATCGTGAGCTCGCGCACGATAGCGCCTAGAAGCGCAAGGTAGATCTTCATGAGCAACAAAGCGCTCAATAATCCAATCGAAAGACGTCTTCGAGGACGCGATTTACGCGCTCTGTCTGACCGTCCGTTTTGGGATGGGCTACCCGTGGACTTCGAGCCCAGTAACTCAAAGCGTTTTGACCATAAGGCCGACGTGAAGCGTGGGTCACGGTGGGAGACGATGCATTCAGGAAAGCCATGTTGGCGGCAGACCGCCTCGATTAAGATACCGCGGTGATCGAATCCGACGCCGGAATCAGGTGGACCATCTAGCTGAAGCGGTCAACGAACACCAAAACACCTGGACGTCCTTCGACATCGGGTAAGGGGACGAAGATTAAGTCCATCGACACCGAGCGTTAGGCCTCCTGGTAGAGGCCGTAGGGGGGGGGGGGGGGGCTCTGACAACGAAGAAGGTTTCACGCACTGGCAGATCACGCATATGCGCACCCACTTACGTAACCCTTTATACATCCAATAGAAGTCGGGTGACACTGCGGCGAACGTCTTCTCGCGACCGAGATGAGCGCCCAGCGGGGCATCGAGAAACGCATGGATAATCGGTGAGCGCAGATTGGGGTCGTTCAGGACAACGACACGTGGGTCCTGGACTATGTCGATGGTGGACGTCAGCAGCTCATCCTCAAGATGATAACGATGAATATGGTTCCGTAGAGGTGGATACAACGATGGGTATACTGTATCCACCTCTACAGAGCCGTTCCTGCCCCCCCCCCCCCCTCAGCGGGAAGTGACGGAAGACGCGTGCGCTGAGGACATCCATTAGGGCATCCCAGTAGCGACACCGCTAATAGTTTCGCCCTGGCGAAGATGCCCTGGAATACAGGAATGCGTCAAATCGTGATCGTACGCAGTTCGCATTTGTTCGCGGAGTGACATCGCCCGGGGAGACACTCGTCAGGTTGACTCCTGACGTCAAGCACGTGGCAGAATCATCCACATTGTCTTCATGGAGCGAAGCTTGTCGACCCAATGCGCTGCGTGGGTCGTAGTCGAGACGGCGAGACAAAGCCCTAACAAGTACACTCTGAACTTGATCAGAGCGTAGCGCATCGCAAGGATCTACTTGTCGTGGACAGAGTAGTTGCGTTCCGCCGGCTTCATCTGTCTGGACGGGTAGCTTATGACGCACTCGCTGTCGCCATCATCCAATTGCAATAGCGCACAACGGATGGCAAGGTTTCTCGCGTTCCAGACGACGTGAAAAGCGTTCGAGTCATCTGGGAGCGCGAGGATGGTGGCCTCAGCAATACCCTTCTTCACCGAGTTGAACGAAGCTTGATTTGCGGGAGTCCCCGATCACGCTACATCTTCCTTCGACAGTGAAGAAAGCGGTTGGACCAATTCGGCATAATTATTCGTACACTTGTGGGAATAAAATGCGACATCCAGCCACTGACGCAATTCAGTGGGATTCTTTGGCGTAGGCCATGCAAATATCGTGGATACGTTCTTGGGGTCGGCGCGGGCGCCGCTCTTGCTCACAAAGCAGCAAAGCACCGGAATCTCCGCCGCACAAAAGATGGACTTCTTCAAGTGCGCGTACAGCTTGTTTTCGCGCATCACTTAAAAAACTTGCCTCAAATGTTTAAAGTGAAATTTGAGCGCGCTGAGGTCCCCCTCAGCGGTACTGTGTGCAAAGCTGTCGATAAAGTAACTCAGAGTGAGATCCCGAAGCCGGCGCAGCACATGGGAGACCATGCGATTGAGCGTGGCGGGAGCATTTTTTTAAGCCTTGTGGCATAACAAGCCTCTCCCAGAGCATACCACTGGGAGTTCTTACCGCTGTGAGCGGTATGTCACTCAACCGCATGAGAATTTGATAGTATCCATCTGTCAAGTCGATGGTGCTGTAAATCTCACTACCCGACATAGCGTCGAGCGCCATGTCCTTCCGAGCAATCGGTGTCTGGGCAGGAATGGTAGCGTCGTTCAGTTTGCTAAAGGTACGGACGATGGTCCACCCACCTGTCGCTTTCTTCGCGCAGAAGGTCGGACTAGAGCGCGGCGGTGTGCTCTCACGCACATGACCCGCTTAGTGGCGGCTCTCGAAGAATTCGTCGATAGCTTGGACCTGATCTCGCGAGAGCGGCCACTCAATACTTCTAACCGGGTATGTGGCGAATTACTCGGTCAGCTGGTAGCTCAGCTGGTAGCTCAGCTAGGATCTTATACGGGAAGACATCTTCATATTCGCGGGTGGGCTCGTAGACGGGGCTGCCCGATCCGCGCAGCGCTCCCAAGACTGCGCCGCGAATCGCTCCATGCGGGCCGACTTCAGCTTGGTGGTCTCGGGGTGCGAGGGAGCGCCATCGCATTCACTTCAAGCGACGCCAAATCGGCGGCAGTGGTCAGGCTGACCTGTTCGATTTCGCCGTCCTTGAGACAGCGAAGAAAGTTATTCCAGAAGAGACCTGGCAGTCAAGTGTTCGGCCGCGCCTCTCGATGTCGGTTTGCAAGATCGAGCGTTAGTCGGCGCCCGGAGGTACCTTCCACATGCTCCAGCACGCAGACCGACTCCGTCGGTGAGCTGTCACTTGGTTCAATAACCTCTGCAAGGTTCCAGCCGAAGCCGCTTTGCTTTCTTCTTCCGCCGCCTTATATGAGCTCGAGGATGATGAGCTGCTATCGCTGGACGAGGTCTCCCCTCTAGAGCGGGAGCCCCTTCTCAACTGCGGTAGTGCTCAGCGGAAGCGCAACTGCTCGACCGATGGCACAGTTAACGGAAGCCCCTGCTCGATCCCCATTTTTGGTTCAGCGGGAGCCCCTGCTCGGCTGCCAGTTGGTCTTCATCCTCGCATCGCTGCGAGGATCCATCGGCTAACAGCACTGCGCAAGTCGTACAGAGAGAGCCATCGCTCACTTTGTGCACAACGTTTGTCGTGGATGACCGGTCCATGACGGTGACGTGAGGCCAACCCTTCGGGGCGAGCTGGAGGTGCCTGAACACCTCACATCAAAATCACTGCGACGCTTGACCGACCGCGCCAGCAAGTCAATCTCTGGTCGATAGCGCGACAGCCACGGCATACTTAGGATGC
Source organism: Phytophthora betacei (assembly GCA_011320135.1). Lineage (NCBI taxonomy): Eukaryota > Oomycota > Peronosporomycetes > Peronosporales > Peronosporaceae > Phytophthora > Phytophthora betacei. The sequence goes on from JAANHX010000559.1 coordinate 270,983, forward strand.
AGTCAACCGCGGAATTCATCTCGATCACGAGGAATTTATCGTTTCTTCGGAAGCCGTCGAACGTGTACGGAAGCAGGATCTCGCGCAGCGCGACGCGGCGTGATTTCCCACCACCCTTACGGACAGTTATGCCCAACGGAGGTGTAGATAAGCACGACGCGCAGAAGAAGGTTTTGGTCTCTTCTTAATCAAGAAGCGCTCGCAGGGATCGCCGGGCGCCGGCGACGTCGAAACTGACACTCATCAATCTTGAATCACTCGGAGTGGTGGCTGCATGAAAGTGTGCATGTAGCACAGGAGAGCTAGGAGATTAAGTTGCCACCGGGGGACCTGGACCTCCATTCCAGCCAGTCGGGCACCCGCACCTACTGACCCTGACCGCTGGTCAGAACCCACGAGCTCGGCATCGACATGGGAAAGCACTGGAGCTGGCGCGCGGCACCCCGCCTCGAGATGATCGACCGCTCCGGGCACCGTTTGAACGCGTTACATGACGCTGATGATTGTTCGTCTCATCGATAGTGTCGATTGCCATGGGAACGGACGCAGGTTCCCGGGCTGTAGCGGGCAGCGCGTGGGCATATGACGCCGCAACCACCTAGTTCTCGCATAGTGCGAGGCAAACGCCTCTTCGATTGTAGAGGGATCCGATCTTGTAAGGCGGTACCGCGTCATGTCTTCGAGCATACCGAATATGAACATATGAGCATGAGAGGTCATATCTATGGGGTTGGACACGATACACGACGCGAGGTGTCGTAGCTTCCGGACGTAGTCGTTCATAGACATTGTGCTTTGCCGAAAGGCGAAGACGTTCGCTCGAATTCACGATTCATTTTGTGGCAGCTCGAATGCGAGCTACAGATCAATTTGGAGGGTGTCTACAATGGGGAAGGCGTTTGGGTCGACGTCCAGCATGGCGAGGGTCCATTCCTTGGCTTTCACAGGCAGCCGCAAGAGGAGGAAGTTAACCTTCGCGGAAGGCACCTCGATCAACCTCGAGGCGATGGCGATGGCGATGGCGATCTCTCAGAACCAACGGCTCAGCGGACGTCAGTCTTCTCCGGAACAGGAGTAGGTGGACGTCTCTAGCTTCACGACGTCGTTCGAGGAGATACGCGAGGGAGTTGACACTCGTCGATTCGCATCGGTGAGCTAGCGCTCCATGAATTCTTGTGCCGCAACGCGCTGCTCGTCGGGCGTCGCTGAGCGCAGCAGCGACGTGACGACGGCTTCTCCGGACACCGCCGCGAAGGGATGGAGAGCTTCCCACTTGATCCGAGTGAAATGGGGGAAAGCAGCGTGGTCGAGGACTTGGCTAATGTCGAACTTGGTCATTGGAAGGACTACGAAGTACTACGAGGTGTAACGGGCCAGATATTTACTCCGTTACTTGTTTACACTATAGTGTTGAGGAAGCTCGCAATAGAATGACTGAGGCTTATGTTTAAGGAAAATTCAACTCTGACTATATTTTAGGACCAAGGCCACAGCCCTGGCCACGAAAATACACGCCATAGTCCAATTGGCTAAAAATGGGTCTAATCTCCCATACATCAGCCAATGGTGTGGCAGCATTTTAGCACACGCTGGTCGTGTGCTGATGCACCTACGTATGCAAGAAATCTGCTTACTTATGTAATCGAGGGGCCCATTACCCAGTGAATGATTCCCTGGCTTATCGGTTGCACTTTTGCCGTTGTGTTCGGGGCAAAATTTTCGACGCGTGCGTTTGTGAGCGCTAGCCCGACCTCAAAATGCGATGCCGCATTGCCAGCAAGTAATAAGACGCTGCGCTGTTCCGAGCGCATTTAGTCGCCAAATACTACCTGCCATGTTGATACATCCAGCCAGTCATACATCTTTTCACAGTATTGAAGTAGATTAAACTGGTGGGTTTCTTACAATATCATCGAGGCTTTTCAGCAGTGCCTGAATATTGAATTGACATCTTGTTCGTTCCGTCAGCATTGCTGCACACCGTCATTGCGAAGCGAACTTTATCTTGTTTCAGTGAAAGAGCACTACCGGTATTTTTGCAAATAGAACCTCGTGGGACTGCGTAGTAAAAGAACGCGCTTTCGTCCATCCTGTAGACATTGCAAGGTTTGAAACAACACGCCTAATATGGCCGAGCTCTTTGTCCTCTACGTCCAGATCGACAGAACGATACTCTTCGAATGGTCGATCCCACTTCAGCCCGTACCGCTCTTGGAGACGCCGGAGCCGGATGGTCAAACCGTGGCCAGTTTTCACGAGGAATATGCAACTTGATACCTGCCTGAATACCATGCTGCGTGATCATTGTGCAGGTGAGCCTAACGCTATCTGCTTCTGCGAGCATGAATAAGTACGCCACGCACTGATCGATAAATCGAAGGAGCAGAGGCAGCAATTTTCTGTGGGTAACCCTATTAAATGGACCTTGCAGCAGCCGATGACTTGCTGCCATTGTTCACAGCTCTGATCTGATGTGAAACCGCATGGGCTAAGCAAAGTCGAACAACCAGTAAGCATTGCTAGCAGCATTCGAGATTGATAAACAAAGTCAATTTTCGCTTTATGCTTAACTAAAATGAATACAATTGAAAACTGTTTTGCCTCCTGCTTTCCTCGTGATCTTCTCATACACTTCGCCAAACAATATATATCAGGCGTTGCTTAAGGATGCAGATGACTGTATCAGAACCTATAAAATACCCTTTAAATTTATGTATACATAACTGAAACATCATAAAAGGGCTTCCATCGAGCAGACCAAGTCACCATTAACTGCCATTTTGGACAGTAATCCATCGGCTATTGCTGTGAAGCCATTGGACCGATGGCCGAGGTGTGACGGAACGTCACCGCTTGAGAAAGCTTGCTTTCGAGAGCTTACAAACGCTTAGTGAGCAACAGCGCACAGGTCGAATGTCAAAGGGGGCGTAGTAACCAGTAAAAAACGTTTTAGACTAAGTTAATTTATAGGTAGGCTTGGCTTGAGTTTCGTACAAACTAAAGGTGATCTATAAGGAAGCTATGTAGTAATCCATTGTTTGGTTTCTAGAGCCCCTGGTAAAGAAATCCAACCGTCCGGCCAGGATTTCGATTGAAACCGATATAAACGTCCGGTTTAAAAATAAGAATTAGGCGAGTCCCGCGCGGGAATAAACGTACTAAGGCTACTATTAGAAATCCTGTTCTCTCAGGCCACACAGCCATTCTCGATAGCAGACCGGCTCCGCGACGACAGTAAATATGGCACTCCTCTCGGCGACTCGCCTTGCGACTTCACGGCATCCGCTGAAGCCCTACGCGCGCCATACAGATGTCCAAGATACGTCGTCTTCTGCTGCTCTCTTGTCGCCGCCGACAGCCGTTTATGTGATGTAAAATGGCCCGGCAGGGCGAACGGCATGCTACGGAGCCCTGCACCCCCCGAGCGGCGGTATCGGTATCCTGCCTCGCGCTCAAGAACAGCCTTACATATGGTAAGCGTTATGTTCTGAAATCACTCGGCTATGTATGCATCCAGCAACTTGTTGTAGTAGCTTTTCTTGTAATATATTACGAATGATATAATGATTGAAATGTATCAAGTGTACCCAACTGTTTAGTTACCTATATTGTGTCTGCAATGGCCGCGGTGAAGTGTGTGCTCGTTTTCTTCTATAGGGTCTGCAAGCGAATAAATGCTGGTCAGGAAGAAGACGGAGTGGGATCAACCACGTCTCCTCTCTCAACACAAGAGTGGAAGGGAACGAGGTGTGCGTCAAGCTCCCCAGCCTTATGGATTTCACGAAGCGTTTTCAGCACAGTACCGCCGCCGGCAGCCGAGGACCCGTTTGCCTTCAAGTATTGTCTTGGGCCTTCTCACCCAGGGTTAGCACCTTGCTTTTGAATGCCGGAGACACAGTATATTGCGCAGATCCAGTCGGTAGGAAAAGCGTCATGTACCCTGCGGTGTGCCCAAACATATACAGCTTTTCCTTTTGATAGATCGCGCGGCGTATACACGAGGATCAGCTGTAGACCACTCGAACAACACAGCTGACGGCGACATTGCGCCTTTCTTATTGGCGCGGGCCGCTTTGGCTACAGGTTAAAGTGGATCTTAGTTTATATGGGCGGAAGATACACCCTCGATGATGGCTGCCGCTTGTGTCGTGGTGCGGCCTGTCGGTCGGTGTTGGCCTTCCACAGCCACCAAGTGCTACTCCAGCTAAACCCAATGTATGAGCATTTCGATCTGCTTGGTTCGGTACTTCACCATTTCCAGCAATGAAGCGAGCCGGTCCTCTCCATTGGCTTGCGACGGATTAGGCTCAGACGGCGGAATGAACGCATGACGGATGGTCACACCCCAGGCTAGCAGCTCCGATTTAGAGACGGATCATGCCTTCATGGCGTTACGCATCTCAACGACAAATAGACTGTGATCGGAGAGGCATACAATGTCCGGAAACGGCGGGCCAGCGATGCGGTCAGAACCTCAGTTGCTTCGTCAAGGTGTTTAATTAGCAAATTCGAACGCGTTTGAGAAAATAACAACCTGCGGTTTAAGTGCGCGAGACAGGACTATTGTATCACGCGCTGCGAGCGACGGCAAACAAGCCGCTCTTAGGTTTACACCCGCTTAGAGCTGGGGATACGTGCTGATCCGCCTGTGTCATCCCGAGCATGAGGCTGAACGCTTTGTTTATACGGTAGAGCCACCAGCCACCGCGCCAATGATCTAGTGTTTGGCAACACTTTCCTCGTTTGCGTCCAATGGCCCCACCGCTGCGAAACGAGTGGGAGGTGAGACCAGGTGAGAGGCGGATACTATGAATCCTGACATTATCTTTGACCCTACCTAACAGCCTGTTGTCGTATGCGTGTGCTCCAGGGAGTGACATGGTTGTCGAGCTCGAGGAATTCTGTTCCAGGAGCTCGACAAGCAATGAAAGTTCAGGGAGCTGCGCGTTTTGCTTTGGAAGTGAGGAAACAAGCGCTTGCATGGATAGCTCTTCATCGCAAAGACTACTGCTAATGCGTTGAGCGGACAAGTTCGGAAATTGCTTGGGTCTTTAAATAAATACATGCCCTGAAGCACGGCGGTTTTAACGCGCTTAAACCGAAGGTAAAAAAAAAACCTTTACAATTGATAATACAACACGTGAGAGTATCTGGTAAATGACGAATGTAAATATTGTGTACCCGGCAAGATAGATAGTAACTATGTCTTAATTTAGTCCGCGTCCGAACTACGGTCGTATAAGTACCACATCATAACGATTAGAGCGAAATCGACATTCGCTCTCGTCCGATGCCGAAGTGTACAGTGCTCGCACATCTGATTCCAAAGTTTTGAGCACGGTGGAGCAACTCTCTTAGTGCCGCTTTCGTCTTGATTTTTACACTACCGCCCCAGTTTCGAGAAAATCTGTTGTAGTTGGGACCTTACTAGTCTACTCTGTAGCGGGTATTTATCCACTATTTTACGATTAGTCATAGTATGCCAAACTAGTATTGGTGGCTAATACTTTGTCCGGCTACCTAGCTCAATGAATATACATACTTGTCTAGCATAATACGCAACACTTTACCTGTTTTAGTAGCGTCAATGAGTTCGTGAGCAGCTAAGAGAGTCATACCTTTGTCTTCCAGTAACGAGATGAAGGCGTTTTCAGCCGTCGCTCGAGCCTTCTTACTGTTGCCGGGACCAGGGACGCAATTGACATGGCAGGTACTCGGCAATTTTATCTGTGTAGTGAACCCTTTTCTATCGGCTACCATCGGAAACTTTAAAAAAAAAGGCTAGGTATTACAAGTAAAGTAAGAATCACACACATTTTTTTTTTGAAAAATACCTGCTCCGATTTAGAGGGTGCTTCCATTAGTGTAAAATAACTCCAGGATTGCCTGTGATTAGATAAAAGTTTGGGTGGTTGTTTTTTGTACAATTACATGTACGTAGACATGTACAGGTTGGAGATATTAATAGAGGATGGCTCCGACACCATATCCTTGCGTCGTGTTTTAAATAGAGCAATAAAGGACACTTTTGCGCCCTGTTATCACAAAAAAGTACTATTAAAGACGATCCTCTCCTTAATTAAATCCCCAATAATAACCTAAAAAAGGTCGTTGTGAGGGTATCCCGATGACCGTTTGCTTACAAATTTAGGAAATACTGACCTTATCTTCTTATTTGTGAACGAAAATGATGGAATACTGTTAATTAGGGGTAATTAACAATTGATTTGATCCATTATGTCAATGTCGAATGAAGAAAGATAACAGTGACATCTGCTGTTTGCTTCTAGATTTCCCCGCAAAAAGAGGTGGCAGACATTCAGATCCATCTGCCTTGCATGTAAATGCAATAGTAAAGCGTTTTCTTAGCTAGCCAGTCGACCCGATTTGAGTCTAACTCGGGAAAACGGACCGAACGGTGCGACTTTGTAGTCAGAGCTTCCAATGGTATGGCTTCGAAAAGGTGTTTGTACTTTAGGATGTTCCTAACCTTTGACCGTTGTAGCTAAAACATTTTTTGAGCCCACAACCCAAGCTATACCTGGCTCAATGATGGATTATCGGCTTTGTGGCGGCAGATCTGTCGCCGCTGCTCATTCGTTAGCATGTTTCGCGATGTGGTTGGGGCCTTAGTAGGCGAAAGTGTTCGCGGTATTGCAGTGTTGGGTGGGAGATAGATAAATGCCATCGCAAGCCGGCAAAAATCGAGCTACTTTGCGGGCCACATTGTGTCCTGTGTACCCTATATTCGGTACAACTCTATATAGTGATACCTTTATATAATAATATGACCTGGCTTCCCTGGATGTAGTATTATTCATGTTTTGTCGTGGTAAACACCCCTGTATTATGCGGAATCTTATCTCAAATCGCGTTCTCAAACACTATGTTTTTGCAGGCAGCGCCAGTAGATACAGCTCATTCTCTCTTTGTCTGAGTCAAGATGAAGCGAGATGAGACTTTCCGCAACATTATTATTAATAACGTGCGCCAATGCAACCATCGATCATGACAAAGTCCAACCCTTTCCCCAGCCCGAGCCGGTAACGATATCTGAAAAAGCAGCCATCAAGTTCAAGCCGCAACTTTACATCCCCGAGGACGCGTGCGTGTCCTATCCTGCTGTAAATTCTGCGGGTGAGACCACCGGGGGGCTCAAGGGATTCAATGGTAACGACGGCTGCAAGTATGCCCCTCAAGGCTCTCAAATCTACAGTCGATCTGGGTGGTATAAAGATATATGGGCCATCATGTACGCTTGGTATTTTCCTAAAGGGTTTTGGATGTTTTCTCCTACGAGGCGCCATGATTGGAAAAGCGTCGTTGTGTGGATTGATAACCCCGACTTAGAGGCACCTAAAATTCTAGGGGTCTCTATGTCGAAGTCTGACACCGCGTACATGAAGGAAATTAAAACGTGGCCATCCAACTTCACTGGGTTCCGAACGGAGGGGCGGAGGTACAACCGCACGTATATCAATGGATCCAACACGTCTTTCAGATTTGAATACCATATTGACTTTGGCTCTTCGTATCTGATGTTCGCTGTTCGGGATGGCGAGTATCAGGACTTGATCATGTGGGAACAACTCACGGACGCGGCTCGAGGTGCTTTAAGCGACAGCAACAACTTTGGGAAATCGGAGGTTCCGTTCAGTGATGACCACTACGAAACCCACCTAGACAAGGCATGGCCGCTCTAGTTTTGATATTCTCGTGAGGAAGCGTGTAAACGTTTCTTGGTTTGAAAGTCTGGGGCAAACGAGCCTTGAATAACTCAATTCTTCCATCTTCGACTCAATCGTCGAGCTATCGGATAAGGTTTAGCGTAGGCTGAGATAGCCGCTTAGCAGCACTTGACTTTACCAGATACTCGACAACAGTGCAAGTTAAGAAACTTACATTCGCTAATTATTTCCATTGCAAATTTTTTGTGCTTCGGTAAAATGCGCTATTGCCGCACTTAGTCGACACGTCACTATATTACAATTTATTAATACCAACGTCAAATATATACAGGAATCTCCAGATTCATCTAGACCTTTCAAAGCATTACCTGCGACTGCTTCGCAGCCGTGCACCCGTATTGTCTACATCCGATAAATAGTACATTCTAGCCCGGTACGCGTATTGATGATAGTAGTCCACACACAAAGTCGTAGAGAAAAATAAGTGACATTGCGCCCTGAACCAAACTGCAGAATTTTTTTTTTGTCAATTAGCTGACAACAAGATATTCTCCGTTCTTCAAAGACTTACGTTGTCGCGGGGCACTATCGTAGACCCGGGCTCGGTCTGGCCATTTCGTGATTGGGGTACCCCTCTTTGTTATTTTTATCTTTAAACTTCGGCCTTCTCTCTCGTTTAAGTTTGCTTTATCTGATTCACGATTTTGAACTGCAATTATAATAGCTTTGATTGCTATCTCAGAATAATTGGGGACGAAGTCCCCCCTATAATAATGTTATAGCCTGATTTAGTTCGTTTTTACGACTGATCTTTCAACTCACATTTACTTTTTACAGGAGTATCTATTAATTATTGGTATGGGTTAGGGGTACAAATTATAATTATGTACACGGTGGCAAAATCACACATGAAAAAAACGTCGATTTAAAAACATTATTTAATGTCCAAATTAATTAGATATTTAATCGAAGGCATTACCTTTCAAATGCATTAAAGCCGGGGGTCCTTTTTATGAAACAGGGAAATCATCCTTAATTTATGGTGGCCTAAGAAATGGCGTAAAAATCACTTTTTATGATCAATTTGGAGGCTCTAATAACCCTTAATTAGGGGATTAGAAACTGCAATCGCTTATAAATCTCGTAAAAAGTGGCGTTTGTAAGAAGTTAGGCGACTACTCGACATAAGGGTGCTCGAATCGAGTATCGGAGCCAATTGCCATGACGCCAAGGATTAACAAGGTTTACAGGCCTTATGCCGTGCTGGATTGGCTTCTCTTTGGCCAGCGACAAATTGGCCGGCATCGCAGCCGCCTGCGTGCTGGCTGCGAGCACCAGACTCGCACACGCAGCAGACACATTCAGTGCCGCTATGCCGCGTATCAATCGGTTCATGGACACAGTCGCCATCACCTCTGATATCCCCTTTGTGGCTCCGATGGATGGCGTTTGTGGTCTGAATCGTTTGTTGTAGTATTTCAAGTAAAGCTGCTTTTGCGAGAACGTTTGGCGTACTGGAATTTACTGTAGGGGTGGGAAGTCGTTGCTCAGTTGTCTGACTGTCTGTTTATGAGCAATAGAAGAAAGTGTGTTGATTAGCATTAAAGTACTAGATGCTTCGACAGCATGCAGTGATTTGTTTGGTCATGAGTAGGCTGTCGTCATTCATAGCATGAGCTAGTCGTTGGAATTGCTTGGATAGCTAGTGCTGCAGTGGCAATGACATGACTTTATCAAATTGCTAATAAGAACCACGCCCATCGTTGGTCGTATTCCCGGAATGGTGACGCATCATTGAATTTATGGGCGAATATCATCAATTCTCCGACCCTACTTAATTTTAGTATTGGCATTAATCACCAATCATCCATTTTTATTTACTAGACAGCCAATCGTACGGTCTTGACAAAATAATTTGGCCAATCCAAAGGCTAAGGGTTAGGTTGAACCTCGTTGGAGCTGGCTCCGACATATCGGGTCGGAGAGGACTCGGGAAATATGGATATGCTCTTACAAATTTCAACATGTAGGCATATCAAATGCATAAAGTCATTTCTCCGACTTCTCCGACCAGTGCAATCATTACCACACACTAACTATAAATCTTAGACTTATCATGCTACTAGTAGTAAGGTTAGAAGAGGTGGGAAGCAGCGCCGCAGGGAGCTTGCTCGACATTAGGAGCAATACATGCAACAACCCCTGCGTGGTAATCCAATATTTTCGTATTACGTAGTGCAATATGTAGCAAGCGTCAATTAAATGTACATGTATTGCATTATTAATTCTTAAGCACTCCGGCTCGCTGCCCCCTGTGCACCGCACTGCTACCACCTACTGTGCACCGCCTTCTGTGCACCGCCTTGCCACCATCCTGCCGCCGCGCCCTGCCGCCGCCCTGCCACCGCTCTGCTACCGCCCCGAGACCGCCCCCCCTCCTTTTTTTTGTGAATACATTTTCAATGTGGCCCACAGTTAAAAAAGAAAACTTAATATATTTGTTTTAAGAGTTACTGACTTAGATGTACCACCCTTTATGTGCAGGTCGGAGGTTGTCGGAGGTCGGAGATTTTATGTTATGACAGGAAATGCTGGCGTAGCGACCTGTCTTGAAGAAGGTTGCCGTTTTTTAGTACTAATAAGTTATAAAGTCGCAGCCTTCGTGTGTTGCACAGGTGAAAATTCGTTGCCTCGCTTTCCAATTTGCTCGAAGGCGCTACAGCAACGTCCAACAGGACACGCAGACTCACAGACTACAGTGCGGAGGCCCTACTGGTCTGGCACGGCCCGTACCAAGTAGTCGGTCAAGTCGGGGAGAACGTCTATAAGATCGCGATCCCCTACGGCCAGATCCCAGATCTAGGCCCCGAGGTGGATGAAGAACTGCGCGAACAACAAACGGAGGAAGAGGCCAACCTATTCATCTCGGTGGGCTCTTGATCCGCTCTAACCGTGATCGGCTTACCGTCACTGCGTGAGCCCTGGCAACGACTATTGCTCACCATTTTTCGAACTCGGACATAAATGTGATTTCTAGTCGAAAATATGTGTACCACATTGTTTTAAGTCGTATCAACTCGCAGAGCGCAGCGAACATGATGCTCTTTATTAATATTAATACTATAGCGATATGTTCAAACTCAGACAGAAGCCAAGAGACCAGTATTAGAATTTTCCCAGCCCAAGTTTGAATCAAGACAAATTCTCCGACTTATGGTGTGATTACCGACGTTCACTCATTAATGACAATATATATAGCCAACCAGGACACTCAAAAAATTGTACTATTGTAGTTTATGTGCTTGCTGACAGTATAGTAAGATTAAACCTGATCAATTTACCGAATGTATATTTTATGTTTAGCGATAGGCAGCATTCACTTCAAGAATATTCTTGTCGTTAATCACAGAAGAAATACGGTAAGTAATATTTATGTTAGGTTTTCGGTCAAAACGTAAGCGACTGCGCTTAAAAAGTTCTTTTCTAGACCATGACCAAAGCCAATCTGAAAATAAAGTATTCTACGAAATTGTAAGAATAACCGCCGACGATAACACAGTCTGCCATTTTGTTTTAAAGTAGATGCAGGATCGCTCTTCAATTAGACCAACAGAAGCTATAATCTGACGCGAGCACAGAATAAAAGCCCGGTGAGTAGCGGAAGATTTCCTGAAGCTAGCCTGGCAAGGGCGGCACAGTGCTTTCAGGCAGCGGACGCGGAAGCTATATGTGAGGCGTGTATATCTTCAGAAACGCGGAAGAACAATAAAAGCGACCTCAACGTCATTAAGCAGTGGACTCACGATCATCGCTCCAAAGAAGAATCCAGCATTAATCGGTTTTTCGACAACAGTGGAATTCTCAACCCTGTCTAGTTTACGCCTCGATATTTCGGAAATGTTCCTCGTGTTTATGAGACGTGGGGCGCGAACGGCTACTCCAGAGGGGTATCGTAGTGCTATTAAGGGCCTCTACAGGCTAAAACGTATTGCACTGTCGGTGGAATACGGTTGCGACATGAAACAGCTCTTCTCACGAATGAAGGGACTCGAAGCGGCGTTGAGCCAGTCAAGTACTACCAAAACCTCAGGAAAACAGCCACTGACCTACTCACTTTAAAATGAGCTGTGCGGCTCTACTCTGCTACTCCGCGACAGCGTTTTTCGCATTTGGGTTAGCTCAGTGGAATTTAATGTGCAGATCTGTGTTGCTGTCCAAACTCTTCAAACTCAGCATATAGTAGAAGAAGATGACAGTGTGGGGGTTATTTTGTTCAAGACGAAGACCAATAAAGAAGGGCCTGGGTCTCGTGACCCGCGCCATCTTTACGCAAACCCGTTCAGCCCCTCTTAAAACTGGGTCACTGCATAAGCGATATATCTAGCGTGTAGCCCGCGAACGAAGCAAGACCCACTGTTTCAAGGATCCAACGCAAAAATTCGCTTTGGTAAGTCTCTGATCAGCCTATTGAAGAAGCATGGCGCTTGAAAAGCTTATGGTACGCACTCAGTGCGAAAGGGGTCCTCAACGTACGCATGCGGCGGAAGCAACCTCAATATTGAGCGTGTGAATTTGGTGCGGATGGTTTGAGTGATGTGAAAGACAGATATGTCCGCTACAAAGCAGCCGGAGACCAATTTCGGGGCCGTGTGCTAGCCGGCTTACCGGTTAATGAGTCGAAGTTTGCTGTGTTGCCGCCTCCTTTTAGTAAAAGACACATACAAAGCGGTAAATTGGTCATGAAGAAAATATTTCTGGAAATGACCAACGATGAACTTTTCGGTGGAATACTACTACTGTGTCTCGCGTCGCTTGTGTGTCACGCTATTTTCTTACTGGACCAATAACTTCTAGTCACTTTCGCTGATGCCAACCTACATCTTCACGAACTTAATTGCTCTACAAGATCTCCGATCAAAGCTCGAAGATGGCAAGACAGAATGGATGCAACCAACAGGAGTACCTCCGTACATTGAGCTGTACAAGAAACTCGACAAGCAACGTGGGTCAATAGATGCCCTTTCCACTATACTTACGAAAAGAATGGAGCAGGTGCTCGAGAGGAGAGGCGTTACCGCTGGAAATATAACCGCCAAATGCTACGCGACGAGATACAATCTTTGCTAACAGAGGTTGCTCTTCACAGCACTACTACAGACACAGAAGCATCGTCGCAACATTCTGCTCCACAGCGGAATTATCAGATTTGTGGAGGAAAATTTCATTTGCTGCCAAAAGACTTTGCGTTTTCGAGCATCAACCCACCCAGCGTGTGAATACTGTGGTGGCTCGGCGATCAAAGGCATGACTACCCTCCTTACGGCATCTCATCCGACGATCTAGACACACTAGAGAAGAAGGCGATGCTGTCAGAATGGTAATGATGCGTCATATTGTTGACGGAGTTGAAGGAAAAGTTTACGTACCGATGCCAACTATCCGCGATGAATCTCACGCGATTGAACTGTTCGACACGGGGTACGAGATGGTAACGTTAAGCCACACAAGCATAACGTAGGGTAGATCAACTGAAGCTTACCACGGTGCGACTGGTCCGTGAAGGCGAGGTTCCGCGCGGTCCCGTGCTTCCCTATAAGACGCGGAAGCACTCAAAGAAATAAACACCGTACATGTAGCATACCGTTATCAAATCTCGGTTTTGACCAATAAATACCCTCTTTGAGTCATCGAGATTTAGACTTTTGTTTTCTCAAGTTAATTGAGTTCTTTTATAATAATTTTAATTATAATGCTCATCCCGGGTACACCCGTCGAATTAAACAATCTGCCACTCATCAACAATGACCATCACTCATGCTCTTATACAAGATATTTACCATTACTCTGAAACCGGTACGGTACTAGTACGGTTTTTAAATACACATGTCATTCTAATCACAAATCTCATCTAATCAGCAAAAGTATATTAGTAATCCCCCTCATCTGGCAACTCATGTAAAATAACACAACCCTTTTTCAAAAGAGAGTGTATCCTGCACCCAACTGGGTTGTCGTGTTGAGGCCAGACTTTTACCCCCAGCCCCTCGACGGCATCCGACAGGCTGTATAGCGTATACACACGCCGTCAGCCACTGATTTTAGGGGGAAGTCCAAATCGAAAATCTGCAGCCGGAGAAATGGACTTGCGAGTGATGCCGCCAAGGCCTACCGTCTGCGCATCGCGAAGCAGCTCCGGCAGTGAGAGATCGGCTTCAGGGAAGGGTGGTCTGAGCGATGAGGAGTGGGTGGAGTCTGCTTCGAGTCCAATGAGTACAAGGAGCAGCATTGCATCTATGACCGGAACGTCTGAACGGTACGAGAGTTCCAGATCCAGCAGCATGACGTCGTCGCGCCAAGCGTTCGGACGGTCCGACAGCTCCAGATCCGGGCAGGACGATGACAGCGACATCAACAGCAGTTTTGTAGCTGTCCCTCTCCAGCGTACACAATTTGATTCGTGGGAAGATTTTTACAGCTATCTGAGGGAGTATGAAACTCAAACCTACCAGGTACGTATCGCTTTTCATTTGAGTATCATACATCGTTACAATGTTGTCATTCTCCCGTTACGTTCTTGTAGAGCTTCCGTGTCCGCACAAATAACACGGTTACCCGTCGGAACAGCAAAATTAAGGCGGCGGGCAGTTCGGCTCCTTTGATCCCAGAAAGTTGGGTACACTACAGCAAGACGATAGTGTGTACCCACGCAGACAAGTACAAATCGCGAGGCCAATGAAAAAGAAACGCAAAATCTCGAGCCCATGTTTTTCTCAGTATGTTTTCCGTAGGTTTTAACCATGTTTGGCCATGTTTGTAAAATAAAATATATTTCGGATTTTTAAATTACTGATTTGTGTTTGTAGCCACTCAACTTTCTGCCGCGTGTGGGACGAGAAGCTCGCCGCTCCCCTTCGGTTCTCTCAAGGCAGCTAAGCTCACTGACCTGCCCACGACAGTTAGAATACACTCTTCCCCTTCTCCCCCACAGTGTGGCTACCGGTACATGCGCTGTTAGGATTCTCCAAGGATTATATCGCATCTAACGTGTCGTTTGTTTGCTTTTCCAAATTTTCCAGCTGTGGCAGGGTAGTTCATTCCTTCCGCCGCTATCCAACGGTTTCTCCACTACGCCCGTAATATATAAGGTTGTATCTCATACGAGTAAAGGGTAAGATTCGAGTATACGTGCAGTTACTATGCTGTGCAGTACGAAAGGACCATGTTTTGACGATGACTATGCCTCAGAGAAGGATTTGAGTTATCAAATAGCGTTTCGTGTTTGAAGACACAACAGCTGCAAGTGGCAAGTGCTACAACGGTCGTACGTACACACGCAATGTCGGAATGGCAGTGAATTTGCTTTTATCTAAATTATGTTTTTAATATGATTTTGTACATGATTTAGTAATAGATCGTACCAAGAACACTGCGAAGATTTTGCGAGCGCTTGAGATAGAGGCAACCACCAGTAGCAGCAGCAGTGATGCTGGAGATTCTAGTGAACACGATCGGCTTCCGTATACTGGTAGTTCTGTTGTGAGCGCAACTGGGCTTGATGGCATTCCACATGCCCAAAATACAGAAGAGATGGAAACTAGCACCCAACTGGCTGATACTAGTGTGAATTTGGAATCGGGAATCCAGGCTGCCTGTGAGCAGCCGACTGCAAACTACAGTGGGGTCGAGAAGTGTAGTGATGCTGGCTCGAGTGGAAGTCGCAAGCGGGACCACGCCGAGTGTGATGATGAATTGTCCTACGCTCCTCCGCTACGAAAGTACTACAAAAGCTGGAAGCATCTGGAGAAATGGTTGACGCAATATCAACAGGATGCTCATTCCGTGCTGGTAATTTCGGAGACACAAAATGTGCGGTTGCGAAACCTAAAGATAGCGAAGATGAAGATACACATTGGCAAACCGAAGGCTGAGTTACCTCTTGTCCCAGAAAATCTGGACCCGTACCAGCGTGTCTACATATGCACGCATGGCTGGAAGGAACGCGTCCGTTCTAAAGGCATCAGACCTCGACAAACCTTGAACAGTGTGGGATGCCCAATGCGATTTCGTGCCTAATACGTTCAGCTCGCTGATGTGGAGTGGCGTATCGAAATCAAGCAAGCCTTTTACGGACACAACCATACTCTGCCAGAGGACGTGTACAGGATGTACCCCTCAGTGCGACGAGTACCTCAATATTCTCCAATCATGAGCCACCTTGAGCTTATGGTGGCAAGCGGCAGCAAGGCGAGCAGAATCTACGATTACATTCGTGAACGAACGTCTCATTACGTCCAATTAAAGGATGTGCACAACCTCATTGCTCGGATAAAAAAGTCCGGTACGACAGACCTTCTATTTGATTTTGATCGTTTACTCACTATTATATTGATTAGGTGGTAGTCTAAGCAATGAAGACCTCGTGGCAGAACTTTTGGTTAGCTTCGAGCTCGAGTCTGCAGGAAACGTGTCGGCTGTCGACGAGGATACTGATGGGCATACCGCCGTTGTGCCTATTAGCTCGCAGCATATGCGTAAGCTGTACAAGCGTTTTCCAGAGATACTGCTCGTAGACTGCACTCACAAGACGAACAGGTGCGTCCGAAACCATGTCATGTTTCGTTATGCTTTGACCATGATTTTATGTGATTTGAATCTTACGAGTACACGGCTTCGTTGTGTTTTGTCATGGCAATCAGATATAACTATCAACTGTGTACGCCGATGGTGATGAATCAGTTTGGCCACGGCCAGGCTGCTCAGCATTCTGTACTTGAGAGAAACGCAGATTGGCACATGAAGAAGGCAGTTGAACAACTCCAGTTAGCAAACGATTGGAAGCGTACTCAGTTCATCATGGTGGACAAAGATCTTACTGAAATTGGTGTGCTACGCACCAAGTTTCCAGACGCACGGATTATTTTGTGCCCGTTTCATGTACTGAAGTGGCTACGTGGCGCAGTTCGTGATGACAAAAAATACGACACGTACCCGAGTGGGATTCTTAAACAAATGGATCACTGCGTTTCGAACATGGTGTATTCGAAGTCTGATGATGAATTTGAGCAGCACGCAGCCGAATTCAAACACCTTGCATGTCGGAATGATCGCTTCTCTTTGTGGAACTACTTTGACAAGAATTGTGTTGCTTGCAAGGATATGTGGGCTACGGTTTACCGCATAAATTTGCCACACTTCCGAAACAACACCAACAACAGGTTGGAAAGGTTTTTCGGAAAGCCGACTTGGATAGCTCTATGTCCATGTGGGAGTACTCGAAGGCCACAATACGCTACCAGCGTCGAAAAGAGGACGAGTATGCAACTCGCGTCGTCATGCCCGGCACCCGTCGCGACCTGTCGTATAAGGATGAGATGAATCAAATTCTCGGGATGACGAGTGAGTGGTTAGCAGATGTGTTCGAGCCGGAGTACAAGTTTGCAGTGGAACCTGAGTCTGCTAAGATGTACAGCATCTCGGACGATGATCTCTACGTCAATTTTATCCGGGACGGTCACAGCGATCGCGTCGACAAGTACAACTGGATGTGCTCCTGTGAATTTTCGTCGACGATGAAGCTGCCTTGCCGACACGGGATGATTTACCGCAAGCACGTCGCTCACCTGCTTACGATTCCATATTCATCCATTCCTGTTAGGTAAAGTGTACATATTGTCCATGTTTTGAGCATGTTTTTTTAAGTACTGACCATGATTTGCTTTCATGTTTACGCGATTCGACCATGTTTTGTTACCATGTTTTCGGTCTATGAATTCCTTGATCAGATGGTTGCGCATGGGATCTTTGGATGAGGAAATAGCTTCCGTGGATGTACCGTTGCGTATATCATCGG
Source organism: Phytophthora betacei (assembly GCA_011320135.1). NCBI lineage: Eukaryota > Oomycota > Peronosporomycetes > Peronosporales > Peronosporaceae > Phytophthora > Phytophthora betacei. The sequence continues at coordinate 288,521 of JAANHX010000559.1, forward strand.
CTCGGGTTGATGATTTTCGTAAGAAGCGCATGACTGAGCGTGATAAGTTCAAGGTGGCTCAGAGTGCCCTCAGCCGATTAACTACTGAGCTATCAGACCTACCGGACCACAAGTTTGCGGCTGCACTTGATGACTTGGAAAAATGGCGGGGCCGCTTACGCCTCGGAGATACCATGATGAAAACGCCAGAGCATTCAGAAGAATCTGATGAAGAAATAGCTCCTACGCAAATCGATGCACAGGCTACTTCTGATGATGTTGAAGAAAAATATGAAGCTGTACACGTGGATACTGTAGCAGATGAAACGACTACAACTGAGGACAAACAAACAGAGACATGTAAACAAAAGACAGTGAGTATGAAGCCATTCAAGCCTAGAACTCGAGTTGGACGACCACGAAAGGATAAAGCAGCTGATGCAGCTCATCGGAGGCAGTCACGGAAGGAGTATAACCAAGGTTCAAAACTGAGAGGGGCCTTGAGAGGTGATGATGTGGTTGAAGTTGCAGAATTTATCAAGTCGTGTGAGCCCCCGTTCGGTGATCTGTCCTCATTTTTAAGTACGTTTGAGGTACGCCACCTCCGATCCAACCCCAAGCAATTATCGGTGATATGGCGCGTTCCGGAGCCAAGTGTCATTCCATATCGACTACCCGAAGGAATGGTTTGCGAGGGGCTACGTTTGATCGAATGTAAAAGATGTTTCGGTGAAGCTATCGATTTGTGTACACCTGTGGATACAACTGCTGAGTGTTGGGTGCTCGTTGTTGATTTCATTGGAGACTTTACACACCAACAACTGCTGGCTATGCAGTATATTTGGAGTCTCTCTCATGCGAGTGAGAAGGGTATGCAATGCTATTCATGGCTTATGAGTATCGCAGACGACCTGATTTGTTATGATAAAACCGCCGGTTTAGCTAAGCGAATGCTTGATGCTTGGCCGAACGAACGCCTTCCTGGGTTTGGAGAAGGTGTGGACATTGAATGGTCTCATCTGTATTGTGCCCGTGTCGACTGCTGGTATAACGACAATATGATCACTGCTTACGGAAAGATGGTAGAAGGCGTCTACAGCAACAACACAACTATTGTGCTGCCGCCCATGAAAACACCGGTACCAAAGACCCCAAAGAAAGGAATGCGTATTCCACCCACGACACTGAGCTTGATCTCCGCAGCCAGTTCGGGACGAATTTTCTTGCCGCTGAATATTAACAGAACTCACTGGACCTGCCTCGTGGCGGATGGATATACGCAGACTGTGTGCTGCTACGATAGCATGGACAAGCGCGCTAACAACAACTTGCTTGCAGAGCTGGCAGATGAGATCGTGAAGAAATGTCTTCCAAAGGCTTTTAGCATCACAGCCGTGCATAGCCCCATCCAGAAAGACGGTTAAAACTGCGGGGTATTCATCTGTTCGTACTTCTGGCGTCGGTTCTGGAAGGGAGCAGGCAGCAATTACACGGCCAATGGATTGTTACGCCGTCGATGGAATATCCTGCGTACCATCATGGAGTTCAGCGACGAAAGCAAAGGCAAATAAAGCTAGCTAAGTAGACAGAGTTTCTAAGTCCGAAAACATACATGTTTTCATGTTTCCATGACCTCACCATGCTTTGACATGAGTACAGCAAAATCTCTCATTACAAACGGTAGTTTGGCCGTGCAATACAGTAGTTGAGAAATGTCCGACAAAGCCAAAGCGCACTCATTCGTCAATTTTCACACCCTACTGTGAATATGGTTGCCCATGTTACGCCATATCACAAACATATTCAGCATAAAGTTCAAGCTCCTCATAATTTATTTTTTAGAATCATGGACAAAACCTAGCGATACATGACAAAACTCCATGATTTGGCTACCTAACCCTTTTAGAAAACATGGGCTGTAGCATCCGCCAAAAAGAAAACGCCAGGAGTCGAGGGCACTTGACTGTGAAGCTCAGGTATGTGATTGGGTTGAGTTGGTACTCAGATGGGATTTATTAGCGTGAGTTGGTACTCAGATGGGATTTGTTAGCGTTGATTTGGGTAGTCATTTGGGCACCGAAACCCAACTAGTGACTGAGTTGGGCACAGAGACGCGTGGGGGCAACGAGGTGGGCACAGAGACCCGCGTGGGCACGCAAAGGAGGCCGGATCTTGGGTTACCAAGCGCTGCTGGATCTGATCATCTATGTATACGTACCGGATCACCAGTTATTGGTGGACACCAACGCCCCATTGACATCGATGATGATAACGTCGAGTTCAAGCTTCAAAGTCCGCCAAAGTCAAAGGGGCGCTCCAAGCAAAAACCGAAAGCTGTCAAGGCCAAACGGAAGCTAATAACGACGCTGGTACAAGAAGACATGGAGGTGACCAGTAAAAAGATGAATCTCGGTACACTTGATGAAATCCTTGTCGGAGATGCGAGCTACGTGTCTACTGCTGACAAAGTCATGCAGTTCAAGCTCTTCACATTTTTTACCAAGGTAAAGCCCCCTATTGCTCACGAGATTTTTCAGCTACCTACCAGCAAGCCCCTGATAAGGCCGAATGAAATAGTGCGAATCTTTTTATCTTTGAATCTTTTATCTTTGAAGCCTACATCTACGATAGCAGCCCATCAATCTTTTTATCTTTGAAGCCTACATCTACGATAGCAGCGCATCGTCGTATCTTGTTAGCGTTCGATCCGTGGCTCAGAAGATAATAGCGCTTCTTCCGGGGACTGTTGGACATGGCATTCGTGTGCGCAATTTCGAATCGGGACTAGGAGTCCAGACAGACAACTACAACTGCGGTATTTACGTTCTTATTGCGTTCGAATACTTTTGTGGTGCCGATCAAGTCGGGCTTCTCGACAAGAAGACGTTGCAGTGCATGAGATACCGCTACCTGTGCTTATGTTTCTAGTTGTAGCGAGATCTACCGGATTCGAAGATGTAGCGAACAATCTCAATGTAGTTCTTCTTTATATGCTTGCCAGCTCTGTGTTGTTACGTCTGGAAGATAGCGATTTTCTTGCTAATTTTTGCTGTGGTTGGACATGCTAGCTAAATACAGTACAACAACGACATGACAGTCTTGCGCTGGGTCCTCCGCAGAAACTGCCTCGGCGCGCATCTCAAGTGGTCTGGCTCTCTTACTTAAAAACTATATATCCGGAGATGTGTATACAACGCGAGGCTAGCTCTTTTAGTTGGTTACCATTCGTGTCGAATTTGGGTGCGAGATGGTCATCTCATGGTTGCAATAAGGTCGGTTGGGCATCGTTTGGTAGCAAATGTCTCGTCTCATATTTTCCAGTTGGGTGCAGCAACGAGTACTACGCGACGAGATACAATCTTTGCTAACAGAGGTTGCTCTTCACAGCACTACTACAGACACAGAAGCATCGTCGCAACATTCTGCTCCACAGCGGAATTATCAGATTTGTGGAGGAAAATTTCATTTGCTGCCAAAAGACTTTGCGTTTTCGAGCATCAACCCACCCAGCGTGTGAATACTGTGGTGGCTCGGCGATCAAAGGCATGACTACCCTCCTTACGGCATCTCATCCGACGATCTAGACACACTAGAGAAGAAGGCGATGCTGTCAGAATGGTAATGATGCGTCATATTGTTGACGGAGTTGAAGGAAAAGTTTACGTACCGATGCCAACTATCCGCGATGAATCTCACGCGATTGAACTGTTCGACACGGGGTACGAGATGGTAACGTTAAGCCACACAAGCATAACGTAGGGTAGATCAACTGAAGCTTACCACGGTGCGACTGGTCCGTGAAGGCGAGGTTCCGCGCGGTCCCGTGCTTCCCTATAAGACGCGGAAGCACTCAAAGAAATAAACACCGTACATGTAGCATACCGTTATCAAATCTCGGTTTTGACCAATAAATACCCTCTTTGAGTCATCGAGATTTAGACTTTTGTTTTCTCAAGTTAATTGAGTTCTTTTATAATAATTTTAATTATAATGCTCATCCCGGGTACACCCGTCGAATTAAACAATCTGCCACTCATCAACAATGACCATCACTCATGCTCTTATACAAGATATTTACCATTACTCTGAAACCGGTACGGTACTAGTACGGTTTTTAAATACACATGTCATTCTAATCACAAATCTCATCTAATCAGCAAAAGTATATTAGTAATCCCCCTCATCTGGCAACTCATGTAAAATAACACAACCCTTTTTCAAAAAACAAAAGAGCCTGAAGACTTGTTGCTATTTCAGGACCGCATAAATCAAACACTCAACGTCATTGCACATTTCACCATGTCACCGTTAAACCACCTCCGCCTCGCTCCCCTGACCGAAGAAGAAGACATCCGTCGTGTCGCTGCGATGGAAGCTGCTTCTTATCCCGCTGACGAAGCGGCTACTGAGTCGGGCATACGATTCCGACAGAAAAACGCCGGTCCGTTCTTCTGGGTATCCTACCTCCTTAAAGACGACCAAGAATCCGAGACCATCGTAGGCTTTGTCAACGGCACATTGACAGCCAAAGATCAGCTAGATGACGAATCCATGAGTCGACACGACCCACACGGATCGCTGCTTTGTATCCACTCGGTGGTGGTGGACCAGACTTTTAGACGTCGGGGACTCGCCACGCAGCTACTCAAGCGATACGTGGAAGTCATTCTGGACTCGCAGCCTCACGTGAAGCGCATCATGCTCATCTCCAAGGCCAATTTAGTTGGCTTCTATGTGAATTGCGGGTTCTCCGTGACGCGACTGTCGCCGGTTGTGCACGGCCAAGATCCGTGGTTCGAACTGTCGCTGGACTGCGAGAAAGCGAGACTACTGCCACTGATTCAGGTTAGATACATCGGTGAATGGTATGTTTTATGGCAATACTGAGTGCCTGGTACTATTTTTTCTTAGGTGGACGCATTTTCCAGCGAGCCTTTTCAGGGCAACCCGGCGGCTGTGGTGTTGCTCACTTCCGCAGTGTACCACAAGGAAGGGGCTTCGGAATGGATGCAGCGTGTTGCGATAGAGAACAACCTGAGTGAGACAGCTTATGCTGCTCCTCGCGCACGTACTTCCCAGACTCCTAATGACGTCGTCGAGTACGATCTGCGGTGGTTTACTCCAGGTAACGACACAAAATCGCGAAAACTAGGATATTATTGTGTACTAACGCTGTGGCTTTTTATGGAATGCCAGGCACTGAGGTGAAGCTGTGTGGAGATGCCACTCTGTCGACTGCTTTTGCATTACACGATGCAGGTCACGTGACTTCGAGCCAAACGCTTCACTTCCACACGTTGCGTGGAGTGTTGGTCTGTCGTTTTGAGGTGCAGAGTGAGACGCAGAAGCTGCTCGTGCTGATGGACTTCCCGGAACAACCCACGACGCCTGCAGGACCTAGTGTGGTGTTAAAGGAGCTGGCCTCTGCGTTAGGCATTCAGCCAAATGTCATCGTTGACGTGAAGCGAGCGACCACAGATCTACTCGTTCACGTGACATCTGCAGGTTTCACTACGCTGGAGCCGGACTTTGTGCAACTGGCCAAGTATGACGTACGCGGTGTCGCTGTTACTGCTAAAGCACCCGCCGACAATGCGTTGAACGTGGACATCCAAAGCCGGTTCTTTGCTCCTCGTGGTGGGGTGAACGAAGATCCGGTCACGGGTAGTGCGCATTGCGCCTTTGGGCCGTACTGGGCCCCACTACTCGAGAAGACGACGATCAAAGCACAGCAATTCACCCCTGTTCGAGGTGGATACATTACATTGGACCTCGTGGCGGCTGAACCGGGTCGCGTTCTATTGAAGGGCGAAGGGGTTATCGTCCTCCGTGGCCAGCTGTCTTCATCGCCATAACCTGCAGGTTGCTACAAAAACCTAAGAATAAAAGAAATGAAGCTTCATTGAAGAGATCTTAAAGTTCTCTAATAGTTCACCACTCTCTTGATGATATATTTCGAGTAGTCCTCCCAAATACCCTTGAACCTCGCGTAGCCATGAATCTTGCCTCGATTCGCCTTCAGAACCTGCCGGAAAACGTCGTCTGCTGCAAGCCCCTTCATGTACCACTTGTTGAACTGCGCGGTCTCCAGTTTCTGGGCAATACCCTTTGATCTCCATCTAAGCTTCCCCACTAAAATCATCGTCGCCACTTCTTTCTCACCGAAGACGTTCGTCAGAGCGGCAAGCATCGCGCGCTCGGGGTCCTGTTTGTTGACATTCGCAGCGTGCTGAGCCCAAATTTTGAAGTTGGGACTCGAAAAGAGCTTAGCCACCATATCCGTCTCGATAAAGTTGTCCTTGCCGATGGGCATTTTGCTTAGCCCTAACGTTTTGAAGGCGTTTGCGAGCGAATCGTCTGCCTTGAGTAGACCCTGAAGCTCTTTAGTCTTGCTGGACTTCAACACTTGTGCAATTTTGTTAATGCCGGGAATATTCACTCTCTCTTCGTCCTCACCGGTCCTGTCAGCTCTCAGATTCCTCCTAGCGAGGTTATTCTGCAACTCGCGAGTTGGAGCGCCCATTAATTCCTTCAATTCGGACTCCGTGATCGCGTCAGCAAACCTAAACAAATACACAAAGGCGATCGCTAAAAGAACAAGCCTGTTCATGGCTTCTGGACTTCTTGAGTTTCGAGCAGTTAATAGTGGAGAGAAAAAAGTTTAATGACGGCCAACTTTAAGTGCTGGAGCAGCCTGCTGCCGTACAGTACCGGTATAAGTTGATGATTGAATCATGGGCTACTGCGGGCAACTAGGACTAAAAACATGATCAGATTATGCTTCGGCGAAGCATAATCTGATTATGCAAATGGTTACCTGTACCCGTTCGCGTAAATGTAGCCACGGACGGGTATGGTTAACCGAATGTATGCATCTCTGAAAAACGGACGGGTACGGGTAACCGACTCCCACGATCGGTTCGTTATGGTTGGCCGAGCTCACCAGAGGATGGGTATTCGAAGATTTTTTCGCATGTTTTTCGTTATTAAGAATTTTGGCGACGGCTTGCGCCTTTAACCGAGAGAATGTTGCGTGTCAGCTTTTTTGAGCGGAAATATTGAATGTATTTCACGGTTTTCATTCTTTACATAAATTACAACTAATTTTCGGCTAAACCGATCGCTAATTTCGGCCAGCCATAGTTGCCCGTACGATTGGCCATGACCAGGGCTGTCGGACGGGTACGGCTAACCGGGAATTTACGTTTGCGACCTCTGTGCTTCGGTTAGTTCAGAAACAGCTGACCAGCCTGGTCACCAGGGGCCAAATATCATTAAAAGTAATAATACTAGACTATTTTCGGTATTAAATATCAGTAGTAACTAAGTTTCTTCAAAATTAACATTTTTTTAATATTAGCTCGATATTTTATAATCTTTTCCCATTTAAGTACGTTTCTTGCCACCTTACACCAAAGAACTCTTTCGGTCAGGCTCTAAAGCAGCAGTAGTGATGGCAGGCTTTCAAACTGACAAATGTTTGCTCAAGTATTTCACAGTGACACCGACAAAGTCGATCGAGATGGAAAATTGCAAGCGGTTGCAGTTGTTTGAAGTCGATAGAGCGAAATCAAGATATTTAATCTTGTTATCTGCCGATCCAGATCGTGCGTCTCATAAACCTGCAACCTATGACGCTAAATTTGTGACGAGGTCACACAGTACCTTGCGCTAGAGGAAGTCGGTTTCCGAGAGTATACAAACTCTCAATGAGCGGCAGTTCACAGGTCTTCATTAACTAAGGGAGCGAAGTGACCAATTTAAGGTAGGTTGTAAGCTAGATATATTTATAGGCAGGCTAAACTTTAGTTAAGTATACAAACTATAAGTCACCGATAAAAAAGCAATGTCATCAGTCTCGGACGACTCTGGTACCATGTACCATATATCCTGAATTGTGGCGTATCACACTTCTGTAAATAGGGGACACTTAGAGATACGTACCCCATTACACCCCCCCCCCCCCCCACTTAGGTATGATTTACCTACCAAGCAGAATGAGGAAGTGTACGTCACAAACTCTCATTCCCATTGTCGAAATACATGGACTTGGCTGCGCGCGTCGGGGGCCCACTTTACAGTTAGAGCCTCGAGCAGCGGTTGAGCGCTCTTCGTCTCGGTCTCCAGATCGACCTTTAGCATGCCCCGTGGCACTGCGAAGAGCGATGCGAAAACACGCTCCAAGGCTGCTGCTGGAAAGGCGCAGGCCAATAGCACAAAGCCTCACGACAGAGTCTCTGCACTCCAGGAGGCTACTAAAGTGGCATTGGAGGCGATTCAGCTCAGCTGGTGACGCGGGCGTGCAAACAAGCGCCACCGTTCATCACTATCGGTCTCTCCAGACAACCCTTCTAGCCCGCGGTTCGCTGAACGTGAGTTCAATTCGGGCAGTGAGGACGAGGCCGAGTTCGGGCGCACTCACAATGATCCTGTGGGCTCCGTGGGAGGGCACACTCCAGTGCCCAGCGAGAACAATGACGACAGCGTGCGGTAGCTCGCTAGTGATCATGGTGATCACAGTCCCAGGACGTCTGTGCCCTCTGAGAGGCCTGCTGTCAAGGCTACGGGTACTCCCAAAGCTGGCGACGATGAGGAGGAGAAACCTCGCAAACATCTCTCGCTTGCCGAGGGTCTTGCACGGGCTAAGGCCGTTAGCGCCGAAGGCGCCAAGCCCTCTAAGAAGCGTACGGCTTCGAAGTCTGCATTCCGCGAGGAGAAGGAGACTGGGTACTCCTATCGGAACCTCTTCGGTTCTTTGGATGAAGAGGGCGAAGAAGAGGAAGAAGATGAAGAGGGTGTTATTCCTGAACCCCGGGAGACCGCGACTAACAGCATGAGGTCTTCCGAGCTGCCCAGCGCACGCGTGGGGGGTCCGTCGGTCGCATCCATCAGCCAGGGAGCTGTCATCAACTCAAGAGGGTATTGGACTCCCGAGGAGAGCTCTGGGGCGACCTCTTCTTCGAGCTTCTCGTCGCTCCTCGTGGCCTTGTGGGCGGCCACATTTCTAGGGGTGTTTACGAACGTACCCTGGTCCATAAGGAGCAGTTGTTTGTCGACAACTTGGAGGCGGCCCGGTGCGTGCTTCTCGCGCCGCACCGAATTCCTCTAAATGACTTCACGACTTGTCGTAAAAAGCTCGAGAACCGGGGTGGTCTCTACCCTCTCTGGAGCTACCCCTGGGCTCTTCTCGAGAACTGTCCCAACTGGAACTCATGTGAGGACATGTTCTGGGCTTGGGTGGAGTCTCTCAAGTACTCACCCTCGGAGTTACGGGAGCTCCATGAAGATCATCTGCTGTCCCGCATCCTGGGCCAGCGTGATCTTCGTGTCCGGTTCGCCTACTTGGTCAGTAAGCGCATGCTGCCACGGGACATTCTGAAGCGCGCGGCTTCTAGCGCTCACGATGAGCGTGGGTACGGAGTGTCATCAACGTCCGCACCCCGTTCGGGCAAGAAGCCCCGGACTACTTATGAAGCTGCCGCCGCTTTTGTTCCCAGATTGCGACAGCCTTCAAGCGATCAATCAGAACCCGTTCAATAGGCTCCCTCGAGTTCTCGGAATGGGCATAGCCTCTCCACTTCACGAGGAGCTGTCGCTTACCGCCTTCATCAACGCGTCGTCGTGCTTGAGATTGCACTTGGCCCTGGGACTGGCGGTGATGCTGCCACTCAGGCCGGGAATCAGGGCTTGCTCGCTCGTCTTGCCGGCCGCAAGGACCTGTTGGAGCGTGAAGTCGCGAGCCTGCATCTGCGGGGGACCGGCGGGCCTCTTCGTCCGCCTTCCACATGATCCGACGTATCGAGGCTTTGCTGCCACGTCCGGAGCCGCATTCGACGCACTCCCAGCAGTACGCGTATGGTGCGTACCCGACGTACTCGGCGTATGGCTCCGGGGCCGTTCGTACGGGGCTTCTCCTGCGTACGGTCTTGACCGCATCCTTGCTGATCAGACCGAGGCTTGGGTGCCTGCTCCGACGCCCTCGTCGACGTCTGTGACCGGCCCTTGCCTCGATGAGTTGGGCCAAGGTGGGTCTGCGAGTCAGCAACCCCCTGTGGATCATAGTACCTCTTAAACCTTCCGGCGTAGAGCGTCGGGTGCGTCGTCATTGACTTGGACAGGTCGATGGTGTACGACGCACCATGCCTGGCCAGGACTGCGAATAATCCAATGAAGCGGTTCTTCAGCTTGTTGCTGCCAACAGAGCTTACAATGCTTAGTGGTAGGTTCTTCGTATATAATAACACTAATTTACCCACCTTAAATACACTTAAGTTTCCTCTTTCATGTTTGTCAGAGTGATCCTTCAGTCTGTCCTAGGCCGCTGACATGGCATCGCCGGCCCTGCTCATCACGCTCACCTTTGTTTACACAAAGGATTCCACTTGTTTCCGCAGCGAATCCGATCTCGCATATGAGACCTCGGAGGAAAGATCTTTCCGAGACTCCCCCCACTTAGAATAGAGGCGTCAGTGGCTCCTCGAAGCGTGAGAGGCACTCTGGGGTGACGGAAGCCGTTCACGTAGACCGGCGTGAGCCCCTTGGACGCGTGCGCCGTGTGGTTGAGCGCAAACCCAACCACTGGAAGCTGCGTCGACCACGTACGTGGTGCTTCCGCGCACACACTGCGCAGAGTGTCCTCGCGTGCTCGATTGACGCGCTCTGTCTAGCCGTCTGTCCGTGGATGGTCCGCAGTGGGCATCTACAGACGATTTCCTAGTAAATGAAACAGCGTTTTCCAGAGCGCAGCCGTGAACCACGGGTCTCGGTCCAAGACAATCGTCCCGGGCGTCCGTGATAAGGGAACACGCCATCGACGAACAACCTCGCGGTTTGTTCGCCTGTGACGGTAACGGGTACTGGGGCAAGATGTACAATCTTGCTCAGCCGACACACGAGCACCAAACTCCCAATGTTGCCGTGTCCGTCGGCGGGAAGCTCAAATGTGAAGTCAAGACTCATCGACTTCCAACAGTCAGCCGGGACGGGCAGGCTCTGTAGTGGAGCCGAAGCGTGCCCTACGGGTTTGACCCGCTGACATTTTCACATGTCTTCACGTATCGTGCGACCCACCTGTACATGTGTGTCCACCAGAAGGCATGAGGGCCCGACAACAAGGTCTTCTCGCGACCCAAGTGGCCGCTGGAGGGTGCGTCGTGCGCCTCCGCGAGGATGTCAAACTTCAGATCCTCGTCGTTGGGTACGGCCTCCCGTGGAAGTTTATTAGGCTTCACCCGGTAATAGAGGAGGCCATCCGTCAACTCATATCGGTGGAGCCGAGAGCTCTGTCGCGACGAAAGCCAGTCGAACTTCGCGTTCGGTCCTGCTGCGAGGAACTTGACGATAGGCACGACATCGTCATCGTCCCGATATGCCACGCGTATCCTATCATCTAGATCCGTTGTCACCCGTGTGATGTTGGCCAACGCGTAGTCTGGACGCCGAGAGAGGGCTCCCGCAAGCACGTTGTGTTTGACCGGCTTGTATTCGACGCGGAGGTTGTACTCCCCGAAGAAGGACAGCCGCCTCGCCATCCGTTGGGAGAGATGATGCGAATTTGTAGCCTTCCTCAAGGATGCGTGGGCTGTGTAGATCACGAAAGGCCATGAGCTCAGACGATCAACCCGAAACTTCACAAGAGCGTACCGTATTGCGAGCTCCTTGTCCTGGACAGGGTAATTCCGTTCGGTGGCTTAGCGCTGACTGGATTGGAGCGAGATGTCGTTCGTGTCCAGCCGGGTCGGCCTGCAGCAATGCACAACCGATGGCATAGTCCGAGACATCGCAGACGACGCTGAACGGCCTCGTCTCATCCGACAGGGCCGGGATAGGAGCTTCTTGGAGACTGATCTTGATGCTGTCAAAGGCATCCTGGTGCTCTTGCTCCCAGTGCCAGTCGACGTCTTTTTGATGGAGACCCAACAAAGGCTTAGCGAGACCCGCGTACCCTGCGCTGTACTTGTGAAGGTAGTTGGCCTAGGCCAACCACTTTCGAAGGTCCTATGAGGTTGGGGCGCAGCCGATGCTGCAATGGCCCGGACCTTGTCTGGGTCAGCTCGAACGCCTACGTTGCTGACGAAGCAACCGAGAACCTTGATCTCTGGTGACGCGAAGTCGCACGTGTCGATGTTGGCGTAGAGCTAGTCCGCTCGCCTCACGTCCAACGCTCGCCGGAGGTGCCACAAATGCACCTCCATGGTCGTCTTGGCTAACGCGACACGACTATGGACGCCGATCTCGTCGAAGTACGTTTGTACGAAGGCGCGCAATGGCCTGAACAGTTGCGTCGCCAGGCGATTGAACGTCGCCGGGGCGTTAGACAAACCCTGCGGCATGACGAGCCACTCCCAAAGCATGCCGCTTGGCGTGCTTACCGCGGTGAGCGGGATGTCGCTCTCCCGCATCCGGCTCTGGTAGTATCCGTCTACCAAATCCAGCGCACTGTACAGTACGCTTCCGGCCATGTTGTTTAACAACACATCCTTTCGTGGGATTGGTGTTTGGGCCGGCACCGTTGCGTTGTTCAGCTTGTTATAAGCGTGAACCAGACGCCACTTTCCTTTCGGCTTCCGAACGCAGAAAGTCGGCGTCGAGTGCGGGGATTTCGACTCCCGCGCCATGCCTGCCTTCGCTTTCGCGGCGAAGAAGGCATCAATGACCTCGCACTGTTCGCGCGGAAGAGGCCATTGTCGCGTGACACAATACTTTGTGCCAGGCACGAGATCAATCTCATGCTGTACATCTCGATCCGGTGGGAGTTGGGTCGGTGGGTGTTTGTTTACCACGTCCGCATACTCCGTCACCAAAGGATACACCGGATCCTTGGGGTTCTTAAGGATCTCAGAATCCAAGCGCGTCTGACGCTGCTTGTTCAGGTCTTCCAGGACGTTCTCGTCCAAGACAGAGGAGGAGTTCAGCTCCTCCCGAGTGGCCGTTAAGTCTTTTGAGCACTATCTTGGCAACCTACTCAGCCTTCAGGTTGACCAGGAAAGCCTTGACCGTCATTTCTTCAAGGTTCAGTTTCTCTGCAACCTTTGGCAACGGTTCCAAGTGGACACCCGATGCCTTGACGGGTAAACCGGTCTCGCCATCGAAGATGTGATAACACACTTCCACCGGCCTTGTCGGAGGAGCCTGGGCCCTGGACTCCGGGTTGCTTGAAGCGACGTCGATCGGAACGAAGTTCGGATCCGACTTGAGGCGGCGGCGGCGTCGTTGACGACGGCGACCGTGACGTCGAGCTTTGCTGCCCACGTCTAGGGATGTCGGCGCTACGACATCCGAGGTACTCGTGGCCTCGTGTGGTACCGTGGTACCCACACCGGAAGCGTGTTCGACGCCTTCCTCTTCAGTTTAGGTCTGGGCGACCGCGTGTGGCACTGTGTTACCCACTCTGAACCAGCTGTTCTCAGTGTTCGTGACAGCTGCAGCTGTCTGCAGAACTAAGTTACCCGTCTGTGGACCTAAGTTACCCACCTGGCCAGCGCCTCTTCTGGGCGCTGCCACCATCAAAATATCCTCGGAGTCGTCATATACTTCGATGACTCCCAAGCATCTGCCGGATGCTTTGGTACCCTGGCAGCCCTTGCGGGCGCCCCGGGTCCTGACAGAGGTGGGAACATGACCCACCAATGCTCTGTCGGGCTGCGCAGGGCGACTGGAACCGATTGCCTTGCCTCGCCAGTCGATCCAGGGCTCGTGCTTCTCAAGCCAGGGCATGCCCAGGATCATATCATATGGATCCATATCGAGAACTGTGAACTGTTCGAGGCTGTCGAGGTAATCAAACTTGACGGCCAGATCCACTTGGACGTTGGGATAGTGACGACCTTCCCGTGTGCCAGTCGCACTGACACCGTCCCGTTGCCCTTGCTTTCGCTCAAAGCATCGGCCAACTTGTTGCTGTTGTGAGCAGCCGTCTGGCGGCGTGCGAAATTTTTCGACGCCCCAGAATCGATCAAGATTCTAAAGGGATGATCATATCCTTGTACACATCCGTGTACTACGAGCAACCCGCCGCTGCTCTTCGCCGATTCGAGAGTGCGAAGACTCTCAGGGGCTAAGTCCCCGTGGTGCGCGCCACCCGCGCACCCATCACGAAGACTTAGTTCTCCCCCAGTAGGGCCCCCGCCCCTACTGGTTTCCGGCGCTCCCCTGTCCCCTGGATCCTGGCTTCTGCCAGCGACCCTTGAGGACAGGCTTGGGGAAAGTTCGTCTGCGGAGTCTTTCCGCGGGACAGTCGCGCTTGAAGTGGCCCATCTTCCTGCAGCCGAAGCAGCGGATGTCACGCTGTTCGGCGGACCCGAGTTCCATGGGAACTGGTCTGTTGGGGCTTGTTCGACCGGGAGCCGACAAGGAGCTCCCAGGCCATGCTGAGGCCGGCGTACGCGCCTGGCAATGGCTGTACTCTTCTTGAAGAGCCACTTGAATCGCCTCTTCAAGAGTGCTTGACTGCACCCGGAACAGCTGAGTGCGTGCGGCCCCCACTCAAAGGCCGTCCATGAATACAGTCATCTTGATCTGTTCGTTGAGTGGGTTTCCCACTAGGGACGCCGTGAGCTCCCGTATCTCTTGCACATACTCGTGCAGTTCGCGCCTCCCTTGTTTACACGAGAGGAAGCGCGAGCGCTGGCGGTACTCGTAGTTCGCCGGGAGGAACGCGGCTCTGAGCTGTTCGCACAGCCGAGCCCAGGATGTGAAACATCCAGGGGATGCTGCTTCCCGTGTGTACACCCAACCCTTAGCACGACCGCTAAGGTTGGAGAGTGCAAAAGCATCACGGAGTTGCTCGGTCGAGATCAGAGCCGCGTCCATCGTGAGCTCTACTTCTCGAACCTAGAAGTGAAGGTTTTCACCTTCCTTCCCTTCATACAGCTTAACGTTCACCCGTATTGGCTTCGGGTGTGGCGTGTTTGTCTCCGCCGCCGGAGCCTGCAGGTTTTCCCACACATGTGAGATGAGCCCCTGCTCGTAGGCGTCAAATGCATTGACGCACTCGAGCTTCTCGGCTGGTGTTGACGCCACCAGGCTCTGCAGGGCCTCCATCCATAGGATGCCAGCCATCTTCCGAATCGACTCGAACGATGCGTCGTTCAGATGGGAGAAGTTGCTTCTATTCATGGCAACGAACTTCGGAGAGGTTCCAGTAGTCTACCCGCGTTGGCGTGGATTGACTACAAGTGCTACCAAGTGTGGCGGGGTCACACAGAACCTTGCGATGGAAGTTGGCTTCCGAGATTCTACAACTCTCCGTGAACGGCAGCTCACAGGTACCCTTTACCTAAGCGAGCGAAGTGACCAATTAAGGTAGATTGTAAACTAGATATATTTATAGGTAGCCTACGCTTGAGTTAAATACACAAACTATAAGTCGCCTATATAAAAGCAATGTCATCAGCCAATGGTTGGCTCTGGTACCATGTACCAGGAATCGCGAAATATGCCGTGTCATACTTCTGAAGTTGGACGTGTCACACTTCATGCAGCTAGGGGTACACTTGGGGCTACGTACCCCGTTACAAGATTAATGCACTTAGCAGTGCCAAACACCTTGCCGCCACTCTCACTATTGTCCCAGGCTCCATTTCCCTGATTTTTGATTAGTTTTAATTCCGCTAGTCGAACTGAAACGACATATGATTGGTAAATTAAAATTGATAACGCAATCTTTGATAATGTAATATTGTATTAACTAATATTAAATTGATATTTATTAATATCATCTTGTCAAAAAAGAGCATATTAGGTAATAATTTTATATTAACTGGTCTACCAGGTGATATTATCACTAAATTAACTTCATCGGTTTTGGAGTTACGATTAGCTGACATTAAAAATGTCGGTACATGTATCTATTTATTTGTGGGCACGTAGACTACCAGTACCAGAACAAAGTCGTGTGGTGCACGAAGACAGCGGATTTGTTTTAATTAAAGTCAAGGATAGAGACACCAAACAGGAGCTCGTAAAACATTAAATCTTGGGGCACCAAACAACTTAAAGGCCTGAAACCAAGAACGTTTCATAACCCACTGCGCACCGTATAAAACTATACAGGGGATGGATGTCATATCGCGCAAATCCTCAACGCCCCAGCCCGGATGCCTGTATTAGACATGATACAGAGATCGTTATTGTGTCCCGTGGGACACAATAACGCTCCTCACACGGTTTCTTTCCTAGCTAAGCTACGTCGCCAACAGGAGAGGCGCAAGGACCGACCGGCGTCGAGAGTACCACGTCCTGCGAGCTCGCCAGACGAAGACACTTGGTAATTCCCTATCGTGTATTTCTAATCGTGTCCTGATCAAAACTTAATGTCTAATACAATTTATTATATATGTTTATGCCAATCAGGCTCAGCCAACCAGACCCCGGCAGCTCCTATGGTCGTAGCTGCGACGGAGACTGTTGACGGGCCTGTGATCTCTGGGGTTGAACCGGCTGGGACTGCACCTGCGCCTGCGGGGAGTGCGTCAAATGCGGCTGAGGATGCAGGCGCTGGGGCAAAAGCTCATCGAATCCATACCGACGTGAGTGATTTTTCGACCGTTCACGCAGCCGGGGTAGAGATGGCAACTGCAGCGAGTGTCGGAGCCGCAGCTACTGCGCCCGAGAGCATGCCCAAGCCTTTAAACATGCCTGGCACTCAGCCTTCGAATGGTGGTATTTCAAGGCAAATGTGTGGGGTAAGGCTGTGTTATACTGACTGTGTATTATGCGCTTGTGTTAGATAGTGACAATGGAGCCACCACACGTAATTTGACAGCCACGTTTGATGATGTTGATTCGGAAGAAGTTGACGATGGTACTGGTGAGTCCGCGCTGGACCAGTCTGGGCAGTGTAACCATAATGGAGAAGTGAGAAAAGATGAAGACGAGCATCGTTGGTACTATCGTGTACATAAATGATACGAAACATAAATCTGATGTATATCATGTATATCACAATGTTATTCCGCTAGAAATCAATATCACCGACGTGGACGAAGGGTGCGTCGAGCTAGTTACCCTCGATTCCGAAGGTGAGAAAAACAACGGGTTTGATGATATAACGAGTGGCGAACCCGATGACCCGACTGATTTTGCGGGTCAAGACGAAGACGTAGTGATCCAGCCGGAGATGATATTCGACGAGGATATCTAGCTACGATGGGGGGGGGTGTTAGCATGGATACAATTGGCAATAAAAATATCTCTGGATTGTGGGACAGCGGTTCGACAGAGCCTACTTTGTGTGACGCATTTTCATGTATGGAAGGTCCTTACGAGCTGCAAAAGCCCGACGGGGTCTACGAGGACCCTTTGGACCTACCAAGGAAGCGTTGACGGCTGCTGAGACACCGTCTGGAGCGCGCTTTTTCTTTATGACACCACAACGTTGGAACGATATCGTGTTGGCCAGTAATAGCTACTTTGTGGAGAAAGTTGAATTATCGTGTGGGAGGTCAGCTCCAAAAACAAATTACCAGAGATAAAAAAAATGGATACAAAAGAGAGACGAAAGAAGAAATTCGAAACAAATTCGAGAAATGACCTGCCATTACTGCGAGAGATTTATGCGTATTCATAGTACTATTGATTGCACGAACCATCTCTCCTAACAAGGAAAATTGCAACATCACTGTAAGGTGGCAGAGCAAGGCGCAATTCCGCGCGGGTGCTTCGGGAAATTCATGTTGAGAGATCGGCTCGCACACGTCTTGCGGAACCTGCACTTTAGCAACAACGCAGATCCACGTGCCATACCGACCGAGCGTGGAAACTCCGACCCGTGATCCAACGTTTACAAGATCGTTTCCAAGCCGGATACGTATCCCCTTCGATCGTGGCTTTCGACGAGGCCATGCTTCCGTCTCGGTCAACGTTCAATCGGATGAGAATTTATATGAAGGATAACTCTCATAAATAGGGTACAAAACTGTTTTTGCTGAACTGCTCTCACACGGCCTACGGTAACCGGTAAGTGTTGAGCACACGTTCGGGTGTGTTCGCTTTTTTTGGCTCCAAAGTTATCTCATCATGTATGATACAACTTACAGTCGTAATTATCATGTTTGACACAGGTTTGAACCTTACCTGTGCAAAAGCACTTTTATTCAAGGGCAAGAAGCGCTGGAGCCCAAACCGGGGCCTACAGCAGTAGCACGCAACCTAAGGCACGTCTTCGGCGATTCTAACCCTCAAGAAATGCGTAGTGTAGTTATGGATCGATGCTATACGTCCGTGCCGTTGGCCAGGCATCTACTATCACAAGGGTTCTACAGTATTGGTACTGTAGTAACTAAGCGCTTGGAATTATGCGACGCCGTCATTATGAAGAAAAAGAAACGGCGGCCAGCCCATATTGACCGAGGGACGTTCACATACACAGCGTCCAACCAGATCGCCGATCTCAAAATGCTGCAGTGGTGGGAAAACAGAGCGGTGCAAATGCTGTGCACTGGAGGGAGCGTTGAGCAGGATCGAGTTGTTCGTCGGGCGAGCAGACCAAAGTGGCATGCCCGCGAGTACTGAAGAGCTATCAAATGTTCATGGGCGGCGTCGACGTTCACGACCAGCTGCGACTACAACGGCTACTTTTATTATCGTGTATAAGGCATGCTAACATTAATTAATATCGTGTATTGGACACGTTGTATTACGTACCCTCTTCCGTTAGCTGTGCGCTACAAAACGTATTGTAGAAGCTTATTTCTTGGCTTCGTGGATCTCGCTATCACGAAAAGCGTTTATCGTGTTCAACCAAGCACGCAAAGCAGTGCGTAAACCCAAGGCCTTGCACATCGGTTTCTGAAACAGTTGCATCTCGAGCTGTGCCAGCTCGATGAATCCGACTGGTGTACTGTGCGTCGCACCCAAGCCTCCGGGGACTCCAATTAAGCGAAAGGCCACTACGGGAGCTATGGCGTGTACTCCTGTTCTTACCGAGGAAATGCAGAAAAGCAATACGGACGGCAGTACTAAGAAATGCCAACGAGCTTGCAAAGTATGCTTGATCTTGAAGGACAAGATTAGTGGCGGCGATACGGCTATCTACTGCTCTACTTGCGTGGCAAGGTGCCGGAAAGGCAAGTCGCCCAGGATCTTCTTGTGCAACAAGGTCAAGCACACATACGCCGGAAAGGCACGCCCCTGCATCGATATCTGACATGAGTGCTGGAGGAACGGCACCCTGATGCCTTCAGGGGACAGCAAGCGACGTATTCGAGCTCATCTGCAGAAAGGGGTCAGCACTGACAGCGCTGAGCCACTCAGCCGGCCCAGCAAGTGACGTCGCGAGCGGTGATGTCGTAATAACAGATGCTACTTCGCGCAATAATGCCTTGATCTAAGTATAGTCAATTTATAGCTGGCTGCACTTCTTTTTTTTTTTAAATATATCAAATCTTTGTACTGATGTACGCGTCCATAGCACTTGAGCGCTCTGTCTCTACGCAACCAATACATGGTAAAGGCTAGTATCATGTACGAAGCCAAAACTAACGTGTCTTATGTACTTCAATACATGATTACATTTCTGGTCTACAATGGGGTAGGTTTAGCTTAATATTCGTGATAGTAAACATCTTTTAGTTTGTATTGCAAATCTTTAGTGCGGGGACACGATAATGTAACTAGGGTTTCGCTTTAGAGCACGGATTCATTAAACCCCGTTTCGGATGAGCTGTGATATGTTGTATGACCCCTCCATTTTCATCCTAGCCCTGTTTGGTGTCTTTATTCAGATCCTTTAATTATACAACAACCCTTCAGCCTATCCAAACAAATTTTAATTGCGATCAGTGCTACGTGTAGGCTGAGAAGTGAGGCTAATATTGGAAAATAACATAACGTTTATTACAAAAGGGTTAGGGAGGGCTACCTAAAAAATATTTGTCCATCGTCCAGCGGACAAATATGACCAGACAGCATAACTTCCGCGGCAATATCTACTGAACGAGATACGTAACAGCTGTGCTTCCAGTGCACTTTGTCCTTAAAGACGCTAGACTCGCGTACACAGAATTCCAGTTAAATTGGATGAGTCGCGGACATCTTTCGAAGGGAGTGCCCACTGGCACCTCTCCTCGAGCTCGAGACTCTAGCGTGTTAATTTGCGTAATACTAATAATAATACAGTGTATTATCAAAAGTGTTATGCCTATCTAAAACGCTATTTTACATACGTGTCTGGCTCTCGGTGACTCCGTCCGTAGCACAAATACGCACTTCTCACTGGACAAATGCTACCGAGCGAAACGAAGGCAGCCCCCGTCACCGACTGACAATTGAGTCAAATTTGAGGATAAATACTGCTGAGCACTACTACCGCCCGCTGATTGGCTTATATATTTGCTCTTCTTTTATTACGCGGCGGCGACAGACAACTAGCGAATGGCGCGTGCGATTGCGAATCGAGCGCCGAGCGGGAGCTGCAGTCAACGTAGGTAGCGGTTTGTAAGTATCCAATACATGTATTTTTAATTTTTACGGTTTCGGGAGTTCCGCCGTTAGGATAGCTGGTACCTTCAGGGCAGCCGAGGGTTTGAGGTACAAAATTATGGGTGGGCTGGTGCCTGCAGAGGAACCATGACAGGGCATTTGCGGGGCTCGGGTGTGGTTGCCGTGGGCGCCACGACACGGCCAATAGGCGAGACCCTCCCAAGAGCACATACGCCAGGCAGTCTGCCCCGAATCTACAGCATTACCCATTTTGCAAATCGCCATCCCTCCAGGTACTTTGGTCATTTTTGTAGTTTGAATATTGTAGTTTTTGTACCCAAATTTCGTAACTTGAAAGGCTGTAGATGGCACCCCCCCCCCCCCCAAGGGCCGGTCTAATACACGGCAGCTGGTCGGAGGCAAGGATAGACGACCCGACAAACCGGTTTTTCGCCGTTTGTACCCATCCTAGTACCCCAGGTTGGTATGAGACTTTCTATTATGCCGTTGGGCAAAACTAGGCGCCTCGGTGCCGCGCTGCTGAAGAGCAGGTTGTGGCAGAGCTAGTGTGGAAACATCTCCTGGAGCTCCCGATCCCGTGGCGGAGCGTATGCGGACAGTCAGATGAGAGCTAATGGCTTACCTTTTGAGGCCGCGATGGTCAACCTTAACGACTAAAATTGGAGCCGCTTAGCGCATGTTTTTCAATCCAAAGAGGACTGATCAATCGCCGTCGCGAAAAGCAGAGACTAGCTTGACGACGCCGCGTATTCGGGATTAATCTGCGGACAATACAGAGTACAGGATATTTTGTGAGGCAAATGTTAGTTTAGCCCCCTGCGGCATCTATGATGTTTTTGACCAAACCGTTAACATGCGCACAACATAGCATGTCTCAGTATCCCATCACAACGAAAACTATTATTTGTATGGACCAAAACGGCCAAGTGGTATTGAGCGCGAGCGGTAGACCACGGTTGGCTAAAGAAGCGACCAACAAAAGAAAAAAAAAAAGAACAAATATGTGGTACCGATTCGCGCTTGAGCACTACGAGCCTGAAGCTCTGACTTCACAGGTATGGAGGCTTACGAACAATTCAGGGATGCTTCAGTGGCGGTAACAGTGGAATTGAGGGAACAACAATGAAACGAAAGCGAAAAGGTTAACGGACCTACAAAAAAAACTAATGAGACACTCGGTAGCTGTTTGAAACGGCTGTTTGTGTCTACGCCACGGAGATAGCGGTCGCCATAGTTAGGGTGCATGTTCAACATGAAAGCGCAGCTTTTGGCGACCCATCGGTTCATGCATCATCAACCAGATCGGTAGAGACACAGCGAGCTAGAGATCGGCGTGCGAGGATGCGCTCCTCACAGCGCATTCGTGTCAGACACAGCGATGCCCAAAGGATATGAGCTCGCAGAGTACAACTTCGAGAAGAACGGTTATGCGATGAGCGCAACAGGTATCGAGTGGTCCAAGAGCAAAGCCGGCGTCGCCGGACGCCTGCGGAGCAGGAACGATCCCGCCAACAAGATGCTTTAGCACGGGCAGACGTCCGGTTGCATCAAACCAAGAGGAGAGGAAGGCAACATAGGCTTGAGACGGAGAGTACCATACAAGGCATAGAGATGGGCTTACCCAAGAGGCTCTTGGCATCTTACGCGATATCGACAGACAGCAGCATGCGGACGCGAGTGCAACGAGTTGAAGAAGAGCATCAAGCCAGTCGGGAGCCTTTACGTACCAGCCGTCGCCGTTCCCGCCGTGGAGACGCCCTTACAAATCATGAAGGTTTTGATGTGGCGATGGTTACCGGGCCCATCATTGTCAATGGTCGGTAGCTGTTGCCTCCGAAAACGGATTGCCCTTAGTGTAATGCGTGGAAGTGGCCAGGGGAGTCGCTAAACGCTTGCTTTTTTTACGCAAGGTTAAGCTACCGCCGCTAAATTCGGCCCCACGCGCACTACTCCGGCTGTATGAAGATCCCCACCTCCGCGACATCATTCGCGCGTACAACCAGGTATTCGCGTTTACGTCCGTAGGGGTGTCCGATTGTAACGGCAGATTTTGAGACGTGACACAGGCCGCAAGTGTGGCAGGCCAAATGGTGTGTACAGCTATCGGATTCATGGAGTAATGGGCCACTATTTAAGTTCTCTGCTGCTTTACGTCGATCCGCCTTCATATGGAGTGTCGGGGCTGTATGCGTACTAGTATTGATCTCGCACGAGTTGAGAAGCGTGCCGCTCGACTTTAGAGGGCCAGCAGCCGTGGTCAGCTGCATAATGAGCAATTAGAACCTGACGACCTCTCAATCAACGAAATCCCTTCATGTACCGCTCCTCATACCTCTCTTGTAACACCACCAACGTACTGGTGAGATCGTCAATAAGGTACTTCCTGTCCATCACATGTTTGATTTCCCCCGGTTGCTGGTGTGATTGTTCAGGAAGGGCACATTATCACGGAGGTACGCGAACCACCCCTCTTTGCATGTCTCTCAATTAGATTCAAAGTACTGGAGAAATGGGTCTTTCTTGTTGTTGGCATAACGCATCATGCCATCTCGATACGTATTGTACACCCTTGCAGTTTTAGCTTTCATCATTAATGGCAACGCACTAATTATTTCCTTCTTGACATCAGCTCTCCGGCTGCGTCTGGCTCCAACCTATACGTTACAATACATTCGGTCCAAAGAGTTTGGCAAGGATTAAAATCAAACGCCTGACCTGGATTATCAGATAGTCGATAACTTAGAATTGGCAAATGATCTGCCTGGCTTCAGGGAAGGCTTCGGTGAGAATGTTTTTCTCCTTGAAATTATTATTGTGGGCCACCGCCACACGGATATTCTTCTGTGACGGATATATTGACCCTTTAAATAATTTCAAAACCCCACCAAAATTGGGTTTGTTAGATTCCGGTACTGATGCAAAACGTACAACATATTTTTCATCCGGTAATATTTTCGAACTTACACAACAAATGGAAAAACGGTTTACCTTTCCGAAGACATCGTCGACTACAATATTAAAGAACTTGTAATAGTTTCTGTTAGTACCGTGCGTTAAATTCACAAGCGCAACGCCAGCTAAACCTTTAAATAACCACTTCTGACCAAGCGTTTGAAAGCATTCCGTGTCCGCTAGACCTGGCGAGTTGTTTACTGACATGGCGCTTAATTCTCGGCCGGCTTGCGAAACTCAGACAGCAACGCTACCGTGCGAACTTCGTCGGAATTGCCTTCCTCTTTTCTCACGCTTTAAAGAAGCCAGAAGGTTTTGAACATCGCGAAGATCCATGCCTTTCCCTTCAAGCAAAACGATTGAAATTAAGCTCTCGTTACCGACACAAGAAGGAAAAACATATAAGTATCTGTTACCTCTCGGAGAAGCTGCATTTTTCCTGCGCGGGCGGCCCTACGGAATACCTCGTGTGACCTCGTGGAAACTATCAGGGCCCGAAATACGCCGATCCTCCCATTAATACCAAAACAGCTCTTCACTTCACAAATGCCTGTGCGATTGATCCTTGCCATGAAACATAAACCTTCCAATCCTGATGGACGTCACATTTCGAATAAGTTTTCACCTGGGTGGAGTATCCCTAGTTGCGAATAAGGTTTTTCTGCCGGTTCCCCCTTCTCTTCTTGGGGTGCTCAATCTCGTGTGTACCCAGTAACTAAAGTGAGTAGTACGGGAAATGCACTGGCACTAGTAATGGGTCATTCTCAGGAGCCCCGCGCTCTTGCATCTTCTTGTTCCTAAGTCATGAGCTGTATGGAGTTCACGCGGATTGTAACTATCACGTAGAACGGGTGTGATCCGATAAGACGTAAAAGTAACGCTTTCCGTTTCGAAAACACGGCAAAATCACTTCATAAATGACCTTCATCATCGACAACATGGCCTCCAGAGGTTTCCAGCACTGTCACTGCTCCAGCATCACCAAGGGGCGAGTCGGATCGAATTCCCGTTCTGGTAGATTTTGTTTTAGTTGCTCCGGTATCATCCGTTCTGGCGTTTCCTCGTTCGGTACTAACGCGGGTTGTATTGTACCGGACGCACCCGTATCCGGGATGATATCGAGCTTTACCTGCTTACTCGCCTTGTCAGCATCTGAGAGCTTCGTAAGCGCTGCTGGTGCCTCTTCCTGCTCTAAGTAAATTGTCACATCGTTCTCAACGTCGTTATCCTCCTCGTCGTAGCCGGCCGGCTCGTATGCATCGTCTCCTTCCGAATAATGCGCAGCCTCGATAGGCTTTCACCAAACGGCATGCAGATCTGGGCGATGGTAAACGCCAAGCGCTTATCACTATGCTCGATTGCCACTTGCTTCGAGTATCCATGACCCGCCAGCATCTTCTCCGTTGGCCTCCGCTTCTGCGCAGGATCTGGCTTCGATGACGAAATTTTGTCCTTTAGTTGTGCGGTTGGTCTCCTACCTACCGCCGTGACTTCAAACGGTCGAGCTGCTACATCAATGTCTTCTCCTGCATCACCTTTGTCTCCCGCGCCGCGCTTACATTCCTTTCGAGCGAGTGTTTCCATGTCACGCTCCACTGAGTTGCGTACACATGCCGTCGTCTGGCCGCGACACACAATGAATGGACAGACGCTATCGATGAGCTAGCTCATTCTCCATACGCAGCTTTAGTGCACTTACCGTCTCCTCAGACTCCAGGGCTTTCATCAGGACGTTGCGGCTTCATGAGAGATGGCACCAGGGGATCTTCGATTCCCCCTTTTTTCGCTTTTGCAGAGCCACACAGCATATTCTCAAATTGGATAGAAACTCAGCATTTCTAAAATCTTGTAAGTTAATTTCTTTCTGTAAAACATGCTTTTAGCTGCTCTTTATGTGGTCACGCACGTCAAAATACACAGCGAAACCGTCGTAAAACGTTTGCCGTTTAATAGAGCGCTTTGATACCGGCCTTACGCACTGAATCGGATGCCGGTGGATGTATCCACACCATTGCCCACTTTATTTGGCGGAGGGATCATGCCTCGATGGGGAATCACGTTTTCAGCCCAGCCCTCGATGCTCAGCTTTTTTTGCGATTGTATCGGTCCACCCATTCATCCACCTTCGATCTCGCGGTTGCTCTTGGGCTCTCGGTAGGCATCTCCTCGTGAGAAATGTTGCTGCTGCTAGTACTCTATCAAAATCGCGCTAAACAGAGACAAAAGTATTGATTACAGCAGTACATGTACTCTGATTAATCTATTGCGTCACGGCAACGAGTAGTGGGATGCAATACATAATGATTATGATGTCTATTAATGATATATGACCCTCATTAGAACATGCCTTGCTCTCAGGGTCAGTAGTGTTCTCAATCCTTAGCTAATGTTAGCGCGAGCACTTCGATAAGCAAATTGCAACTATAAGCAGGAGCTTTTATATTTGCTTTCTCCACTTCCTCTACTGCGGATTTAAATTTTCTTAAATGGCGCACAGGAAGCCCGATTTTGCACCCATTGAGCCGGAGATAGCGAGTTAAATGCGTGATGCAGACAAACCGGTAGGGATACTGCTTTTATTTTATCCAGGGAAATTCATATCGCGGGATGTACCATAATATTGCTCCATACTTTACCATACTGTCAAACCAGCGGCAAACGCTCTAATGCATAATTTGACGTGGTTTCTGGCAATCTTCTCACTGGTATGTATTACCTATTTCGATGTGGGAGTCCTAACAGTGTAGGGTTTACGCACCATAATGACAACTATCATACTCACTCTGTAATGACCACTAAGTGTGCAGCTCTGACGATGGCGCTGTCATCGAGATAGTTGTCAAGAGGCCTTTTTTGGAGAAAATCAACATATATTTACATTACCAGTGACCCGCAAACGGCGGATTTCGGAGTACCCGCCCGACCGAATCGGCCATCCTTGGACAACTCGGGTACCCGTACCTACCCGATAGGAAGTTTCGGGCACCCGGATCCACCCTGTTTTATTTAAACCAATAAGAACGGAGCTAACGTCATAAGTAGTTGTTTTATTACTGTAACGTCACAGCAGTGCGCTACCTGCATAGAGCACTTGATCTACTTGTGTCGAGCCTCTTGCCCTCATCCCTTTTGTCTGATGTCCTGTAATGGGCCCCTCCATTACATAAGTAGGTAGATTTCTTTACAAAAGTAGGTGCATCAGCACACGACTAGCGTGTGCTGAAATGCTGTCATGCCATTGGCTGATATATGGGGAGCCAGACCCATTATTAGCCAATTGGACTATGACGTGTATTTGAGTGGCCAGGGCTGTGGCCTTGGTCCTAAAATAAAGTCAGAGTTGATTTTTCCTTAAACCTAAGACTCAGTCGTCCTATTGCGAGCTTCCTCAACACTATAGTGTAAGCAAGTAACGGAGTAAATACCTGGCCCGTTACATGTCCCTTATCCGACATGCATTCCCTGTGAACTTCATGTTACAATGCATCAAACCAGACTAAGAATAACACTGTGGCTGTGACGGGGTCATTAAGCACCTTGCACTAGAGGAAGTCGGCTTCCGATAGTATACAAACGCTCAGTGAACAGTAGTTCGCAGGTCCCTTTTGTCGGAGTGACCAGTTTAAGGTAAGTTGTAAGCTGAATATATTTATAGGTAGGCTAAGCTTGAGTTAAATAAACAAAATATAACTTATCTTTAGTAAAGCTATGTCATCTGCCAATGCTGACGACCCTGGTACCATGAACCTGGTATCCCGAAGTGCTGGTGTGTCACACTTCATGTAACCAGGGGTACACTTGCGGCTTCGTACCCTGTTACAAAGGGAATATATGTCTTAAATGAGGAAAGCCACTAAAACAGGATGCTGTCCCATCTTTTAGGAGCTACCAGTCAGTCCGACCAACCAAACTTTGAAGTCTAAGATCTTCATTCTAACTGACTAAATTGTAAGATCAGTCGGTTTTTGAGCCTCCAAAACATTCAATTAGCCTATACATCTGAACCATGTTTCCGGTCAGTGCACATTTCCGGTCAAGCCAACTTAATATTAAGGGACAGATTGTGATCGGACATACCGGACTCAATTTTGATCCCATTCTAATCAAATTTTTGCGAGAAAAATACACGATTATTTTCTTCATGTATTTGAAGCAGTTCACGTGCTGATTGGCTGTGAGAGACAGCCTCTGGCTTAAAGAGAAAACAATTATTATAGAGTCGATTTGGTACATGGAGTCGCAATTATGCACATACACAGTGCACAAGCTGACACTCAGGAGTGGCAATGCTTGGGGCCTATATTGGCACTGCTAAGAGCCTTGGCCCCAACGAGTATCAAGTGATTTTAATAGTGCCTCAATTAGCAATGTAAAGGGCGCATACTTCCTTTCTTTGGGCACCACGCCCAAAATCAATGACTATTTGTGACCTTAACGTTTGTAATGCCATCTTATTTTTCGTAAGATAATACAGTGACCGGAAATCTGCACATTATTGTGAGACATCCGACCTTTTCTTTGATATTTGTATGGGGCTTAAAGTGACCGAACATATACTACCTCGACAAGAATACGAAACCCTGATGGGCTTCCTCAACGGTACTTTGACAGCCAAAGATCAGCTAGATGACGAATCCATGAGTGACACGACCCACACGGATCGCTGCTTTGTATCCACTCGGTGGTGGTAAACCTGACCTTTAGACGTCGGGGACTCGCCACGCAGCCTCACGTGAAGCGCATCATGCTCATCTCAAAGGCTACATTAGTTGGCTTCTATGTGAACTACGAATTCTCCGTGACGCGATTGTCGCCGGTTGTGCACGGCCAAGATCCGTGGTTCGAACTGTCGCAGGACTGCGCGAAAGTGAGACTACCGCCACTGATTCAGGTTAGATACATTGGTGAATGATATGTTTTATGGCAATACTGAGTGCCTGGTACTATTTTTTCTTAGGTGGACGCATTTTCCAGCGAGCCTTTTCAGGGCAACCCGGCGGCTGTGGTGTTGCTCACTTCCGCAGTGTACCACAAGGAAGGGGCTTCGGAATGGATGCAGCGTGTTGCGATAGAGAACAACCTGAGTGAGACAGCTTATGCTGCTCCTCGCGCACGTACTTCCCAGACTCCTAATGACGTCGTCGAGTACGATCTGCGGTGGTTTAAATCAGGTATTAATATTGACACACAATCGCGAAAACTAGGATACTTTTGTGTACTAACGCTGGGACTTCTTATGGAATACCAGGCACTGAGGTGAAGCTGTGTGGAGATGCCACTCTGTCGACTGCTTTTGCATTACACGATGCAGGTCACGTGACTTCGAGCCAAACGCTTCACTTCCACACGTTGCGTGGAGTGTTGGTCTGTCGTTTTGAGGTGCAGAGTGAGACGCAGAAGCTGCTCGTGCTGATGGACTTCCCGGAACAACCCACGACGCCTGCAGGACCTAGTGTGGTGTTAAAGGAGCTGGCCTCTGCGTTAGGCATTCAGCCAAATGTCATCGTTGACGTGAAGCGAGCGACCACAGATCTACTCGTTCACGTGACATCTGCAGGTTTCACTACGCTGGAGCCGGACTTTGTGCAACTGGCCAAGTATGACGTACGCGGTGTCGCTGTTACTGCTGAAGCACCCGCCGATAATGCGTTGAACGTGGACATCCAAAGCCGGTTCTTTGCTCCTCATGGTGGGGTGAACGAAGATCCGGTCACGGGTAGTGCGCATTGCGCCTTTGGGCCGTACTGGGCTCCACTACTCAAGAAGACGACAATCAAAGCACAGCAATTCACCCCTGTTCGAGGTGGATACATCACATTGGACCTCGTGGCGGCTGGACCGGGTCGCGTTCTATTGAAGGGCGAAGGGGTTATCGTCCTGCGAGGTCAGCTGACTTCATCGCCGTAAGGTTGCTTCTAAAACAAAACTATTAAAGTATGAAGCTACATTGAAGAGATCTCAAAGTTTCCTAATAGTTCACCACTCTCTTGATAATATAATGCGAGTAGTCCTCCCAAATACCCATGAATCTCCCGTAGCCACGAATCTTGCCTCGATTCGCCTTCAGAACCTGCCGGAAAACGTCGTCTGCTGCAAGCCCGTTCGAGTACCACTTGTTGAACTGCGCGGTCTCCAGTTTCTGGGCAATACCCTTTGATCTCCATCTAAGCTTCCCCACTAAAATCATCGTCGCCACTTCTTTCTCACCAAAGCCGTTCGTCAAAGCGGCAAGCATCGCGCCCTCTGGGTCCTGTTTGTTTACTTTAGCAGCATGCTGAGCCCCAACTTCAAAGTTGGGGCTCGAAAAAAGTTTAGGCACCATATCCGTCTCGATAAAGTTGTTCTTGCCGATGGCCATTTTGCTTAGCCCTAACGTCTTGAAGGCGTCCCCTAGAGTCTCGTCGGTATAGAGCAACCCCTGGAGCTCCTTAGTCTTGGCGGATGTAAAGACTTGTGATATCTTGTTTATCCCCGGAATTTTCGCGAACACTCCTCTCTCTTCAAGCCCTTCATTATCTGTACTATCAGCTCTCAGAAGCGTCTTGCTGACGTTGTTCCATGATTCGGCAGTAGGACTGCCAGCTAGCACCAGTTGGATTTCTTGCTTGCGTCAGCAATGGATCTGGGCTGGATCCACCCTTTCAGTGAACACCTGGATCTGGGCTGAATTCTAGATCCGGGTTGGATCCACGCTTGGGTTTCCTCCGGATCCAGCGCCTACGACCCAGTCTCAATTGGGTCAGTATAGTTCGGGCTCTCGAAAGCTCGCGCTTGAAACCAAGCAGGACTCTTCGCATGTAAAACGTCACTCTTAATGCATAAACATTCACTCCTTCCTCCTAATCCACACTCCTCCTGTGGATTCGTCTTCTCTTTCTTTCCAATGTGACCAACTCACATCAGCGATCCTCCTCCTCCCGACCCACACCCTTCCTGTGGGTCCTTCTTCATCCTCTCATCGACATGACCAACTCACATCCATGGATCCCCTTCCTACTCTTCTTCATGAGACTGCATCACGCCGAATCTGTTACGATTCGTACGACCCCGCAAGAAATCATAGAGTAATGCTCCACAGTTCAGATCTGCCTCGTCTACCCAACTGGGTTCGTCATATCCACGCCAATACACCAGAAATTCACGGTAAATCC
This sequence comes from Phytophthora betacei, assembly GCA_011320135.1. Lineage (NCBI taxonomy): Eukaryota > Oomycota > Peronosporomycetes > Peronosporales > Peronosporaceae > Phytophthora > Phytophthora betacei. Next base: position 319,045 of record JAANHX010000559.1, read on the forward strand.
GTCCGTATCTAGTCCGCTTCCCTGACCTCATGTCGGTGATCTTCTCAACTTCGAACTCGTCAGCCTCGAGATCCACATTCCAACTATCTTCCGGTAGGAGGACTTCGTCGAAATCCACCCGGTCGGATCCATCCACCGAAAGACGGGTTTGCGGCCGATCCGGATATTCCCTAACCAACTTCAGCTTGGATACGTGTACTACAGGGAACACGCGATATTCGGTACCTGCCGTTTCCAGCTTTACCGCATGTTCCCCTATCTTCTCGCTCACTCGGAACGGTCCATGCCATAGATGGGCCAATTTGCGGGCGTACCCTTCTTTCACTCGATCTAAATAAAGCCACACCTGCGATCCCACTTGGATTTGATGTGGACGGGCGTCTTCGTTGTGTCGATCCGCTCGATCTTGTATCGCACTCCGCAGCCGTTCTTTCACTTGGGATCTGGCTTGCCGGTAGTATTTCTGGACTTGGTATCGCCATCGGCTTGGATCTCGGTTTCTCTTCTTGGTACTGCATACCGGAATGGCCGCTTCTAGGGTGGATTTGGGATCCCACCCATGTACCAAGTAAAATGGGGTGTCACCTCGGATCCTGTCTTGGGCGGTGTTCATCGCGAAGGGGAGTCGTTCTGCGTACTCATCCCAATCCCTCTGATCCAAATACTGGACATACACCTTGAGTGCCCTCGTGATTGTCTGCACCATGCGCTCGGCCGATCCGTATGCTTGGGGACGATATGCCATGGTTGCCCGCTGTCTCTGCCCCAGGATCCGGTTGAAAGCTCGAAAGAAATCAGACATAAAGCCTGGCTCCCGATCATGTCTAATCATCTCACTAGCCCCAAAACTTCGGAAAACGCACTCCTCGTATGATTTGGCAATGGTTTGCGCAGTTCTAGACGCACTAGCCTTGGCTATCACGTATCCGGTAAACAGATCCACCCAAATCAACAATTTCGTGTTTCCTCTGAACGACTTGGGCAACGAGGGGATGTGATCCATGGCTATGATTTGGAAAGGGTAAGTCGCTTGGACATTCCCAGGTGACTCCCCTTCGATTGTGGGCCTGCTCTTGCCTGTCTCACAATCCACGCATTCACCGATATATCGTTGTACGCTCTTGAATAATCCCCTCCAGTGGAAACATTCCCGGATCCGTTGGTAGGTCCGACCAATACCCTGATGTCCACCTTCTATACTAGCGTGACAGTTGTGTAGGACATCCTGTTGTAAGGTTTCCGGCATCACCAGTCTCATCAATCCATCCCGATCCTCGTTGACCCTCTTCGTAGGGGGCAATAGAAGAGCAAGTCATTCAGATCCACTGCGTAATCCGTAGCGATAATACTGTAGGATTTGGTATCCTCCCGACTCAGGACTCGTACATCCCCCATCAGATACTTCTTTAGTCCCAAGATCCACGCTTCCTCGTTCTGTGCTTTGAGGATCCGCTCAATGCGGACTCCCTTCACAAATGTTTCATCGAGGATCTGGGGGCTAGATCCAATCCTTCCTCTGTACCTAGTGACAGCCATCACCTGGACTGTCCTTTTCCCGAATCCAGCTACCACCACTTCGTCTAGTCGGTTTAGTGTGACAAGATCCTGACGCTCGGCCTCCCTCTCCACCTCAACCCCACATTGATTCCGTAAAGCGGCACTGGCCAAGCTATCTGCACTGGCATTCCAATCTCGCTTGACATGTACCAACTCGTGATTCATCCAACCACGCAGGTGGATCATCACTTTCTGCCGTACAGTGTTAGGGCCGGGGCCTTGCAGTCAATCTCACCTCGCACCTGTCTGATCACCAAGTTTGAATCTCCACAAATCACCAGCCTTTTTGGATCCTGTCCCTTTAGTAGATCCAAACCCAGCAGGAGCCCGTTATACTCTGCTTCATTGACGGTGAGGTCCTCTGCATAACTGGATCTGGCCCGTACAGCTTCCCATCCGGGCAGTCTCCACAGTATTGCGCTGTATGCTCCTCCTCCGCGTCGTACGCGAGCGGATCCATCGAAACTAAGGACGTACAGATCCTCATCCACTTGTACCGTCGGGATCGGGGTTTGGATCCGGCGTTTGGGGTCTTTCTTAGGAGCGATCCTAGTCAGCGCTTCATTCATCTTAGCTCGAGGTGTGATGCTCGCGGCCAAGACCGTCTTCCACTTTCAAACATTTCACGATTTCCAGTGTCCATGCGAGAGTAAGGCTGCCCACTGTCCCAGACGTCCTTGTAACCCGGCCGACTTTAACAGCCAAGCTAACGTAGAGTGTCGAGTCAGGATCCGGATGGATCTTCCCACCAGCAGGTTGTAATTGAGATCCAACACGCGCAGGAGCGCAAGTATTTCCTTCTCCACCGCTCCGTAGTTCAGTTCATTCGGCTTTAGCGTCCGACTGACAAAGGTGACTGGATGACAGATCCCTTCATGTTCTTGTACCAAGGTCGCTGAGACTGCCCAGTCACTGGCATAAACTATCACCGTAGGTTGACGTTCTGGATCGAAATGGCGGAGGATGGGCGTAGTCGCAATCCTGTCCCTAAGCTCCATGAATGCGTGTTGAGCTCGGATCCACCGAGGTTCCACCTTTTCCAAGTTCTGATCCGTCGTCTCTATCCTGATTGGATCCTCTTTCCTTTGGTCCCGGGGTGGATCCAGCTCCTGTTTTAGGTCTTCTTCTGGCGTCGTACTACTTGGATCCCTTCGTGGATCCGACCTCTCCAGGGCCAGAGCTTGTTGGATTTTGATCCGGACAGCTGGAGTGGTCATCGCAGCAAAATCTACCTCTCTCAATTCATATAGTACCGCAGCAAACAGTGCGTAATCCTCGATGAACCGACTGTAGTAGTTCAAACTGCCCAAGAAGGATTGCATCGCCCGTAACGACTGTGGGAAGGACAAATCCGCCAACGAAGACAGGTCCTTAGGATTCGCCTCCAACCCCTCCTTGGAGACTCGATGGCCTAAGTAATCCGCCTTGCGCATCCCCCAATAGCTCTTCACCACGCTGATAGAGAGATTTCACTTATTACACGCCTCCAGTAGGGATGTCACTCTTTCGCACAACTGATCCCACGGTTCTGCCGGGATTAGAATGTCGTCGATATACGACCTGCGTCCTAACACAGACGGGATCCCAGGATCCCCTGGCTCTCCTGCTTCGAAGGGATCCACTTCCGTATGATCTTCCCCGGATCCACCCCTTTCGGGTTCCAGTATTCGGATGAATCCATAGAGGGCATTATCGATCAGGCGTTGGTAGATCTGGGGTGCGTTCTTCAACCCGAACGGCATCCGGTTCCACTCGAACAGTCCAAACGGTGTGATGAATGCGGATATTGCGCGAGGTCGATCCGTCATGGTCACCACCCAAAAACCACTGGCCATGTCAAGAGAACAGTACCAGAGTAATTTATTCAAAATTTTCAATAGCTCATTGATTAGAGGCATCGGATACACCATCAATCGAGTCAGGCCGTTAACTAGCCGGTAATCAATGCACAGACGTATATCCACCCCGTTCTTCTTGATGATGATTACCACCGGCGATGCCCACGGGGATGTTGAGAAACTGATGATCTTGGCTTGCAGCAGGCCCTTAATCAGATCTGATAGTTTTTCTCGGAACTGAGGTGCCGCCTTCCGCACCCTTTGAGCGATCGGTTTCGCGTCGCCGACATCGATGTCACATTTGACTCCGCGGGCAGCGGGCGGTAATGCATTACCTTTACCAATCAACAGATGTCGGCTTTCCCAGATTTTCTGCCGTAACCGATCCACTTCCGCGGGCTCGTTTGCCCCTGGATCCACTTGGATATCGTCAATCGTGACCTCCTCTATGGTCAGTGGTACCTCCGGGATTACCGCCAGGCCATCCCCGGGATCCTCGGTGTGAAGATCCCCGCCTTCATGGTAACATACTTGTTCATCTTCCGTCTTCGTCGGATCCACCATTGGATCCAAGCTCCGCGACCCTCTTTCACCTGTCAGTCCTTCTGTCTTCGCGGGATCAAGTACCCTGGTATCGGGGAAGCCACCAGTTGGATCTAGTCGATCCTCTAGCGAGTTTAAACCCGACGGTTCTGGTTTGACTAGTGTTGCCACTCTCGATAAGGATCCAGGCACTTGGCCCCATGAAAAGTTAGGATCCACTCTGGGGTCAGCGAGATCCGGCGACCCGGCTTCGCTCTCTGCGATCCTTCATCCACCAACCCCGAGCTATCTAGGGGCCGGCTCTGGGGATCCCCCCCCCCCCCCCGGTCTTGGATCCAACCTCCACCGCTTGGATCTCAATCCGACGATCCCTCTGTAGGATCTTTCGCGGAGTTGGGTATGAAGGCCGATCCACCAAGGGGCCAGTTGGCTCCGCCGGGGTCTCTCCTTCTCCGAGAGATTCAATCTCGGTAGTCGCCTCGTACGCCAGATTCTGCCATTCTCTGTAACGACGGGATCCCACTGACACATATCCAGGCCGCCTAGGGATACCGTCCTTCGCCAACCATCGTCCGATCTCCTCATAATGGTCCAGTAATAGTCTCTTGTCGCTGACGTTCGTGACCTGGAGGTATTGTGATCGACCTGGTCCCTGGATTACGGTAGGCACCCATTTCTCGCCCCGAGTGACCCACAGTTTCTCATGTTCCACCCACTTCAACCGATCTGGAAGTTCCCAGGTTTCTCCGGGCTCGATCCAGGTCGTCTTATCCGCCCTTATGATCCTCATCTTTGCCCCGTACAACGGTCGCCGTCCGCTGAGCTGGATCCGCATCTCGTCAGGGAAACAAAGTGTCCCATCCGCCAGATCCAACCTCACTCCGGCTGGTACCATGAAATCCATCCCGAGGATGGCGTCTTGACCAGCGAGATCTCCAACCCAAATATCAAACCAGTACACCAAACAACCTGCCAACGTGATCTTGATCCGCGTTCTCCCGTTCGTACGGTACACGCCTTCACCAATCCCAACACAATCTTGGATCCGACTCCCATCCACCTGGCACCCAACCTTACGAGCAAAGGCGGTATCTAGTATTGACACCTCGGCACCACTATCTAGGAGTAGGATTGCTTTTTCATTGTTGATCTTGCCCCCTACCTTGGCTTGCCTGAACCACTTTCCTGGGGCATGGTACTTCCAGTATCCACGGGACTCCCCGGTTAGCAGATCCATGGATCCAACATCCTCAGATCCACGGGATCCAGTGATCTGACAGACCTTAGATGAATCTGCAGTGACCTCACCCTTGGTAGGCTCAAACCATCGACCATGTTGGCTCTTCTCCCAGTAACCACGTGCCTCTCCCCTTTGTAGATCCAGGGTTGAAGAGACTTCGGATCTGGCAAATTCATCCACTTGGCGCAAACTAGAAATCTTGGCAACTGACACTTCATGTAGATCACGTGTATTATCGACTGGATCTAGGGTCCTGCTACCTGGATCTAGCGAAGTCTTGTTCACAAATGCATAAATGCAAACCTAGAACGCTCGGCACGTACCGGATTCAAACCCGGTGAGCGTCCTAGTTTAACATCTTCTCGGCCACTTCTGGCAACATCCCTCTGTGCTTGGCTGGATCAAACCACTGGCGGATCTGGTTGTAGAATTCCTCCATCGGACACTTGCCGACGTAGTGAATCTCGCCACAACAGCGACACACGTAGAAGCAATGATCTCCGGGATGACCTTCCTTGCCACACTTCTCACAGACCAGATGTTTCCAGCATCCCGATTCTGTGTGTTTCCGGGATCCGCACTGCGAACGCCTGACTTGTGCTGTCCCGTCCATGAGATCTCGGGATCTGTACATCCCACGGTCCCCGGGTACGGTATCCCCCGGTCGAGAGTTGTCTCCGGTCTTCGCCGTTCGATCGTTGGACGCAGTGAGACAGACTCGACGGTAATCTTCAGGGTCGGAGTCCGAACCGTCGGATCCTGATTCAGTTCCTGAGTCGGGCGCCGTGACTTGGTGGACACGTCGAGCTAGGGCCGTAGGCGTTGGAGCCTTTTGGCGATACTTGCCGGATCCGACCGCCGCCTTCTTCTGGCGGTGTTTCGCGCGATCCACAGCCCGCAGCACTTTTTCCAGCTCGTCTGCGTCGGGAAGACGTAACAGGGTCAGCCTGTCGGCCAGGTCCACGTCTCCCAACGTCTCGATGAAATGATCCGCAGTACCTTGGATCCCCCATCCTTGATCTTCAACTTGGCCCATAGACCGGCCACATTTAGTCGATGCAGGTATTCTAGCGGGGATTCATCCGATCTGCGGCGAGCATGGTAGTATTGTCGTGCCACAGACACTCCCAATCCACAGTACTGGGTCTGGAAACTGCGCAGCAAATCTGGCCACTTGTTCCTGGTGGATCTGCCCAGCTGCCGATACCAATTTCTGGCTGGTCCCGCTAGCAGATCCGCAAAAGTCAGACACTTCTCAGTATCTGACGCTTGATCTCTCATGAGGGCCGACTTGACTTTGCTGATCCATGTTCTCGCTCGGTCCTCGTCTTGATCCTTGCCCGTGAACTCTTTCAGATCCGATATGGCTGAGATCCGTACCCTCTGGATTATGGACGATCCACCTGCCCCGGCTGCGGCTGTTGCTACCACCGCCGACGAAGGGGATGGGCCATCCAGATCATCTGGGTCGAACTCATCATGGGAGTTGTCTTCCTCCACTGACTCCTCCACGTCTCGTGCTCCATGTTCGTGGAGCACTTGCGCTTGTGGCACGGGCGCTCTCATACCCTGTTCGGCCAGAAACCGACTCATCGCAGCTTTGAAGTGTCGGAAGAGCCTGTGGTCGTCTGGTCCACTGGCGAGTCAGGATCTGTGCGGCGATTACCTTGAGCCCGATCTGACGACAACTCCACTGGCTTCTTGCCGGATCTGGCTCGATCCTGGCTGGATTGTATCAGATCGCGGGTAGGGCGTACTGGATCCCGAGCCTTCACGTTCACAGGGACTTCCTGTTCCCGGATCCTCGCCCGCGCTTCCAGCATGGATGCCCCGGAGGGTCCTAAAGTCATGCGTCGGGGCTCGGACGACGTGTCGGACCCATCTTCCGCCGCGGATTCGTAGTTCGAGGACACAGCTTGGCTGATCCTCGGTGACGACACTGGATCCATAGTACGCGACCTTTCTCCGGTGATGGACTTAACTCTGGCAAAGAGGTCCCGCGTCGCGGATACTATGAGATCCAGGTCTAGCTCGAAGATATCCTCTGCGTCGAACACACCAGCTACGATGCCTGACTCCGTAAGCAAACGTAATAGATCTTTGCCTGCCACCAACTTGCTCGCCGTTTTCGTTGGTGCTCTCACCGGTTCCCTTGGATCTTCGATCTGTCGTGGATTCAGGATCCGCATGACAAGATCTTGATGCAGAAAGTCGCGTAAAGCTTGGTGGCGATACACAAACTCGAGATCCTTGTCGGACCAGCTTGACCTGGATCCAGCTTGGTCTTCTTCCGACTCTGGAGCTTGCATCTTCTTCCGCGTAGTCTTACTTGTTTTCGTCTTCTTTCTCGTTTCTTCGACTAGCGAGGTTGGGTTTAGGTACGGTGTTGGCTTAACCGGTGAATCTGCAAGTGCATACCGTTTCGCCTTCACTTTCCCTTGTATTTTTAGCGGATCTTGACGCAAGTCAAGATCCGCAGGGGTCCCCGAGGGGGCCTGGGGAGGATAGAGAGGTTTTTCTTCTAGATCCGGATCCGGATTCACCTCTCTTCCGTCGACAGAGTTCCTCCCAAAACTCCATCGATCCGCGGATCTTGTTTCATTCAGCAGCGTCTTCGTCGATCCGACCTCCGACGACGCCTCTTCCCCTGGATCAATCTTCACTTGAGCATCTTCTTGGGACTCACGGTGAAATCCCGAGTCAGAAAAAAGGTCCGGGCACGCGCACCATTGTGGTGTAGCGGGATCAGCAAAATCTGCGAGATTGCTGGATCCAACTTACCAACTGCGCCCAGACACCGACTAACGGAGGGGGTCCACCGATGATCCGTGTTCTGCTGAACTTTCCTCACCTTGTGTACCCGTCGGTAGGGCGGGATCTGCTCTCTCGGTAACTTCCGAAGAGTTCAAGTGGTGAAGCTTGAGTGTCTTGGCGAGACGTGGGGATGGGGTGGAGCAGCAGTGGAAAATCTTCACTCTGCGTCCGTGGATGGTTCCGAATCCTAAGCGATTATTCGAGCTTATGGATCCGGGGCCTAGATCGTGGATCTGGCCGTAGGGTTGCCTTGCGGGTGTGTTCCCTTGCCTTTGTAGTTCCTTTGCGTCGTACTTGCCGCCTCCTGTGACGGGATCTTGAGAGTTGAGAACCTCTAGGGTGTAACCGACCAAGTAGTAAATTCGGTTTACCTGTCGGATCTGCACAGGTAAAGGAAAAGCTCACTAGGTTGTAGGATCTGGCCAATGTATTATCCAGTTATCACTACCAACACTAGATTTGCAATTCCCAACCTTCTCCGAGCTCGTACGGCCAATGTAGTTCCGGTTCTTGAGGGCAGGAAGGCACTTGCGTGTTACTGTGCAAATAGAAGTCTGTATTGATACTTAAGCCTATACCTGCCTGGATTTCTACCTTCTATGTCTTTTACTTGTTAAATCCCTTACCAGGCTCGGCTGCATGTCCCTTCTTTCCTTGACCCATCATCCCAGCTGTATTATCTTCAGATCCACCGGATCCATGACGTAATCATTATGGTCACCCTATAATGGGTACACTCATCCGGATCCAGGTTGCTTGGATCCACTTCACTGTAAGTGTACACTCGTCATGGATCTGAGCTCTCCAATCATCCAACATCATCTTGCAACCGCCTGTGATCTCCATTGTCCCACGAAAGCTCGAGATCCACTGTATCCATCATTCCTGTATCCTGGATCCAGGTCCCTCTATGCGGGATCCTCCCTCCTTGGATCCGAACTCGGAAGTATGGGATCCGGGACACCTCGCGGTGGATCTTGACTTCCTGTTAGCCGTGGTTGCCAGATCCACCTTCAGAGGGCACCTACCATCATTCCTTCATAGGATCCACGCTCGATCCATCCGTACATAGCATATCCCATATCCACCTAAGTGGATCCAGGTAAGGGTGGATCCGAGATAGGTCTTGGTGGATCTTGCCTTCTCGTACATCACTCATACCAGATCCATTGTCATTTCGCGGGGTGTTGCTTGTCATGGCAAATCCACCACAGGCAACTTGCATCCGTGCCAGACAATCCAAATCATTTCTAATCACTTGAAATTGTCACTGATTCGGGATAGTGACCCCGCGTCAGGTCCATTCTCTTATTTCTGAGAAAGCACTTCATCACACCCATGAGACCTGAGACCACTCGGGAGGAGCTGAACTCCTCCTCTGTTTTGGACGAGAACGTCCTGTAGGACCTGAATAAGCAGCGTCAGACGCGCTTGGGTTCTGAGATCCTTAAGAACCCCAAGGATCCGGTGTATCCTTTAGTGACGGAGTATGCGGACGTGGTGAACAAACACCCACCGACCCAACACCGGAACGAGGTGTACGATATGAGTTTGATCTCGTGCCTGGCACAAAGTACTGTGTCACGAGGCAATGGCCTCTCCCGCGCGAACAGTGCGAGATCATTGATGCCTTCGTCGCCGCGAAAGCAAAGGCAGGCATAGTGAGGGAGTCGAAATCCCCGCACTCGACGCCAACTTTCTGCGTTCGAAAGCCAAACGGAAAGCGGCGTCTAATTCACGCTTATAACAAGCTGAACAACGCAACGGAATCGGCCCAAACACCAATCCCACGAAAGGATATGTTGTTAAACAACATGGCCGGAAGCGTACTGTACAGTGCGCTGGATTTGGTAGACGGATACTACCAGATCCTGATGTGAAAGAGCGACATCCCGCTCACCGCGGTGAGCACTCCAAGCGGCATGCTTTGGAAGTGGTTCGTTATGCAGCAGAGCTTGTCTAACGCCCCTGCGACGCTCAATCGCCTGGTGACGCAATTGTTCCGCCCATTACGTATTTTCGTACAGACGTACTTCGACGACATATTCGTCCATAGCCGTGCTGGGGAAGGCAAGACGGCCATGGAGGTGCATTTAGGACACCCCCGTCGAGTGTTGGACGTAATGCGAGCGAACAAGCTCTACGTCAACATCGACAAGTGCGTTTTCGCGTCACCAGAGATTAAAGCTCTCGGTTGCTCCGTAAGCAACGTGGGCGTTTGGGCTGACCGAGACAAGGTCAAGGCCATTGCATCATGGCCAACGCCCCGATCCCAGAAGGATCCTCGAAAGTTGTTGGGCTAGGCCAGCTACATTCACAAGTACAGTGCAGGGTACGCGGGCTTTGCTAAGCCCTTGTCGGGCCTTCTTCAGAAGGACGTCGACTGGCGCTGTGAGCAAGAGCACCAGGATGCCTTTGACAGCATCAAGGCCAGTCTCCAAGAGGCCCCTGGCCTGGCCCTGCCGGACGAGACGAAGCCGTTTAGCGTCGTCTGCGATGCCTCCGGCTACGCCATCGGGTGTGCATTGCTGCAGGCCGACACGGCTGGTCATGAACGAGCCATCTCGTTCCAGGCCAGGCAGCTCAAAGCCGCCGAACGGAACTACCCTGTCCACGACAAGGAGCTCCTGGCAATGAAATATGCCCTTGTGAAGTTTCGTGTTCACCTTCTGGGCTCCCGGCCCTTCGTGATTTACACAGACCACGCATCGTTGAGGACGGCGACTAAATCGCTTCACCTCTCCCAAAGGATGGTGAGATGGCTGTCCTTCTTCGCGGAGTACAACTTCCGCGTCGAATACAAGCCGGGCAAGCTCAACGTGCTTGCGGGTGCCCTCTCTCGGCGTCCTGACTACGAGTTGGCCCACATCACACGGGTGACAACGGATCTATATGATCGGATACGCATGGCGTATCGGGACGATGAGGCTGTCGCGCCTATCATCAAGTTCCTCACGGCAGGAACGAGCGCGAAGTCCGACTGGCTTTCGTCGCGACAGCGCTCCCGGCTCCACCGATATGAGCTGACGGATGGCCTCCTTTATTACCGGATGGAGACCAATGAACCTCGGCGGGTGGTCGTGCCCAACGATGAGGATCTGAAGTTCGATATCCTCGCGGAGGCGCACGACGCGCCCTCCAGCGGCCACGTGGTCCGCGAGAAGCCCTTCCGGTCGGTCGCTTAGGCCTTCTGGTGGACCCACATGTACAAGTGGGTGTCGCCCGGTACGTTAAGACATGTGAAACATATCAGCGGGTCAAACCCGCAGGGCACTCTTCGGCTCCACTACAGAGCCTGCCCGTATCGACTGACTGTTGGAAGTCGATGAGTCTTGACTTCATCTTTGGGCTTCCCGCCGACGGACACGGCAACACCGGAATTTTGGTGTTCGTGTGTCGGCTGAGCAAGATGTACCATCTTGCTCCGGTTCCCGTCACTGTTACGGGCGAACAAACCGCAAGGTTGTTCGTTGATGGCGTGTTCCGCTATCACGGTCTCCCGGAGACAATTGTCTTGGACCGAGACCCGCGGTTCACGGCTGCGTTTTGGATAACGCTATTCCCTTTGTTGGGAACTCGTCTGCAGATGTCCACTGCGGACCACCCGCAGACAGACGGCCAGACCGAGCGCGTCAATCGAGTGCTTGAGGACACTCTGCGCAGTGTGTGCGCGGCAGAGCCACGTACGTGGTCGGCGCAGCTTCCGGTTGTTGAGTTTGCGCTCAACAACGCGGTGCACGCGTCCACAATGTTCACGCCGTTCTACTTGAACGGCTTCCGTCACCCCAGAGAGCCTCTCTCACTTCGAGGAGACACTGACTCCTCTATTCTAAGTGGGGGAGAGGCTCGGAAAGCCCTTTCCTCCCAGGTCTCTGATGTGAAACCAGTTTTGCTGCGGAAACAAGTGGAATCATTTGTGGATACCAAGCTGAGCGCTATCAGTAGGGTTCGCGAGGCCATGGTAGCGGCCCAGGACAGACAAAATGAGTTCTTTGACAAACATGGAAGAGGAAACTTGAGTGTGTTTAAGGTGGAAGACTTAGTGCTATTAGACACGAGGCGCCTACCGCTAGACACTGTCAGCTCCGTTGGCAGCAACAAGCTGAAGCACCGCTTCATTAGACCATTCGCAGGCCTGGACATGCACGGTGCGTCGTATACCATCGACCTCCCTAAGTCAATGACGACGCACCCGACGATCTACGTTGGACGTTTTAAGAGGTACTTTGATCCGCAGGGGGTTGCTGACTCGCAGACCCACCTTGGTCCAGCTCCTCGAAGCGAGGGCCGGCCACAGACATCGACGAGGGCGTCGGAGCAGGCACCCAAGCCTCGGTTTGAACAGCAAGGCTGCGGTCAAGACCGTACGCAGGAGGGGCTCCGTACGAACGGACCCCGGAGCCATATGTCGAGTACGCTGAGTACGGCGGGTACGCACCATACGCGTACGTCTGGGAGTGCGTCGAAGGCGGCTCCAGATGTGGCAACAGAGCCTCGATCCGTCGGATCATGTGGAGGCCTCGTCCATATCGGACGAAGAGGCCCGGCGATCCACCCACAGATGCAGGCTCGCGACCTCACGCTCCAACAGGTCCAGGCGGCCCGCAAGACGAGCGAGCTCGCCCTGGTTCCCGGTCTGGGCGGCAGCATCTCCGCCAGTCCTAAGGCCAAGTGCAATTTCAAGCACGAGGACGCGTTGACGGAAGCGGTCACCCTCAGGGCTTTGCGTCGGACCCGCAGGAGAAGCACTCCTACGAGAGTAGCGTTCCAGAGGCGCCTGGTACTCGTACTCGTACGAGGGCACCTCCGCCCCTGCTTGACCGGAATGGAGAAGTCCACTACCACGTGGAGTGGATCCTCCAGGGGCAACGGCGTCGCGGTAAGCGACAGCTCCTCGTGAAGTGGAGGGGTTATGCCCACTCCGAGAACTCGTGGGAGCCGATTGGACGGCTCCTGATTGACTGCCCGAAGGCTGTCACAATCTGAGAACAGAAGTGGCGGCGGCTTCATAAGTAGTCCGGGGCTTCTTGCCCTAACGGGGTACGGACGTTGACGACACTCCGTACCTGCGCTCATCGTGAGCGCTAGAAGCCGCGCGCTTCAGAATGTCCCTTGGCAGCATGCGCTTGCTAGCCATGTGGGCAAACCGGACACGAAGATCACGCTGGCCCAGGATGCGGGACAACAGCTGATCTTCATGGAGTTCCCGTAACTCCGAGGGTGAGTGCTTGAGAGACTCAGCCCAAGATCAAAACATGTCCTCACGTGAGCTCCAGTTGGGACAGCTCTCGTGAAGAGCCCATGGGTAGCTACAGAGAGGGTAGAGACCACCTCGGTTCTCGGGCTTCTTACGACAAGTCGTGAAGTCCTTAAGAGGGATGCGGTGTGGCGCGAGAAGCACACACCGAGCCGCCTCCAAGTTGTCAACAAACAACTTCCCCTTCTGAACAAGGGTACGTTCGTAAACGCTCCTAGAGGTGTGGTCGCCAACAAGGCCACGAGGAGGGACGAGAAGCTCCAGGAAGAGGTCAGTTCCAGAGCTCTCCTCGGGAGGCCAATACCCTCTTGAGTTGATGGCAGCTCCCTGGCTGACGGGTGCCACCACCGAACCCCCACGCATACGCTGGTCAGCTTGGAATTTCTCCTGCTGCTGGTCGAGGTCGTTAACGATCTCCCGGGGCTCAGGTATAGCACCCTCTTCCTCTTCCTCATCATCCTCGTCCTCTTCATCCGAGGAACCGAAGAGGCCCCGACGGGAGTACCCGGTCTCTTTCTCCTCGCGGAGTGGAGACTTCGAAGCCGTGCGCTTCTTAAAAAGCTTGGCGCCTTCGGCTTTAGCGGCCTTAGCACGCGCAAGACCCTCGGCAAGCGAGAGACGTTTGCGAGGCTTCTCCTCCTCGTCGTCGCCAGGTTTGGGGGTGCCCTTAGCCTTGACGGTCGGACTCTCAGAGCGCACAGATGCCCTCGGATGATCACTAGCGAGCGACTGCACGCTGTCGTCCTTGTGCGCGCTGGGCACTGGGCTGTGCCCTCCCGAAGAGCCCACAGGAGCATCGTGCGTGCTCCCGGACTCGGCTTCGTCCTCACTGCCCGAGTCGAGCACACGTTCAGCGAACCGGGGATTCAGACGGCTGTCTGGGAAGGCCGAGGGTGACGGACTGCGGCGCTTGCTTGTACGCTTGCCCACAGCCGCGCCACCAGTTGAGCCGGTCGCCTCGGAGTCCACCTTAGTAGCCTCCTGGAGTGCCAAGCCTTTGCCGTGAGGCTTGGTGCTCTTGGCTTGCGCCTTTCCGGCAGCAGCCTTGGAGCGTGTCTTTGCACCGCTCTTCGCAGTGCCACGAGCATGGTTAACGGTCGAAGTGGAAGACCTGGTAGAAGAGCGCTTAAACTGCTGCTCGAGGCTGTAACTGTGAAGTGGGCCTCCGCCGCGCTCGCGCGGCCAAGTCGATGCATTTCGACTTTGAGAATGAACGTTTGTGACGTACACTTCTTCATTCTGATTGGTCGGTAAACCGAACCTAAGTGGGGGAGGATGTAACGGGGTACGTAGCCCTAGGTGTACCACTAGTTACATGGAGTGTGACACGTCATACTTCGGGATATTTGGCACAAGGTAACAAGGTCGTCCGAGGCCAACCATTGGCTGATGACATTGCTTCTAAAGGTGAATTATAGTTTGTATATTCAACTCAAGCTTAGCCAACCTATAAATATACTCAGCTTACAACTTACGCTAACAGTGGTCGACAGCATCGAGGACGCTTTTTTGTGTAGCTGGAGCAATTAGTGACCTTTTTTTATGCGTTTTTCAGGCTGGGCAAAAGTTATGCTGATCCATGTATGTTAAAAACGGGTGGGAAATATCATAAGTAATGAGCGTATAAATTGATTTTGTAGCTTGCCTCCTAGACTTTTCCCTGTTTTAGCCAATAATATGTTTCTTTTTTAACTTTATAGGTTTATGATATCTTATATTTTATGACACATTTATATTCGAATATAAAGGTTTAATGATTTAGACTTGAATAAAATAAAGAACAGTCACAGCTGTGTTTTGAAACAACTACTCGACAGATCGCACTGAAACGTATACAAATAGAATCTGTAGAGCTAGAGCTTTCGATTGATGTATTTTAATGGCATGCAAATTGGTCCCTTCGCTCCCTTTTGGTAAAAGGGGACCTGTGAACTGCCGTTCACTGAGAGTTTGTATATTCTCGGAAGCCAACTTCCTCTAGCGCAAGGTGCTGTGTGACCCCGTCACAAACGTGCTGCAGTGTGTTGTGGCACGGCATGAGCAGCTTGCTCGCCGAGTTGAGGGCTGCTGGCCACTCGCTGGAATGATTAATTACGGTGCACGTCTAATTATGGTGCACGTCTAATTATGGTGCACGTCTAATTATGGTGCACGGTTATTTGTGGTGCATGACTAATTACTGCTATGGTATCCTAAATAATCTCTTAAGTACGAAATTTCGAAGCACGACTGATTTGAGTGAAGGGTGTTTTAAAACATTTTTAGAAAGCCTTGCGTACATCGCATGTTCTCTGGTGCAAAATTATAGCCGCACCCTCAAATTTGGCAGTAAGCTTAGGTGGTGAGCAAAGAGGACTTAGTTAGTACTGCAACTTTAAGTCAGAATACCAATGTATATAATGCGTATGCACTATATATTTTGCACAAAAATAAATTTATTTTGAAGCTAGACAAAAAGATCGATATGTACTGGTGCAAAATTATAGCCGCACTCGTAGCTACAGCAGCTATAGCTAATTGGAGACCCACGACGAAGCACTACCTGAACGACGCGAGTAGGCATGCTTTTGACAAGTGTTCTTGGTCAATTTCATTCCAACATTTGAGGATACACTGCTTTAATTTGGCTGTTGTGTCGAATTGGCGTCCTCCAGCGTACACACGACGGGCTAGCACCCCAAAATATTTTCAATGATGTTTAAATCTGGGCTTTTAGCTGGCCAAGACATTGTAATAACTCCTTGATCTTGAAGAAAGTCCTTGGTCCGACGGGCAGAGAGGATGGACGCGTTATCATGCTGAAATATGGGTCGAGAAACCCCATGATGTGAGCGAAGGTTTTCGAAGTAGGGAAGTAGGTTTTCTCGAAGAGGCTTGACGTAGTCTATAGAGCTCCAAAACCACTAGGTTTGTTTTACCATGCCAAGCTAGCCCCTGCCGTCATCACGCTTCCTCCACTACTTACTCGTCTTGAGTACAGCTCGAGGTCTTAACGAACGGTAAGCCAAAATTTTACCCTTCGCTTCATCAGATAGAAGTTTGCCTCTCGGCATGCTTGCGTGGATCGTAATGGCGACGAACGTGAGGTATCCATTACTGCAGAAATAGACGTATAGTTCTGAAGAAAGTTGAAAATAGACCAGATGCGGCAATGATTTTGCACCAGTACATCACAAGCCCAACTGCCTACAATTAGAACCTTAAAAACTCTTCAGGCCGCACATAGACGGCTGTTGACGTACAAATAAGTAGTAAACGAGCAAACGTAGGTGCGGCTATAATTTTGCACCAGACTGTACTACATGTAACGATCACATCCATTATGTTGGCCAGATACACCACCACCCCATCCTAATGTATTACCCGTCAACTGTGCCATCCGAGGATACGCTCATTTCGCTGGTGACGAAAGTCTCGCGAGCAACCGGTTGGACAATTTGTTTGTATACGAATTGGTGACAAGCAGCTTCGAGCGTGTCCAAGCGAGTA
This sequence comes from Phytophthora betacei, assembly GCA_011320135.1. Lineage (NCBI taxonomy): Eukaryota > Oomycota > Peronosporomycetes > Peronosporales > Peronosporaceae > Phytophthora > Phytophthora betacei. The sequence continues at coordinate 335,783 of JAANHX010000559.1, forward strand.
GCTTTCATCAAACACTTGACACAGAACGCCACCTTCCGCTGAGTGAGCTCCAGATCGAGTGAGATAAAACTTAGCTTCTTGTGCACTTTGCACGAGCCACACACCGCCTTAAAGCACAACTTGCAAGTGCTGTCAGACTTGCCGACTCTTAATTTCGATTTCTTTGTCAGGTTTGAGCACGTCACGCACACTGGCTTAGCGACTCGAGCGCTTTGTTCCCGTCGAGCGGCGTGCTTCTGCTCCAGCAGCCAAGCGAGCTTCTTCATCTGGCCGCAGTACGAGTACTTCACGCCTGCCATCGTGGCTTGGACCATCCCCATCACAGCCACCATCCGGATCATATCACCCTTCGGGTCCATGATACCTGTGCCACGGCAGTCTGTGCGATCAGGACCTTCTTGGCGAAAAATAGCACACAACGACATGTTCCCACGCACTCGAGAAGGCAACTCATGCGTCTGTGGGAAATTCACGGAGTGCATCAAGTGGAAACCAACGCGATCGCCGTTTCTGAGACTCGTGAGGCCTGTGCTTTCAACGTAAACATAGTCGCGGTTGCGTACAACTCCAATCGACGCTCCAGGGATGTCGATCTCCATCCATTTTACGACAGTGGACAGGAAAGGCTCGTCCACCGTTGGCTCTACAACTGTCGCCAGCACAGCCGCTGCGCTGAAGTCATTCAGGTACGACGCTTTGATCCTCATCGCTTCTAGCGTCGGATTGACGAGACCAAACATGTTCTCGTCTAGCGTCCCGGGTAGTGGGGCAGTCATAAGAAGCTCAGGCAAATTGGAGTCCGGATTCGAGTTCTTTCGCTCGATGTACGTCGTCGCGGCGCCCGATGTGGAGAACTTTTTCCAGCGCACGAGGTCGATCGTCTTTGCAGTATTGATATATTCTTCATACTCTTCAAGCTTGGCATGGACCAGAGTGTTCGCGATATTCACGAGCTTCGCGCGGTCTTCGGACGTGAGTGTCAACTCTCCGAAAGGATTGACGGTGAAGCGTTTATTGCTCATTTCGGTGCGCTTGACGTCACCGCGCAGGTTGCGGAATGAACTGTGTACAGTACAGTATCACTGGCGACACTGCCACGCCAGACTCTGGCCCAGAAACTCTCTGAGAGAGAGAGAGAGATGCAAATCGCGCTGTGGTGCCCAATCCATTTTCTAGCAAACCAACAAGACAACTCGACTGTACAGCTGCGTCAGACGAAGTCCCACTTGAGACTTTCGCCGTGAGATTTGAGATAGGCAATACCGTTCGAACGAAGTACAGTTCTACACTCGTGGTTAATTTTTGCCCGAGCATCCACCAGCATGAAGTTCTTGAATATATGCTAATACATGTATTTTAGTTGCTCGAGACCAGTATGTAGATATTGTGCATGTTTCGAAAATACGGGCATGATTGCCATCAACTTTCTCGTCAATTTAAAATCACAGTCGAGCGGTTTTGTTATCGCTGTTATTCACAAAGCTGCAACAAGACCTCTGACGTCGGAATGGTGTGTCTTCACGTCAACTCAGCTGCAGAGCCTCAGTCCAACATTTACATATCGGATCGCCAACAACTCAAAGATCCGAATGCAGAGCGAAAAAAAAAACACAACTACGCTCAAATTCTTATAAATGAAATCAAGTGACGAAAACTGAAGCACGCTCGGCAACTACATGTAGGAGTACGACAAGATCGTGCTATCAGAGCGTGTACTCTCGTCCGAAAACCGCCCCGACGACCCATAGACGCTCGACGTGACGGTGTGCTTGTACACGAACTGCACACGTGCAGCTTCCTCCGTATCCATGTGGGTCGCTTCAAGCAGACACTTGGCACAGAACGTCACCTTGCGCTGCACCATCTCCAGGTCGGGGGCGATGAAGCTCAGTTTCTTGGGGATCTTACACTTTGCACATATGGCACCGAAGCACAACTTGCACTTACTATTTGACCTACCGAACGTACCTTCTTGTGGCAGGTCACACACTCAAGTTTGAAGGCGGGAGTGCCATGTTCTCTGGCTTCTGCATGCTTCTGCTCCAGGAGCCACGCGAGTTTCTTCATCTGACCGCAATACGAATACTTGAGACCAGCCATCGTTGCTTGAGCCATGCCCATAATGCCAAGAGCACGGATCATATCGCCTCCAGGGTCCATGACGCCGGTACCGCGGCAGTCGGTCTTGTCCGGGGCTTCTTGGTGGAACATCCCGCAGAACGACATGTTGCCACGCACACGGTTCGGGAGCTCGTGTGTCTGTGGGAAGCTCACCGAGTGCAACAAGTGGTAGCCCACCCGCTCACCGTTTTCTAGACGCATGATGCCCGTGCTCTCGAGGTAAATGTAGTCTCGATTCCGAACAAAGCCGATAGACGCGCCAGGGATGTCGATCTCCATCCACTTGACCACAACCGAACGGAGCGGCTCTTCTACGGTCGGTTCCACGATCGTTGCTAGCACTGCAGCAGCGTTAAAGTCTTTGAGGTACGACGATTTGATCGGCATCGACTCGAGCGTCGGGCTCACGAGTCCGAACATGTTTTCGTCTAGGGAACCAGGCAACGGACCGACCATGAGCAGCGCCGGCAGCTTGGACTCCGGGTTGGACTTCTTGCGCTCTAGATACATCATCGTGTTGCCATCCTTCTGGTATTTCTTCCAGCGAGTCTGGTCGATATATTTCTGGTTGTTAATGTGTTCTTGGTACTCTGCGAACTTGGCGGCCACCAGCTCTTGGGCGATTTCTATGAGCTGCTCTCGGTCTTCGATGGTCAAAACTAAGTCCGGGAACGGGTTGACAGTGAAGCGACTACCGCCTGCCATGGGTGACCCGCCTTTTAATAGATGTTCCTAAGTGAGACCGTGAACGAGCCGACGTTTCCTCGCAGGACGCAGATTTCACACTGAAGCGCGTGCACTGCTCGTACGCCATCGCATGTTCGGGAAGAAGGGGAGGTCCATTCCATCCGACGTGTCTTCAATAAAGACTCCTCATCGTGGAGGCACCATCGTCGAGCCGCGTGCCATAGTAAATGTCAGTTCTATTTGATGACAAAGTGTCAGAGCAAGGCGAGTCAGCCGCACGACCCCCCGCAGAAATGCCCATGCGGTGAAGAAACTAGTCACTACCGTGGTCATCTGCCCAACAGAAACATGTCGATCGGGTAAATCCGTTGCGTAGTCGCAATTGTTCGAGGTGCTGGTACATGTACCGGTACATGTCGGTATAAAAAGTAGTCCATACTAAGAATAAAGTATTAATACATGTATCGGTTTTCGGGGTTTACTAGCTTACAAGTCTAAAATAATATTATTATACTATGTTATATAAATACCTCTCTCTCGTAATATGGAATACAGACTTTCCATAAATGACAGTTCTGAGGTCTTAACTATTAAAAAATGTCACGGTTGTGCAGCATGTCCGAAGTAGGCAAGCAATGACCATGCTGCTTGCACTCTCCTTCCTCATTAGGTCGCATGTAGGTGCGACAGCATAGCAGCTTCGTCGATTACGGGGTCTTTCTCGTCTGGCTCACTGTATTCAGACGCATAGTAATCGAGTTGACCCATGTGTCTCCAGCACTTAACAAATATCGAGGGTGACGTGGAATTCCAGCAGTCGAGTCACCTTGTAAGACTTGGTCGCTTTCGACATCACTTGGTCGGCTTCAAGACGATTAAGAGCGTGCTGGATCTGGCGACGCTGGTAACGCTGCTTAAATGCAGCAATTATTCCAGCGTCAAGAGGCTGGCGCTTACTGGTAGTATTTGGGTGACATCTGATAGCATGATGCTGGCAAAATTGCAAGCTGAACATTGGTGAGCACGATGCGGGCTGACTTAGGTTCGCTATGCCGCTAGTTTTAAAAATTGGAGACAAGGAATAAAATGGATTGGCTTCTGTAAATGCACCATTTTGAAGGTACGCCAGGCTGCAACAATACCTTAGCTAGGAATAAATTGTTGGCTCGCGGCGGGTTAGCTACAGAAAGATTCATCTGTATTGTGCTTCGCAATCTGCGAATCGCAGATGGAATGTCCATCCGTCTGTAGATCGAGCATGGTCAGAGCATAAATCCAGGCATAAAAATGAGATGGGAAGAGGCAGACATCGATTTGTTTTATTTGTGATTAAATTACCTTTTCAAAAAGGGTCTTTACAGATAATCGATGAGTCTCCATGGTAGCCCTACTTTAAGGAAGATCTGTTATATCCGGCACTTTGCACTTAAATTGAAGCACGGTACCCTCCTTACAAACTCTAAGCCTTTTCGCTAATTCTAGGTAAAATCCGTCGTCCTTAAACGAGTTTAATCCTTTTTTCTAAAACAAAATATGTTAGGTTAAAGGCGAGTATCTCGATAACTCTTAATGGTGGATAAGTGTCATTTTGTACGTCGTAGTATAGTATACAGGGCTCCCGATAATGGCATTAATAATCGCAGTTTAAATTTCGAGGCTCCCATACATTATGCATTTGAATTTGAGAAACCTGTCCATACATAATGGTCATTAATGAAAACCACAAATATGTGATGACCTTTACTTACGAAAACTAGTATTAAAGTGTGAAGCAATACATTTTCTTCCCATACATTATGCATTTTCAACCGCGCTCGAGCTCCCATACATTATGCATGAAATAAATGTACATTAATTTATGTAATTATGCATTAATCGGGAGCCCTTGTTATATATGACGTTAGAGAGCGAATGTCATGAGAATGCAAATCTCCAAAATTTGCCGAACATAATTAGTTAAAAGCCATGAGCTTAATTGTGATTTGGTCCAAGAATCAAGGATAAACACAGAAATGATCTGTTATTAGTGACAAACTCGAGTGTCCATTCTCGTACAACGGTAGACATCATGATAAGCATATCGTTTATAAAAGTCGTAAGTGGCTTTATCTCCATGGAAGGAAGAGCGTGTCAATGTTGGTTTTGCTGCCAAGCCAAGACTCTAGCTTTTGGTCCCTTTTTGTCCTTAGATGTCAGGGTGCTGGGGCTAAAGTAGACCGTTAATTTTTCGTATTTAAAAATCGAGAAACGATCACTTTTCTGTTTTAAAAGTCGGATAAACCGAAAGCTCGAATTCGACAAACGAGCAAGGCCCAGTTAGCATGGCAGCCTATAGCCTGAGCCTCCCCCATCAAACTGCTGGGCACCAGCCGCTTTCATCCCACTGCAGTCAATCCTGGATGGATTCGGCGCCCGCAGAGATCGCTCCGCGAGGGTCACACCGACAAGCTCGCTCAGCTCGGACACCTTAATAAGAACTCGTGCGACAGGGCTTTGGTCATATTCGAAAATATGTTGCTCGTCACTCTGCTGGGCGCAGGAACATGTTGTCACGGCTGTTATGGAATTAGCCGTTTTTAACCTGCCGTGCACATTTCACGTGATTATGTTTTTTCGAGGGTTTCAATTGTTACCGAGCTGTACCCGAATTTATTTGGCGTGGAGCAGCTCCAGTAATTCGAGATGAGCGCGTCGAAGCCGGGCGTCGTGATGTGTAGGAAGACTTCAAATTGCAGACCGAAAACACAAGTGTTACGTCGAAAGGTTGACGGAGTGTGGACAGACCGGTTCCAAGTGACTTGTATATTCGAGCACTTCCTCGAGCCGCTGTCACCGCCCAATTTGAATGCTGAAAGGATGTACATGATACACTACACCGTACGTATCTGATGGGTTTCGCGAAGATACAATATATTCAGAACCTATATATCCAACAGCAAGGTGACGATGCAAAAACTGCCAAACAGTCTCGTCGAGCTCATCGAGCTGAAATGGCGGTCGCCGCAAAGTCAAACCCGAATTGTCATGGCGGAAGCGACAGTGAAAGCTAAGATTTGCCAGGCAAAACGAAGAAACGCGAGGCTGCGCACCCTTTCTAACACGGTACGTAGAGTACATTAAACGCACTGGAAACAGGTTTTGTGATTGAATTATTAGCACAGGGGCACGTGATTAAGTAAGAACACGAACAGCGTAGGAACACTGAGTCAAATTATGCACACGGTGGGATAGAAGAAGAACACGAAGCCCGGAAGGTCACGGACGGTAAAAGAGGACTGAATCAATGAAGGAACCTAAAGCACGAGCTACGGACGAGCCCGTTACCATTAAAGCCTCGGAGCACAAGAACATGACAGGAGTGTACGGACCACAAATGAGGATGACATCCCAGCATGCTGAAAATCACCACTTACGCAGGAGCACGCAGGTGCGAGGCTACGGAAGAGCACGTAGCTATGAGAGTGCACGGAAGAGAATTTTGCCACCACAGTAGAGCGAGGATCACGGTCGACGGACCAAATATGAAATCTCGGGAGACTATAAACGGGAGATCAGCCAACATTGGAACACGATACCAGGGTAGAACCTGAGCACATCGGGCCACGGAGCGCGATACTACGACAGAAGACTATAGCACATACAACAGACCAACCGTGACGTCACGATATAAGACGATTACATGGACGGTGGCCCAATCATTAAACGTTGGGAGAGCACGCAGCCACGGGAGCTATAGACGGGAAATCACTGAGCCACGGAGCACGACACCAGTGTAGAGCACGGTAACACGGGCAACACGGATACATTACGCGAGTACGGTAGCATAGCCAGCAGAACCACACCGCGATTACAGAGAAAACCCTTGGGAACACGGGATAGCTACCAGCCACGAAAGGGGGTCGTACAGCGGACCAGCGCGAAACCAAAGCAAAACCAACACGTAACTACTACGCAGCATGAGTCTCGGGTGATTATAGAACCACGAAGTCAGGAAGAGAATGGACAAATACCATTAGTACGGAGCAACAGAAACTTACGAAACTATCGGGATCGTCCGTCGCCACATGAGACTATGAAATGGTAAGCAAGTACACGAAAGCACGACGTACTGGGGTGGACGAAGGCACACGCAACCGGAAAGTACAGGATCCTAAGCGAAAGGACGCGATACATTGCAGTACTTAAGATTGCGGCCACCTCATCAACAAACCATGCCACTCCACCGCGTAGCGGCGGCAAACGGTCACTGCACATGTGAAATGCCCACTTAAGTACGAAGTCACAAAAAAAACTCATTTTGTGATGCTAACATCGATCTTCTTAATAATACGGTACATGTACCGTATTACTGCTAGCTAGTTTATTAATTCTTCGAGGTAATACTGTAAGCAGCATTGCTGCTGCTGCAACAGCAGTGCAGCCTGGAACAACGGGAAAATGTCAGCAGGTGTGTGGGCTCACAAAGGTTTTGTCAAAACGTGTGTGAGGCACCAGGTCAGTGATGGCGACAAAACCTTTTATACCCACACACATATTGTCCGGATTTTGGGTTTAAGAGACTGGTATGCCCAAAACCCGTTGTTGGGGGCGGAGTGGCTGAACAGGGTCACACATCGCCACGATTTAGCACTCGGTTTTGCGGGTGAGGGCCGTTTTCCAACATGGCACCGACGTATACATGCAGTCAGAGCACTAAGATTGGCTTCACGAACAGCCACGCATCGCGTAACTGTTCGTGGCTCAAAGAAAGTGTACAAAGGAGCAATGCAGACAAAGCCTTTAAGTGTATATCGGGCTCTCACCAAGACACACTGCTACAAAGTACCATCCCTCTTGAGATCATTCCTCGTAATCAAAGGGAAAACAGCGAAAGAATGAAGGGCGGAGGGTGACGTCGAAAGTGTTGGAATGTTCATGTGACTTACAGATGAAAAGAGTACTGAGAAGCTACGAGAAACAGGTCGTTGTATGAGAATGGGCTGAAGCCCGGGAGAGTTGGTAGGAGCTACAAAAAGTAGTTAACTAACATTGTTTTATCAGCTTTTCATTTTCTCTCTTTGCTGTACTCCTGTCTTCCTGGAATGGGCTGACGTTAAAACAGTTTCGAGCCCAACTGGCGAAATTCCTCGGGGTGAAAATGGCAAAGCCTATGAAGTACACCAACGACGGAGTGCCGAAAAACTGGAGCGGTAAAGATTGGTAGACGTATAAATGGGCCATAATGAATGCTGTCAAAGAAAATGGTCTCAAAGACATCGCGGTTGGTAGCCTGCCCTTGGCGATGTTGGAGACGGCTAGTGCCGAGACCAAGGAGAACTTCTCAGAGAAGCTAGTTAAGCTCACGAGGTACGTCGGTGCCGCCGGACGTTCTCCACCAGATACGCGACAAGGAAACTGGATCCGAGATGTGGGCCGAGCTTCGAAATCTGCACGAAGGAAAACAGAACGAGGTGGTTAAGGCGTACACTACATATACATATACTGTATCCGTCGCTTAGAGAACGACCTTTGGGATATGAAGCTCGTATCTGGTGAAGACACAAATCTACACCTCTGTTAAAACGGAGCTTGAAGACTTGCAACACAATATTGCAGACAACACTATGGTAGATATGCCATTGGAGAGTTTACCAGACCAGACAGAGTTTGAGTGTCTAAAAATTTCTATTCGCTATGGAGCGGACCCTAGTGTGTGCACACCAAAATGAGTCCGTGAGCTGATCCTCGCAGCGGGTGTCAGGCAGAAAGAATTTCAGGGCAAACGCGGTGGAAAGCGGAGTGGTCACAAAAATGATGGAGGAAAATAAGGCAATCAGGATGGAGGTGAGGGCCAGCAGGATAAGCTGTCATGTGGACAAAAGTCACGCACTTGTTTTATTTGCAGCAGTACGAAGCACGTATCAGCGTGCGAGGCGAGTATGGAGGCGATGGCAGGGAGTAATATACTGCAAGAGATCCTACCTCATCATTCCATAACGCTACGAATTGGAATCGACAATCAAGCCGCTCATATAATGGCAACTAGTCCTACGTACAGTCGTCGTACGCGTCACATTGAACTAAGGTGGCGCTACGCTGCAATAGTGTTGGGAATGGCGCATTGCACACATGACACACGCGGCGACGAAAAATGCGTGTGGGATGAACGATGATGCAGGTAACCCTGAGTTGACTCGGTTGATTTCTAGGGTCAAGAAAACTATTTACCAAGTTCGAACTGTCGAAAAAAGAGGCGATCTCTTTTAAGTTCTTTGTAAAAGTCTCACAAGCACTGGCACGACATAGCTACTTGACAATGCCCCGGCTCACTTTCTTAGTCTCACTAGCTTCATTCAGTGAGTGCTCGACAAAGGGGAAGCTATTGTGGCCGGTATCAAGAGCGGCGACGCCAAGCCGAGCGCGCAGGGGTTCCTCCATCTACATTTCCTTCTTGAGAACGGCCAGCTGAATTTGATACACATTCTATCACTTTTGACACCAATAGCTGAAATCAAACGTGTCTGCCAAGCAGAAAAGGCAAATCAAGTGGATGTTCTTCTCAAGTTATATCTCGCTCGGTTAAATACGTTAAATGTTGACAAATCTCTGCAGCACTACATGACGGCAAAAGCGCGACCTAAGTATATTACCGTCGGTGAATTAACTCCTCTTGCTGCTTTAACGCGCAAGCGTCTTTGTGCGGCACTGGATCAACGGTTCTTCTCACGATATTTTAAGTCTGAAGCTATTAGTGGAGCAGCGTACGTGTTTGAAATGCAGCAACGTTTGCTGTATACATATAAGCGACCTGAGCGATCCTTGCACAGGGTTGTTAGATTGTGTGTACTTCAGAACACCAATCCAATGCAGCAGCAAGTGGAGAACAATGGATCTATGCGAATGGCTCAGCGTCAAATGGAGATTGTGTCTGACAAGATTAAAGAAAAATTCCGTGGTGTGTTGATTGTGAGGGCTACGAATTCAAGCGACTATGAAGCCCAGGAGCAGTTTCCTTCAGCATACAGCTTTTCAGATGAACTAGCTGAAACTTTTGCTCACCAGTACGTGAACGGCCTGTTACGAACTACATTGCAAATCGAATTGATGGTGAGATTTCTCGCTGGATGGACGATCCTGTCGAACTACGCGTTATTGAGGGAAAACAAGAGTCGGTTTTGCACTTTTGGAAACGGTCACATTGAGCGAGATTTCAGTTTGGCGGGGAGTATGGTAGCCACGCAGCGCACCAGACTGTCCCCACAAAACATTGACACGGCAATCTTCTTCAACAGGAACAGCAAGTTTTTTTACCTTTCTCAGTGCCAAGCAATTCCTTCGAGCGAGATTGAGGAGCATGTGCCGGCAAGTATGGCATTTCCGATTGAAATTGTACCCGATGAATATGGAGAAGATTCTATTATCGACCTTTTTTCGAGTACTAGCCTAGATGGGGCTGTGGCGATTATATCATAAGCAGCTCCTAGCTTTGCGAACTCGGTGTGCGACTCGCATTCATTGCCGCGCTAACTGCACAAATAGACACGATAATAGGCACGATAAAATGTTAGTGATGTGCTTCGGTTTTTCATAAATTAGTTCTTACCACGTAGTTGATGAGCTCGAGCGCTGTGAGCACGAGCAGCCTCTTCAGCTCTATACTTGACATCACGTTGCACCTGAGTGATAATATTTCTTAGTACTATCGATGATGCCTCTGCACCAAAACGTTTCGACGCACGTGACTTGGTTTGGGCTGCCCGCGTATGCGCTGATCTTTCATGAAGCCGCTCTTCTGCCAGCGCAATGACTTTCTGGCTAGCCGCACTGCTGTTAGTGATTGTGCGAACACTAGCGATAGTCTCTTCAATGAGTCCTTGCAGCAAATCCTCCATCCACTCATAGGAATCACCATCTCGGCTACCATGCTGCGGTATTGACAAAAGGCACCTCTGCCTCTTGTCGATTCTTCGGAGATTAAGCGCCATTCTGCTTGGAGCCATCGCGCTCGTTATCACCATCTGTGCTTAATTTAATTTCTATTGCTGTCAAACGAGCTTCCATTCCCTTCACATTAACGTCTAGGAGCTCGCATTTACGTCCAAAGACTTCAATGGCTTCATCGTGGCGATGCAATGCTGTGTCGAGCCGTTTCGTGGTTTCTACTCCATTAGTGTGCATCACACCCTGCAATTTCTTCTCCAGTCGGAGCTCTGACTCTGACATTTCTCCGTAAATTTTGTGCCGGATACGCTGGTGCGCTGACTTGATCTGCTCATCATTTCTCTGCGTAAGCTCGGCTTAAGCCGAGTGAACTGCCAGCCGCATTTTAGCTTCCAAGCTAGTCTCCACATTCGCAGAAGCCGTGCTAACACAATGTTTTATTAGCTCATCTTGTTCATCAAGTTTTGCTTCAAGGTGCTTATTCACGGACTCGCTTGCTCGCTTCGGTTCTTTCCCCAGCTAGTCATTATCATGATATACCAAAGTGTCATGAACTAGACGCTCAATGTCCAGGTAAGTTGGTGCAGGTTGTGGAGGTAGAGCCGCCAGCGACTTTGTCATAGCATCGTGCGACCCCATTATTGCAGATTTTAACTGCGCTTCAATGCGTTTCACGTCTACGGCTTGTTCGTGAATGCCTGCGCTTGCTTGTCCAACATCATGTAGCACATCCCGACGAATGATCTCTATTTGCTGATTCACTGTGGCTCGAACTGCTCAGCGTGTTTGGTTTGCATTCGCTCCAGGGATTGAGCTGTGACTCCATGGTAAGTCGCGTGTCTTGTAGTTCTTGCTGAAAACGAAGTGCACTTGTCTGCTGATGGCTGGCGAGTTGCTCTATTCCAACTTGTGCTGACTCCTGAGCAGCTATCAAAGCCTCAGTCTGCGCATGAGCTTGATGCTCTTGCTGCCACTGGATATTTGCGTAGCTCGTAGCTAAAGCCTCCGTACGTGTCCAAAACTGATTCACGATACTTCCAACTTGTTCTTCGTGAGTTCCCATCACATTACGTGTTGCAAGATTGGCTGTCAAATTTGCATCATTATTTTCATTTGGTGCCACAAGAGTCAACGCTTGCTCTCCGTCGTGCTCCATAGACTCTGCAGCATTCTTTTGCGCCCTTGTCATAACAATTTGGCTGAACGCTATCACCGATTTAGTGTTCTAAATCGCGCACGCACTACTTGGTTTCAGCGCTCAGCGTGTTCTCAAATGGCGCTGTGACCGCGTCCTCCGTGCACTCGCCCGCAGTGCCAATTAAGTCTTCGGCCACACTTGACGCTCGCCGTATTATGGGTCACGATCTCGCCGTAGATCTCTGCAGCACCCGCTCTGTTCTGACCCACGTCCACGCTGACTTTGTTCTCAGCGCTCACCAAATCGAAGCCTACACCGGCACCACACTTGCTCTCACCACTCGCCGTTCACATGATCACGCCTACCTTGCACTTGCTTGCAGCGCTCACCGTGTCCTGGTGACGCCATCTTTGCACGTGTGCCTACGCCGAACTTGTTAACTGTGAGCTATTGGCCACTTGTGGGTTTTAAATATATCCATAAATGTCCAATCCTAAAAGTTTTTTCGTATTTCATTTAAGCGAATAAGAGAGCTTGAAAACGAGCAATGCTCCACTAAAGTCGATACCCCCCCCCACTGAGGTTTTACTGCTCTCTTATTTTCGAATGGCGTTAAGGCACCCTAAGAAGACGACAACACAACAGCCTTAGAGCATCCTTAATGTGCTTCCGCACCATTAGCACTGATCAGCGTCCTTATTTGTGGAAATAAATTACCAACAGAGGCAGCCGACAGAGGCGAAGTTTCACGATAGTGCCGTCCATATTGTCAATTTTGCATTTCATCACATTTTATTGTCACATTTGATTGTCTTGTTGTAGCAGCTAATCCATCAACAACTTGTTTTTTTTCTGAAGCACCAGGTACATGTACGTGGTGCACGAGCTGCGCTCTAGAGATGAGCGCGAGAGGCTCGACCTAGCGTTTGCATTTTAAGGAGAGATAATAAAGGACTTGCACGTGAAGCGAGCGAGGCAATGGCGCTATGCAACGCCCAATGTAGAAGTGAATTGTCAAAATAGGCGTAGAAATGCTAAACACACATGTGGTTTGTTATATTGATCAGGAACAATGTAGTAGCTCGCTCCTGAATGTAGCACGATGTTTATGTTGACGCGGAGAACCTGCTGATTTCTTCATCCGTCTTCTGCATTTCAGCTAAATTCCCGGTGCTTGTCGGTACCCGCTTTGTTGTACACAGCAACATCCATGCGAGTCTCAATCGCATAACGCGTAAATATGCGTCAGTGACACGATGACGCCCAAATCTGCGAGCGTTGAGCACATATGAGTAAGCCATTCCGATGATCATCACTCCACAGCAGATACCATCGGGCTGAGTCGGCTCACGGATCCAGCTCGTAATTACTTCTTTTGGAAACGATTCTTTTGAGCCACTGTCAGTATGCCACCTTTGCAAGTACGGCAGTAACTCATTTTTCCATGCGCTCAAAACTTCTTTGCGATAGCATTGCTGATGAAGCGGCTCGTAAAAGCTCACTCTCAGCGTTGTTAGGAACAAAACTTCCACGACGATAACTCCCCAGTGATCCGTACTCAAGTGAAGCGGCAGAATCACAAATTGCGTCTGAGATAACCATTGTTCTGGTGGCTTTGGCCATCGCAATGCCAGAGTCAGCGATGAAAAGGCAACACATCCTCGTGCACTCTCTGCTATCAAAGTGATTGCCATGTCGATGGCAGCGTCGTTTAGCCTGCCGCGTAGGACTCCACAAGCAATATCGCTGAACTTTACAACGCAGGTTCCCGACTTGGTCTTCAGCTCTGTCATCAGCGATAGTGTCGAAAACTTCTTTATCACATCGTCGGACAGTGCTTCGTGCAATTGTGCAGATTCGGAATGTAGCAATCCGTTCGTTTTGGTCTCCATAGCAAATAATTCAACTGGGTGGACTTGAACAAAGCGCCATTCCTGTTTTATCCACTTCAGGTCTTCAAGGAAACCCTTCGATTTCGCCTTTGTGTCGTAAAAACTCCTCATTCTGTACAAGAAAGAGCTACAAAGACGTCACCAGGGTTAGTAGCAAACACACGACTTAATAATTGTGATGTGGCGCCCTTAGTACTCTTCGAGCAACCTTTATACTCTTGTAGCACCCTTGGTACTGCAGAGAAGAAACTGTTGACGTACCTGTGGAGAGCGATGTCGCTTGAGCCGAATGAAACCATGAGCCCCCATGGTGCGTCTTTCTTATTGGCAGCAAGACGGGCCCTCTTGTTCAGCATCGAAGCCTCTGCTTTTTTCAAAAGAACTTTTGGAATAACAAATGAATGTTCCTTGTGGCTGTTCGCGCTGGTTTCCGTTGCAATTTCACATCTAACGGGACGAGCTTGGATGAATTTGTCAGTCATCCGCACTGGATACTGGTCGAGCACATTCGAGACCTTCTCCACGTTTGGATGATAGTTAGACCACTGAATAATTTCTGTCATCGTTGTCGTCACCTCAGAAGAAAACAAAACAAGAGCAAACTTTGGTTGTGGGGTGCTCCATCCTTGCTTCTTCTTTTTTTCTTGTTCGAGGTTTGGGGGCTGGGAGCTGGAGAAAATTTAGATCTGGAGCTTTGGGAAGAATGTCCGATGACACGGTAACCTCAACAGGCAGGACTTTGGATTGGGTTGTTTTGATGTCAGATGTATCCACGTCCTCGTCGTCTGGAGAGAGTTGTAGTGCAGGTTGTTTAGAAGGTTGCGCAGGTTGTGTTGGTTCTACAAACAAATTATCGGACGGCGCTGTATCTTTGTCTGAAAGAGAAACGTCGTGCATCGAAATGCTCCACTTTCGAGCGAGGTCAGCTAGAGATTCAGCCTTCATGGCCTGTTCTTGATCAACTTCCATTTCGGCCATCACATCTGCGTAATCAAGTTGGTCCAGGTAGCTTCCCGTATCACTATCGAAGCTATCGTCAATGGATCCACAGTCACCCCCTACTTCTTCCTCGAGCACTGTCTTCCACTTGCTCAACTGCTGGTAAAAGTCAACTGTCGGTAACGCACTAAGTTTTTCAATAATTGGTTCAAACATTGCTTGTGCTCTTGCATATTTCTCAGCGTCGGATAAGACAACCATATTTGCCTGTTCTTTTCGTCGTAGACGCACGTACTTAACAGAACGTTTTCCCGTGCTCAGAGCCGCAGCAGAAAAATTCTTTAAGGGTGCTGCAACGACTTGGGGCGCCATAACCGGAGGTGGTCGTGCCTTCACCATATTAACCACCTCACGAAGCGGGAGCAACCCCTTTTCAAACGTCGCGAGCAATTCTTCAGTCTTTGTCATGCTCCATCGAGCTGGTACTGATTCTGCTGGAAGTGATTCGAATCCATGAATTTTGCTAGCAACAATCATTACGTGCTGGCAAGGAAGTCGGCAGCTTTTATAAAACAAACAATTGCACGACCATAGTAGATCGTCAACACACCATTCGTGACCATGCAAACACACCTTCCATTCGGATTGGGCCAACCCGACGTGCCGACATGTAGCTTCACTCTGGTGCACCATGAACAAGTTCCACTGAAACGAAACCTTCACAAATGTGTCGTTAGACAGCTTCGCAGCAACGCGTTGCAAGAACCGAGGAATATCATCCGGTGGACGCGACTGACTTGAAAACTTGCGCAACGATGTCAGGACGTGGTTGACACCATTGATTTGGTTTTGTAGTAATCCCGCGATTGTTCGATCAATCCGTGATTTTTTCCCAAGAAGCCGTTTAAGCTGGCTCCAATTGCTTTCAATCCTATTCGTCGTCGTATTGCCCGCTGTAAAGTAATTCCCACGACCATGGTTCGACCACATATCGCTACACCACTCCCAGTTGTTTTGAAAGTACGAAAAAATCTTTGAGCACGGCTTACTACAAATATCGGGACACTTTCCTTTACACAATTTCTCGAATCCATCTCTTGCTCGCTCAAAAGATTCTCTGGTAGTATTGTACATCATCTGCTTGATCGATATCTCCACTTCATCTCGCTGAACACCATTAAGCCCATACTCTGCCCGCTTTATAACTTTTTTCCAGTTCGCCATGGTGTGAAACTGGCAGAGTAGCACTGTGGCTTGGGGGAAGCATCTCTCTAACACTTTCCATTCCTTGAAGTCTTTGTCTATCACAAAGGTCTCGATGTTTCTCCACGAATTGTTGTGCGTCTTAAAAATTTCCAAAATAGTCTCCATTGTCTCCATCGTTTCGTTGAGAGCGATAAAGTCTAGTACAGGCACGCCACGTCCTGTTGCACTAGTCACCAGCAGGCCACCTGCATTTACATATAGATAAGAGACATTTAGTAAGGATGCTACACCAGAGATAAGGGCGCCTAGCGTAAAGGGCGCCGCAAAGATAAGGGCGCCGAACGAAAACCATTGAAGGAAATTTGTATGACTTCACACAATTAATGAGTAATCTTACCGATATGAAACCCCAAGTTGTTCGTGCCGTAAGTCCAGTCCCTGCATAAAGTGTCACCCCATTGCTCAAACGCTACCTTTTGAGTGGCACTTTGTATCACAACGCCGCACGTCACGTCGTTTTGATCGTGGATAACAAGTACCTCATGATTCTTGAACTCCGCGAGGGTATCAAGCATGCGCGTTAGCTGTTTATCGGCGGAAGTACTTTTCAGTACCCTTTGCACAATATTACGCGCTTGCTGGGGTGTCACCTGACGGTCCAAGGCGCCCGATAGAAACTCTTGAATGCGACGCGAGTCTGTGTTTGCATCGGCAAGAAGGCCCACTTGTTCGAGAACCAGACTATCTTCCGGTATTGACCCGGCTTTAAAGTAACTCGCGTAAATCGTTGCGTTCGTGCGGTGATTATGTGTCCATGTCTACAATCAAAGACATCAGCTTGCTAATAGCTCATCAAACCCTTCAACAATTGTACGGCCACGTACCCAGTTCCGTAAAACAATTTTCCACTCTGGTTTTTCTCCTTGTGCGGCAACATTTCTTACTGCAGCTGTGAAGCGGGTTTGACATCCAGTGTATCGACTTGGCGTACTGCGCCGACCTTTGCTGCGAGACTTTTGCGAGCACCCATGTGTGCAGCGGAACACCTTGTAGCTGTGCTCCATACTCGTTGGTATCTGCAGAGCGTTCAATCTAATAAATCATATCAACATGTTATCAGTATTCAATAATATGATGGCACAATCTTTAAACTTACGAGTTGTGCTTTTTCACGGTCTGAGTGTCACGGGCTCGGAATAACAGAAAAAAAATCGCTGCTGTACCTCTCTAAAACGCGGTTAACCTCACTCCACGACGAAAAAACCAGCGTAGGTAGTGGAGGTATCTTGTTGCAAATGCCTTCACGGGATGATTCCATCGCCATACGAGCTGGATATGTTTCGGTACGCCTGGCGCGGGGCGTGCGGTCGGATTGTGGGTCTTGAGCATACCGTTCGAGTGGATCGTAACGAGAATCGGCTGTTGCTCCGTCAGATGAATGCATCGACAGCGTCTCTGCTTCACTTTCTTTGCCAGTGCAGCTGCTCGTTCCACTCGATCACCGCCGCCGCCGCTTCCCGGATCTTGCTGTACGTCGACGGCAAAACGTTTTCCGCTTTAGAGATTGTCTCTCCGACCAAAGCGATTTTGTAGCGCCTACATTATTTCGTTTAATAATACACAGTTGTTATTTTTGTGATTCAGCAGAGCTCCAAGAAGCAGCAATACAAACCTTGTCGATGAGAGTGCTTTGGCTTCGATTCTGCGCACGCCATTAAAATTCATAGTAAGCAAACGTAGAAAGATGTCTAGCAACCGATTGTTCTCACCGATCTCCTCAAGAAGTTCCTGCAACCCCTCGTTTGAATCGCTCATGTGTATAAAATCTTCGTCGCGGTCGTCGTCTGGGGCGTCACTAGAAGAATTACTATCCATCGAAATCTCGTCTACGGAGAAATACACGTCATGATACCAAACATGGTCAAGCCGTAGATAAACGCACGTACCCTTCTGCATTGACTTTACCCTCAGCGAAGTGCACGTGCGCGCAAGCGATTCCCGGTGACAGATACTTCAGTTGGCGATCGTCTGGCAGTATCGCGCGCAGAGCCCCCTTTTCCCGCGCTGCGCGTTTTCTAGAATGTTCACTTAAAATCCGACGGCCAGTATTTATCGTACCTAAATGAGAATGTATTGTACTACTGAGTAATTTAAATTGTCACAGAAATTTAATATTTTACGTGTAATCTTTGAAGCTCTTAAAAAAATGACGAAAATTCTTAGGGCGCCCAAACGCGTTTGGGCGCCCTTAACGGTACTTTTTATGCAAAAAACTTAGGGTGCTCCAACCACTTCGCTTATTTTCTGCGAGAGCTGAGGCTCGTCGGATACGTGACTTGATGTTGTTCAACAACTTGTTGGCAACAACATCAAGTTGTCGTGTCGGAAATGCCACCTGGTAAGCTTCAAGATTTGCCATGGTTAGGTGCAGTCCAGCCACGCAGTTGAATCAACTCTCATTTTCCAGCCTCATTCCCCGATTTGAGTGGCCATTGCCCAAGGTTCATTTGGGAGACGGAATGAGCAACAAACGATTCACTGTGAACCCATTCGGAGGCTTGACGTTGTCTAACGAAGATCGTATCAACCTTCTTGATATCGTCGACGCACTCGTTCACGCGAAGTTCGAGGAGTACGAAGAATATGTGAGCACGAACAAGCGAGTCGACCTTGGTCGTTGGAAAAAGTTTTCAGCATCAGGCGCCGCGACGACGTACATTGAACGCAAAAATTCTAATCCGGACTCCTAGCTGCCTGTGTCACTAATGGTCGGCCCACTACCTGGAACTCTCGACGAGATCATGTTCGGTCTTGTCAGTCCGACGCTCGAGTCGATGCGAATCAAGGCGTCATACTTGAATGACTTCAGTGCTGCTGCCGTTCTCGCGACGATAATAGAGCCGACAGTGGACGACCCGTTCCGATCGGTGGTGGTTAAGTGGATGGAGATCGATATACCTGGAGCATCAATTGGGTTTGTGCGGAATCGCGATTACGTTTATGTAGAAAGCACGGGAATCCTCCGCTTGAAGAACGGAGAGCGTGTGGGTTACCACTTGATGCACTCTGTTGATTTTCCGCAAACGCATGGACTACCGAGCAGAATCCGCGGCAATATGTCTCTTTGCGCTATATTCCGCCAGGAGGGGCCCGATCGAACAGACTGCCGCGGAACAGGTATCCTTGATCCGAGAGGAGATATCATCCGCACGATGGCTTTGTCAGGGATGGTGCATGCCACGATGGCAGGTCTCAAGTATTCGTATTGCGGACAGATGAAGAAGCTGACGTGGTTGCTGGAGCAGAGGCACGCCGAACTAAGAGAGCACGGTACTCCCGTTTCTAAACCCGATTGCGTAACCTGCTCCAAGATTATCAAAAGCTCGAGGCTTCGAGGCTTCGGCAGGCCCAACTCTACGTGCAAGTTGTGTTTTGGATCGCTATGCGGGTCGTGCAAAGTTTCCAAGAGGTTGAGCTTTATTTCGCCGGATCTGAAACTCACTCAAAGAAAAGTGCGCTTTTGTGTGAAGTGCTTGATGGAATCCAATCGCTTGGACACGCTCGAAGCTGCTCGACATCAATTTGTGTACGGACAACCGGCCTTCTCAAGCGCCTATGGCTCGTTAGCCTCCTCTTTTATCAGCTCGCGCTCTGATAGCGTACGCAGTCAGTCTGACGCGCCACTTTATTAATGAAAGTCGATTCATTACATTATTCGACCGAAAGATACTGAAGTATACGCTGAACGTATACAGGCATATACAGTGTAGATGAGCGGAGATTCGTTGAAAAAAAAATGACAGAAAGGGTATTTTTCAAATGTGATTGTAGGGAAAACCCAGAGTACCGTGTTTTATTGCGAAATCGTTATGCGACAAAATCATCGATCCCGCCCGTCACTGACTCAGTGACTCACTCGCAATATTGACATGGGGAAGAAGACCAAGCGGACAGTGTCTTCGCCTGTGGCACCCACGCCGCTCCAGCCGCCGCTCAAGCCTTTGCACATCGCGTCACCACCCGTGGTCCTTGACAAACACTCCTGCAACGCTGAGTGCAGCTACGAGTACGACAACCTGCTGGCGCGCAGTCGTATGGGCGTACGGCCCTTCCCACCAGCCCACGACCTAGAAAGTGGCGAAGATAGGAATGATGGTCAATGGCAAGTGTTGCACGCACTAGATGGCGTATTGTGCTTAGCCACACACCACGTGCTGGAGCTCGTGCAACTTAAGCGCGCAAACTTTGGATTTCGATGGCGAGATACGAACGTGGAGAGAGACGCAGATGCCCCGCCGCCGAGCTGCATGCTGGGGCCGCACTGGCACTTGATGCTGACTACGTGGTTGGTTTTCTTCTTCTTATCAACGATAGTGAACGTGCTGACGTTCGAGAAGGCGGGAGTGGTGGAGCTGGGAGCTGGCGTGATACTCTCGGGCTTGTGCTTAACGTGTTATGCGCTGGTTGGGTGCTCTAACCCGGGCATTGTCGAGAGGTGAGAGCAATGAAAAGAATGTGCGAGCTATGAAGAGCTGATTGGGTCATTTATTGCAGGATTGAGGTGCCGCTTGATGAAACATACACTTATTGTGACCATTGTGACTCGTACCGACCGGAAGGGTACGTTGTTACAGGAGTGCGGGTATGAGAGACCTGATATAACAGAGTTTGCTGCTTGCTTTCAGAGCGTTGCATTGCATGGACTGTCGGGTGTGTATTGAGGAGTATGATCATCACTGTCCGTGGACGGGGAAGTGCGTGGGCAAGGGCAACATTCGCTATTTCTACTGGTGGCTGTTGTTCCTGGTGCTGGCGTTCGTCTACGAGGTGATCGAGTTCACGACATATTTGTTGCCCCCAGAGGGTCAAGACCTGCTGGACTCGTCGGATGACACGCTAGAGATCGTCTTCCCAGCCATATCGCCCACCCCACGTTTGTGAAAAGGATTCGTCTTGCACGTAGGCAGCCGCGCTGGGCGAACTGCAACCACCGAGATCAAGGGCTTGCTTCAAGCGCCCTCGTCGATTGCCGAGTCGACAGGATTTGCCTGCAAGTGCATGGACCACCAGAAATCCGGCATGGACAGGACGATTTTCTGAAATTTGACACTTCCACGTCAGAATCCAACACGTGGGCGCTAAAGTGTGTCCAACCGGTGAAGAGTATCACTTTACTGTGAGACGTAGGCCAATTGTAAGTTGTAATGCGCCATATTTACGTTTATCTTACAAGTTGTCACGGTGTATCGATCGGCGTAATGGACTTGGTGAAGCTGGAAGCAGACACTGGAGCGGCAGTCGGTTCCAGCGCCGACTTCCTTAACGTTAGTGATGCTGGTGTCCTTGGCGCCGACAGATACGAGTGCGACAGATGTGAAGCTCCTGAATTATTCGCTGAAGTTCCCAAAGACGGCGGGGTGAGCAGATACCTCCACTTACTGGCGATACGAAGCTGCCAGATTAAGAACCCTACAAATGACAGCGACGAGATGCTCAGCGACGTCCCTGTGGACATGTAGAATTGGATCCAGGAAACTGCTCCGAGATAGAAGAAGAAGGATGCAACGCCGAAGAGCATAAACTTGTAGGCAGTCATCTGCTCTTTCTCGCACCTTGTGAGCCACCAGGAGCTGAAGGGCGAGCCCCACTCGAGCTGCGTCATATCCATGGTTCGCACACTGTCCTCGAGTGTGTGTGCCGCATAGCGCGTCACTGCTAGCTGCAGATTGGTGCACATGACGGCGCAGATGAGCATGGACACGCACACAGCAGTGCCAGAGACCGTATACAGGAACAACACGTAGGCGTGGACATTGTCCGGCACGCCGACGTTGCACATTGCGCTGACGATGAAGCCACAGAGCAGCGTGGCCTGCTCCGATACGGTGGACAGCTGCTCAGCACGAGCTTCGCACACCAAGTGCTCGCTCTGCATCTTCTCGCGCCGTAGGAAGCGCTCGGTGTCCGCTAGCCGCCACTGATGCGCACGCACGATGTCGTCGTTGAGCCACTGTATCTCCTGCTCCCGATACGCCATATCCTCGTCCCGCCATTGCTTGGCGTTGCGCAGATCATACGACCCGAACAGCGCGTTCACCACGCTGCTGGCCATCTTTAATAAGAAATTAAATGTACTTACAAAATAGTTATTTTATAAAATATTAAAATATCTGATTACGCTTTTTTTCATAAATGAAACTATTTTATTTTACATGGATTGGCATCATTTTTAGCTAAAGGGTTAAAGGGTTAAAGGGTAAAAGAGTTCAAAATGGTTAAAGGGTTAATAAGAAATGGTTCAGCTAACAATTTCTTAAGAGGTTCATTGAGACCTGTACCCCAACAAGTCAAGTCGAAGAACTACAGAAAATCAAACAATCGCAATTCACCCCGTATCCTCTCAAACGTTACCCTTCTCTATCGTGAACCACCCTGCTGTTCATATCAAGATCAGCATGGAAGCCAAGGGTCTTCGGAGTGCGACTGGGAGATCTACGTCGGCGAGATGCGTGAGACCGTGGCACGTCTAATGCGTTCGTGCTCGCTCAAACGGCGGAGAAACCACTCTTTCCGTGCTATTCTTCGCCGCCAGTATATATATATGAAAACGGAGAGTATGAGTGGAGGTGTGTCCGAGTGCATGAAACGAGGCCTTCTCGAGAACTGGTCGGATACATACAAGGTATAAAAAAGCTGTGCTATTATGCGTCTGGAAGTTTTAGATCAGCCACTCTAGTGATCGACCTATTGACCACGTTTGCGTGTAAATGTGACAGGATCTATCGACGAGCGACAAACGGCGTCAAGAACATCACGGATAGATGTAGATCTTACTTTGAAAACGTCTTAGTAGTGGAACGCACTGAAACCATCAAAGTCCCTTTCGCACTTGGTGCATCCGTACTTCGCCTTCTTGCTGATTCCCCGAATACTACACAGATAACAAGTCAGCTTTCCGTTGATGTGTGTCGTAGCGCTCGGCGTAATGATATTAAAAGAAGAATCCGCACCAACCGCATCCTCAAGTGTTTCACGCTTCCGTGAATTTTCTCGCCGTAACTTGCGTCGTCTTACACCCTTTTCATTATTCGTCAACACGTCGTAATACGTCGTTTGGATTCGCGAAGTGCGAGAGACGGCGCCGTAGTTTTTTTCAGTAACGCAAAAGCATTATTAATCGCCAGGTCCATTAGCCATGTAAAATGTGTCAAACGCTTCCTTCAGATGGGTTTGTTGACCGTAGTTGGTCAGCACGATCGACCCCGTTCATGAATCGGTTGTACACTGCAATCACAGAAGGCACCATGAATATTTTGCGATGCAAACACGATCGTCTGTCTAGCGCTCAAAAGGAAAGAGACCGTGACAGCATTATGCAGCCTCTTGGGAAGACCAGTGAAGCGTTCGCGCCGATGGCGTGGCTCTCAGGTCGTTTGAGTAGAAAATGACCACCTTTCTATCCTTAATGTAGTCGGAGCTTTCGGCATGCATAAGTTCTGGTGCATACTCGGTTTGCAATGCTTTTGCCAGACGCTTCTGGTTTTTTTTGATGATCAGCCTGTTTCTTCTTCCAGCCAGCTTCAGCGTCAACTGCAGCGACCAGCTCCCAACCGTCACGCTCATAGGTAGCTACTCTCTCCACCGAAGCCTCCACGGCGGGCTTGTTCCACATGTCAATCAAGTTAATATGCACAGTACCGATGGTATGCATCTCATCGTCGGTGAATGTACGAGTTGCGTTCGCGAACGTATGTCGCGTGTAAAATTGTCAAAAGCCGTGAGCCGATAGGCGGTAGGAGAGTGTAGAACTTTCGGCTGGTGACCCACCATACTAATTCAGAGTGCCGTAGTCAACTTCGGGCAAATTTGAATCTCTGGTCGCGCCAATTTATTGTGCGGATACGTCCTTAACACGGGAAACAGCTCGGTGTAACGATGAGCTGGTGTCGTTGACAACGCGTTGCCTGATGCATTGTCCCAGAGTGAATGCACGTACAGTGAATTCCAGCCTACCACAGCGAAAACTCGAACCCCGTACTTGTCTGTTTTTTAAGGCTTGTAAGAACGGGCTTTTGAGCGCGCTTTGGTTGCAACTGTCATTTTGTCAATAGTACTTACTCTAATTGGGGTAGCAATAGCTGCGAAGTGCGTCTGAAAAGGATTGAGTAAAGCTCTGCTGTGCTACAGCGGGTCGCGTATCTTGTCAGCCGACGTGTTACTATTGACGTGAGCCTTCAATGTAGCGCGAATTTGCTGGAATCTCGCTCTCGCCATAGTTTCTGGGGATTTACTCTGGCGGCAAAAAAAAAACGTTTTTCAGACCAGTTCTCACTTATATTGCTTAATACACAGATGCTCATCGAAATCTCCTGCCCACAGTAAGCATCGGGCTCACTCTCAGTCGGAGCATCTTGTCCACGAGCAACAATCTCAGCAGACGTCCACGAAAGTAAATTGCGCCGGAATGAAGCAGTTAAAAATAACGAGAACAAATTGTAGTCTCCATTGGCTTTGTAGGTTTTTGCAACTTGCGGATCTGCCACAATATGTAACCCGCTCTTTACATTCAGTGAGTTCATGTACGCCTTCCCCATGGATCTCGGTGTGCTGGCAACGGCAGCAACTCTCGTTACGTCTGCATCAGCACGGTGCACCGTGTCTGCGTGCACTACATCGCCACCGAATGGTACTCTAGTCGATCCAGGTGACTCGATCTCGACACTGCGTCGGGATCCACTGGTACTGACCTGCACGCCAGCGTCACAGCTCCAGCCTCCGCACCCATCATCACTGCCTCCGAGTCCACCAACATGGAGCCCTACTTCAACAGCATGCTGCTCCATGCCATCACCACCCTGAATATTATCTCCTTCGCGACCTTCAACATCATCATTAGCCACTCTCCGCTCTGTGTCCTTGTCGGCAGCCCACGTGTCGCCTACGCCCACCTGCACGTCGTCTTCATCAGCGACAAGCCTCTCCCAGTCCTCGACGAGATCCTCTCCGGTGATGTCTTCGAATAGGTACTCTTGGTGCGCCTCTAAAACTTCCCAACTAGCCATCGTCGCGGTAGCGCGGTACTCAGTGTGTG
The DNA here is from genome assembly GCA_011320135.1 of Phytophthora betacei. Classification (NCBI taxonomy): domain Eukaryota; phylum Oomycota; class Peronosporomycetes; order Peronosporales; family Peronosporaceae; genus Phytophthora; species Phytophthora betacei. The sequence goes on from JAANHX010000559.1 coordinate 360,777, forward strand.
CGTGAGAAATCTGAAACCTGTTTAGCGCCTATATCGCAGCTACGAACGCGATTGAGCACGGCTGGTGTGTAATGGGCCCTCCCAAGTTACATATGTAGGTAGTTTTATAGGTTCTTTGTAGTGGTTCACACCATTACATAAGTAGGTAGATTTGCATTACAAAAGTAGGTGCAGCAGCACACGAGTAGCGTGTGCTGAACTGCCGTCACCCTATTGGTTGAAATATGGGTAGTCATACCAATAATCAACCAATAAGAAGTTGACGTGTATTTGAGTGGTCAGGGCAAGCCGCCCTGGACCTAAATAAAAACAGAGTTGATTTTCCTTCAGACTAAGTACTTGGTTTCAGTATCACTGGACTTGTACGCTTCCTCATCACTAAGTGTAAGCAAGTAACGGACACCCCAGGCCCATTACACCTGGTAACACTTTGTAGTCCTTCCCATGACCAAGTTCACGATGAGCCAAGGCGTGACGTCTGAAACTCCAGGGCCGACCCTGGAACATGCTGCTTTCCCTCATCTCACTCGTGTCGAGTGGGAAGCCCTTCACCGCCTCGCGGCGGTGTCTGGTGAGGCTGTAATCGCGTCGCTGCTGAGCTCAGCGACGTCCGACCAACAACGCCAAGCAGCCCAAGAGTTCATGGAACGCGAGCTAGCCGATGCGAATCGGCCAGCAACAACTCCCGCGCGCTCCTCGAAAAATGATGTCGTGAAGCTAGAGACGTCTACCTACTCCGGTGAAGGAGCGAATCGCCTCCCGCTGAACCGGTGGTTTCGCGAGGTCGACATCGCGATTGCTTCGAGAATGATCGAAGCGCAAGGGTCAAAGGTCAATTTCTTATTGTCCCGGTTGTCCGGGAAGGCCAAGGAATGGGCCCTCGGTAAACTTGTCGTTGATCACGACGCATTCCCCACTCTGGAGTCTCTCCAGAAAGATCTCAGGCTCGCGTTCGAGCCCCCTCAAGACGAGTCCCGCGTGCGTGCCGAGTTCTTCGCCCTTCGTCAAGGTAAAATGACTATGCGCGACTACGTTCAAAAGACTCGCCACCTCGCGTCATGCATCGTGACAAATCCGATTGACACAGCATCGCAGGTCCATGTATTCGTATTCGGCATGCGTGAAGGCATGACACGGTACTGCCTGACCCGAGCGGAACCTTCCTCTCTCGAGGAAGCATTCGCCCTCGCATTACGCGAAGACTACGTTGTGGCGGCGTCTTACGCGCGCGCGATGTCTACGGCAGCTCGTGAGTCAGCCCCCGAGCCCATGGAGATCGACGCGATTGACGCGTCGAATAGTCACCGTCAGTCGACTTCTCGTGGGACCAACGGCCGTCCTAATCGCCCGCTCACTTGCTTCCGCTGCCGGAAGATCGGTCATCGCGCGGCGGAATGCCGCGCGCCAGCGCCGGTACTCGCGCACACCGCCGAAGTCTCCCCTGCCGTTCAGTCAAAAAACGGTCAGGGCCAGTAGGTGCGGGGCACCCTACTGGCTGGAATTTAGGTCCGGGTCCCCCGGTGGCTACCCAACCTTTTAGCCCTCCATTGCTCCACGCACACTTTAATGCCACCACCACGTCGGGCGACACGAGGCTGATCATCGTCAGTCTTCATGTCGCCGGCGCCCGGCGACCACTTCGCGCACTCCTGGACTCAGGAGCGTCGAATAACTTCTTTCACGAATCGTGCTTATCGATGCTTCCAAGAGAGATCGCAGTCCGTAATGGTCGAGGTCAGGTCGTCGTCAAACTTGCTGATGGAAAGCCACGCCGCGTTGCGCGGCGCAAGATCACGTTGCCGTACACATTCGACGGCTTCCGCAGCAACGACGACTTCCTCGTGATTGAGATTAACTACGCGTTCGACTGCATCTTGGGTATCCCGTGGTTGTCACGATATCAACCGGAGATTGACTGGTTGGCTAGGTCGGTTAAACACCGCTCTGGCTTTGATGTGAGTGAGGTGTTCACGCACCACCTGGTTGCCCAGAAGGACTGGCCCCATGTCAGGGTCGTGGACCGGTTGTCCACAATGCAGGTTGAACAGAGAGCGAGCGATGGCCCTCTCTGTATGTCTTGCACAGCGCTGTTGCGCGAAAACCCCTCGCTGCGAAGCGAGGTTGTTAACCCTTTGGCGGTAGAGCAGGGACTCCCGCAATCCGAGCAGGCGGTCGAGCATGGGCTCCCGTCACGCAACACGGCGGTCGAGCACGGGTTCCCGTCACGCAACACGGCGGTCGAGCATGGGTTCCCGCAACACACCAAGGCGGTTGAGCATGGGTTCCCGCAAAACACTCTAGCGGTTGAGCAGAGGTTCCCGCAACGCGATTCGGCGGTCGAGCAGTTGGAGCTCCCGTCATCCACAGCGGTGGTCGAGCAGTTGACACTCCCACCGGCTACGACGGCGATCGAGCAGGGGCTCTCGCCAGTCGATGGCGCGGTCGAGCATCGAGAGCTCCCGCGCACTACCGACACGGTTGATGGTGCCCCTCCGTGTCTAGAGGGGGGTGATCCCTCGTCCAGCGATAGCGAGTCTTCTGTCTCGAGCAGCGGTTCGAGACGCCACAAGAAGAAATCCAAGCGACGCCGTCTTAAGCGACGTGGTCAGCCCACCGCCGATATCGCAGTGAATGAGTCCATACACGTCCTGGAACACGTGGAAGGGGGCGCCGTTCGCTCACGCACACTTGACATTGAGAGCCCACCTCGCGAAGCTTCTTCCATCACACGCCTTCCGGGTCTTTCCTGGAAGCATTTTCTGCACGATCTGAAGTCAGGAGACATCGAGCAGGTCTGCTTGATCACCGAGTCTGCCTCGGCGGAAGAGATCCACACGGTCGCTACCAACAATCTTCCACTTCGTCCAAATAACGCTGAGCCGAAGTCGGCGCGCGAAGAGCGCTTCGCTGCCCAGTCGTGGGAGTCACTCCGCGACTCGGGCAATCCAGTATACGACACCGTCCGCGAGCTCGCGGATGTTTTTCCTGACAAGATTCCAGCTGAGCTCCCTGCTGACAGAGGCATTCGCCATGAGATTGATCTCACGCAGGGTTCCAAGTACTGTGTGACGCGACAGTGGCCCCTCCCACGCGATCAGGTTAAAGCCATTGACGACTTCTTCGAGAGCCGCCGCAAAGCGGGTCACGTGCGCGAGAGTACCTCGCCACACTCGAGTCCGACGTTCTGCGTGAAGAAGGCCACGGGTGGTTGGCGCATTGTTCACGCTTTTAACAAGCTAAACGACGCCACCATTCCAGCACAAACGCCGATCCCTCGGAAGGATATGGTACTTGACACCATGGGCCGCAGTGTTATTTTCAGCACCATCGACCTGGCCGATGGCTTCTATCAGATCTTGATGCGACTCAGCGACGTCTCGCTCACAGCGGTGAGCACTCCCAGCGGGATGCTGTGGGAGTGGCTTGTCATGCCGCAGGGCCTGAAAAACGCACCAGCCACGTTCAATCGCATGGTTTCCCACGTTCTGCGCCCACTTCGCGACTTCGCTCCGAGCTACTTCGATGACATCTTCGTTCACAGCCGCGCTGAGGGCGATCTCAGCGCCACAGAAGTTCACTTAAATCACTTACGACAAGTGTTCCAAGTCATGCGCGAAAACAAACTGTACGCGAACTTGAAGAAGTGCATCTTCTGTGCCCCGGAGATTCCGGTGCTTGGCTGTTATGTGAGCAAAAATGGTGTCCGAGCGGATCCTGAGAAGGTCTCGCCCATCTGTGCGTGGCCCACGCCGCAGAATCAGACAGAATTGCGTCAGTGGCTTGGCCTCGCAAATTATCTCCACAAGTACACGAAAAATTATGCTGGTCTGATCCAGCCATTGTCTTCATTGCTGAAGAAAGACATCACGTGGTCGTGGACTCCCGAACATCAGTCAGCCTTTAATGCAGTGAAGAAAAGCTTGGCGGACGCCCCAATCCTGGCGCTTCCAGATGATGCAAAGCCATTCCACGTTGTTTGCGACGCGAGCGACTTCGCCATCGGCTGTGCACTGATGCAGTTCGACGACGAAGGTCGCGAACGCGTCGTGAGCTACCAATCCAGACAGATGAAGCCCGCTGAGAAGAATTATCCGGTCCACGACAAGGAACTCCTTGCGATGCGCTACGAACTGATCAAACTCAGAGTGTACTTACTCGGTGAGCAGACATTCGCGATCTACACAGATCACGCGTCGCTGCGAACAGCGACGAAGAGCCCTCATCTCTCTCAGCGCATGGCACGATGGCTGTCATTCTTCTCCGAGTACAACTTCGTCGTTCACTACAAGCCAGGCAAGAATAACATCCTTGCGGATGCCCTATCTCGGCGCCCCGATTACGATCCACGCCGAGATTTGGGTCGTCAGTCACTTGAAGACGCGGACGACGACGAATTGGACTGCGCCACATGTGTGGCTGCAGGTGTGAGCCTGATGACGGCGGTATCTCCAATGCTTCCCCTGCGGGAAGAGATCTCTGCCGCGTATCGAGATGACTCGATATATGCCGGTATCCTGGAACACCTTCGCACACCAAGTGATGCCACGCTAAAGACACTGAGCCGCTCCACGCGCGACCAGATTCACAGATACCAACTTGACGGTGATCTACTGATGTACAGTATCCATCGATTCGATGCTCCTCGCGTCGTTGTCCCCAACGACCCCGATCTACGCGCAAGAATTATACACGAATTCCATGACGCTTCAGTGGGTGGCCACTTGGGCCGTGAGAAGACTTTCGCAGCGGTATCCCGCGACTTCTACTGGCCTCACCTATACAAGTGGGTGCGCAAGTGGGTCCGTTTCTGCGAAACTTGTCAACGCGTTAAGCCGTCACCGTCATCGCAAGCTCCGCTGCGGTCTCTCCCTCTGGCGACAGAGGCGTGGCGCTCTGTGTCAATGGACTTCATATTCGGTCTCTCACCTGATACTGACGGTCGTACTGGTATTCTGGTCTTCGTGGATCGCTTTAGCAAGATGTGCCATCTCGTTCCGGTTCCGGACTCAATCACCGCGGCCGATACCGCGGTGCTCTTCGTCGACGCTGTCTTCCGACATCACGGCCTTCCTGAATCAATCGTCTCTGACCGCGATCCCCGATTCACATCGGCGTTCTGGACGAAACGCTTCGACCTCCTGGGCACCAAACTCCCCATGTCGACGGCGGCGCACCCGGAGACTGACGGGCAAACGGAACGCGTCAAACGCGTGCTAGAAGATGTTCTGCGCAGTTATGCCCCGTCCTTCGAGAACTGGAGTTCCTTCCTGCCTCTTGCGGAGTTTGCACTCAACAATGCCGAACACGCGTCGACGGGATTGACTCCGTTTTTCGTCAACAACGCGCGTCATCCACGTGTCCCCGCACAACTTGCTGTGGGCCAACCCACGGCGACTGATGGATTCACTCTGGAGGTGGAGGAATGTGATAACCCTGCCCAACCGGTTCCGATACTGGTTCAACCACCGGTTTCCGGTGAGACAACGGTTCTGCCGTCTACGAGTTCAGCTACTCCTGCAGTAGACATCAACGCGGTGACGCGTTTACAGTCGAAGAAGATCCTCGCACCCGCGTAATCCACGTCGTCGCCGTTAGTTGACTGGACACACCGAACGCTGATCGCTCCAGCACAGCCACACTCGACTGTGGCTAACTACGCTCCGAAACCCCCAGCGCGACCCACTGACAAGGCAGCGGTATCCGACTTTGTCCTTCATCGCCAATCGGTTACCCGATTCGTCCGTGACGCGCTACAACTCGCGGTTGACAAGCAGAAGGAAAACTCTGACAAACGTGGCCACAAGAACACAAGTGCATTCAAGATTGGTGAGCGTGTATTACTCTCAACGGATGGAATTCGTACCTCTGCTATTACGAACCTAGGCGCGAGCAAACTCGCGCCGCGCTACATTGGGCCATTCAAAGTACTACGAGTTATGGGTGATGCCTACACGCTAGACATTCCTACGTCGCTACGACTACACCCGACGTTCTACGTCGGGCGACTTAAGAAGTATCTTCCCGCGATGATCCCGGAGGCGGAGCAGGAGCATGCGTTGAGCGGCCCTCGCGATGAGCATGTCGAGCCAGCGTCCCATCTGTCCCAGTTCCCCGCTCGCGCGGAAGAGCTCCACCCCTCGGTCCGCCAAACACCTGCGCCTCCAGACTACGCAGTCGCTGCAAGAGTTCACGATTCGACTGCCGCAGACTACTCGCCGTCGCCTCGGCGTTCCGAGAGCTCTCAGCCGCCCGCTCGGCCTCCTCCTGTGCGTCCCGAGAAGTGTTCAGCGCCTGCTCAACGTCGTCCTGGTCAACCAGGTCGCGTCGAATTCCACCGCGACGGTCCTCCGCCCACCGTTGACTCGAATGGAGATACGTGTTGGATTGTGGACCGTATTGTTGATCACGAAGATCCTCCCCGCGTGCGTCACTCGACCAAGTCGTCGGCTCAACACGCGGCTCCCGCCGCGCGGAAGTATAAGGTACGATGGCTCGGGTTTCAACCTGCTGATGATACGTGGGAGCCTCGCGCCAACTTGCTTCGTGACGTTCCTGATGTCGTCCACGACGACGACTCCAGCCTCGAGTCAAACGCGGCCGCGAGCGACCTCGCGGCGATCGACTACGCGCCCGACGAGACGTCGAATGCGCCGGAGACGGGCTCCGTCGCGAACGCTGTCGGCGCGAGCCGCCGCGAATAGCCGCCTGAATGAACTCGGAGAGTGAGCGCTTATACTTCTCGATCCAAGCGTGTTCGGTCGGCATGAGCGGATACTCGACAATATGCTGATCCCACTCAGCTTGCGTCGGGCGTCGCCCGATGTCACACGAACTGCAGCCTTCGCGTACGTTGACATAGCACAAACGGTCTTCGGTCCAAGCGTCGTCGCAGACTTTCAGGCGCAGATCACCGAGTGAATGATCGGCTTGTAGGGCTTCGCGATCACCGAGCCAGCCGACGACACTTTCTCCATCCTCTTGCATCCGATTCCACCGCCGGATGAATGCGCACCATGATCTCTGCAAAGCTTCGTACGACGCGCCGTCGAGTGTTTTGTTCCGGAGACGCCTGAAGCGCCGAAAGTGGTCTTGCATGGTGTCCAGCGCGTCCGGGGTCACCGCCCCGGACAATTCGTACAGCGCCCACGGCTTCATATCCTCGTTCATTACGCCGGGCCGAACCCCGAGTCGACTCACGCTCTCAGGTGCGATATCAGCGGTCCACCCACTGTTCAGCGTCGTCGCCGACGCTGGAGCCGTCCGCGTTGTTCCGCTTCCTGTCTGGTTCGCCGCCCCCGTCTGCTGCGCCATGTTGTTCTTGTCCGCGCAAGTTGTATTGTGCTGCTCCTGGGCTTCGCAGGAGCTCCCGCCCGTCAAGTTCTGAAGCGTTCTCTTCTCCGCCATTTCCCAGTTTTTCCCGATTGTTCTCCGAAGTGCACTCCCGTTAGGTGATTGCTGTCTTAAGAGGGGGGTGATGTAATGGGCCCTCCCAAGTTACATATGTAGGTAGTTTTATAGGTTCTTTGTAGTGGTTCACACCATTACATAAGTAGGTAGATTTGCATTACAAAAGTAGGTGCAGTAGCACACGAGTAGCGTGTGCTGAACTGCCGTCACCCTATTGGTTGAAATATGGGGAGCCATACCCATAATCAACCAATAAGAAGTTGACGTGTATTTGAGTGGTCAGGGCAAACCGCCCTGGACCTAAATAAAACAGAGTTGATTTTCCTTCAGACTAAGTACTTGGTTTCAGTATCACTGGACTTGTACGCTTCCTCATCACTACGTGTAAGCAAGTAACGGACACCCCAGGCCCGTTACATGGTGGCCTGGGTAAGTGCCTTGATAGAGGTCTATGTGGACCTATAGCATGTCCTGGGCTGCACTTTCGGATGTTCGAGTTTCTTTTCGGCCAATAAGATCCTTTATTTTTCCCCTCTTACAGGCTCATTAACCCTTTTTTATCTTTAGCTACCGAGCCTTCATAGAGTTGTTTTGGGCCTAACCCAGCTGGAGCTTTTCAAACAGCTCGATTGGTATGTGAAACACCAAAATCTGATCGGGCTAGTATTCCTCAAACGAGCCGGATTTGAAATTCAGCTATTAGAGAGGTTTCGCAACGCGATTCCGTCCATTCAGACGGCAAAATACATAAAAGAGGCCCTGTCAGCGCCGATTAGGGTTGTCTGCAACGGAATGGAGTCTGGGAGTCACAGGAATGGCAAACCCAATGGAATTAAACTGCCTCGCAGATTCGATTGTTTTCACTGGCTGTATTGCGGGCGACGAAGGCTCTGGCACATGGTGAAGAAGGTGTCGTCCAAGCGGAAGAAGCTGCTGTATCTCGTGCTGCTTCAGAATTGAGAGATAGAGCGCCCTCTCATCCCTGACATTGTGTTCTCCTTGGCTGCTTTTATCGACGCTAACTGTGAGCTGGAATTTCGTTTTGACATCGTAGGGCTGCAGTGCCTCTGCGCTCTGCTCCGCGTGCCCGATGTGATCATAACGGCTCACAGGGACCGTGTTGTGGCTATAGAAGCACTCTGCATCATGCTACGACGTCTGGCGTATCCACCACGTTTATACGAGCACCTTCTACGCTTTGGACGATCCCGTACAGCTCTTTCGCGTATATTTCTTCACATGGTTGAACATGTTAACGACAAGTTTGCCGAGAAGATTTATTTTGCTCGCGATTTAGTGGAGAAACGAATGGAGCTTTATTGCACTACTATCCAAGATAAAGGAGCACCGGTCGACTCCATTTTTGACTTTCCCGATGGAACTAAGCTACTTTATCTGCCGCCCGTCTCCTCGTTCAGGGGCTCCTGGTGAGAACCTACAAACGTATCGCTATAGTGGGCACAAACGCTGCCATTGCCTCAACTACTAGGCAGTCACTGCACCCGACGGCATGTGCATCCACTTTTGGGGGCCGATGGAGGGGAGACGGTATGCCAGTGCCATGCTGCGTGAGAGCAGATTGATGATCTACTTTGAGGAGCATGAGGAACTTTTTGGCGGTCATTTTCTTCACGGCAACCGCGTATGGTGTGCAGAAGTTCATTCTAAGTGGATACAAAGGAAATGTAAGCGATCCTATTGAGCGTGCTTTCAACAAGCAAATGCGCAGTGTCAGAGAATCCGTCGAGTGGAATTTTAAGTGTCTGAAGACGCTGTGGGCTTTTGTCGCGTATGCACCCCAGCAAAAAATTGATCTCTCGCCTATCGGCAACTTTGTGAAGGTGGCCATGCTGCTCGCTAATTGTCACAACTGCCACTCAGGTGGTAACCAAATAAGTAGTTACTTTGGACTGCAACCGCCAACGCTAGACGAGTATCTTGTTTAGAAATCGTAGCTCTGCAATATACAGTACTTCCACCACCCGATTTGTTCAACATGATTAGCTTCAGCATTATTGCATACTTCTCGTTTTCTAGTTTTACCAGCTCCGGCTGATGATCCCGATCTGCTTCTCGCTCGGTACGATCTTCTTCTCTCTCCTTGTGTCTGTCCTCACGTTCCTGCTCTCGTTCTCGACGGCGCTCCTCAAGTTTCTCTCGGCGCTCGGTCGCCTTCTCTTCACGCTCCAACTCGTTGTCCTCACGAATCAAGTCGTACACAGTGTACTTAAGCTTTTTCTTCGCTGCACTACCACCGTCTTTACCGTCCGTGCGCGTGCGCATACGCTTTACGGCTTCGTCCGCACGCTCTTGCAAATAGTCTCCTCTGCTAAAACTTTCTCCCTTTTAGATTCAGTCTTGCTTGCATCATCCCTAGCCTTTTCGTCGACTAGCAGCAGCGCCTCATCAAGTAGTTGTTTGCGCTCTTTATAATCTTCTGAAGCACCGGACAAAGATGTAGATTTGTTGTCCCAGTGACGATGGGCTTGGATTAAGGAGGTGAAATGGGCCTGAGCAGCCTTGCCCTTCAGCTCAGTCTTTGCAAACCCGTCTACCTTTCTGACCTTCACCGCCAACGCCTCCCATGCATCCATGAGAGCACCTCTCCCCGAAGCAAACGGTGTGTCTGTAACTACCTAGCGAAGCAGGATGATATCATCAGAGATGCTGAACTTCTTGCGCTTGGGCTTTGTAGCCGGCACTGGTGTCACGGCCTCCGTAGATATTTCAGGGGAGGTGGCATGCAACACTACGGAAGCAACTTCAGCCAGGCCCCCTCTTCCGCCTATCTTTGCATCACATCTGGTCTTCCTCCGCGCGCAAAGGTTAATGCCAAACAAAAACGTTAGTGGACGAAAGAGTTTTCACTCCAACATTTGATCCGATGAGTTACCATCTGATTGTGAATGGACTAGGCTGCGGAATCGAAACGATCCTATTCCACACAGCTCCCACGTGAACTGCACTGCATCTGACTGGAACAGGAATTTTAGGTTTGCGAAACCTCTCTATTGGCAAAATGCATGATTGGATCGAGCTGGATAAGAAAATCTTTTTTTAGACCGTGCTCAACTTCTAAATGCTAGTCGGGCTAGTTCTGAAAAGGGCTGGATTCGCGCAAATTGCTAAACGACATTCTTATCCAACTCGATTCAATCACGTATTCTGCCTACAGCTGAGCTTCGAATCCAGCTCGTTTAAGGCATTGTAGCCCGGTCAGATTTTGGGTGTTTTAGATACCAATCGAGCTGTTTCAAAACTTCCAGCCCAAAACAACTGAATTCGTCCTACTTTTCTTTTTGCAGATATTTACTCTAACCTGACTAATTATGGTGATAAGGTCAGAGCACAATTTTTTTGGGATTTCAGTTGCCCGTTTTGTGAAAACTACTGATCCAATTTCAAATCGAGCATACTAGAATGATGAGCCCAGCGAGATTTATCCAGAACCGGTCATTTTGATAGGTATTGGTGAGATTTGTAAAACCTCCCATATTTGTGACGTCACTAAAGCGCGAATGCATGACTATTTCGAAGCAAGACTAATTCGAGTGGAGGGTGTACCGAAGCATTTAAAAATGCTTCGGAATCCTTGCCTGTAGTTTGACTTGAATTCCAGGTCACCTCATTTGCTCTTTGTCCTCGGCAAATCCTTACACTACACGCTAACCTCAAAATCTATGTTTTACGAAGCTTTGATTGATCAAGTATATCTACAGCGTATGCTTTTTAAAATACATCACACCTTTTACGTGTACATTGATCACCGTGATACACGGTACTACTGCTGTTGCGTACTTGTACTAATCATGTACATGTAGCGTACTGTACCGGTAGACCGCTGGAAATTGCTCAATGTGACGACAAAGCGACCGTCAATGCTCAACGCTGTTCAAAAGAAATGAGAGAAATAAACATACCGCCGTGTTCACAGTACAATAATTATTTTGCCGCCATACATGTGTGAACACTGCTCTCCGAGCTATAAAGTATGGCAAATTTACTGAAAACCCCATTCAAAAAAACGAAGTCGATCTAATCGTATTGTGGATACGTCTCCTTGCGTCAGTGTTGCAGGCATTACTTTGCCTAGTCGTCATGTTGGTTTCCGTGTCAAAAACTTGGGATTTGGGAAAGAAAAACGATTTGTGCCAGATGGACATTGTTTCCTGCTGGCGCTGGAGGATCTGGCACTCTAGAATTTACGTGGCAGTCCTCGCATCTGCATGGCTGAATCGTATTGGAATGAGTAACAAACGTTTCACAATGAATCCCTTCGGGGACTTGAACCTCACGACCGAAGACCGAGGCAAGCTTGTGGATATCGTGAATACTCTCGTGCAAACCAGGTTCGAGCAGTACGAAGAGTATCTGAACAGTAACAAGGACGTTGATACGACTCGCTGGAAAAAGTTCAAATCTTCAGGGCTCGTGACGACTTATCTCGAGCGCAAGAAATCGAGCTCGGATGCGAATTTACCGGAGATGCTTATGACCGGTCCTCTGAACGGTACCTTGGATGAGAACATGTTTGGTATGGTCAACCCGACTCTTGAGTCGATGCGAATCAAGGCGTCGTATCTCAATGACTTCAGTGCTGCCGCCGTATTGGCTAGCATTGTCGAGCCAACGGAGGACGAGCCATTCAATGCGATAGTGGTCAAGTGGATGGAGATTGACATACCCGGCGCGTCGATTGGCATCGTGCGCAATCGCGACTACGTCTACGTGGAGAGCACGGGCATCATGCATTTGAAGAATGGGGACCGCGTCGGCTATCACATACTCCACTCTGTCAACTTTCCAGAAACACACGAGTTGCCGCACAAAATTCGTGGCAATATGTCGCTGAGCGCGATTTTTCATCAAGAAGGTCCTGACCGAACAGACTGTCGCGGTGCGGGTATAATGGACCCAAAGGGTGATATGATCGGCATGATGGCGGTGACGGGGATGGTTCAAGCATGCATGGCAGGCCTGAAATATTCCTATTGTGGCCAGATGAAGAAGCTCGCGTGGATGTTAGAGCAGAGTCAAAGTGAGCTAAGGGAGCGGGGTGCTCCAGTTCTGCAACCTGTGTGTGAGACGTGCTCGAAGCCGATCAAGAACTCGAAGCTTAGAGAGCTAGGTAAGTCGAGCACCACCTGCAAGCTGTGTTTTGGGGCACTGTGTGGTTCGTGTAAGGTGTCCAAGAAATTGAGCTTTATTTCCCCGGATCTGGAGCTCATCCGGCGGAAGGTGGCGTTTTGTGTCAAGTGTTTGCTTCAAGCAACTCGCCTAGACACTCTGAAAGCCGCTCGCCAACAGTTCGTTTACAAGGAACCTGTTTTCCCGATTGCTTATGGATCTTTCGAGATGAGCTTAAGCTCCGACACCTCTTCTTAAGTGGTGGTGTTCCAATATCACGTCACAACCCGAAATCGTTTCACACTCGTTAATTTTGGTATTATTTAGAGAAAATAACAATTTCTAGGTGCTCCATTTTTCTAATTGCATCCATCGATGCACCACCACAACCGCGGACGTCGCATCGCTATAGCGAACTGACCGTATCGTTCGATTGAGAGCTCATATAGGACGCTCCAAAAGAGCCGTAGGAGCCTTGGTAAAAGGGTTGTTTATACACAAATTGATGCCGAGCCGCCTCCAATGTATCCAGGCGAGACGCTTCCATCAAACACTTGACACAAAAAGTTACTCGACGCTGAGCGAGCTCTAAGTCCGGTGAGATGAAAGTCAACTTCTTGGAAACCTTGCACGATCCACATAACGCCCCAAAGCACAATTTGCAAGTACTGCTTGCTCTGCCAATCCTCATTCTCGACCCCGTGGTTGGCTTTGAGCAGGTCATGCAGACCTGTTTAACAACTGGAGCACTTCGTTCTCTCATGTCTGCATGCTTCTGTTCCAGCAACCACGCCAGCTTCTTCATCTGTCCACAGTAAGAATACTTGAGGCCAGCCATCGTAGCTTGAACCATCCCTGCCACAGCCATCATTCGAATCATATCGCCCTTTGGGTCCATGACACCTGTACCAAAGCAATCTGTTCGATCTGTATCCTCTTGGTGGAAAATGGCACAGAGCGACATGTTACCGCGAACTCGGCCCGGTAGCTCACATGTTTCTGGGAAGTTGACAGAGTGGAAAAGATGATAGCCCACGCGTTCACCGTTTTGGAGATAAAGGATGCCTGAGCTCTCCACGTAAATGTAGTCACGATTGCGGACGATTCCAACTGACGCTCCGGGAATATCGATCTCCATCCACTTGACCACCACCGACCGAAATGGCTCCTTTTCTGTTGGTTCCACCACCGTTGCCAGCACAGCTCCAGCACTGAAGTCGTTGAGGTACGACGCCTTGATCCGCATCGATTCGAGCGTCGGATTGACCAGACCAAACATGTTTTCGTCCAGAGTGCCGGGTAGCGGGCCAAGCATGCGCATTTCAGGCAAGTTGGAGTCTGGGTGCGACTTCTTCCTCTCGAGGTATGTCGTCGTCGCGCCCGAGCTCTTGAACTTTTTCCAGCGAGCAAGATCAACTCGTTTCTCGCTTTGCAGATACTCTTCGTATTCTCCAAACTTGGCGTGAACTAGGGCGTCAGTGATCTCCACAAGCTTGGTGCGGTCTTCATCCGCTAAGGTCAATTCATCGAACGGGTTAAGGGTGAAACGTCTGTTGCTCATTTCAGCAGCCTTGCAAGTTTGGCTCTCACGTTGCCTGCCTCACAAGTCGGAGAATGGTTTGTTGTAAGCTCCGATGGCGTTATCTTTCGCGCAAATCTCGAGATGGCCAGGCGGTGTCCGCTTCCATTTTTTAACATCACCAACAAGACAACTTTGGCTGGCGAGACTCGAGTCGCCTGCGACCAAACTTTTGATACATGTAATGTATGGTGAAGGATTGCGAGTACCGATTCTGAAAGCGAAACACGGTATCCTCTAGCCGCGGCCCTTACGTGACAGAAGGACAGTTAGTACCTTGTCTTCATCGTCGGCGCCAAGGAGAACAGCGCACGACAAAGTTTTCCATATGTATGAGCGTAATTGCGATCTTGGAAACTGTGTTTTTCACAACAACGTACACATGTAGCCCGCAGCCTGGCTGACATTCTGCGTGTGCACGCATACACAAGCCCGGGCACCCTGCCCTGAATACATGTACAATGCGCTGCGCATTGTGTACGAACGGCGAAACGGTGACTTGGTTGGTTGCTGTGGCTCTTAACACTGTCGTAAAAGACAGCGATGCAAATTCATAGAAATCAAAGTCGACACGTTAAGTTGGCTAAGGGCCGAGTCCAGCGGATTCTAAATGTTTGGTCGATACGTGGTAAGGCGTGCGGGCTTTACATGGAGACCATATCCGATACTGGCAAACGCAGTTGGTTTTAGACAACCACGAGCGTGTGTGAGGCACCGCAGACCATTCGATAAACATCACCGGCCTCTTTTAGCCACCAAACGCGTCTCTCCTGTACTTCGGCTGTCGTTGTTCTAGCGATCGGTGATGGTTGCGAGACGCTTGAGAAAGATACCAATAACGCTCCGCTTTTAGATAAAAGCGCGTAGTGAGCTTCGCCACAGGATACCGCGGTAATTTGCCCAAATAACCCGCGCTCAAGCACCAATGGGAGCGTCAGCAACATTGGCGAGAGAATAAGCGTCTCAACGTCAAGGGAAGGATCCCGTCCGCAGATATACGCCGTACCGTTTGAGAGCAAGAAAATAGAGAAGTCATTTCCTCCTGCAATGTTGATCAGTCCGCATTCATTCGAAATAGCTGCTGAGATCGCCATCACCTGTTTCGGTTCGCTAACGTCCATGTAGCATCCATGGCCAAGCTGACCAGAATCTCCACGTCCCCATGTAAATCCTGCGCCATCACTGTTGATCGCAAGAGAATGATCCTTCCCTGCTGCAATACGGCGGACCGCATACCTGTCTCCGCTACCAATTCTCGACTTCGTTTCCATTGCCCACCCTGTCCAATCTGCATTAATATGTCTCGGTTGCTGTACACACGAAGCAGCACAGAATCAAAACTTCAGAAGATAAGCGCACAGCGTTTCAAAATCAGCTACTTACCACCATATCGAGCAAGCCCTCAGCAACACGACCAAGTTTCCCATATTTATTGCAGCCCCACGAAAACACGCGACCGTCAGATGATAGAGCAAGCGAATGGTACTCGCCACAGGCCACAGAGCTCATGTACACCCCTCGAAGATCCCCCACAACGGTTGGCGTCTCAACTGCTGTGGATGGGGTCCCAGGCGATAGAAACCCCAATTGACCTTTGGAATTACTTCCCCATGCAAAGACGTGCCCGTTTAAATCTGTAACCAGAGTATGAAAAGCTCCACAAGAAACTTGAATAATCGTGTGCCCTTGCAGCGCTAATACACGTTGTGGGATGCTAACTCGCCGAGAATCGCCATCGGCTATCGTGTACCCCAAACGACCGCCACTACTGTCGCCCCATGTGAGCAGATGTCCATCCTCCGTCACTGAAGCAAAGAAACGTTGGCCGCAGCTCACATGAACTATGTTGGTATCATTCGCTAAAGCCCGTTTTTCGCCGACCACGAAGTCAACAGGATGAACAACAAGTTCACGTGTCGATAAAGCATCACTTGACATGCTTTCCGCTACATCCAGTTCTTCACTAGACGTCGACCATTCTCCAATGATAAATAATCGCTTCATGGATGTAGCATCACTAGAAACAGAATCACTGGAATCAGCAACGATTGGATGAGGACTTTTTTGTCCAGTTCCCGTCCCAGTGTCTCGTCTTGCAAGCTCCACGTTCTCCATGGCCTTAATAAGATCTCGCCGAATTCTATGAGCAGCCCGCACGCACTGTGCTTCTTCGATGACTTGTGCGCAGCGAATGCCTGCATTTCCACCTTGTAAAGAAAGTTCTGCACAATCCTTGCAGTCGTCTTCATGATCTCCACGCATTAGAAAATATTGGACAGCCACTTGGAAATTTGCAATCGTGAAGCCCAACGCCGTCGTGTTAGAGTTGATGAAGTGGTAGTCCGAAATATACTTGATCACTGCAGTGATCGGAAACAGCGAAGCTGGCTCCGCATTTCCCTCTGCTGTATCTCGCAGCACTTTATTGGAAGCTAGCACCAGCACAAATAGTAGTTGATCCAGAATATCGTCTGTCGTTAATTGATAAGCCTCTGCAGCAGCAGCCAGCAAATTAAATTACAGAGACTAGCTATTTTGCAAATTCAATACCGAGTCTTACCAAAATCCAATCTCCGCAGTTTGATGTTCCGCGTAATTGCATCGCTTACTCGATCAATACATGTCTTGAGAACGAGCAGCATGTCCAATGGCGTCTTCTTCTGTGTAATGGTGAGAAGTGTGTCACGCGCTTCTGCAGTAAAACACTAATCAAACACAAATTCAGTAACAACGTCTACAGCGGCTTTAGCTTCATATACCGGCGAACCTGGAACTCTTTTCTCAGCCCAAAATCCTCTGGAGTATAGTGCCTCATGCGATACAGAACCTGCTGTAGCTTCTTATCCTGCTCTTGGCAGCTCGCCACGATTCTTGGAAAAAGAACATCGTGCAGACTCTCCATCAAATAGCATTCCACCACCTGCTGGATCTGCAGCAAGTGACTTACTCCTCCCCCATGTCTTCTTTGCAATCTATAGTCCTCCTCGACGTCATCAAAACTGCCAGCGTGGATAAGCTCTTCCACTGCAGCTTCCCACTCCTCTCTCAAACTTGCCGGTAGCGTCTGCTCGTACCTCTCGTATACCTGCTCTTGTACACAAATCTTGTGCACTTGGCTGATAGTTTCCCCCAACTGATAAAACACCAGCTCGTTCTCCGGGAACGACCTGAGGATGGCTGTATACTTTCTCAAGGTAGCAACGTCAATCTCACTGGGATCTTCAGGCACCTCGAGACCGCCTTCCAGCGGTCGACTGATGTGCAGCACCGTCACCTCCTGATGATGGATCTCCCTCTTCTCGGACAGCAAGATTCGAACTTGTCTGCGGTCACTGAAGCCCTTTCCAGTGTGAATATGGGAGCCCAAGACTGCGACGTGCTTGCCTAACAAGAACACAAGTTGAAGTGGCCGTTGCTATACTTACAAATGAGTATACATTAAAACAATTGATAAGTACCGTTTAGCGTATCATAGAAACCCAGCGGCCGCTCCGGTTTGTCGTCTGCAGGAGCAGCCAGGAAGTGTGTGTATAGCGTGTCTTGGGTGATATCTTCATCTGTCAGCGAGCGGGGCTGCGGGACGCAGAACAAGCAGCGCGGAGGCAACACACGCTGTGTCTCCTCCAAATCCGCACTCAGGCCAAGCAGGAAAACGTCGCCCATACTAAAGTCAAATAAACGAGGAATACGAATGCGGAATTGAAAAAGGGTGTGTTCCACATGAAATGGATTACAAGACGTTGAAGTTTGACAATCACTCTTTGTCTTGAAGGAACAGAAACTGAAAGACAAGACACTTGACATTACCAGTTGGGTGTTATATGCGCGACACTACTCTCTCGATACAGGCACGTGCAGGTCACTAACTACAAGTGCACAGGTTTATGCAGCCATGCAAGGCGCCACCCTTCCTCATCGTCCTCGTCAACTTCGTGCGTCCTCTGTTTCACAGGCGAGGCCGCAGTTACTGCTCAGTTTAGCGACGCAGCATGGGGTGCTCCGGAGGACTCTCCGGCTCCCAGCGGTCATGGGTCCAGCAGTCACTCTGAATCCAGTTCACAGCGTTCTGGAAGTGCGGTGGCTGTTCGTACACGCCATAGTAGCCAAACTGCAAGCACAATCACGACACAAAAGTTAGACAATTACTCAAGCACTCTGGGCAAAGACAACCGTCACATACCTTGTTTGCAGCCTGCACAATGCAGTCCTGGAGTCCCTTCATACGGTCAAGCTTAGCTCGGGCTTCTTCCTCGAGCTTCTGCTCCTCCTTCTCCAGCAGGGAAAGCTTGTCTTGGTAGTGCTTGGCGATCCAGTCACGGAACTCATCCTTGGTCATGTACTTCGACTCTTGCTGCTCTTCGGCAATCTCCTGCTTGATCTCCACAGGCACCTCAGGCACCTCAGGCACCTCAACAGCAACGTACCCCTCGTCGGTCTTGATTTCCAGCTTCAACCCCTCAGAAGTCTCGACGGCCTTCACCTGCTCAGTCGTGACCTCGCCGTGCTCGTCAACGATTTGAACAGTCTGTTCACCGTGTTCCGGCTCACCTTCAACGATCACCTGCAACTGGTTACCCTCCGGGGTCACGACGTTCACGACCTGAGTGTCTTCCGTAACCGTACTGGCAATCTCAGCCGGAACTTCGGGTACCTCCACAAGTGTGGTGCCACCGTCACCGTCCGGGATCACCAGCTTTTCCCCATCAGAAGTCTCCACGGCTTTAACCTCCTTGGTCGTGTAGCCACCTTCTTCATTCAAGATCTTGATGGTCTGCTTACCATCTTCGACCTCACCGACAATTATCACTTGCTCGTGTTCTCCATTAGCAGAAACCACATCAACAGTCTGCACGACCGGCACAGGCTCCTCTTCAGTGTACGTGTGGGTAGCTGGTACCGGTTCCGGAAGATCAACAGCGACGTAGCCCTCGCTAGTCGGGATCTCGATCTTCTTCTCGCCGCTCGAAGTCTCCTCCACACGGACCTCGGTCGTCGTCGTCTGGCCGTACTGGTCCACAATCTCGACGGTCTGCTTGCCGTGCTCCGGTTCGCCCTCAATGATCACTTGCTGCGTCTCGCCGGACGGCGTCACAATGTCCACCACCTGCGCGGTCTCCCCGGACTTCTCGGCCTCGCGCACAACCTCAGCAGGCACCTCAGGTACGATCACCGGCGTGTCCACTTCAGGAAGATCAAGCTTCGTTTCACCGGACGCTGTCTCAGTCACCTTGACCTCCTCCACAGTCGTTCGGCCGCTCTCGTCAGTAATCTCAACCTTCTGCTCACCGTGTTCAGGCTCACCGATCAGGGTCACCTGCTCTTGTTCGCCCGTCGACGTGGTCACCTGGATCACCTGCTGCACAGGCTCCTCTTCAGTGTACGTGTGGGTAGCTGGTACCGGTTCCGGAAGATCAACAGCGACGTAGCCCTCGCTAGTCGGGATCTCGATCTTCTTCTCGCCGCTCGAAGTCTCCTCCACACGGACCTCGGTCGTCGTCGTCTGGCCGTACTGGTCCACAATCTCGACGGTCTGCTTGCCGTGCTCCGGTTCGCCCTCAATGATCACTTGCTGCGTCTCGCCGGACGGCGACACAATGTCCACCACCTGCGCGGTCTCACCAGACTTCTCGGCCTCGCGCACAACCTCAGCAGGCACCTCAGGTACGATCACCGGCGTGTCCACTTCAGGAAGATCAAGCTTCGTTTCACCGGACGCTGTCTCGGTCACCTTGACCTCCTCCACAGTCGTTCGGCCGCTCTCGTCAGTAATCTCAACCTTCTGCTCACCGTGTTCAGGCTCACCGATCAGGGTCACCTGCTCTTGTTCGCCCGTCGACGTGGTCACCTGGATCACCTGCTGCACAGGCTCCTCTTCAGTGTACGTGTGGGTAGCTGGTACCGGTTCCGGAAGATCAACAGCGACGTAGCCCTCGCTAGTCGGGATCTCGATCTTCTTCTCGCCGCTCGAAGTCTCCTCCACACGGACCTCGGTCGTCGTCGTCTGGCCGTACTGGTCCACAATCTCGACGGTCTGCTTGCCGTGCTCCGGTTCGCCCTCAATGATCACTTGCTGCGTCTCGCCGGACGGCAACACAATGTCCACCACCTGCGCGGTCTCACCAGACTTCTCGGCCTCGCGCACAACCTCAGCAGGCACCTCAGGTACGATCACCGGCGTGTCCACTTCAGGAAGATCAAGCTTCGTTTCACCGGACGCTGTCTCGGTCACCTTGACCTCCTCCACAGTCGTTCGGCCGCTCTCGTCAGTAATCTCAACCTTCTGCTCACCGTGTTCAGGCTCACCGATCAGGGTCACCTGCTCTTGTTCGCCCGTCGACGTGGTCACCTGGATCACCTGCTGCACAGGCTCCTCTTCAGTGTACGTGTGGGCAGCTGGTACCGGTTCCGGAAGATCAACAGCGACGTAGCCCTCGCTAGTCGGGATCTCGATCTTCTTCTCGCCGCTCGAAGTCTCCTCCACACGGACCTCGGTCGTCGTCGTCTGGCCGTACTGGTCCACAATCTCGACGGTCTGCTTGCCGTGCTCCGGTTCGCCCTCAATGATCACTTGCTGCGTCTCGCCGGACGGCGTCACAATGTCCACCACCTGCGCGGTCTCCCCGGACTTCTCGGCCTCGCGCACAACCTCAGCAGGCACCTCAGGTACGATCACCGGCATGTCCACTTCAGGAAGATCAAGCTTCATTTCACCGGACGCTGTCTCGGTCACCTTGACCTCCTCCACAGTCGTTCGGCCGCTCTCGTCAGTAATCTCAACCTTCTGCTCACCGTGTTCAGGCTCACCGATCAGGGTCACCTGCTCTTGTTCGCCCGTCGACGTGGTCACCTGGATCACCTGCTGCACAGGCTCCTCTTCAGTGTACGTGGGGGTAGCTGGTACCGGTTCCGGAAGATCAACAGCGACGTAGCCCTCGCTAGTCGGGATCTCGATCTTCTTCTCGCCGCTCGAAGTCTCCTCCACACGGACCTCGGTCGTCGTCGTCTGGCCGTACTGGTCCACAATCTCGACGGTCTGCTTGCCGTGCTCCGGTTCGCCCTCAATGATCACTTGCTGCGTCTCGCCGGACGGCGACACAATGTCCACCACCTGCGCGGTCTCACCAGACTTCTCGGCCTCGCGCACAACCTCAGCAGGCACCTCAGGTACGATCACCGGCATGTCCACTTCAGGAAGATCAAGCTTCGTTTCACCGGACGCTGTCTCGGTCACCTTGACCTCCTCCACAGTCGTTCGGCCGCTCTCGTCAGTAATCTCAACCTTCTGCTCACCGTGTTCAGGCTCACCGATCAGGGTCACCTGCTCTTGTTCGCCCGTCGACGTGGTCACCTGGATCACCTGCTGCACAGGCTCCTCTTCAGTGTACGTGGGGGTAGCTGGTACCGGTTCCGGAAGATCAACAGCGACGTAGCCCTCGCTAGTCGGGATCTCGATCTTCTTCTCGCCGCTCGAAGTCTCCTCCACACGGACCTCGGTCGTCGTCGTCTGGCCGTACTGGTCCACAATCTCGACGGTCTGCTTGCCGTGCTCCGGTTCGCCCTCAATGATCACTTGCTGCGTCTCGCCGGACGGCGTCACAATGTCCACCACCTGCGCGGTCTCCCCGGACTTCTCGGCCTCGCGCACAACCTCTGCAGGCACCTCAGGTACGATCACCGGCGTGTCCACTTCAGGAAGATCAAGCTTCGTTTCACCGGACGCTGTCTCGGTCACCTTGACCTCCTCCACAGTCGTTCGGCCGCTCTCGTCAGTAATCTCAACCTTCTGCTCACCGTGTTCAGGCTCACCGATCAGGGTCACCTGCTCTTGTTCGCCCGTCGACGTGGTCACCTGGATCACCTGCTGCACAGGCTCCTCTTCAGTGTACGTGGGGGTAGCTGGTACCGGTTCCGGAAGATCAACAGCGACGTAGCCCTCGCTAGTCGGGATCTCGATCTTCTTCTCGCCGCTCGAAGTCTCCTCCACACGGACCTCGGTCGTCGTCGTCTGGCCGTACTGGTCCACAATCTCGACGGTCTGCTTGCCGTGCTCCGGTTCGCCCTCAATGATCACTTGCTGCGTCTCGCCGGACGGCGACACAATGTCCACCACCTGCGCGGTCTCACCAGACTTCTCGGCCTCGCGCACAACCTCAGCAGGCACCTCAGGTACGATCACCGGCATGTCCACTTCAGGAAGATCAAGCTTCGTTTCACCGGACGCTGTCTCGGTCACCTTGACCTCCTCCACAGTCGTTCGGCCGCTCTCGTCAGTAATCTCAACCTTCTGCTCACCGTGTTCAGGCTCACCGATCAGGGTCACCTGCTCTTGTTCGCCCGTCGACGTGGTCACCTGGATCACCTGCTGCACAGGCTCCTCTTCAGTGTACGTGTGGGTAGCTGGTACCGGTTCCGGAAGATCAACAGCGACGTAGCCCTCGCTAGTCGGGATCTCGATCTTCTTCTCGCCGCTCGAAGTCTCCTCCACACGGACCTCGGTCGTCGTCGTCTGGCCGTACTGGTCCACAATCTCGACGGTCTGCTTGCCGTGCTCCGGTTCGCCCTCAATGATCACTTGCTGCGTCTCGCCGGACGGCGTCACAATGTCCACCACCTGCGCGGTCTCCCCGGACTTCTCGGCCTCGCGCACAACCTCTGCAGGCACCTCAGGTACGATCACCGGCGTGTCCACTTCAGGAAGATCAAGCTTCGTTTCACCGGACGCTGTCTCGGTCACCTTGACCTCCTCCACAGTCGTTCGGCCGCTCTCGTCAGTAATCTCAACCTTCTGCTCACCGTGTTCAGGCTCACCGATCAGGGTCACCTGCTCTTGTTCGCCCGTCGACGTGGTCACCTGGATCACCTGCTGCACAGGCTCCTCTTCAGTGTACGTGGGGGTAGCTGGTACCGGTTCCGGAAGATCAACAGCGACGTAGCCCTCGCTAGTCGGGATCTCGATCTTCTTCTCGCCGCTCGAAGTCTCCTCCACACGGACCTCGGTCGTCGTCGTCTGGCCGTACTGGTCCACAATCTCGACGGTCTGCTTGCCGTGCTCCGGTTCGCCCTCAATGATCACTTGCTGCGTCTCGCCGGACGGCGACACAATGTCCACCACCTGCGCGGTCTCACCAGACTTCTCGGCCTCGCGCACAACCTCAGCAGGCACCTCAGGTACGATCACCGGCATGTCCACTTCAGGAAGATCAAGCTTCGTTTCACCGGACGCTGTCTCGGTCACCTTGACCTCCTCCACAGTCGTTCGGCCGCTCTCGTCAGTAATCTCAACCTTCTGCTCACCGTGTTCAGGCTCACCGATCAGGGTCACCTGCTCTTGTTCGCCCGTCGACGTGGTCACCTGGATCACCTGCTGCACAGGCTCCTCTTCAGTGTACGTGGGGGTAGCTGGTACCGGTTCCGGAAGATCAACAGCGACGTAGCCCTCGCTAGTCGGGATCTCGATCTTCTTCTCGCCGCTCGAAGTCTCCTCCACACGGACCTCGGTCGTCGTCGTCTGGCCGTACTGGTCCACAATCTCGACGGTCTGCTTGCCGTGCTCCGGTTCGCCCTCAATGATCACTTGCTGCGTCTCGCCGGACGGCGACACAATGTCCACCACCTGCGCGGTCTCACCAGACTTCTCGGCCTCGCGCACAACCTCAGCAGGCACCTCAGGTACGATCACCGGCATGTCCACTTCAGGAAGATCAAGCTTCGTTTCACCGGACGCTGTCTCGGTCACCTTGACCTCCTCCACAGTCGTTCGGCCGCTCTCGTCAGTAATCTCAACCTTCTGCTCACCGTGTTCAGGCTCACCGATCAGGGTCACCTGCTCTTGTTCGCCCGTCGACGTGGTCACCTGGATCACCTGCTGCACAGGCTCCTCTTCAGTGTACGTGGGGGTAGCTGGTACCGGTTCCGGAAGATCAACAGCGACGTAGCCCTCGCTAGTCGGGATCTCGATCTTCTTCTCGCCGCTCGAAGTCTCCTCCACACGGACCTCGGTCGTCGTCGTCTGGCCGTACTGGTCCACAATCTCGACGGTCTGCTTGCCGTGCTCCGGTTCGCCCTCAATGATCACTTGCTGCGTCTCGCCGGACGGCGACACAATGTCCACCACCTGCGCGGTCTCACCAGACTTCTCGGCCTCGCGCACAACCTCAGCAGGCACCTCAGGTACGATCACCGGCATGTCCACTTCAGGAAGATCAAGCTTCGTTTCACCGGACGCTGTCTCGGTCACCTTGACCTCCTCCACAGTCGTTCGGCCGCTCTCGTCAGTAATCTCAACCTTCTGCTCACCGTGTTCAGGCTCACCGATCAGGGTCACCTGCTCTTGTTCGCCCGTCGACGTGGTCACCTGGATCACCTGCTGCACAGGCTCCTCTTCAGTGTACGTGGGGGTAGCTGGTACCGGTTCCGGAAGATCAACAGCGACGTAGCCCTCGCTAGTCGGGATCTCGATCTTCTTCTCGCCGCTCGAAGTCTCCTCCACACGGACCTCGGTCGTCGTCGTCTGGCCGTACTGGTCCACAATCTCGACGGTCTGCTTGCCGTGCTCCGGTTCGCCCTCAATGATCACTTGCTGCGTCTCGCCGGACGGCGACACAATGTCCACCACCTGCGCGGTCTCACCAGACTTCTCGGCCTCGCGCACAACCTCAGCAGGCACCTCAGGTACGATCACCGGCATGTCCACTTCAGGAAGATCAAGCTTCGTTTCACCGGACGCTGTCTCGGTCACCTTGACCTCCTCCACAGTCGTTCGGCCGCTCTCGTCAGTAATCTCAACCTTCTGCTCACCGTGTTCAGGCTCACCGATCAGGGTCACCTGCTCTTGTTCGCCCGTCGACGTGGTCACCTGGATCACCTGCTGCACAGGCTCCTCTTCAGTGTACGTGTGGGTAGCTGGTACCGGTTCCGGAAGATCAACAGCGACGTAGCCCTCGCTAGTCGGGATCTCGATCTTCTTCTCGCCGCTCGAAGTCTCCTCCACACGGACCTCGGTCGTCGTCGTCTGGCCGTACTGGTCCACAATCTCGACGGTCTGCTTGCCGTGCTCCGGTTCGCCCTCAATGATCACTTGCTGCGTCTCGCCGGACGGCGACACAATGTCCACCACCTGCGCGGTCTCACCAGACTTCTCGGCCTCGCGCACAACCTCAGCAGGCACCTCAGGTACGATCACCGGCATGTCCACTTCAGGAAGATCAAGCTTCGTTTCACCGGACGCTGTCTCGGTCACCTTGACCTCCTCCACAGTCGTTCGGCCGCTCTCGTCAGTAATCTCAACCTTCTGCTCACCGTGTTCAGGCTCACCGATCAGGGTCACCTGCTCTTGTTCGCCCGTCGACGTGGTCACCTGGATCACCTGCTGCACAGGCTCCTCTTCAGTGTACGTGGGGGTAGCTGGTACCGGTTCCGGAAGATCAACAGCGACGTAGCCCTCGCTAGTCGGGATCTCGATCTTCTTCTCGCCGCTCGAAGTCTCCTCCACACGGACCTCGGTCGTCGTCGTCTGGCCGTACTGGTCCACAATCTCGACGGTCTGCTTGCCGTGCTCCGGTTCGCCCTCAATGATCACTTGCTGCGTCTCGCCGGACGGCGACACAATGTCCACCACCTGCGCGGTCTCACCAGACTTCTCGGCCTCGCGCACAACCTCAGCAGGCACCTCAGGTACGATCACCGGCATGTCCACTTCAGGAAGATCAAGCTTCGTTTCACCGGACGCTGTCTCGGTCACCTTGACCTCCTCCACAGTCGTTCGGCCGCTCTCGTCAGTAATCTCAACCTTCTGCTCACCGTGTTCAGGCTCACCGATCAGGGTCACCTGCTCTTGTTCGCCCGTCGACGTGGTCACCTGGATCACCTGCTGCACAGGCTCCTCTTCAGTGTACGTGGGGGTAGCTGGTACCGGTTCCGGAAGATCAACAGCGACGTAGCCCTCGCTAGTCGGGATCTCGATCTTCTTCTCGCCGCTCGAAGTCTCCTCCACACGGACCTCGGTCGTCGTCGTCTGGCCGTACTGGTCCACAATCTCGACGGTCTGCTTGCCGTGCTCCGGTTCGCCCTCAATGATCACTTGCTGCGTCTCGCCGGACGGCGACACAATGTCCACCACCTGCGCGGTCTCACCAGACTTCTCGGCCTCGCGCACAACCTCAGCAGGCACCTCAGGTACGATCACCGGCATGTCCACTTCAGGAAGATCAAGCTTCGTTTCACCGGACGCTGTCTCGGTCACCTTGACCTCCTCCACAGTCGTTCGGCCGCTCTCGTCAGTAATCTCAACCTTCTGCTCACCGTGTTCAGGCTCACCGATCAGGGTCACCTGCTCTTGTTCGCCCGTCGACGTGGTCACCTGGATCACCTGCTGCACAGGCTCCTCTTCAGTGTACGTGGGGGTAGCTGGTACCGGTTCCGGAAGATCAACAGCGACGTAGCCCTCGCTAGTCGGGATCTCGATCTTCTTCTCGCCGCTCGAAGTCTCCTCCACACGGACCTCGGTCGTCGTCGTCTGGCCGTACTGGTCCACAATCTCGACGGTCTGCTTGCCGTGCTCCGGTTCGCCCTCAATGATCACTTGCTGCGTCTCGCCGGACGGCGACACAATGTCCACCACCTGCGCGGTCTCACCAGACTTCTCGGCCTCGCGCACAACCTCAGCAGGCACCTCAGGTACGATCACCGGCATGTCCACTTCAGGAAGATCAAGCTTCGTTTCACCGGACGCTGTCTCGGTCACCTTGACCTCCTCCACAGTCGTTCGGCCGCTCTCGTCAGTAATCTCAACCTTCTGCTCACCGTGTTCAGGCTCACCGATCAGGGTCACCTGCTCTTGTTCGCCCGTCGACGTGGTCACCTGGATCACCTGCTGCACAGGCTCCTCTTCAGTGTACGTGGGGGTAGCTGGTACCGGTTCCGGAAGATCAACAGCGACGTAGCCCTCGCTAGTCGGGATCTCGATCTTCTTCTCGCCGCTCGAAGTCTCCTCCACACGGACCTCGGTCGTCGTCGTCTGGCCGTACTGGTCCACAATCTCGACGGTCTGCTTGCCGTGCTCCGGTTCGCCCTCAATGATCACTTGCTGCGTCTCGCCGGACGGCGACACAATGTCCACCACCTGCGCGGTCTCACCAGACTTCTCGGCCTCGCGCACAACCTCAGCAGGCACCTCAGGTACGATCACCGGCATGTCCACTTCAGGAAGATCAAGCTTCGTTTCACCGGACGCTGTCTCGGTCACCTTGACCTCCTCCACAGTCGTTCGGCCGCTCTCGTCAGTAATCTCAACCTTCTGCTCACCGTGTTCAGGCTCACCGATCAGGGTCACCTGCTCTTGTTCGCCCGTCGACGTGGTCACCTGGATCACCTGCTGCACAGGCTCCTCTTCAGTGTACGTGGGGGTAGCTGGTACCGGTTCCGGAAGATCAACAGCGACGTAGCCCTCGCTAGTCGGGATCTCGATCTTCTTCTCGCCGCTCGAAGTCTCCTCCACACGGACCTCGGTCGTCGTCGTCTGGCCGTACTGGTCCACAATCTCGACGGTCTGCTTGCCGTGCTCCGGTTCGCCCTCAATGATCACTTGCTGCGTCTCGCCGGACGGCGACACAATGTCCACCACCTGCGCGGTCTCACCAGACTTCTCGGCCTCGCGCACAACCTCAGCAGGCACCTCAGGTACGATCACCGGCATGTCCACTTCAGGAAGATCAAGCTTCGTTTCACCGGACGCTGTCTCGGTCACCTTGACCTCCTCCACAGTCGTTCGGCCGCTCTCGTCAGTAATCTCAACCTTCTGCTCACCGTGTTCAGGCTCACCGATCAGGGTCACCTGCTCTTGTTCGCCCGTCGACGTGGTCACCTGGATCACCTGCTGCACAGGCTCCTCTTCAGTGTACGTGGGGGTAGCTGGTACCGGTTCCGGAAGATCAACAGCGACGTAGCCCTCGCTAGTCGGGATCTCGATCTTCTTCTCGCCGCTCGAAGTCTCCTCCACACGGACCTCGGTCGTCGTCGTCTGGCCGTACTGGTCCACAATCTCGACGGTCTGCTTGCCGTGCTCCGGTTCGCCCTCAATGATCACTTGCTGCGTCTCGCCGGACGGCGACACAATGTCCACCACCTGCGCGGTCTCACCAGACTTCTCGGCCTCGCGCACAACCTCAGCAGGCACCTCAGGTACGATCACCGGCATGTCCACTTCAGGAAGATCAAGCTTCGTTTCACCGGACGCTGTCTCGGTCACCTTGACCTCCTCCACAGTCGTTCGGCCGCTCTCGTCAGTAATCTCAACCTTCTGCTCACCGTGTTCAGGCTCACCGATCAGGGTCACCTGCTCTTGTTCGCCCGTCGACGTGGTCACCTGGATCACCTGCTGCACAGGCTCCTCTTCAGTGTACGTGGGGGTAGCTGGTACCGGTTCCGGAAGATCAACAGCGACGTAGCCCTCGCTAGTCGGGATCTCGATCTTCTTCTCGCCGCTCGAAGTCTCCTCCACACGGACCTCGGTCGTCGTCGTCTGGCCGTACTGGTCCACAATCTCGACGGTCTGCTTGCCGTGCTCCGGTTCGCCCTCAATGATCACTTGCTGCGTCTCGCCGGACGGCGTCACAATGTCCACCACCTGCGCGGTCTCCCCGGACTTCTCGGCCTCGCGCACAACCTCTGCAGGCACCTCAGGTACGATCACCGGCGTGTCCACTTCAGGAAGATCAAGCTTCGTTTCACCGGACGCTGTCTCGGTCACCTTGACCTCCTCCACAGTCGTTCGGCCGCTCTCGTCAGTAATCTCAACCTTCTGCTCACCGTGTTCAGGCTCACCGATCAGGGTCACCTGCTCTTGTTCGCCCGTCGACGTGGTCACCTGGATCACCTGCTGCACAGGCTCCTCTTCAGTGTACGTGGGGGTAGCTGGTACCGGTTCCGGAAGATCAACAGCGACGTAGCCCTCGCTAGTCGGGATCTCGATCTTCTTCTCGCCGCTCGAAGTCTCCTCCACACGGACCTCGGTCGTCGTCGTCTGGCCGTACTGGTCCACAATCTCGACGGTCTGCTTGCCGTGCTCCGGTTCGCCCTCAATGATCACTTGCTGCGTCTCGCCGGACGGCGACACAATGTCCACCACCTGCGCGGTCTCACCAGACTTCTCGGCCTCGCGCACAACCTCAGCAGGCACCTCAGGTACGATCACCGGCATGTCCACTTCAGGAAGATCAAGCTTCGTTTCACCGGACGCTGTCTCGGTCACCTTGACCTCCTCCACAGTCGTTCGGCCGCTCTCGTCAGTAATCTCAACCTTCTGCTCACCGTGTTCAGGCTCACCGATCAGGGTCACCTGCTCTTGTTCGCCCGTCGACGTGGTCACCTGGATCACCTGCTGCACAGGCTCCTCTTCAGTGTACGTGGGGGTAGCTGGTACCGGTTCCGGAAGATCAACAGCGACGTAGCCCTCGCTAGTCGGGATCTCGATCTTCTTCTCGCCGCTCGAAGTCTCCTCCACACGGACCTCGGTCGTCGTCGTCTGGCCGTACTGGTCCACAATCTCGACGGTCTGCTTGCCGTGCTCCGGTTCGCCCTCAATGATCACTTGCTGCGTCTCGCCGGACGGCGTCACAATGTCCACCACCTGCGCGGTCTCCCCGGACTTCTCGGCCTCGCGCACAACCTCTGCAGGCACCTCAGGTACGATCACCGGCGTGTCCACTTCAGGAAGATCAAGCTTCGTTTCACCGGACGCTGTCTCGGTCACCTTGACCTCCTCCACAGTCGTTCGGCCGCTCTCGTCAGTAATCTCAACCTTCTGCTCACCGTGTTCAGGCTCACCGATCAGGGTCACCTGCTCTTGTTCGCCCGTCGACGTGGTCACCTGGATCACCTGCTGCACAGGCTCCTCTTCAGTGTACGTGGGGGTAGCTGGTACCGGTTCCGGAAGATCAACAGCGACGTAGCCCTCGCTAGTCGGGATCTCGATCTTCTTCTCGCCGCTCGAAGTCTCCTCCACACGGACCTCGGTCGTCGTCGTCTGGCCGTACTGGTCCACAATCTCGACGGTCTGCTTGCCGTGCTCCGGTTCGCCCTCAATGATCACTTGCTGCGTCTCGCCGGACGGCGACACAATGTCCACCACCTGCGCGGTCTCACCAGACTTCTCGGCCTCGCGCACAACCTCAGCAGGCACCTCAGGTACGATCACCGGCATGTCCACTTCAGGAAGATCAAGCTTCGTTTCACCGGACGCTGTCTCGGTCACCTTGACCTCCTCCACAGTCGTTCGGCCGCTCTCGTCAGTAATCTCAACCTTCTGCTCACCGTGTTCAGGCTCACCGATCAGGGTCACCTGCTCTTGTTCGCCCGTCGACGTGGTCACCTGGATCACCTGCTGCACAGGCTCCTCTTCAGTGTACGTGTGGGTAGCTGGTACCGGTTCCGGAAGATCAACAGCGACGTAGCCCTCGCTAGTCGGGATCTCGATCTTCTTCTCGCCGCTCGAAGTCTCCTCCACACGGACCTCGGTCGTCGTCGTCTGGCCGTACTGGTCCACAATCTCGACGGTCTGCTTGCCGTGCTCCGGTTCGCCCTCAATGATCACTTGCTGCGTCTCGCCGGACGGCGTCACAATGTCCACCACCTGCGCGGTCTCCCCGGACTTCTCGGCCTCGCGCACAACCTCTGCAGGCACCTCAGGTACGATCACCGGCGTGTCCACTTCAGGAAGATCAAGCTTCGTTTCACCGGACGCTGTCTCGGTCACCTTGACCTCCTCCACAGTCGTTCGGCCGCTCTCGTCAGTAATCTCAACCTTCTGCTCACCGTGTTCAGGCTCACCGATCAGGGTCACCTGCTCTTGTTCGCCCGTCGACGTGGTCACCTGGATCACCTGCTGCACAGGCTCCTCTTCAGTGTACGTGTGGGTAGCTGGTACCGGTTCCGGAAGATCAACAGCGACGTAGCCCTCGCTAGTCGGGATCTCGATCTTCTTCTCGCCGCTCGAAGTCTCCTCCACACGGACCTCGGTCGTCGTCGTCTGGCCGTACTGGTCCACAATCTCGACGGTCTGCTTGCCGTGCTCCGGTTCGCCCTCAATGATCACTTGCTGCGTCTCGCCGGACGGCGACACAATGTCCACCACCTGCGCGGTCTCACCAGACTTCTCGGCCTCGCGCACAACCTCAGCAGGCACCTCAGGTACGATCACCGGCATGTCCACTTCAGGAAGATCAAGCTTCATTTCACCGGACGCTGTCTCGGTCACCTTGACCTCCTCCACAGTCGTTCGGCCGCTCTCGTCAGTAATCTCAACCTTCTGCTCACCGTGTTCAGGCTCACCGATCAGGATCACCTGCTCTTGTTCGCCCGTCGACGTGGTCACCTGGATCAGCTGCTGCACAGGCTCCTCTTCAGTGTACGGGTGACCACCGAAGTGGCCTTCGTCGATCGAAATTGGTCCGGGAACAGGGAAATGGATGATATCTCCATCCGTTGTCTCGACGACGAGCTGTTTTCCTTCAGACGTCTCGACCACCTTGGCCTCCGTTTCGGTGTAGCCACCTTCGTTGTCTGGGATCTGGACAGTCTGCTTACCGTGCTCCGGTTTACCTACAATGATCACCTGCTCCGTCTCGCCAGTGGAAGTCACCACATCCACCACTTTCGTGTTTTCCGTCGTCTCGGTCACTTCGGTCGGCAACTCTGGCACCACGACGGGGGTGATGTCGCCTTCGGCGTTCGGGATCAAGATCTTGTGCTCACCCGCCGGAGTCTCAATAGAGCGCACCTCCGTTGTAGCGTAGCCGCCTTCTTCATCCGGAATAGCAATGGTCTGCTTCCCGTCTTCAGGTTCCCCGATAATAATGACTTCGGTAGTACCTCCATCGGGCGTCGGGATTTCAACAGTTTGCTGATTCTCGGTCGAAATTCCCTCCTCCAGTTGGTCCGGCGGCGTGACAGCAATGGTGACTCGGGGGCAGAACACGTCCAGCAGGTAGTAGAAGATCTCGTGGTCTTCTCGAGACACGGCAACTTGGCGTTGATCCAGCGCCTGTCTGGCACAGTCGCTGTCGCTCTTGAGTTTTCCCTCCAGTAGCGCCACCACGTTCTTCTTGATGTCCTCGGGAAGATCGGAGGCCTTGACCCTGTCGACATCGACCATCTCCTTCTGGGTCAGGTCAGCGATTATCTCGTCCTTGGAAAGCTTCCCGTCGTGATCGTGGTCAATTCCATTAAAGTCCGGATGGAAGGCGTCGCCCAGCTTGGAGATGAACGCCTTGGCCTCATTGGACATGTCGGCCTTGAGGTTGGCCGTCTTGACAGCAGATGCCGGGCCGGTGTTCTTCAGAGCCGTGTAGCCCACACCAGCCGATGCGGCCAGCAGACCGAGCGTGGCTCCAGCGATGGCCAGACGTTTCTTCTGACGTCGCTTGTTGTTGGGGCGGTCAGGTGCCGCCACGCGCCGGATGAAGCGCGCTTCTTCATTTTCGCTCCCGTAGTTGGTTGGAGACTTCATGTCCGGTTGAAGGGTGGAGCTCACTCAGTGACTAGTAAACTCAAAGTTGGACGATGCTTCTTTGACAAAGAAAATTGAGAAGTGATTGAGATCATCGAGCTTCGACTCGGTTCATGCTAGCCATCGCTGGGCACAAAGATCCCGTCGGTACAAGAAGATCGGAGCATGAAAGTCCTGCCGGGTGACGGTGATTGAGCCGTGATAGCCGCATATCGACGATCTAAAGTGCAAAGGGTCGGGAGATCCGCATGATCCGACGCTTGAGAATAAATGGATGGACATCAGGAAAGATCGCTGGAGAAGTTGAAAAGGCACACCGTGCCACTTAGATTCGCTTGCGCCTCTCGAAAACTGATTACGACCGCACAATCTGCTGACAAGGATACGTCGTGGATCACTTGTATGAAAATATACGTGACTGGCAAACGTCCCGTTGCATGAATGGCTCACGTCCCAATTGCAAGGATCGGAGCTGAAGCACTTTTACCACGTTGGAACCCGCTTCAAAGTGAAAAAAAGAAGAAATGTTTTACCTTTTTTCCTCCAACGACTTTTGCAATAAATTTGCAATCGGCGATGGATACTAGTGATCACTGATCACTA
Organism: Phytophthora betacei; assembly: GCA_011320135.1. Classification (NCBI taxonomy): domain Eukaryota; phylum Oomycota; class Peronosporomycetes; order Peronosporales; family Peronosporaceae; genus Phytophthora; species Phytophthora betacei. Next base: position 393,995 of record JAANHX010000559.1, read on the forward strand.
GGACTCAGTGCCTCTCTTGGGCCAATTCAACAACCAAATAGCATGAATTCCAGCAGTACTTCGAAAATGGTTGCTTGAAAAAAATCGCATCTTTCTGCAACTCACAGTCAGCTGATTTGTGAATCTGTTGCAGTCACCAAGACAAAGTGGGTCTTGCTTGTCACCGATTGGAAACGAGAGCCCCCACACCAACATCATATGCCGCAAGGCATAAATCGCTGAAGAATGAAGTGATCTGATCGAGTTTCCCACGCAAGATGAGCAGAATTGCAGTCGCTAAACATGCACAACGCGTTGGCTCACCGGTCAATGCGTGGCAATCAGTGATAGCAAGCCATAAACGGCTTTCTCGATATCACAGACGCGCAAAGTTGAAGTCGAGCATACAAACTCCGAGTCTTCGTCTACATGGTCCAGTTTTCTTATTCTCCACACTTCATCAATTGGCAATCACCACCATGCAGTTCTCGCTCAAGAAGCTTCGTCTCCGCGACGAATGGAGCTTGCCGAGCTTCAGATCGATGTTTCCAGGCGCGTCCGGCAGTCAATCGACCTCGGAGGTCACACCAGTTGATGCTTTGATGACATTGGGGGGACTTCCACCACTCGACGCGTCGACAAAGACGCAGCAGAACGATGCCAAGACCGAAGACATTTCCAGTGCCGACACCGGAGGCTCCAACGAAATCGTGACTGCTTTCGACAGTCTTGACGCCGAAGACGCAGAGTCGGACGCGTTGCCACCGGAGTTCCAATGTCGCTATCGACATGGGAAATGTTCCCAGCCACGCACACTGAAGAAAAACGGATCGATGCACAGCTTCTGCGAATACCATCGGCAACTCTCTGTGCGCAACCAACGAGTATTCGACCAGAAAAAGCGACTGCAACAGGAGCCGGCAACCGGCAACACTGAAACCCATACCCCCATCCGCGAAGATGACCAACAAGAGGCACACGACAGCAACAAGCGACCCAAACGCAGACGCCGGACAGTCTAATCCGCTGCAGCAACATCACAAGCATCATAACTATGCAAACACGAAAAAATCGCATTGATACTTACTCTCGCAACGGTTCTCCGTTCGCAATATCCCGACAATCCTATCAAATCTCTCGGCTCTTGCTCGTGTGCTCTCCTACGCTTTAGTCCACCACGATCGACCACGGGTGCTCGCGACGGCCGTACTGGATGTCGGACAGCTCCTTCCACACGCGTTCGGCCAGCTTGCCGGCCTTGCCGTCCGTGCCGTCCAACGGGATGGCCAGATCCTCGTTCATGTAGTTGATGGTGGACACGGGGGACACCACAGCAGCCGTGCCGGAGCCGAAGATCTCGAGGATGCGTCCTTCCTTGCTGGCCTTCTGCAGCTGCTTCATGTTGATGTTTCCCTCCGTGACCTTGAACTCGTTCCACTCGCGTGTGAGGTGCAGGATCGAGTCGCGCGTGATGCCTGGCAGAATGTCGCCACGAGTGAGCGGGGGCGTGATGAGCTCCTTCTCTCCCTGCTCGTTGATCCAGTGGATAAACAGGTTCATGGTGCCCACTTCAGTGATGTCGTGGTCGGGGCCGAAGATCCACAGGTTCTGCGAGTAACCCTGCTCCTGGGCGTCGTACTGCGGCAGGATACCCGGCGCGTAGTTCGCTCCGACCTTGAAGCCGCCGGTGCCACCAGGCCACGCACGGATGTAGCGGTCGTTGGCGCAGAGCTTCACGGGGTTGAAGCCCTCGGGGTAGTACGGACCCACAGGCGAAAGGATGATGAAGAGCTTGGCCTTCTCACTGGCGCCCACACCGATGGAAGCCTGCGTACTGATACCCGTGGGACGGATGTACAGCGAGTAGCCCTCGCCCTTGGGGACCCATTCCTTGTCCAGACGGATGAGCTCTTCCAGACATTTGGTGAGCTCATCACCGTCAAATTCCGGGAGCAACAAACGCTTCATCGAGTTGTTGAGACGCTTCATGTTCATGTCCGGACGGAAGAGACGGATGTGGCCATCGGCGTCCACGTACGCCTTCATGCCTTCAAAGCACTCGAGCGCGTAGTGCAGCACAGCGCTGGCAGGGTCCAACGCCATGGGGCCGTACGGGTGAATCACGGGGCTGCCCCATCCTTTGCCCAGTTCCCAGTCCACTTCGAGCATGTGGTCTGTGAACGTCTTGCCAAATTTGAGCTGCTCTTTGGGCAGCTTCGACTTGGGGGTCGAGGTACGCTCGACCTTGAGGTTGGCGAACGAGATATCGGCGCCTGTGGAGAAGGCGGCAGCACGTGAAGACGTCATGCGACCCAGAGTCTTGGCGCCACGAGCGAGCATTACAAGAGGAGCTTGTACACGAAGCAGTGAATTTGGGAATGACAAACGTGCAGCTGTGGCAGACTTCAGGGATACTTAGTGGAGAGGGAAAGTTTGTAAGGTGGAGACGTTTGCAAGGTTGAGATTTGAGATGCGCAAACAACATCTGTGTACTGTTGGTGAATAACTTGTATCAATATAGTTTGATTAGAATTCACTTGTGACGAGCGCTTCATTTGGCCCCGATGTTATTTACCAGCAGAAATTACACCTCCTTTGAAACCTTCTCACTGACGATCTCAGAGGAAGCAGACGGAAGCTTGCCCGTAGATGCTGAACCAGAGGGAACCTTGGGGGGGGTCCTTAGGTGCCTCAGCAACGCCATCCTCTTTTGCAGCACGAAATTCCACTTTGAGAGCGTGATCTCCTTCCTTGTGTTCTTCCTCTCCTTTGTGCTCATGGTGCTCACCCTCTTTGTGGTGGCTGTGGTTTTTCTCGCCCTCTTTGTGATGAATCACGCTATCTGTGTGGTGGTGTTCTACCTCCTTGTTGGCGTGATCTCCACCGTTGTGAGCATGTTGTTCTCCTGCCTTGTGGTGGTGATCTTCCTTATGGCAGTGGTGATCGCCATTATGGTGGTGTTCGGCCTTGTTGATCTCTCCATTATGTTCTACGTCCTTGTGAATCTCTTCCTTGTGGCCCTCGTGAGCGGTTCCAGTCTCAGCAGGCGGTAGCTCTTTCGCGCCATTATTGTGGTGGGCATCTGCGGCACCAGGTGGGACGCCGTCAGTCCAGATGGACTTGAGCTTGGAAAACTTTTCAGCGTCGTTTGCAGTCGATTCCATGATGGCCTTCGACTGAAGGAACTTGTCCTCGTCGTACGGCGTGTTCTCGATCGATGCGGCTCCCCCCATAGCTATTGCACAAGGTGCAATTGAACCAGTTCAGCGGAGGTTTGGCTAGTAAAACGACGAATGGAAATAATGTACCACGCGGTTCAACCCCATGTCAAATCGCCATCACTGCACGGGCCACAGAAATAGGTGGCGATTCAGACCGAGTGGCGCCGACTCCACGCCCGCTAAGATTAGAGGCGCTTGAACTATACTGTGCATGCCCGTGGCGAGGCTGAAGATGACGAGTTATTTGTGCTGAAGATGTAAGATATCAAGGAGTTTTGCGCCCACATTCTAAAATAGTATCTCAGTACATTAAACACCGCGTTGAGCCGTTTTTGCTCATTTGTGCATCAAACCAAATTGATGCGATGCAGTTTTGACATGTATACTTAAACGAGGGTATGTGTATTGTGCAAGGAAGTACGGACACGAATTTGCTGTACATGTATTCTAGATAAATGTGCGAGCAACAGGTTCATCGGCTGCATGCAATGCAGTGATAATCATACTGTGCTGGCACGATTTCAGCAGTTGTAATCATGGTCATCGTATCCGATTGATTAGATGAGCTTGATCACTTCTTGTGGTCATTAGCTGGTACTATTCTCATGGTCAGTAGCTGTTCCTTAAACTTTCACACGTCTAAAATATACGCTAGCAATTTGGGTGATTGCTGTCGTAATGAGATGGCAAACATTGCTGTCATTGCCGATCCGACCAACCACGTGATGGACACTGCCAAGTGGAATGCCAGTGCATTTAGCGCTATAGAACTCCCACTCAAGCCCTGCACCACACGACGCAGCGTGACGTCGATGTAGATTGCAGCTGCAGCGACCACAACGTGGACGAGAATGTGGCGGTAGATGCGCAGGACGCTCAGCTTGCAGACCCTGACGTTGCTCCACTTTCGTCACCAGAGCTTCACGTTGAGCTTGGAGACCGAATTCTCCTCGTTCAGCGAGATCCAGTACATCCTCGGACACTTCATCTCGTGACGTGCGTTGTCGCTCTAGTCGAGTCTCAGAGAATCGTCCTGCTGCAGCTCCCACGCTGTACACGCAGTAGATGAACCAAAGTGACAAAGCTAGTAGAAGCACCGACAGATCAGTGTTGGTGGACATCTCCAGTGTCTGATCACTCAACATCTCGGTCTTCTGCACGTAGTAGAACGTGTGCAATGCAGCTCCACCAACAGCACAGAGAAGCGCTGTGACTGCGATCGACGGGAGCAAGAACACCACACGTCGAATGAAGTTCGTGCCGCTGGTCGGGAAGGCAAACAGTAACAAATGGAACGTCACCCCTCGGAAAAGATTGAAAGTGGTCTTGGCAGCGAGTGAGAGCAGCAGTTGAACTGGGTTCGAGTAGCTAGAGTGAATGGCAAAGGGGTTGATACTTAGCGCTAGCTCGTCGAAGCTCAGCGTCTTGTCGTTCAGCAGACAGTAGTAATCGAACCGGTTCATCAGCGATGCATAGTTAACTAAGGTCAGGAAAGTCACGATGAGAGCCCAACCCATTGCTACTGCTAAATGCCGTCGCATAACACGCTCTTGCTGGTATTCTTTCAAGTCAATAAAACTGAACAAAGCATTAGCTAAGCACATACCAAACGTTTAAACAGCTCAACGTACTCATCTTGCAATGCTGACAGCTTTGAGCGCAGACACCGCAGCACTAAGACCGCACTAGCTGCAGTTAAAAGAGCCTTGGACACCAACAAAGCCAAGAGCCATGCTCGATCTGTTGCCACCACGTCTGAAGAGATCAACAAGAACTCCCAAGCCTCGGACGACGATGCATTCTGTAGCGCTGGATGTTGACAGAGACTCCAGTCGACCTGTGGACTGGTGTACATCGCAGTCATATGCTCTTGATTCTGCAGTAAATCTGGCGCAGTGTCTTCGTGTAGTGTCAACATTTCATCCATCTCGACCATTAATCCGAAGAAAAACCAAGCGTAGATCAGTAACTCGGCTGCTAAATTCAAGTAGTAGCCCGTGAGTTCGAGCCACGTACTACTTAATGGGGCTGTGAATGCTGGTTTCCCATCGACCATCAGTGCGTGAGTGCAAACCTCAGCGAAAACGTCGTTGTTGCCTCCATTGATACGAACCGCCACCTTCTCGTCTCGATGGATCCACGCCACCTCTCCGTCCAGCTTGGACACCTCCTTACACGGACCTTCGACGATCATTTCCACTTCGGTGCCAATCCTTAGACGACGAAGAGACAAGCGAACGCGATCACTCGGTACGTTCTTCTCTTTGCGACCGTCTTCGTATCGGATCGTGTACGTCTTGTCCATCTCGTTGGAGCTGACGACTGTCCCTAGAAAGACCTTGGCTCCATTCGACACTTCCACTGCGCTCCCTGCTTTAAACAAACCAGCAGGTAGTTGGATAGACGGAAGGGTTAACCCATCCAGCACCCCGTCCATCATCCCGCTAAACGGCATGCGAAAGAATCGAGCTTGGATGTCGACGTTCTTGACTTCTTCTCGCTTACTGTCACCGTTCGGTCCAAAGTATTCCACGATGCAACACGCATTCGGCTTAGCCTTCATGATGACAGCATCTCTCCACACCACACGTCCTGTGCCCTTATCAGCTTTTCGAAATCGAACTCTCATCCCTCTCCGAAGAATGGGGGCAGAAAATAATGTAATGCTCGGTAAGTCTGGCATCCCATTCCAGTTAGGAAGCGAGTAATCAAGCCACGGTACTGCTCGTAACTTTCCCACCGAGAGCTGTTTGATCATGGCTCCATCGAGTAGATCTTCCACATCGTACAGTGTTCTACCACTGGTCTTCGATACTTTGAGTACAATCCCTTTACGCTCCATGCCGTCTTTTGAGCGATAATACACGTGCGAGTTCAGCTGGAATGGCACGTAGTTCCGGTTCGTGCCGCTGAAGAAGCGACCGAACGCTGTAGTGGGTCGGACAACGTCGAGAGGAATGCGCTTTGATACTTTACCCGCGTCACTTTCATGCTCCACGTCGCACAGTTGTTGGTCCCGATTGAGTATTCGGATCCGTCCACGACGAATCCGCCCGCTCTTGTCTTCGAACTCGACCAACTGATTCACTCGAAGCTGAGAGATACCAGCTCCATTCCGTCGACCTTGGCGTACAGGACCAACGCTGCCGTCACTTTCATCTTCGCTTGTGACCAGCTCGCGTTTGCTTCTGCTGCCTCTGGCTCGAGCTCTTCGTTGTCTCATAGCACGCTTCTCATCTGCGTCCTCGCTGTCCTCTTCACTCGTCTTCTTCTTCTTGCTAGCTGACTTGCTGCCTCGGATATCTCGTCGCTCCACATTCTTCACCACCTCATCTTCATCCCCTTCAAGCGCGATATCATATCTGCCATTGCTACGAGCTCTGCGGATTCGCCCGTCACACCAATCGCCTTTCTCGTTCTTGTACTGTACTACTGTATCAACTTCGAGCACCTTCTCTTCATCAATCGACTGGATGCGTTCTTTTAAGACGGTCTTCTCTATTTTCCCCGTTTCGTCATATTTCACAATGTAGTTCCCATTCCGGTGCTGGCGAACTATTGTGGCGTCCTGTAAGTCTCCGTCTTCGTCACGTACACGGACAGCTGCTCCTTCTTTGAATGTCTTGCGGTCATTCCCAGTACCGTCACCTTCCGAGTCCATGGTCTTGTCCTCGTTTCACGTTATGTGAGATTTAAAGACCATGACGTCGCTCATCGCATATCCACCAAACTCCCTTCTGTCTCTTACTATTTATGGTGAACTATTATAGAAACAACATTTATAATTTCTTCGACGTTTCACATCGCTGGCCAAATCATCGTCAAAAATAGATTACAGCTCTGAACCGCAGTTTTAGTAAAACGTCGTTTGCCGCGAACACGGCCTTAACCGCTCAACAACCAGCAGAAATAGTCACTGTGTACTACAGTAGTCTGATACTTCAGTGTTAAGATGGGGGGATTCACGTCACACGACTTGGTGGCTTACCAAGAGGGAGAAGCTTCGTCCGAAACGGACTATCGAGGGTCGTTACGAATGCTGACAGATATGCTCACACGTCAACATACAGCGAAGAAACACCGGGGCAAGGTGCTTTTACTGGGTCTGGATGGGGCCGGCAAGTCAACGCTGGCGAACCACCTCTCACGGATCTCTATCGGCCAAGACATGGCTCTCTACACTTCCAAAGGTCTTGAGCTACCGTCCTACTTGTACCCGGATCCAACTCGAGCGCTACAGACTGCGAGTTATCGCGTGGATACTAGTGACAGATACTTGCAACTTGTGGATCTACCTGGACGTCGGACATGTCGAGCGAAATGGTACAATGCAACAAGTGACTCTTCGTCTCCCAGTGGCAGCAGTAACAATCTCAACAATGTTACTCCCCACACAGTTGCCAACTTTCAAGCGTCTCTCCCCATTGTTGCTGCCCTATTCGTTGTCGACATATCAGATGCCACACGTTTCCCCATCGTCGCCACAGAACTCGTCCGATTACTTAAACACAAATCCAAACACAAAACCTTCACGAACACGCAACTATTTCTCATATTCAACAAGATCGACCACTTTTTGCCTCCACTTCCTGCTGAAACTCCGGAAGAACCGGAAGCCAAAGAGTATCAGCAACTTGTCAGCAACCACAAGCAGCAACAGCGTGCAGGAATACGTGAAGCCCGTCGAGAGCTCCGGAGGTGTGTCGACTATGAGTTGAGAATGGACCAACGGCGTCATCCCGTTTATATGGGAGCTTCAAATGCAGCCTCGTCGTCAAAATCCAAGTCGCTGTTCTTCGCAGCCCCTGCAGCTGTAGCTGGTGAACTGGGACCCTCCAGTAATCAAAGAAGACGTAGTAGTAATTCCACTGGCGCTTCAACTGTCGCGAATTCCTCTGCAGTCTCCTCAATCTTCACGAATGCGGCCGGGTGCTGTGCCCAAGACCGAGACAGCGTCCGTGCGTTGAGTGGCTGGCTTAATGAAGAGCTTAAAAAGCCGCCTCCTCCATAATATACCTTAGCTATTCGTCATCTGATTCGTCGTAGTCATCGTCTTCTTCTTCTGGCGGAAACTTCTTGTTCTTGTCATGTTTGTTCTTTTCTTCTTCTTTCAATATTTCTTCCTCTAGAGCACGGAGAAGCTCGGTCTCTGCGTCAGGGAGAGATGCTGCGGGTGTCTTCCTCGGAGAGTTGTCTGTGCGTACTCGCTTGGGACATTCGTTGTCCAGTGTCTTCTCCTCAAGAAAGATGCCCGAAGTGCGCTTCTTGTCGGCCATAGATTTGCAATAGTGATTGGCTAAAACGATTACCGGTATAGATGTAACGTAGCTACAGTTGCACGCGGAAAATATAGACGAAAAATCGTTTTTTCACCATTTTTTCTTCCAATCTCAAGCTCTATCCAAATGAATTTTAGCCAATAAAAAGCTCGTTAAAACGATTCGTTTGCGGTGCTTCTTGCCTCTATCCGACAACTGACACTCGAGATTATCTCCAAAAATTGCCTTTGGCTGCGTAGGTGCACCGCGGAAAACGTAGACGAAGTGGGTAAGGAAGACATTTATATCTTTTTGAAGGGGTCTGGGGGAGTGCAGCTCAACGCACACCAGAGAGAGGGCATTGACAAATCTCTGCACGTTTTTATTTGCCAAAACGTTTGTTTATTTAGATGGGGCGAGGCAAGCCACTGACAGACTTCGAGAAAGGTCAAATTTTGGCGCTGAAGGAGGAAAACCAAAAGGAAAATGCTATTGCGAAGCGCATCGGTCGCTCGTGGAAGGCTGTGCACAGGGTTTTAAGCAACCCAGAGACGTACGACACGAAAAAAAGTCCTGGGAGGCCGAAGAAGCTGACGCCTACGGCCGAGCATCGACTGCTTCGTGAGGCATCTAAGACTGGTGTAAGCACTAGAGCTCTAAAAGATTCTTTGCAGCTACCTATCTCTGTTCGTAGGGTACAGGAAGTGCTGCATGACTCAGAGAATATGGTGCATGAGAAGCGGATTGCGTCTCCAGTGCTCAAACCCGAGCACATTACGAACAGACTGAAGTGAGCCAAACAGCATGTGGAGCATGGCCGCAACTGGAACTCTGTGGTGTTCTCAGATGAGAAAAAGTTTAATTTAGACGGACCCGATGGATACCAGTACTAGTGGAGAGATCTATGAAAAGAGAAGCAAATTTATTCGAACCGTCAGTCCGGTGGAGGCAGCGTGTTCGTTGGGGCGCCTTTAGTGTCAAAGGTAAGTCCGAGTTGGCGTTCCTTGTGACGGGGTCACACAGCACCATGCGCTAGAGGAAGTTATCTTCCGAGAGTATACAAACTCTCAGTGAACGGCAGTTCACAGGTCCCCTCTTTAATTAAAGAGAGCGAAGTGACCTAAATAAGGTAGATTGTAAACTGAGTATATTTATAGGGAGGTTAAGTTTGGGTTTAATACAAACTATAAGTTACCTATAGAAATGCAATGTCGTTTAACCAATGGTTGGCTTTGAACGACCTTGGTACCTTGTACCAAATATCCCGGAGTATGATGTGTCATACACCTGAAGTGTGAAGTGTCACACTTCATGTAACCAGGGTACACTTAGGGCTACGTACCCCATTACATCCTCCCCCACTTAGGTTCAGTTTACCGACCAATCAGAATGAAGAGGTGTTCGTCACAAACTCTCATTCTCAAAGTCGAAAGCCATCGACTTGGCCGCGCGAGCGCGGCGGAGGCTCACTTCACAGTTAGAGCCTCGAGCAGCAGCCTGTGCGCTCTTCGTCTAGGTCTCCACTTCGACCGTTATCATGCCTCGTGGCACTGCAAAGAGCGGTACTATGACACGCTCCAAGGCTGCTGCCGGTAAGGCGCAAGCCAAGAGCACTAAGCCTCACGGCAAAGGCTCGGCAATCAAGGAGGCTACTCAGGTGGCCTCCGAGGCGATCGGTTCCTCGGGTGACGCGGCTGTGTACAAGCGGGTAAGCAAGCGCCGCAGTCCGTCGCCCTCATCTTCAGACAATCGTCCGAACCCTCGGTTCGTGGAACGTGAGTTCAACTCGGGCAGTGAGGACGATGCCGAGTCCGAGAGCACTCACGAAGCTCCTGCGGGCTCTGTGGGAGGGCACAGCCCAGTGCCCAGTGAGCACAAAGATGACAGCGTGCAGTCGCTCGCTAGTGATCAAGGTGATCACTGTCCCAGGATTTCTGTGCGCTCTGAGAGTCCGGCCGTCAAGGCTAAGGGCGCTCCCAAAGCCGGTGGCGATGAGGAAGAGAATCCTCGCAAACGTCTCTCGCTTGCCGAGGGTCTTGTGCGTGCTAAGGCCTCTAAAGCCGAAGGCGCCAAGCCCTCAAAGAAGCGTACAGCCTCTAAGTCTCCACTCCGCGAGGAGAAGGAGACTCGTCGCTCCTATCAGAGTATCTTGGACTCCTCGGATGAAGAGGAGGAGAAGGAGGAAGAAGAGGAAGAGGAGGGTGCTATCGTTGAGCCCCGGGAGGTCTCGAATGACCTCGACCAGCAGCAGGAGGAATTTCAAGCTGCCCAGCGTGTGCGTGGGGGTTCGGTGGCGGCACCCGTCAGCCAGGGAGCTGCCATCAACTCAAGAGGGTATTGGCCTCCCGAGGAGAGCTCTGGGGCTGACCTCTTCTTAGAGGTCCTCGTCGCTCCTCGTGGCCTTGTAAGCGGCCACACTTCTAGGGGCATCTATGAACGAGCCCTTGTTCAGAAAGAACAGTTGTTCGTCGACAACTTGGAGGCTGCTCGGTGTGTGCTTCTCGCGCCACACCGCATTCCCCTTAAGGACTTCACGACTTGTCGTAAGAAGCCCGAGACCCGGGGTGGTCTCTATCCTCTTTGGGGATACCCCTGGGTTATGCCCGAGAACTGTCCCACGTGAAGTTCTTGTGAGGACATGTTCTGGGCGTGAGTGGAGACTATTAAGTACTCACCCACGGAGTTACGGGAACTCCATGAAGATCAGCAGCTGTCCCACATCCTGGACCAGCGTGATCTTCGTGTGAGGTTTGCCCACTTGATCAGCAAGCGTATGCTGCCAAGGGACATCCTGAAGCGCGCGGCTTCTAGCGCTCACGATGAGCGCGGGTACGGAATGTATTCATCGTCCATACCCCGTTCGGGCAAGAAGCCCCGGACTACTTATGAAGCTGCCGCCGCTTCTGTTCCCAGATTGCGACAGCCTTCGGGCAGTCAATCAGGAGCCGTTCAATCGGCTCCCACGAGTTCTCGGAGTGGGCATAACCCCTCCACTTCACGAGGAGCTGTCGCTTACCGCGACGCCGTTGCCCCTGGAGGATCCGCTCCACGTGGAAGTGGACTTCTCCATTCCGGTCAAGCAGGAGCGGAGGTGCCCTCGTACGAGTACGAGTACTCGGCGCCTCCCGAGAGCCACTCTCGTCCGAGTGCTCCGACTGCGGGTCCGACACAGGACCCTGAGGTTGACCGCCTCCGTCAACGTGTCCTCGTGCTTGAGATTGCACTTGGCCTTGGGACTGGCGGTAATGCTGCCGCCCAGACCGGGAATCAGGGCGAGCTCGCTCGTCTTGCGGGCCGCCTGGACCTGGTGGAGCGAGAGGTCGCGAGCCTGCACCTGCGGGTGGATCGCCGGGCCTCTTCGTCCGATCTGGACGAGGCCTTTTGCATGATTCGACGGATCGAGGCTTTGTTGCCACGTCCGGAGCCGCCTGTGGCACACTCCCAGACGTACGCGTATGGTGCGTACCCGGCGTACTCAGCGTACTCGGCGTATGGCGCCGGGGTCCGTTCGTATGGAGCTTCTCCGGCGTACGTTCTTGACCGCAGCCTTGCCGTCCCGACCGAGGCTTGGGTGCCTGCTCCGACGCCCTCGTCGACGACTGTGACCGGCCCTCGCTTCGAGGAGCTGGGTCAAGGGGGGTCTGCGAGTCAGCAACCCCCTGCGGGTCAAAGTACCGCTTAAGACGTCCGACATAGAACGTTGGGTGCGTCGTCATTGACTTTGGAAGGTCGATGGTGTACGACGCACCATGTCTGGCCAGGACTGCAAAAGGTCCGATGAAGCGGTGCTTCAGTTTGTTGCTGCCGACAGAGCTGACAGTGTCAAGAGGTAGGTTCCTCGTGTCTAGCAACACTAAGTCCCCAACCTCAAATATACTTAAGTTTCCTCTTCCTTGTTTGTCTGAGTACTCCTTTTGTTTATCTTGGGCCGCTGCCATGGCATCGCGGACCCTGCTGACAATGTTCAGCTTGGTATCCATTAAGGATTCCACCTGTTTCCGCAGCGAAACTGGTCTCACATCCGAGACCTGGGAGGAAAGGGCTTTCCGAGCCTCTCCCCCACTTAGAATAGAGGAGTCAGTGTCTCCTCGAAGAGTGAGAGGCACTCTGGGGTGGCGGAAGCCGTTCAAGTAGAACGGCGTGAACCCCGTGGACGCGTGCACCGCGTTGTTGAGCGCAAACTCAACAACTGGAAGCTGCGTCGACCACGTACGTGGTGCTGCCGCGCACACACTGCGCAGAGTGCCCTCGAGCACTCGATTGACGCGCTCTGTTTGGCCGTCTGTCTGCGGATGGTCCGCAGTGGACATCTGCAGACGAGTTCCCAGTAAAGGGAACAGCGTTTTCCAAAACGCGGCAGTGAACCGCGGGTCTCGGTCCGAGACAATCATCTCCGGGAGACCGTGATAGCGGAACACGCCATCGACGAACAACCTTGCGGTTTGTTCGCCCGTAACAGTGACGGGAATTGGAGCAAGTTGTACCATCTTGCTCAGCCGACACACGAACACCAAAATTCCGGTGTTGCCGTGTCCGTCGGCGGGAAGCCCAAAGATGAAGTCAAGACTCATCGACTTCCAACAACCAGCCGGTACGGACAGGCTCTGTAGTGGAGCCGAAGAGTGCCCTGCGGGTTTGACCCGCTGACATGTTTCACATGTCTTGACGTACCGGTCGACCCACTTGTACATGTGGGTCCACCAAAAGGACTGAGAGACCGACAGAAAGGTCTTCTCGCGGCCCAAGTGGCCGCTGGAGGGCGCGTCATGCGCCTCCGCGAGGATGTCGAACTTCAGATCCTCGTCGTTGGGTACGACCACCCGTGGAGGATCAGTGGGCTCCACCCGATAATAGAGGAGGCCCTCCTTCAACTCATATCGGTGGAGCCGTGAGCGCTGTCGCGACGAGAGCCAGTCGGACTTCGCGCTCGTTCCGGCTATAAGGAACTTGACGATAGGCGCGACAGCCTCATCGTCCCGATACGCCATGCGTATCCGATCATATAGATCCGTTGTCACCCGCGTGATGTGGGCCAACTCATAGCCGGGGCGCCGAGAGAGGGCGTCCGCAAGCACGTTGAGCTTGCCCGGCTTGTATTCGACGCGGAAGTTGTATTCCGCGAAGAAGGACAGCCACCTCGCATCCTTTGGGAGAGGTGAGGCGAGTTAGTCGCCGTCCTCAAGGACGCGTGGTCTGTGTAGATCACAAAGGGCCTAGAGCCCAGAAGGTGAACACGGAACTTCACAAGGGCATATTTAATTGCCAGGAGCTCCTTGTCATGGACAGGGTAGTTCCGCTCGGCGGCTTTGAGCTGCCTGGACTGGAACGAGATGACGCGTTCGTGTCCAGCCGTGTCGGCCTGCAGCAATGCACATCCGATGGCGTAATCGGAGGCATCGCAGACGACGCTAAACGGCTTCGTCTCGTCCGGCAGGGCCAGGACAGGGGCCTCTTGTAGACTGGCCTTGATGCTGTCAAAAGCATCCTGGTGCTCTTGTTCCCAGCGCCAGTCGACGTCCTTCTGAAGGAGACTCGACAAGGGCTTAGCAAAGCCCGCGTACCCTGCGCTGTACTTGTGAAGGTAGTTGGCCAAGGCTAACCACTTTCGAAGATCCTTCTGGGATCGGGACGTCGGCCATGCTGCTATGGCCTTGACCTTGTCTGGGTCAGCCCGAACGCCCACGTTGCTTACGAAGCAGCCGAGAACTTTGATCTCTGGTGACGCGAAAACGCACTTGTCGATGTTGGCGTAGAGCTTGTTCGCTCGCATCACGTCCAACACTCGACGGAGGTGTCCTAGATGCACCTCCATGGCCGTCTTGCCTCCCTCGGCACGGCTATGGACGAAAATGTCGTCGAAGTACGTCTGTACGAAGGTACGCAAAGGGCGGAACAATTGCGTCACCAGGCGATTGAACGTCGCCGGGGCGTTAGACAAGCCCTGCGGAATGACGAGCCACTCCCAAAGCATGCCGCTTGGAGTGCTTACCGCGGTGAGCGGGATGTCACTCTCTCGCATCAGGATTTGGTAGTATCCGTCTACCAAATCCAGCGCACTGTACAGTACGCTCCCGGCCATGTTGTTCAACAACACATCCTTTCGTGGGATCGGTGTTTGGGCCGGCACCGTTGCGTTGTTCAGCTTGTTATAAGCGTGAACCAGACGCCACTTTCCGTTTGGCTTACGGACGCAGAAAGTCGGCGTCGAGTGCGGGGATTTCGACTCCCGCACCATGCCTGCCTTCGCTTTCGCGGCGAAGAAGGCATCAATGACCTCGCACTGTTGGCGCGGGAGAGGCCATTGCCTCGTGACACAGTACTTTGTGCCAGGCACGAGATCAATCTCATGCCGTACACCTCGATCCGGTGGGAGTTGGGTCGGTGGGTGTTTATTCACCACGTCCGCATACTCCGTCACCAAAGGATACACCGGATCCTTGGGGTTCTTGAGAATCTCAGAACCCAAGCGCGCCTGACGCTGCTTGTTCATGTCTTCCAGGACGTTCTCGTCCAAGACAGAGGAGGAGTTCAGCTCCTCCTGAGTGGTCTCAGGTCTCATGAGTACCATCTCAGCAATCTCTCCAGCCTTGAGGTTGGTCAGGAAAGACTCAGCCGTCATTTCCTCGAGGTGCAGTATCTCTGCGACCTCTAGCAACGGTTCCAAGTGGACACCAGATGCCTTGACGGGTAAACCGGTCTCGCCATTGAAGATGTGATAACACTCTTCCACCGGCCTTGTCGGAGGAACCCGGGCCCTGGACTCCGAGTCGCTTGAAGCGACGTCGATCGGAACGAAGTTCGGATCCGACTTGAGGCGGCGGCGGCGTCTTTGTCGACGGCGTCTGTGACGGGGAGCTTTGCTGCCCACGTCTAGGGATGTCGTCACTACGACATCCGAGGCACTCGTGGCCTCGTGTGGTACTGTTGTACCCACACAGGAAGCGTGTTCAACGCCTTCCTCTTCAGTTAAGGTCTGGGCGACCGCGTGTGGCACTGTGTTACCCACACAGGAAGCGTGTTCAACGCCTTCCTCTTCAGTTAAGGTCTGGGCGACCGCGTGTGGCACTGTGTTACCCACACAGGAAGCGTATCCGACGTCTTCCTCTTCAGTTATGGTCTGGGCGACCGTGAGTGAAACTCTGTTACCCACTCTGAACACGCTGTTCTCAGTGTTCATGACAGCTGCAGCTGTCTACGGAACTAAGTTACCCGCCTGTGGACCTAAGTTACCCACTTGGCCAGCGCCTCTTCTGGGCGCGGCCACCATCAAAACATCCTCGGAGTCGTCACATACGTCGACGACTCCCAAGCATCTGCCGGATGCTTTGGTACCCTGGCAGCCCTCCCGGGCGCCCCGGGTCCTGACAGAGGTGGGAACATGACTCACCAATGCTCTGTCGGACTGCGCAGGGCGGCTGGCACCGATTGCCTTGCCTCGCCAGTCGATCCAGGGCTCGTGCTTCTCAAGCCAGGGCATGCCCAGGATCATATCATATGGATCCATATCGAGAACCGTGAGCTGTTCGAGGCTGTCAAAGTCTTCAAACTTGACGGTCAGATCCACTTGGACGTTGGGGACAGTGACGACCTTCCCGTCGGCCAGTCGCACTGACACCGTCCCGTTGCCCTTGCTTTATCTCAAAGCATCGGACAACTTGTTGCTGTTACGAGCAACCGTCTGGCGGCGTGCGAAATTCTTCGACGCCCCAGAGTCAATCAAGATTCTAAAGGGATGATCGTATCCCCGTACACATCCGTGTACTACGAGCAACCCACCGCTGCTCTTCGCCGATTCGAGAGTGCGAAGACTCTCAGGGGCTAAGTCCCCGTGGTACGCGCCACCCGCGCACCCATCACGAAGACTTAGTTCTTCCCCAGTAGGGCGCCCCGCCCCTACTGGTTCCCTGCGTTCCCCTGTCCCCGGGATCATGGCTTCTGCCAGCGACCCTTGAGGACGGGCTTGGGGAAGGACCGTCTGCGGAGTCTTTCCGCGGGGCAGTCGCGCTTGAAGTGGCCCATCTTCCCACAGCCGAAGCAGCAGATGTCACGCTGTTCGGCGGACCCGAGTTCCATGGGAACTGGTCCGTTGGGGCTTGTTCGACCGGGAGCCGACAAAGAACTCCCAGGCCATGCTGAGGCCGGCGTACACGCCTGGCGATGGCTGTACTCTTCTTGAAGAGCCACTTGAATCGCCTCTTCAAGGGTGCTTGACTGCACCCGGAACAGCTGAGTGCGTGCGGGGCCCACTCGAAGGCCGTCCATGAACACAGTCATCTTGATGTGTTCGTTGAGTGGGTTTCCCACTAGGGACGCCGTGAGCTCCCGTATCTCTTGCACATACTCGTGCAGTTCGCGCCTTCCTTGTTTACACGCGAGGAAGCGCGAACGCTGGCGGTACTCGTAGTTCGCCGGGAGGAACGCGGCTCGGAGCTGTTCGCACAGCTGAGCCCAGGATGTGAAACATCCAGGGGATGTTGCTTCCCGAGTGTACACCCAACTCTTAGCACGGCCGCTAAGGTTGGAGAGTGCAAAAGCAACACGCAGTTGCTCGGTCGAGATCAGAGCCGTCCATCGCGAGCTCTACTTCTCGGACCCAGAAGTGAAGGTTCTCGCCTTCCTTCCCTTCATATGGCTTAACCTTCAGCCGTATTGGCTTCGGGTGAGGCGGATTTGCTTCCGCCGCCGGAGCCTGCAGGTTCTCCCGCACATGCGCGATGAGGCCCTGCTCGTACGCGTCGAATGCATTGACGCGCACGAGCTACTCAGTCGGTGTTGATATCACCAGGCTCTGCAGGGCCTCCATCCCGAAGATGCCTGCCATCTTCCGAACCGACTCGAACTGAGAGTCGTTCATATGGGAGAAGTCGTTCCTATCCATGGCAACGAACTTCGGAGAGGTTCAGGTAGTCTACCCGTGGTGGCGTGGATTGACTACTAGTGCTACCAAGTGTGACGGGGTCACACAGCACCTTGCGCTAGAGGAAGTTATCTTCCGAGAGTATACAAACTCTCAGTGAACGGCAGTTCACATGTCCCCTCTTTAATTAAAGAGAGCGAAGTGACCTAAATAAGGTAGATTGTAAACTGAGTATATTTATAGGGAGGTTAAGTTTGGGTTTAATACAAACTATAAGTTACCTATAGAAATGCAATGTCGTTTAATCAATAATGGTTGGCTTTGAACGACCTTGGTATTGTGAAAACCGATCGTTATGTCCAATTTGTTTTGCAAATCCACCGTTTTAAAGCGCTGATAAGAGTGATTTTATATATATAAACGGAGGAAAGCTTATAATTAGATGGGCAGCCTTCTATTTATACTCCGTTTTATAATGTGCTTCGTCGTTCTTTTATAGCTGTTTCGCATGAAACGCCCATACTTAGATGGGCATTCCGACCTTCGGGTGCTTATATAAACACGCAATGGAGATGGAGAAAACCCGAGCTAGAGTAGAGGTGAAGATAGGCGAGTTTGGTCGCACCAGCAGAACAAGTGTACCAGTTGAAGATGCAGAGTTTGAGTTCGACGAAGTACACGATAGCTTCGACAGTGTATATTTAATAGCAGAAAGAAAGGTAAGCGCAGCTTTAGGTGTCTATTCTACCAAGACCACACGCCCCGACATGAAGCTGTATATGAAGCCGACGCAACACGCCAAGCAGTCGCAGTTAGCTCCACTTTCTGGTGAATCTTGGCTTACTGTGCTGTCTCAAACTCAAGCTAACTACAAGAAGCAAAATACATTTGAAGGACCATTTATCGTCCAGCTGCACATGTACGCAGCTAAAGAAGTTCGACAAGGAATTCGACGTGCTACGCCAGCCCGCATTGCTGCAGCGGCATCAGCTATCGATTCGTACCTGACAGAGCGCTCCGACGTCCAAGTCGGCGACATGGCTCGCACACATTGGGCTATTAGTCAGGCCCGTCAGCCTGAAGGTGCTGAAGTAAGCCTTCCCAGTAACGCTACCTTTCGTCAAATGCAGCACTTGGACGCTATGCGTAGTCCAGGCAGAGATGGAGGCCACCAGGATGGCGGTTTCCGAACTCTTACAGTGCGACTTAACGGCTCCAGCGAGATGCAGCTCACCATTGACATACAGGAGCTGCGAACAGCACTGGGACTACCCAACTACAGTCTTGTTGCTGACGGAATTTTCTCAAACCTCCACCCACCCCAAGAGCCCGCCATTAATATGGAGGATATTGATCATCAAAGTGACTAGGAGAGTAGATTGTAATGGATTTTAAAGGCAAAATACTGCTTAAATTCTCGCTACGCTCGAATGTCTTGCTAGCCAGCGTTTTAACTGCCCAAACATCACCTCGATAGGATTAAACTGAGGGCAGTACGGAGGTAGAAACAGCAGCAGGGCTCCCACAGAATGTATGACTTCCTCTAGCTCCGGGTACATATGAATGCACGCGTTATCCATTACAACGACGGATCTGGGTAGGGGCCAGGGGTTCAGACGAGGGAGCACACACTCAACAAATGCACGGTGGAAACCAAGCCGATCAAACGTCCCTCGTGTTGTGCGCCACCCCACAAATCCGCTCACATCACAGGCTGCCAGAATGGAGACTCGCTCTCCACGTGCGAAAGGCACCCGAACGATCGCTCGCTCTCCACGCTTTGCCCACGCGTACCGCCGTGCGCTGTCAAGCCCGTTCTTAGACGTTTCGTCCACGAAAATAAGCTGCTCGGGATAGCTGTACCAGCATCGAATCTTCCACATGAATGCTTCAATCTCATCAGGCACTGCCTCGCGGGCTCTGCGCTCTAGCACCTTTCTGCTCAGCCCCAGCTCAAACTTTAGAAGCCGTAGGATGCTTGACGCTGATAGACCTGTCTTGTCTGCGCCGAATTTGATGCGTAGTGCCGCTTGGAGTTCTTCTACGTAAAAGCATGGGTGCTCCTTAACGTACTTACTTACAAACGACAATACTTCAGGATCACGGACATTGCTGGAGTCTCGACTGTCTGGCATTACGTGGCCACTTGACTTGAACTCTTTGTACCAGCGACGTACTGTGCGGCCCGACACCCCAAAGATGCGGCCCACCTGCTCGCACGGAACACTGTACGCATAGTGTAGCGTGATGGCCCTCCATCGAAAGTCTGCTGAGTACATGGCTATAGCTCGATCGTTTAAAACTGCTGGCTCCTCTGGCCTCTTGGCATTAACTACGATTAATAGCTCTCTATACCGATATACACCCCAATTTAGTAAATGTAGGCGCCTTTTAATATCTTGCCCTGATCACTTAAATTCGGTTTTACTTGGGATTTGGAATGGACATAGTGCTCGGTTTTCACAATACCTTGTACTGTACCAAATATCCCGGAGTATGACGTGTCATACACCTGAAGTGTGAAGTGTCACACTTCATGTAACCAGGGTACACTTAGGGCTACGTACCCCGTTACATTCCTGGAGGGTAAGCAGAACGCAGAGAGGTACATTGACACGTTGGGTGACTACCTATTCCCGTTTGCGCACCTTTATCATGGATTTTGAATTTCAACACAATAATGCGTCGATCCATACGGCCAGAGTAGCTAAATGGTATCTGGAAAACCTGGATGTGCGTGTGATGTGGTGGCCTGCAAAGTCACCAGACCTAAATCATTTTGAAAACCTGTGGGGTATTCTTGCTAGAGCAGTATACGTGAACGGAAAGCAGTATGACACTAAGATGGAGCTTGTAAAGGCCATCAAGAAAGCGTGGGCTGCCATTCCGGTGTCGACTCTGGAAAACCTGGTTCAATCAATGAAAAAAACGTTGCATGGAGGTCTACCGCCTCGAAGGGCTCAAGACCAAGTACTAGTACACATACAGAAACCATTTTAACCACTACCTTTGCTTGAATAGCGCTCATATAGGCATCACTTTTCGCGCTTTGCACACTAAGTCAAGGTCAGCTAATGGGCTGTATCTCGAGTGTCAGTTGTAGGATAGAACCGCAAACAAATCGTTTGAACAAGCTTTTTATTGGCTAAAATTTATTTGGACAGAGCTTGAGATTGGAAGAAAAAATGGTGCACTGTATGTGAGATTGAGCTAAAATACCGGAATTAATAGTGAATGGCTGGGGAGTCTGAAAAATATTGGCCGGATTGCAATACTTTTCTGAGCACATCAGTACGATACTGCAGGCGTTCAAGGAAAGGAACCTTCGACCCAAAACACATTGTGCTCCTGTGCTACATGAATATATCGTCAGTCCCTGACTCAATAGTAGAAGCGTATAGCTAGGGTAGATATTCGTAGCCAAATGCGAAAGATGAACAACAGCCAATCATCTAAACAGCGACACTAGGTATGATCTTCGGACTTCGAGCTTCAGCAAACGATAATTAAGATATTAGCTGGTAATTGCACGAAATGGAAATACAACCTAAGCATGTACATTCGACGCGAGGTGCCAGCGTGACGGAGATGCCGAGACCAGTATCTGATGGCTCTTGTCTGACGGAGAGAGAAATGAGCTGTCGTCTTATGCGCAAATCAGGTACCCGCACCCACCCGTACTTCGGACGGACGATGGCCGTTGAGTTTCTTGACGTTCTTTCCAATTAGCCTCACATTCGTTTTCGATTGTTTGCGCACGCGCCTCCATTGGTATTTTAATGGGTTCTCGTCGTTTGACCTCGGCTTCGAGCTGGGGTTCCTACTTAGATGCTGAGCTACCTCAGCTCCCGTCTTCTGGTTCATTTGTCTTTGGTCGCAACAATTCTGACATGGCCCGGCAACTCTATTTTCGGGCTCTTGCTGGGGATTCCGCTGAGCACCTTGACCTAACGAGTGTACCGGATGCAGTACGTGGTCGACTTGCTAGCCTCGAGCTCGAATGGGACAGCTTGGACGGAATTGCTCAGCGCGCGCTGCTTTGGGATACTGGATTTGGGTATTCAACCTTCGATAAACCTATCCAAATATTCACCGATGGCAAACACTCGATGGACGATTTAGTATTCTCGCTAGACGATTTTGAAGACGCTGGATGTGACGTGCTCAACTGCAGCCAGCCCGACGGCACGAAATACAATCAAATGTCTTGCTATGGGGATAAAGTACCACTGTTTAACCGATGTCTTATCGAGGATACTCAAGACGATTTCGAGTATGGAACAATGGTTTGGACAACTAGCACTGCCGTACATCTCGATTTGGTTCCATCGCCCCATGTGGTAAAGCACGTTTGGTGGAATCAAGATGGCGGGAACGCGACTCTTCTTTTCATTCAAACACAGCCTTACGAAACTTCACACGAAGATGAATGTCCACTGTATGGTTCTGTTGTGATTCCATGCGCTCCTACGACGAATATACTTTCGTTAGGATCGCATCTGACAGTTGTGAAAGGAAGTGACTGGGTATCTCGATGGTTAGCTGAGAGCTATACGGTACCTTTACCTCCGACAAATAAAACTAGCCCAACTACTCTGACAAGCCCAACAACCCTCGGAACAGCTGCAATTGTCGGGATTGTTGTTGCCTGTGTTCTCGTTGCATTCGCCGTATTTGGATTCTTTCTCGTACGTCAGCGGGGCACCAGAGCAAACCATGGCCAGGTCGGCCTGTGGGATGACGATATCATCACTGCGAACCGCATTCCGCGTGAGAAAGTGCGCGCCTTGAAGCTCATCAGCCGCGGAGCGTTCGGTGAGGTGTATGCTGGCATCTACAACAACAACCACGTCGCAATCAAGATGCTGCTTCCGAGCACTCGCCGCGATATTCACCTCGTGAACGAGTTTCTGGCTGAAGCAAAATTAACAGCAAGCATGGAGCACCCTCGAATTGTAGCGTGCATTGGCGTCGCGTGGGATTCTCTCTCTGATTTGTGTGTGGTTCTGGAGCTCATGGAAGGCGGCGATCTCCGTACACTACTCGAGAGCTACGAGAGATCAAGCCACCCGGTCGGATTTGACCGTGAAAAAGTGACTATCGCATTGCATGTGTGTCATGCCCTCACATACTTGCATTCCTTGGAGCCTCCAGTGATCCATCGTGACTTGAAATCCCGAAATATTATATTAAACGACATGCACGAAGCCAAATTAACAGATTTTGGGA
The DNA here is from genome assembly GCA_011320135.1 of Phytophthora betacei. Lineage (NCBI taxonomy): Eukaryota > Oomycota > Peronosporomycetes > Peronosporales > Peronosporaceae > Phytophthora > Phytophthora betacei. The sequence goes on from JAANHX010000559.1 coordinate 416,539, forward strand.
TTTCAAGAGAACGACTTGAACGGACAATGACGGCTGGGGTGGGAACATCGCTGTGGATGGCTCCTGAGGTGATGACCGGCGAGAAATACGATGACAAGGCCGACATATTCTCGTTTGGAGTCGTGTTGAGCGAGCTGGACACCCACACCTTACCGTACGCTCAGGCCAGACAGGAGATGCAGAACTCGCATGGACGGCAAATGACGGACGCTACTCTACTGCAAAAAGTGGTCATGGGAACTGTAACGGTAGCGTTTTCAGATGCAGGTCCGAAGTCCATGGCGGATCTTGGCTACAGCTGCGTGTCCGTTGACCCGACCATGAGGCCAAGTGCCGCCGAGGCTCTTTTCAAGCTTCAGGTTCTCATGTCAAAGGAGCTAGTGGACAAACGCTACAGTGTCACGTAGTCAATCATCAATAAGTCATTGAAAGGACAGTTGAAGCGCCAGTGGAAATACTATTACGTCTTCTTTGATTACTGGCAGTTCACCAGCTACAGCTGCAGGGGCTGCAAAGAACAGCGACTGGATTTGAAGCTCCCACGTTACCGGGTTGACGGCGTTGGTCCATTCTCAACTCATAGTCGACGCACTCTGCCGCTCACCAAAAAATACCGAGACTTTTATTTAACGAAACAGGCCCTTACGTGCGGGCCTTTCGGCAATCACACAAAAAAATCGTATCTGCACAGCGTGGTAAGGTGCGCTGCAACGTCGGCTGCCCAGCGCGTTTGCTCTTACTCCCAGAGCACACGCTTCATATCCAGCAGCCCGCGCAGCTAACGGCACGCTCATAAAAACAACTTACTAAAAGAATAGACTTCATCCCTGTCCTTGGTCCGTGTGTGTCCCATTTAAATTGGCACAGACTGCGGGACGCCACTCGCGGGCTTGGACATCTTGCTCGAACGATCCGTCGGGAACGCTGGTCGTTCGCTGTTCATCTTGCGCTTCTCACCCGCTGAAGCTGGAGACGGAGACTGTTGTTGCGGAATTTGTTGCATCGGATAATGCAACTCCGTCGGCATTTGTTGCGGAGGCAACTGATTTATAATCAATTGCGGAAAAGTCGGAGGCAAACGCGAATTCCTCTGCAGTCTCCTCAATCTTCACGAATGCGGCCGAGTGCTGTGCCCAAGACCGAGACAGCGTCCGTGCGTTGAATGGATGGCTCAATGAAGAGCTTACAAAGCCACCTCCTCCATAATATTCCTCAACTATTCGTCATCTGATTCGTCGTAGTCATCGTCTTCTTCTTCTGGCGGAAACTTCTTGTTCTTGTCATGTTTGTTCTTTTCTTCTTCTTTCAATATTTCTTCCTCTAGAGCACGGAGAAGCTCGGTCTCTGCGTCAGGGAGAGATGCTGCGGGTGTCTTCCTCGGAGAGTTGTCTGTGCGTACTCGCTTGGGACATTCGTTGTCTAGCGTCTTCTCCTCAAGAAAGATGCCCGAAGTGCGCTTCTTGTCAGCCATCGATTTGCAATAGTGATTGGTTAAAAAGATCATTTACTGTAATGCTTCCAAACAGGAATATACCATCCTTACAGCATACCCCAAATATGAATATCAACAACAAATGTTTGAATGGCAGTTCGCTAAGGCGGGACTCAGCTGCGACGCAGTCAAACCAGCTACATGTAGTTACTCTACTTAGTCACGTACTGTTCAAATAGCGACGTGAAGTAGTTCGGGTCCGTGATGGCTGCGAAGGGCTCCACTCGCTGTAGGTACTTGCCACGGCTCTTTTCGAAGTCCACCGGAGCACCCGAACGAACGTCGCGGACATCCACAATGTGAGAGTGATGCGCCTCAATGTGGTCGTCGAAAAACACAGTAACGTCGTCATCCTTCTGCAATTTCTCTTCGTCAATCAACAGCAACTTCCCGTACTGACCGTCCTCGGCATGAGCGCTCCACCACTCCCAGTAGTCACGAAGTGCAAGCGTACTAGCGCCCTGCAGCATGTTATCCAGAGTCTCCTGAATCGACTGGAAGCCTCGAATCACCTTCACTTCTGCATCTGACGTAGCGTAAAAGCTGTTGGGAGCACTGGCCCCTTCCTCCACGAGCTTGGACGAAAACGGAACCTTGGTGAGCGTTCCCACAGCCAACGCCGTGCCGTCAGCCTTAAAGCCATCGCGATAGAAAGTGCCGATACGACTTGCACTGGGCTCCAGCTGAAGGCGGAAACGCTCTGGCAACGCGGGTAGACCGACGGGATGTTGTCCGTCCACCAGGAGATCCAGCTCCTTCGCGACCTCCACGATGTCATCGCCAAAGGTGCGGAAAACGAGCTTCACATCCATCTCCTTGTCTGTCACTTTAGGAGACGCTAAATATGACAAGAGCTGTAGGAAGGACGGCAACAAGTAGTAGCGTCCTTCACTCCAAGCCTCTTGGAGTCGAGACTTGGGCATCGTCGCAGCCAACTGCTTAGCTGCTTCACGCTGCTCTCCCATAGGGAAATGCAGTTTCTCCATTACCTCTTTAAAGGAATCGCGAACACGTCCACCGGGGGCGCTGTCTCCACCTGTAAAGGCAGATTGTAACGCCGTACGCTTCTTCTTCGCAGCTTTGTTCACTGCCTTAATCTGGTCGATGTCACTGCCCTGAGCTGTTGCCAAGCTCTGATAAGGGTGAGAATCGTCCACGAACTTCTTGTACGTTATGAGTTTGTGTCCACTGGATTCGGCCGCTGGGGGCTCAATAGACGACGCGTCCGAGACACAGATCCACTCGGATGGACTGCTGGGGTTCTCATACCCCCACGTGCACTCGGACAAGAGATAATCCACCGTGTTCTCCATGGTGCGACCACCCGCAGCGTCCGACATGAGGACCGTACGGTTCAGATCGAAGTGCAGCACTACGCTGCGTCGCTTGTTAGCAGCCATGAGGATCGAGGAGAGCGTGGTAGTCGACGAGGGGGATACCTGGTAACCAGGATAAAGTAGTGGTCGACCAGCGAAACTAAACAAGTTTTAGCCAATAAGAAGCAGCTATGTTTGATCTGTAGCCATGTTGTCCATGGCTACCTTATCTTTTGCGGCTACCTTTCTTCCTAGACCTCGACTTCGAAGCAGCTTTCTTCTTCTTGGGAGTGTTCTCTTCTCCATGCTCTTCTTCTCCTGTTTCTTCAGCTTCATCGTTCTCTTTTTCATGCTCATCATCAACTGCCAGCAAGGCCTCGCCTCCACTATGATCTTCCTCATCCCCAGTGTCCACAACAGCAGCAGCAGCGGCTGCAGCTCGTCGCTTCTGTTGACGTGAGCTCGTTCTCGTGGCAGGCAGCACAGGACGCCGTCGACGCGCTGGTGTTCGCTTTGTTGGCGTCTTCGCCGACTTTGAACGCCCACGAGACTTGGAGTCCGCTTCAGACGCAGAAGCGTCGTGACTCTCTGAGCCACTCACGTCTTCGCTCGCAGACACGGAAGCTCCACGTGTGCGTTTGCGCGGGTTGTGAGACGACGGCGACGGGGCTGCAGAGCCAGGACCGTCACTGCTGATACTCGTTCGCGTTCGGATCCTTGTTGACGCCCGAGCTGGCGTAAGCGGTGGAGGACCCGAAGCCTCTTCATAAAGGGCCTTGCTACTCGAGTCCTGACTGTCAGCAGTCTCTGCTTGACCGTCCTTCTGTTCTGCTGTAAGTGTCTCGGTATCTTTGTCCTTTTCATCCTCTTTAACGTCGCTTTTCTTCTCATCTTCCTCTATAAGAACAGCAGCTTGTTGCTCGTCTTTGCGAGCAGCTTCCTCCTTACGAGCAGCCGCTTCGTCCTCTGCATCGCGAATCTTCTGCAACAAAATGGCTTCTTTCTTGACACTAGCTTTACGCAGCGTCTCGGTCAGAGTCCTAGCGAAATGCAGCAATTCCACGCCTTTGCGTCTCGCTTCCGGTTGCTCGCGCTGCTCCGCGTCCGTCACCACGTGCTGGCAGAAGAGATACACCTGCTCTGCGAACTGTGCCCAATCACACACCGCTCCACGTGCCACTCGGTCCTGTATCTTCTCCAGATCCACCTGGTCCTCGTCCTCCTTCCCTCGGGTCGAGAACATGGCAGGGTTTACGGCCTTACTCTTCGCCACCGACACGATCTTGGACAGCACATCCAGCAGCATGCTCTTCCTCAGAGCCTTCAGACTCGCCAGCGCAGCCTCCGCTTCTTCTTTCTCGGGGTTCTTCTCCTCGACAGGCTTCTCTTCTTGACCCTTCTCGTCATTGTCCACCTCGTGCTCCGTAGTCTTCGCTTCAACCTTCTCTTCATTTTTATCTTCTTTCTCTTCAGTCATTTCCACATGCTTTGCCTCAGCGACTGTCTCTTCCATCACCACATCAGCTTTCTCTTTCTCGACCTTCTCGTGCTCCTTCTCCACTTGTTTCTCTTCCGCTTTCTTTACTTTATTCACAGTGACAGTCACAGCTGCAACATCTGCTCTGGGTGAGGGCGTGGGCGTACCATCACTTGCAGACTGCGAGGCGTCGCCCTCGTCTGGATCCTCGAACCTCCTCCTGGGTCGCGTCCGGGGTCTCCTCCTCTGGCCTCGCACTCGCTGCAGCGCGGAATGAACGGGTATCTTCACGTCCTCGTCTTCTTTTTTGCGTGCTGCCTCCTCCTCTCGCCTTCTGGCGGCCTCGAACTGGTCAACGAGCGCCGCTAACTCCGTGGAGATGGCGGATGCTGCAGGCGTCCAAACTGCTAATAGCGGCGCAAATCGAGGCTCTGGGAGCGGCGCCTCGCCTGCTGCGACAGCTACTGCGAGTGCTGGGAGGTTGGCGTCCTTTTCCCCAGCGCGGAGAGCGGCGACTTCGACCTGAAGGTACGCAATGGCCTCATCCAGCTGCGGTAGCGCTACTTCAGCCTCCATCATAGCGTTTGTTCGACTAGAAGTTTGTAGGAATCAATCGAGTTGCAGAATAAAGGAATGGATTGCGAGATGAGGGTGAATCTTGGGGATTTCAAAATTGAGCAGCAAAATACATTAAAAAAAAACTAGTCTGGGGACTGTTTTCACATTATCTCTTTCGACAAGATAATCTGAAGCTTGAAAAGAGCTTCAGCGGCACTTGGCCTCATGGACGGGTCGGCCGACACGCAAGCGCAGCCAAGATCCACCTAAACTTTGGGTCTGCATCGGAAAACACTACCGTTGCAGTTCCCATGGCCATGTTGAAGAAGGAGGATCCGGACCAGGATCTGGTGTGCGCCGTCAGCTGCGAACTGTAGGAGTGAATCACTCCTACACTCTCATCAGTGATGGTCAGTTAAGTTAGTGGCTGGTAATTGCGGATACAATCTCACTCTATCTTTTGCGTACTTACCCTCAGAAGCGCGTGGCGCGATTGTAACGGGGTACGTAGCCCTAAGTGTACCCTGGCTACATGAAGTGTGACACTTCACACTTCAGGAGTATGACACGTCATACTCCGGGATATTTGGTACAAGGTACCAAGGTCGTTCAAAGCCAACCATTGGTTAAATGACATTGCATTTCTATAGGTAACTATTGTACTCGTCAATGAACGTTGGACCAGATTATTTTAACATGCCATTTGAAAAGGCGAAACTTCTCGAGCTGGCACCAAAATAGAACAAGGAGTCTACGTAAATGTTCCTTAGCATCTCGTGCATCTAGTGAGCTATTTGCGTCCTTACTAACATGTCTGAGCCAAGCACCTCGCAGCAAGAGCTGGCACCAGGCCAGAAGGATTACGTAGTACGGTGCTTAGACTTCATGTTCAAAGCTAAGAAAGATGGCCTCTTCAGAGGGCAGCGAACCCGAGACCTGGTCGCTGAGTGTCTACAGATAGCACACGGCACTGTTACGACTGTGACGAGCACCTACAGAGCCGACAATGAGACCAAGTTTGAGGGCACATCAGCCATTTAGCGGTGAATGTTCCTTATCAGCTATTTAACGTTAACCTCCATTATTTGATATGTGAAATCAACGCAGAAGGAAGCGTGATTACGACCCAGCAGAGCGAAGAATAAGGTGCCTGTTTAAATAAATATTAGTTTTTTTTCCTTGCACTCAAATCGTTACAATCGTAATCGGATTTGCTGCTGTTCAGTTGCGTACTTTCTTGTACTTTCTTGCGCAAATCCATGTGGTTTGGGGAATTGCCCAATCAAATGACCGCCTCAAAGACAACCCGTTTCCCGTAAATCTGGGGCATCTGGAAAGAGTTTAAAAATAGTCTTGTAGCGCAAAAACGACTGCGAATCAGCTAATTCTGACCACATTTTTGAAATCTACGCCCGATTTTACCCCTTATATCTAACTGTTGCTATAGGATTTGGGTTGCTGAATCCTCATAACAGATGGCTACATTTTGGTCCAAGGACTTGTGACGAGTACAATAATAGTTTGTATTAAACCCAAACTTAACCTACCTATAAATATACTCAGTTTACAATCTACCTTATTTAGGTCACTTCGCTCTCTTTAATTAAAGAGGGGACATGTGAACTGCCGTTCACTGAGAGTTTGTATACTCTCGGAAGATAACTTCCTCTAGCGCAAGGTGCTGTGTGACCCCGTCACACTTTGTAGCACTAGTAGTCAATCCACGCCACCACGGGTAGACTACCTGAACCTCTCCGAAGTTCGTTGCCATGGATAGGAACGACTTCTCCCATATGAACGACTCTCAGTTCGAGTCGGTTCGGAAGATGGCAGGCATCTTCGGGATGGAGGCCCTGCAGAGCCTGGTGATATCAACACCGGCTGAGCAGCTCGTGCGCGTCAATGCATTCGACGCGTACGAGCAGGGCCTCATCGCGCATGTGCGGGAGAACCTGCAGGCTCCGGCGGCGGAAGCAAATCCGCCTCACCCGAAGCCAATACGGCTGAAGGTTAAGCCATATGAAGGGAAGGAAGGCGAGAACCTTCACTTCTGGGTCCAAGAAGTAGAGCTCGCGATGGACGCGGCTCTGATCTCGACCGAGCAACTGCGTGTTGCTTTTGCACTCTCCATGCAGCGGGGCTGCCGTAGCTTTAGCGTCAGAGGAAGACGTTCGACTCAAAGAGTCACTAATACTAAGTTCCTTATCCAAAGGACACTTACAGCCCAAGACCAGGGCTCAAAGTTAATACCTTAACTTTTATGCTTCAAAACCAGAAGTGTTTTATTTACTATTATTGCGGCCAAGCCGCCTAGGGGTAAACGTATCTGTTTAACTATCTAGCATAGTTAAACGTAATCAAATGCATGATGTGTGGCTTTCGGCCAACGTACTGAGAGACCTTGTTAACTCTCCAACTTATGTACTGAGAGTTTGTTAACTCTCCAGGTACTTCGTACCCCTGTGTGTTCCACACCATGTAACCCCGTTACACTCTCCCCCACTAAGATGAGTACATTCCGTTCTCGAAACTCTCGTCAGCGAGGTCACGTCTTGTTAAGACGGCGGAGGTTACTACACCTCACACCAGCGTTGTACAGCTCCGTGAGGTCACAAACGCCTACGCATCGCTGATGCCCAACTTCTCGTCGTCGGTCCACGGCCCAACGCTCCAAGCGCAGCGCGCATCTTGCTCTCAAGCGGTCTCAGACCTACGCTCGCGCTCCGCGCCTACTCCAAGAGCTGCAAACCGCTTAGAGCAATGCTCTTGACTCATTCGAGTCGTCGACAACAGCTCAGCGGTTGAACACTCGCTTCGCAAGCGATAGGTCGGTGGCTCGAACCCACTAGGGCACAGCCCTCTCGTTCCATGAACGATTGTTACTCTGACAAGGAATTGTCTGGGCGCTTACGCGCCAGGCTGCATCGATACTCACTCGATGGCGGCCTGCTGTACTACAGCACCGACTCTGAGGATAACCCTCGTGTAGTCGTTCCTCATGATGAGGATCTAAAGTATCGAATCCTCTATGAGGTTCACGATACGCCCATGGGCGGGCACTTAGGTCGGGAGAAGACCTATGGCTCGGTGAGCTCGATGTACTGGTGGCCCAAGATGTATAAGTGGGTCGGCACCTATGTACGCACGTGTAAGACGTGTCAACGGACAAAGTCCGCGCCGAGCACGGCAGCGCCATTGGCGAGTTTGCCTGTCCCCAAGGGATGCTGGCAGTCCATGAGTATGGACTTTGTGTTTGGCCTTCCCAAGGATAAGGCTGGAAACACGGGTATAGTGGTCTTTGTAGACCGATTGAGCAAGATGGCTCATTTAGCGGCAGTGCCGGACACCATTGATGGTGAAGGTACAGCTTTGCTGTTTTTAGACCGAGTCTTTCGCCAACATGGCTTGCCTGAGGCAATTGTCTCGGATCGAGATCCGCGCTTCACCGCAAAGTTATGGACGTCCCTCTTCAGAGTGCTCGGCACTCGTTTGGACATGTCCACAGCAGGCCATCCGCAGACCGTTGGTCAAACCGAAGGCGTGAATCGCGTTGTGGAGGATATCCTCCAAAGCGTATGTGCTGAGGCGCCAAAACGCTGGAGCCAGATGCTCCCACTCGTTGAGCTCGCATTAAATAATGCAGTGCACGCCTCAACAGGCTACACTCCGTTCTATGTGAACGACTTGGTTAACCCTCGCGTCCCACTGACGCCGCCACGCAGTGGCTCAGGGCTTGATGGGGGAGGGATAGCCGAGCGGCTAGCTGATGTCAGCCCTGTTGCGGTTCGCAAGCAAGTCGATGACTTTGTCTCTTTGAGACTGAGCGTAATGCGTCAAGTACGCGACGCTATGGCTGAAAGCCAAGACACGCAGAAGGAACATGCAGATGCCAAGGGCAGAAGCAATGTTGAGAGGTTTGAAGTCGGAGACCAAGTTTTATTAAACGCTAAAAACCTACCTACTCGTGCAGTGTCTGCAGTCTTCAAGACGAAGTTAAGACCTCGGTTCATAGGACCGTTCAAGGTCGTGGCCAGGAAGGGCGTAGCGTATACGCTCAGCCTTCCGAAGAAGATGCGCACGCATCCGGTCTTCTATGTTGGCTTGCTTAAGTCATATCAAGACCCTGCTCAGGTGAGCGCGGAGGCGTTGGCGCCAACGGTGGCTGGGCCACGAACAGCTGCAGGGCGGCAGGTGACAGGGCCACGGGAGGCTGAACGACAGCAAGTGTTGGACCCACAGCAGGCTGATCAACAGCATGTGGCAGAGCCACAGGTCGCGAAGCAAAGTGCTCGAGCTGCAGGAGCAAGGCATGCTGAGCGTTCAGCCGAGCGACTGGACGCTCAAGGTCCGAGACCTGGTTGTGAGTCAACAGTGGTGACTCTAACCTATCCACAAGGTGGATCATTTCTTCGAGGTAGATCGATGGGCGATGAACGTGAGCGTTCGCGTCGTGGACGCCGGCGTCGTATGGACGCAGACGCCGTTCCGGCAAGTGCTGACTCTCCCCGCGAGAACCCAGCTGAGGCAAGGCCTCCTCCCGCTCTGCTCGACGAGCATGGTGAGCCCCACTATCACGTGGAACGCCTTGTGGCGCGGTGTAGACGCCAGGGTCGTACCCAGTACTTGACGAAGTGGAGGGGTTACCCTCACTCACAGAGCTCATGGGAGTTTGAGATTATCCTCCGGCAAGGTTGCCCTGACGCCGTGGCCGCTTACGACCGGGCACATCCTGTGCCGAAGCGCCACCATGGCGTGCGACAGCGTCGCCAGGCGCTGGGCGCCTCCCACTAGAGTGGGGAGCGAACAGGTCAGTAGTTGAGCTCAGGCTCTGACCAGTGGCTGCAGCAGCCAGCTCGTACGTATGAGCGGTGCTCGCAGCGGGAGCAGGAGGTGGAGAGACCTCGTGGTGTTAGAGACATGGTCCCGAAGGAAGCAGGTGCTTCGTGTTGTGCTGAACAAGGTTCAGGCACAAGCGTCTCGATAGACGCGTAGTTGTTTTGAAACAACTTGCTCGATGAGCATGATTCAAATGTGGATGCGCTGTAACAGCGAAAGTGGTGTCCCGGACGGGGATCGAACCACTGGCCTTTGGCTTGACAGGCCGGAGCTCCACCATTGAGCTATAAGGGCGATGCCCGTACGCCAGTCCGAGAACGGACTACTCATGGTATGAGAGGGCTGCGCCCGGGTGGATTTGAACCACCGACCTGTGGCTTCCAAAGCCAACGCTCGACCACTGAGCTGAAAGGGCGTTGCCCTTAAGCTTGTCCATTCAAGGACATCAGTTCATGGAACGAGAGGGCTGTGCCCTGGTGGGTTCGAACCCCCGACCTGTGGCTTCCAAAACCAACGCTCGACCACTGAGCTAAAAGCGGATTGCTCATAAGCTTGTCCAAGCGTGGACAATCGTTCATGGAACGACAGGGCTGTGCCCTGGTGGGTTCGAACCACCGACCTGTGGCTCTCAAAGCCAACGCTCAACCATTGAGCTAAAAGGGTGTTGCCCTTAAGCTTGTTCAAGCGTGACTTTTAAACTCTTTGCTCCCAAGAGCCCGTAGCAGCGCTACGCACATGTCGTCTTGTGCATACGCTCCGCGTATCAAGTCAGGCACTGACGACGTCACTGTCGTGACATGTGCTAACTCGTAGTCCGGCCTGCGCGAGAGCGCATCGGCCACTACATTAAGCCGCCCCGGCTTGTACTTCACCTCGAAGTTATACTCGGCAAAGAAGGAAAGCCATCTTGCCATTCTCTGAGAGAGATGAGGCGACTGTGTCACAGTGCGTAACGACGCATGATCAGTAAAGATCACAAAAGGCTTAGAGCCTAGCAGGTGTACCCTGAATTTGACTAGAGCATACTTCATTGCAAGTAGCTCTTTGTCATGAACTGGATAGTTCTTCTCTGCAGCTTTGAGCTGGCGAGATTCAAACGCGATCACGCGTTCACGCCCTTCGGCGTCTGCTTGTAGTAAAGCACAACCGATTGCAAAATCGGAGGCGTCACAGACGACGCTAAACGGACTATCCGGGTCCGGTAACGCAAGGATCGGAGCCTGGAGAAGGCTCTCCTTCACAGCCTCAAAGGCTCCGTCGTGCTCGACGTTCCAGCACCATGGTGCGTCCTTCTTAAGGAGATCTGATAATGGCCGAGCCATCTCCGCGTAGTTCGCGCTGTACTTGTGCAAGTAATTGGCTAAGCCTAGCCACTTGCGTAAGTCCTTTTGGTTCTTGGGAACCGGCCAGTCCACGATGGCCTTGACTTTGGCAGGATCTGCCCTTAAGCCACGCTTCCCAATGAAGCACCCGAGGAAAGGTATTCCCTCCGCACCAAAGACGCACTTATCCAAGTTGGCATACAGCTTATTAGTGCGCATGCACTCGAGCACCGCTCGCAAGTGGTCAATGTGGTTTTCCACGTCTGACTTTCCGTGCTCAGCACGACTATGGACGAATATATCGTCAAAGTACGTTTGAGCGTACGCCCGGTGGGGCCTAAACAACTGCGTCACAAGACGATTGAACGTTGCTGGTGCGTTCGGCAGCCCCTGGGGCATCACCAGCCACTCTTAGAGAATACCGCTCGGAGTACTCACCGCTGTCAGCGGAATGTCGCTCGCTCTCATGAGCAATTGGTAGTAGCCATCGACCAAGTCGAGCGCGCTGTACAACGTACAGCCTACCATGTTGCTTTGCAGAACATCCTTGCGAGGAATCGGCGTTTGCGCCGGGATAGTGGCCGCATTTAGCTTGTTAAAAGCATGAACAATGCGCCACTTGCCGTTCGGCTTTCTGACACAGAACGTGGGTGTCGAGTGCGGAGACTTACTTTCACGCACCATCCCTGCCTCGTGCTTCGCACGGAAGAATGCGTCAATGACGTCACACTGCTCTCTCGGCAAAGGCCATTGCCTTGTTACGCAGTATTTGGTTCCAGGAACCAGGTCAATCTCATGACACACGCCTCGATCCGGAGGCAGGCCCGTCGGTGGGTCTTTCGAGACAACGTCTCCATACTCCTTCACCACCGGGTAGAAGGGATCCGAAGGATCTTTGAGGATCACCGATCCACTTCTTGCGCTCAGCGCCTTCTTGGTGTCCTCTAGGACCGCGTCGTCCACGACGGATGAGGAGTTCAGCTCCTCCTCAGGTCCAAGCAGGACCACCTCGGCTAGCTCGCCTGCCTTTAAGGCTTCGCCAAACTCGGCAATGGACATTTCGTCTAGCACTAGCAGCGCATCTGCAGCGGGAAGAGTGTCAAGGCTGATGTCGCCTTCGATATCCCCCGTCACACCGTTCACGAGTGTGTACAACTGTCCACAGCTATCACGTGGAGCCACGCCGCTCGTCACGTTGGACACCTCGTCCGACGTCGAAGACGTCACAGCCGTCCTGCGGCTTCTTCTCCTCTCCCTCCGCGACCGAGCCCGGCGGGATGAGGGCGGTGTGGCGACATCACCATCACCACCACCGGGTGTAGCAGCACCATCACTCCTCGAAGAGGAGACAGTGTCTCGCAAGACACTCAGCTGAGAGTCAAGAAGCCCTTGACCCTCACACAGTGAACTAGGTTCACTTCACCTGCATCTACTGGGCTGCGCTCATGATGCCTCGACTCGCAGTCGACCGCGACCCTCGGGCCACGCAGCGGTAGGTCATCGAACAGATCCGTACCACTCAGTGGATTACGCGCCACTCCGCGTTCGTCCTCACGAGGACCCAGCAGCTGGTCATTGACCTGACCTGCACCGATCAGCGGTGCCACGCCAGCGTGCCACACCACGTACGCCCTCTGGACAAACAGCAACCTCGTTGCTAACAATTTCTGACACACCAATGTCCAGCACTGCGGCCGCTTCGGCCTCGTACTCGCGCCAAAAGCGCTTCTGCTTCCTAGCGGAGGTGGGTTCATGACTCACCAAATGCGTCACTAGGAGCAGGGTGCGACGCACCCAGCGTTTTCGACTTCCAGGCGATCCATGGCTCATGGCGTTCCAGCCATGCCATGCCAAGGATGATGTCATACCTCGCATCCAGCGCTAAGACCAAACAGCGTTCCACGCTATCGAAGTTCTCAAACTTCACTCCAAGGTCGACAGAGACCTTCGACACAGCTACCAGTGTCCCCGTCGCGAGACGGACAGATATCGTTTCTCTCGTTGGCACTTCCAGTGCCTCAGCATACAGCTGACTCCCTTTCAGGGTGGAGCGACGGGCGTAGTTGCCTGAGGCTCCCGAGTCAATCCAGACTCTCCATGGCTATGCAAAGCCCTTCACGTTCGCTTGAACGACCAGCAAGCCCGCCTTGCACACACTCTTCTCGTAAGAGAGCCCAGCTTTCTTCGGGGGCTGAGCCCCGTTGCCCTCTACCTCCTCGAGGCACAACAGAGCACAGGCGCGGGGCGGCCTACTGGGGAATTGACGCTTCATGACGATGATTCGGAGGGTTGGCTCGCCGGAGCCCCGCGCTTCTTGCGCAGAGGGCAATAGGTCCTCAAGTGCTTAGTGCTATTGCACACAAAGCATCGGCGGATGCCGACACGCTGCTCCGCAGCAAGAAGCTCCGCTTCTTCATCTTCAGCATAGCTGAGATCCATCGGCTCTGTACCGCTCGAAGAGCTTGCGCGCTACCAGCGCTCCAACCAGGTCGCGCCGACCTATAGTTGTGCTCGGCATTCAATGCCACATCCACCGCCTCTTCGAAAGGGTTAGGGTGTACACGGAATACTTCCGTTCGAGCTGCGCTCACACGAAGTCTCTCCATGAACACGGTCACGCTGACCAGTTCAGGAAGAGGGTCCGCCGCCATTCCGGCGATAAGAGTTCTTAACTCTTGGACATAGTCCAATAAATCCTTTTTACCCTGGCGGGTAGCAAGGAGCTTCGACCGGATACGGTACGCCTGATTGGGCGGTGCGAACACGCGCGAAAGCTGTTGCTTCAGCTGATCCCAAGTGAGAAATGCAGCGTCAACAGATGTGCCGCACGTTATTTCCCATTTACGAGCGCGACCGCCAAGCCTGGAGATAGCCAGCGCCACGCGCTGATGCTCAAACTGGAGCAGGGCCGATCCCATGGCCATCTCGACCTCACGAGTCCAGAGAAGGAGATTCTCTCCATCCTTACCCTCGAAGGTTTTTACGCTTACCATGAGCGGTTTCAGTCTCATAGACTCTTCACGCGTCATCGACGCCGCCGCCGTTGCGGCGCTCATCTTCTCTTGGACGTGCTCCAAGAGCGCGTTCTCGTATCGGGAGAACGATTCCAGCCTGGCGGTGGCCGCCTCTGGACCTTGCGATGCAAGATGAGCCACGCCCTCCGAGCCAAGCAAGGACATAAGCTTAGTAAGCGCGTCCTGCTGCGCCGGGGGCAAAATCGCGAAAACGGGGTGTTCCATCCTCGCTGAGGATATAGTCAACCGACCCAGGAGCGGGATTGACTACAAGTGCTACCAAGTGCAGCGGGGCTGCCGTAGCTTTAGCGTCAGAGGAAGACGTTCGACTCAAAGAGTCACTAATACTAAGTTCCTTATCCAAAGGATACTTACAGCCCACGACCAGGGCTCAAAGTTAATACCTTAACTTTTATGCTTCAAAACCAGAAATGTTTTATTTACTATTATTGCGGCCAAGCCGCCTAGGGGTAAATGTATCTCTTTAACTATCTAGCATAGCTAAACGTAATCAAATGCATGATGTGTGGCTTTCAGCCAACGTACTGAGAGACCTTGTTAGCTCTCCAACTTATGTACTGAGTGTTTGTTAGCTATACGGCTACTCCGTACCCCTGTGTGTTTCACACCATGTAACCCCGTTACAGCTAGCCTTAGCTTTGTAGACGGTAGAATTAGTACTGTTGGCGACGAGCACGACACAATTGAAAGCAGTCCGCTCTGCGAAGAGCTGCTCAATTAATTCACGTATGTTTTATGGTTTACGACGCGCGGTAGACATAACTGTTTACTAAAAAAACACAAATTTCCTATCAAAATGTAGTCAAACATGACTGTCAGTAAAAACTGGAGAAAGCCGGTATTAATCTACAACAATAGATTTTTTATGAACACTTTGGATAGACGGTACATGCAATTTCTGGTCTATGTGCGAGCACTTTTCTGAATGTCATAACTAAGGAATTCGGTATGTATGGAAAAAAAATCTATGCGTTCTCACTTTAATAGTAGTTTTTGTAAGTAAAGGCCATCATATACCGAATGTGCATGAATGTGAACGCGTTTCGCGAGCCGTCTTGCCACTTCCGCATGCGTCGGGATATCTCTCATTCTCTACGTTTCTCTTTACTCTCGGCCAGAGTCCATTAAGCGGCGCGTACTCAATAAGCGCCTCGGTTAAGTCTTTCCAGGCTGCACGATCCTGTGCACACAGGCGAACGAGGTACAGGTCCGGGGCACGTGGAAGGCGGTAATCCTGCGGAAAGTGTCTGAACGTCGGCATCTAAGACCGTCGGTAGCGTTAGTCGCTGTCTGTCGTTCCATTTGCCGGTATCACTGGGGTTGAAGAAGGCTGTCATGAAGCGGTATGCTGGAATGCCTGCTGGTCTGCGGAGTATGTGGCCAAATCGGTTCCATCGGCTACAAAGTAAGTGAAATCGGAGTGGCTGGGTCTTGGTGCGGTCGTAGAGCTTGTCATTGGAGATCGTGTCAGGATAGCGTACTCCGACCACTTTGCGAATCTGTTGACGATGGAAACTTTCGAGGCTGTGTAACACGGATTCGGTCAGGGCCCAAGTCCCGCAATTGTAGAGTAGAATCGGCAATACGTAGCAGTTGTAGAGGCGGAGGCGCGTAGTTTCCGAGGTCTTCGATGGCCGGAGCCAAACTTTCCACATGCGGTGGAGTGCGGCGGTGGCTAAATTCTTGCGGTGGGGGACGTCTTCAGCGTCGCCGAGGAGAGAACCTAGTTTGCGCGTATTGCGCCAGTCTTCATCCTTCGCACTTGTGATCCGGTTGGACTGCGCGGTTTGGCTGCGGTGTACGATGTTGTGTTCGGTTTTGGACGTATTCATCTGGAGGGACCATTTGGCCAGAGCGGCAGGGGCTTGAGTCTCGATCAGGGTAGCTGTTTCGGCGCTCTGGCAGACGAAGTCGGCGTCATCGCTGTACACGATCATGTCAGCGAGGCGATTGTGGGGTACGTCGAGTTGGCTGGCTAAGTCTCGTAGAGCTGCTTCTAGGTAAACAACAAAATAACAGGGGAGAGTGAGCCACCTTGGGGAGTACCTGTATTGCTCTCGAACGGTGAGAGCAGGTGATTGCCGAGTCGGAGGGAGAGCTCTGTTTTGCGTAGTAGTAGTCGGATCAGTCGAATTTCGTCGTCATTGAGGATTGTTTTGAGCACAGAAAGAAGTTTGTCGCGGTTGACTGTGTCAAAAGCACGTGAGATGTCGATCCCAAGGATATGGAATCGTTCTTTGTATCTCTGAGCGTGTGCTGCTATCCACCTTTGGGCCCACACGGCATCGGTAGTGCTGCGACAGGGTCTGAATCCGCTTTGGTGCGGGGACAGGAATCGTTCAACCTTGGGGGAGATGCGGCGAAGCACCACCAGAGAGATCGCCTTGCGGATGCTGTTGAGTAGGACGATAGGTCGAAGGCTAGCGCATTGGCCAGCCGGCTTGTTTGGCTTGGGAAGTCCGAGAAGAATTCCGTCGCCCCGAATGTTGTCTCCTGTAGTGAGTCCGTGATTGATGATGTTGGCGAGAGGCAGAGCTAATAGCTCTGGTCCATACTTGGGTAGCTCGACAGGGATGGAGTCTGGGCCCGTTGCGCGTCCATTGCGTAAGCGGCGGAGCGCGCTTTCGAGCTCATATGCGGTGATCGGGTTGTTCAGAGGACGTTTAAGTCCGTCGGCGGCGACAAACGTGCGCATCGGGTCTAAGAACTAGTCTTTGAAGAGTTGCTTGATTAAGGTACCTGTTGCTTGGCGGCTGGGAATATATTTACCTGTAGAGTCACATAACGAGGTTAATGGTGAGCGCTGTCGGAAGAGAGCTCGCGTGGCTTCGAATATTTGAGTCGAGCGATTCGACTGTTCAATGATGGCGGGTTTCTTGTTGATGAATGCTCCAGCGAGAACTTTGCTGCTGTGACGGGGTCACACAGCACCTTGCGCTAGAGGAAGTTATCTTCCGAGAGTATACAAACTCTCAGTGAAAGGCAGTTCACAGGTCCCCTCTTTATTTAAAGAGAGCGAAGTGACCTAAATAAGGTAGATTGTAAACTGAGAATATTTATAGGTAGGTTAAGTTTGGGTTTAATACAAACAATAAGTTACCTATAGAAATGCAATGTCATTTAACCAATGGTTGGCTTTGAATGACCTTGGTACCTTGTACCAAATATCCCGGAGTATGACGTGTCATACTCCTGAAGTGTGAAGTGTCACACTTCATGTAACCAGGGTACACTTAGGGCTACGTACCCCGTTACATCCTCCCCCACTTAGGTTCGGTTTACCGACTAATCAGAGTGAAGAGGTGTTCCTCACAAATTCTCATTCTCAAAGTTGAAAACCATCGACTTGGCCGCGCGAGCGCGGCGGAGGCTCACTTCACAGTTAGAGCCTCGAGCAGCAACCTGTGCGCTCCTCGTCTAGGTCTCCAATTCGACCGTTACCATGCCTCGTGGCACTGCAAAGAGCGGTGCTAAGACACGCTCCAAGCCTGCTGCCGGTAAGATGCAAGCCAAGAGCACCAAGCCTCACGGCAAAGGCTCGGCAATCAAGGAGGCTACTCAGGTGGCCTCCGAGGCGATCGGTTCCTCGGGTGACGCGGCTGTGTACAAGCGGGTAAGCAAGCGCCGCAGTCCGTCGCCCTCATCTTCAGACAATCGTCCGAACCCTCGGTTCGTGGAACGTGAGTTCAACTCGGGCAGTGAGGACGATGCCGAGTCCGAGAGCACTCACGAAGCTCCTGCGGGCTCTGTGGGAGGGCACAGCCCAGTGCCCAGTGAGCACAAAGATGACAGCGTGCAGTCGCTCGCTAGTGATCAAGGTGATCACTGTCCCAGGATTTCTGTGCGCTCTGAGAGTCCGGCCGTCAAGGCTAAGGGCGCTCCCAAAGCCGGTGGCGATGAGGAAGAGAATCCTCGCAAACGTCTCTCGCTTGCCGAGGGTCTTGTGCGTGCTAAGGCCTCTAAAGCCGAAGGCGCCAAGCCCTCAAAGAAGCGTACAGCCTCTAAGTCTCCACTCCGCGAGGAGAAGGAGACTCGTCGCTCCTATCAGAGTATCTTGGACTCCTCGGATGAAGAGGAGGAGAAGGAGGAAGAAGAGGAAGAGGAGGGTGCTATCGTTGAGCCCCGGGAGGTCTCGAATGACCTCGACCAGCAGCAGGAGGAATTTCAAGCTGCCCAGCGTGTGCGTGGGGGTTCGGTGGCGGCACCCGTCAGCCAGGGAGCTGCCATCAACTCAAGAGGGTATTGGCCTCCCGAGGAGAGCTCTGGGGCTGACCTCTTCTTAGAGGTCCTCGTCGCTCCTCGTGGCCTTGTAAGCGGCCACACTTCTAGGGGCATCTATGAACGAGCCCTTGTTCAGAAAGAACAGTTGTTCGTCGACAACTTCGAGGCTGCTCGGTGTGTGCTTCTCGCGCCACACCGCATTCCCCTTAAGGACTTCACGACTTGTCGTAAGAAGCCCGAGACCCGGGGTGGTCTCTATCCTCTTTGGGGATACCCCTGGGTTATGCCCGAGAACTGTCCCACGTGGAGTTCTTGTGAGGACATGTTCTGGGCGTGGGTGGAGACTCTTAAGTACTCACCCACGGGGTTACGGGAACTCCATGAAGATCAGCTGCTGTCCCGCATCCTGGACCAGCGTGATCTTCGTGTGAGGTTTGCCCACTTGATCAGCAAGCGTATGCTGCCAAGGGACATCCTGAAGCGCACGGCTTCTAGCGCTCACGATGAGCGCGGGTACGGTATGTATTCATCGTCCGTACCCCGTTCGGGCAAGAAGCCCCATACTACTTATGAAGCTGCCGCCGCTTCTGTTCCCAGATTGCGACAGCCTTCGGGCAGTCAATCAGGAGCCGTTCAATCGGCTCCCACGAGTTCTCGGAGTGGGCATAACCCCTCCACTTCACGAGGAGCTGTCGCTTACCGCGACGCCGTTGCTCCTGGAGGATCCGCTCCACGTGGAAGTGGATCTCTCCATTCCGGTCAAGCAGGGGCGGAGGTGCCCTCGTACGAGTACGAGTACTCGGCGCCTCCCGAGAGCCACTGTCGTCCGAGTGCTCCGACTGCGGGTCCGACACAGGACCCTGAGGTTGACCGCCTCCGTCAACGTGTCCTCGTGCTTGAGATTGCACTTGGCCTTGGGACTGGCGGTAATGCTGCCGCCCAGGCCGGGAATCAGGGCGAGCTTGCTCGTCTTGCGGGTCGCCTGGACCTGGTGGAGCGAGAGATCGCGAGCCTGCACCGGCGGGTGGATCGCCGGGCCTCTTCGTCCGATCTGGACGGGGCCTTTCGAATGATCCGACGGATCGAGGCTTTGTTGCCACGTCCGGAGCCGCCTGCGGCACACTCCCAGACGTACGCGTATGGTGCGTACCCGGCGTACTCAGCGTACTCGGCGTATGGCGCCGGGGTCCGTTCGTATGGAGCCCCTCCGGCGTACGGTCTTGACCGCAGCCTTGCCGTCCCGACCGAAGCTTGGGTGCCTGCTCCGACGACCTCGTCGACGACTGTGACCGGCCCTCGCTTCGAGGAGCTGGGTCAAGGGGGGTCTGCGAGTCAGCAACCCCCTGCGGGTCAAAGTACCGCTTAAGACGTCCGACATAGAACGTCGGGTGCGTCGTCATTGACTTTGGAAGGTCGATGGTGTACGACGCACCATGTCTGGCCAGGACTGCAAAAGGTCCGATGAAGCGGTGCTTCAGCTTGTTGCTGCCGACAGAGCTGACAGTGTCAAGAGGTAGGTTCCTCGTGTCTAGCAACACTAAGTCCCCAACCTCAAATATACTTAAGTTTCCTCTTCCATGTTTGTCTGAGTACTCCTTTTGTTTATCTTGGGCCGCTGCCATGGCATCGCGGACCCTGCTGACAATGTTCAGCTTGGTATCCATAAAGGATTCCACCTGTTTCTGCAGCGAAACTGGTCTCACATCCGAGACCTGGGAGGAAAGGGCTTTCCGAGCCTCTCCCCCACTTAGAATAGAGGAGTCAGTGTCTCCTCGAAGAGTGAGAGGCACTCTGGGGTGGCGGAAGCCGTTCAAGTAGAACGGCGTGAACCCCGTGGACGCGTGCACCGCGTTGTTGAGCGCAAACTCAACAACTGGAAGCTGCGTCGACCACGTACGTGGTGCTGCCGCGCACACACTGCGCAGAGTGCCCTCGAGCACTCGATTGACGCGCTCTGTTTGGCCGTCTGTCTGCGGATGGTCCGCAGTGGACATCTGCAGACGAGTTCCCAGTAAAGGGAACAGCGTTTTCCAAAACGCAGCAGTGAACCGCGGGTCTCGGTCCGAGACAATCGTCTCCGGGAGACCGTGATAGCGGAACACGCCATCGACGAACAACCTTGCGGTTTGTCCGCCCGTAATAGTGACGGGATCTCGAGCAAGATGTAGAGCAAGATGTACCATCTTGCTCAGCCGACACACGAACACCAAAATTCCGGTGTTGCCGTGTCTGTCGGCGGGAAGCCCAAAGATGAAGTCAAGACTCATCGACTTCCAACAATCAGCCGGTACGGGCAGGCTCTGTAGTGGAGCCGAAGAGTGCCCTGCGGGTTTGACCCGCTGACATGTTTCACATGTCTTGACGTACCGGGCGACCCACATGTACATGTGGGTCCACCAGAAGGACTGAGAGACCGACAGATAGGTCTTCTCGCGGCCCAAGTGGCCGCTGGAGGGCGCGTCATGCGCCTCCGCGAGGATGTCGAACTTCAGATCCTCGTCGTTGGGTACGACCACCCGTGGAGGATCAGTGGGCTCCACCCGATAATAGAGGAGGCCCTTCTTCAACTCATATCGGTGGAGCCGTGAGCGCTGTCGCGACGAGAGCCAGTCGGACTTCGCGCTCGTTCCGGCTATAAGGAACTTGACGATAGGCGCGACAGCCTCATCGTCCCGATACGCCATGCGTATCCGATCATATAGATCCGTTGTCACCCGCGTGATGTGGGCCAACTCATAGTCGGGACGCCGAGAGAGGGCGTCCGCAAGCACGTTGAGCTTGCCCGGCTTGTATTCGACGCGGAAGTTGTATTCCGCGAAGAAGGACAGCCACCTCGCCATCCTTTGGGAGAGGTGAGGCGAGTTAGTCGCCGTCCTCAAGGACGCGTGGTCTGTGTAGATCACAAAGAGCCTAGAGCCCAGAAGGTGAACACGGAACTTCACAAGGGCATATTTAATTGCCAGGAGCTCCTTGTCATGGACAGGGTAGTTCCGCTCGGCGGCTTTGAGCTGCCTGGACTGGAACGAGATGACTTGTTCCTGTCCAACCGTGTCGGCCTGCAGCAATGCACATCCGATGGCGTAATCGGAGGCATCGCAGACGACGCTAAACGGCTTCGTCTCGTCCGGCAGGGCCAGGACAGGGGCCTCTTGGAGACTGGCCTTGATGCTGCCAAAAGCATCCTGGTGCTCTTGCTCCCAGCGCCAGTCGACGTCCTTCTGAAGGAGGCTCGACAAGAGCTTAGCGAGGCCCGCGTACCCAGCGCTGTACTTGTGAAGGTAGTTGGCCAAGCCCAACCACTTTCGAAGATCCTTCTGGGATCGGGGCGTCGGCCATGCTGCTATAGCCTTGACCTTGTCTGGGTCAGCCCGAACGCCCACGTTGCTTACGAAGCAACCGAGAACTTTGATCTCTGGTGACGCGAAAACGCACTTGTCGATGTTGGTGTAGAGCTTGTTCGCTCGCATCACGTCCAACACTCGACGGAGGTGTCCTAGATGCACCTCCATTGCCGTCTTGCCTCCCTCGGCACGGCTATGGACGAATATGTCGTCGAAGTACGTCTGTACGAAGGTACGCAAAGGGCGGAACAATTGCGTCACCAGGCGATTGAACGTCGCCGGGGCGTTAGACAAGCCCTGCGGCATGACGAGCCACTCCCAAAGCATGCCGCTTGGGGTACTTACCGCGGTGAGCGGGATGTCGCTCTCTCGCATCAGGATTTGGTAGTATCCGTCTACCAAATCCAGCGCACTGTACAGTACGCTCCCGGCCATGTTGTTCAACAACACATCCTTTCGTGGAATTGGTGTTTGGGCCGGCACCGCTGCGTTGTTCAGCTTGTTATAAGCGTGAACCAGACGCCACTTTCCGTTCGGCTTACGGACGCAGAAAGTCGGCGTCGAGTGCGGGGATTTCGACTCCCGCACCATGCCTGCCTTCGCTTTCGCGGCGAAGAAGGCATCAATGACCTCGCACTGTTGGCGCGGGAGAGGCCATTGCCTCGTGACACAGTACTTTGTGCCAGGCACGAGATCAATCTCATGCCGTACACCTCGATCCGGTGGGAGTTGGGTCGGTGGGTGTTTATTCACCACGTCCGCATACTCCGTCACCAAAGGATACACCGGATCCTTGGGGTTCTTGAGAATCTCAGAACCCAAGCGCGCCTGACGCTGCTTGTTCATGTCTTCCAGGACGTTCTCGTCCAAGACAGAGGAGGAGTTCAGCTCCTCCTGAGTGGTCTCAGGTCTCATGAGTACCATCTCAGCAATCTCTCCAGCCTTGAGGTTGGTCAGGAAAGACTCAGCCGTCATTTCCTCGAGGTGCAGTATCTCTGCGACCTCTAGCAACGGTTCCAAGTGGACACCAGATGCCTTGACGGGTAAACCGGTCTCGCCATTGAAGATGTGATAACACTCTTCCACCGGCCTTGTCGGAGGAACCCGGGCCCTGGACTCCGAGTCGCTTGAAGCGACGTCGATCGGAACGAAGTTCGGATCCGACTTGAGGCGGCGGCGGCGTCTTTGTCGACGGCGTCTGTGACGGGGAGCTTTGCTGCCCACGTCTAGGGATGTCGTCACTACGACATCCGAGGCACTCGTGGCCTCGTGTGGTACTGTTGTACCCACACAGGAAGCGTGTTCAACGCCTTCCTCTTCAGTTAAGGTCTGGGCGACCGCGTGTGGCACTGTGTTACCCACACAGGAAGCGTATCCGACGTCTTCCTCTTCAGTTATGGTCTGGGCGACCGTGAGTGAAACTCTGTTACCCACTCTGAACACGCTGTTCTCAGTGTTCATGACAGCTGCAGCTGTCTACGGAACTAAGTTACCCGCCTGTGGACCTAAGTTACCCACTTGGCCAGCGCCTCTTCTGGGCGCGGCCACCATCAAAACATCCTCGGAGTCGTCACATACGTCGACGACTCCCAAGCATCTGCCGGATGCTTTGGTACCCTGGCAGCCCTTGCGGGCGCCCCGGGTCCTGACGGAGGTGGGAACATGACTCACCAATGCTCTGTCGGACTGCGCAGGGCGGCTGGCACCGATTGCCTTGCCGCGCCAGTCGATCCAGGGCTCGTGCTTCTCAAGCCAGGGCATGCCCAGGATCATATCATATGGATCCATATCGAGAACCGTGAGCTGTTCGAGGCTGTCAAAGTCTTCAAACTTGACGGTCAGATCCACTTGGACGTTGGGGACAGTGACGACCTTCCCGTCGGCCAGTCGCACTGACACCGTCCCGTTGCCCTTGCTTTATCTCAAAGCATCGGACAACTTGTTGCTGTTACGAGCAACCGTCTGGCGGCGTGCGAAATTCTTCGACGCCCCAGAGTCAATCAAGATTCTAAAGGGATGATCGTATCCCCGTACACATCCGTGTACTACGAGCAACCCACCGCTGCTCTTCGCCGATTCGAGAGTGCGAAGACTCTCAGGGGCTAAGTCCCCGTGGTACGCGCCACCCGCGCACCCATCACGAAGACTTAGTTCTTCCCCAGTAGGGCGCCCCGCCCCTACTGGTTCCCTGCGTTCCCCTGTCCCCGGGATCATGGCTTCTGCCAGCGACTCTTGAGGACGGGCTTGGGGAAGGACCGTCTGCGGAGTCTTTCCGCGGGGCAGTCGCGCTTGAAGTGGTCCATCTTCCCACAGCCGAAGCAGCGGATGTCACGCTATTCGGCGGACCCGAGTTCCATGGGAACTGGTCCAATAGGCTTGTTCGACCGGGAGCCGACAAGTAACTCCCTGGCCACGCTGAGGCCGGCGTACGCGCCTGGCGATGGCTGTACTCTTCTTGAAGAGCCACTTGAATCGCCTCTTCAAGAGTGCTTGGCTGCACCCGGAACAGCTGAGTGCGTGCGGGGCTCACTCGAAGGCCGTCCATGAACACAGTCATCTTGATGTGTTTATTGAGTGGGTTTCCCACTAGGGACGCCGTGAGCTCCCGTATCTCTTGCACATACTCGTGCAGTTCGCGCCTTCCTTGTTTACACGCGAGGAAGCGCGAACGCTGGCGGTACTCGTAGTTCGCCGGGAGGAACGCGGCTCGGAGCTGTTCGCACAGCTGAGCCCAGGATGTGAAACATCCAGGGGATGTTGCTTCCCGAGTGTACACCCAACTCTTAGCAAGACCGCTAAGGTTGGCGTGTGACGGGGTTACATGGTGTGGAACACACAGGGGTACGAAGTACCTGGAGAGTTAACAAACTCTCAGTACATAAGTTGGAGAGTTAACAAGGTCTCTCAGTACGTTGGCTGAAAGCCACGCGTTATGCATTTGATTACGTTTAACTATGCTAGATAGTTAAAGAGATACATTTACCCCTAGGCGGCTTGGCCGCAATAATAGTAAATAAAACACTTCTGGTTTTGAAGCATTAAAGTTAAGGTATTAACTTTGAGACCTGGTATTGGGCTGTAAGTATCCTTTGGATAAGGAACTTAGTATTAGTGACTCTTTGAGTCGAACGTCTTCCTCTGACGCTAAAGCTACGGCAGCCCCGCTGCACTTGGTAGCACTTGTAGTCAATCCCGCTCCTGAGTCGGTTGACTATATCCTCTGCGAGGATGGAGCACCCCGTGTTCGCGAATTTGCCCCCGGCGCAGCAGGACGCGCTTACTAAGCTTATGTCCTTGCTTGGCCCGGAGGGCGTGGCTCATCTTGCATCGCAAGGTCCAGAGGCGGTCACCGCCAGGCTGGAATCGTTCTCCCGCTACGGGAACGCGCTCTTGGAGCATGTCCAAGAGAAGATGAGCGCCGCAACGGCGGCGGCGTCGATGACGCGTGAAGAGTCTATGAGACTGAAACCGCTCATGGTAAGCGTAAAAACCTTCGAGGGGAAGGATGGAGAGAATCTCCTTCTCTGGACCCGTGAGGTCGAGATGGCCATGGGATCGGCCCTGCTCCAGTTTGAGCATCAGCGCGTGGCGCTGGCTATCTCCAGGCTTGGAGGTCGCGCTCGCGAATGGGCACTAACGTGCGGCATGTCTGTTGACGCTGCATTTCTCACTTGGGATCAGCTGAAGCAACAGCTTTCGCGCGTGTTCGCACCGCCCAATCAGGCGTACCGTATCCGGTCGAAGCTCCTTGCTACCCGCCAGGGTAAAAAGGATTTATTGGACTATGTCCAAGAGTTAAGAACTCTTATCGCCGGAATGGCGGCGGACCCTCTTCCTGAACTGGTCAGCGTGACCGTGTTCATGGAGAGACTTCGTGTGAGCGCAGCTCGAACGGAAGTATTCCGTGTACACCCTAACCCTTTCGAAGAGGCGGTGGATGTGGCATTGAATGCCGAGCACAACTATAGGTCGGCGCGACCTGGTTGGAGCGCTGGTAGCGCGCAAGCTCTTCGAGCGGTACAGAGCCGATGGATCTCAGCTATGCTGAAGATGAAGAAGCGGAGCTTCTTGCTGCGGAGCAGCGTGTCGGCATCCGCCGATGCTTTGTGTGCAATAGCACTAAGCACTTGAGGACCTATTGCCCTCTGCGCAAGAAGCGCGGGGCTCCGGCGAGCCAACCCTCCGAATCATCGTCATGAAGCGTCAATTCCCCAGTAGGCCGCCCCGCGCCTGTGCTCTGTTGTGCCTCGAGGAGGTAGAGGGCAACGGGGCTCAGCCCCCGAAGAAAGCTGGGCTCTCTTACGAGAAGAGTGTGTGCAAGGCGGGCTTGCTGGTCGTTCAAGCGAACGTGAAGGGCTTTGCATAGCCATGGAGAGTCTGGATTGACTCGGGAGCCTCAGGCAACTACGCCCGTCGCTCCACCCTGAAAGGGAGTCAGCTGTATGCTGAGGCACTGGAAGTGCCAACGAGAGAAACGATATCTGTCCGTCTCGCGACTGGGACACTGGTAGCTGTGTCGAAGGTCTCTGTCGACCTTGGAGTGAAGTTTGAGAACTTCGATAGCGTGGAACGCTGTTTGGTCTTAGCGCTGGATGCGAGGTATGACATCATCCTTGGCATGGCATGGCTGGAACGCCATGAGCCATGGATCGCCTGGAAGTCGAAAACGCTGGGTGCGTCGCACCCTGCTCCTAGTGACGCATTTGGTGAGTCATGAACCCACCTCCGCTAGGAAGCAGAAGCGCTTTTGGCGCGAGTACGAGGCCGAAGCGGCCGCAGTGCTGGACATTGGTGTGTCAGAAATTGTTAGCAACGAGGTTGCTGTTTGTCCAGAGGGCGTACGTGGTGTGGCACGCTGGCGTGGCACCGCTGATCGGTGCAGGTCAGGTCAATGATCAGCTGCTGGGTCCTCGTGAGGACGAACGCGGAGTGGCGCGTAATCCACTGAGTGGTACGGATCTGTTCGATGACCTACCGCTGCGTGGCCCGAGGGTCGCGGTCGACTGCGAGTCGAGGCATCATGAGCGCAGCCCAGTAGATGCAGGTGAAGTGAACCTAGTTCACTGTGTGAGGGTCAAGGGCTTCTTGACTCTCAGCTGAGTGTCTTGCGAGACACTGTCTCCTCTTCGAGGAGTGATGGTGCTGCTACACCCAGTGGTGGTGATGGTGATGTCGCCACACCGCCCTCATCCCGCCGGGCTCGGTCGCGGAGGGAGAGGAGAAGAAGCCGCAGGACGGCTGTGACGTCTTCGACGTCGGACGAGGTGTCCAACGTGACGAGCGGCGTGGCTCCACGTGATAGCTGTGGACAGTTGTACACACGCGTGAACGGTGTGACGGGGGATATCGAAGGCGACATCAGCCTTGACACTCTTCCCGCTGCAGATGCGCTGCTAGAGCTAGACGAAATGTGCATTGCCGAGTTTGGCGAAGCCTTGAAGGCAGGCGAGCTAGCCGAGGTGGTCCTGCTGGGACCTGAGGAGGAGTTAACTCCTCATCCGTCGTGGACGACGCGGTCCTAGAGGACACCAAGAAGGCGCTGAGCGCAAGAAGTGGATCGGTGATCCTCAAAGATCCTTCGGATCCCTTCTACCCGGTGGTGAAGGAGTATGGAGACGTTGTCTCGAAAGACCCACCGACGGGCCTGCCTCCGGATCGAGGCGTGTGTCATGAGATTGACCTGGTTCCTGGAACCAAATACTGCGTAACAAGGCAATGGCCTTTGCCGAGAGAACAGTGTGACGTCATTGCCGCATTCTATCGTGCAAACTACGAGGCAGGGATGGTGCGTGAGAGTAAGTCTCCGCACTCGACACCCACGTGCTGTGTCAGAAAGCCGAGCGGCAAGTGGCGTATTGTTCATGCTTTTAACAAGCTAAATGCGGCCACTATCCCGGCGCAAACGCCGATTCCTCGCAAGGATGTTCTGCAGAACAACATGGTAGGCTGTACGCTGTACATCGCGCTCGACTTGGTCGATGGTTACTACCAATTGCTCATGAGAGCGAGCGACATTTCGGACACCATTGATGGTGAAGGTACAGCTTTGCTGTTTTTAGACCGAGTCTTTCGCCAACATGGCTTGCCTGAGGCAATTGTCTCAGATCGAGATCCGCGTTTCACCGCAAAGTTATGGACGTCCCTCTTCAGAGTGCTCGGCACTCGTTTGGACATGTCCACAGCAGGCCATCCGCAGACCGTTGGTCAAACCGAAGGCGTGAATCGCGTTGTGGAGGATATCCTCCAAAGCGTATGTGCTGAGGCGCCAAAACGCTGGAGCCAGATGCTCCCACTCGTTGAGCTCGCATTAAATAATGCAGTGCACGCCTCAACAGGCTACACTCCGTTCTATGTGAACGACTTGGTTAACCCTCGCGTCCCACTGACGCCGCCACGCAGTGGCTCAGGGCTTGATGGGGGAGGGATAGCCGAGCGGCTAGCTGATGTCAGCCCTGTTGCGGTTCGCAAGCAAGTCGATGACTTTGTCTCTTTGAGACTGAGCGTAATGCGTCAAGTACGCGACGCTATGGCTGAAAGCCAAGACACGCAGAAGGAACATGCAGATGCCAAGGGCAGAAGCAATGTTGAGAGGTTTGAAGTCGGAGACCAAGTTTTATTAAACGCTAAAAACCTACCTACTCGTGCAGTGTCTGCAGTCTTCAAGACGAAGTTAAGACCTCGGTTCATAGGACCGTTCAAGGTCGTGGCCAGGAAGGGCGTAGCGTATACGCTCAGCCTTCCGAAGAAGATGCGCACGCATCCGGTCTTCTATGTTGGTTTGCTTAAGTCATATCAAGACCCTGCTCAGGTGAGCGCGGAGGCGTTGGCGCCAACGGTGGCTGGGCCACGAACAGCTGCAGGGCGGCAGGTGACAGGGCCACGGGAGGCTGAACGACAGCAAGTGTTGGACCCACAGCAGGCTGATCAACAGCATGTGGCAGAGCCACAGGTCGCGAAGCAAAGTGCTCGAGCTGCAGGAGCAAGGCATGCTGAGCGTTCAGCCGAGCGACTGGACGCTCAAGGTCCGAGACCTGGTTGTGAGTCAACAGTGGTGACTCTAACCTATCCACAAGGTGGATCATTTCTTCGAGGTAGATCGATGGGCGATGAACGTGAGCGTTCGCGTCGTGGACGCCGGCGTCGTATGGACGCAGACGCCGTTCCGGCAAGTGCTGACTCTCCCCGCGAGAACCCAGCTGAGGCAAGGCCTCCTCCCGCTCTGCTCGACGAGCATGGTGAGCCCCACTATCACGTGGAACGCCTTGTGGCGCGGTGTAGACGCCAGGGTCGTACCCAGTACTTGACGAAGTGGAGGGGTTACCCTCACTCACAGAGCTCATGGGAGTTTGAGATTATCCTCCGGCAAGGTTGCCCTGACGCCGTGGCCGCTTACGACCGGGCACATCCTGTGCCGAAGCGCCACCATGGCGTGCGACAGCGTCGCCAGGCGCTGGGCGCCTCCCACTAGAATGGGGAGCGAACAGGTCAGTAGTTGAGCTCAGGCTCTGACCAGTGGCTGCAGCAGCCAGCTCGTACGTATGAGCGGTGCTCGCAGCGGGAGCAGGAGGTGGAGAGACCTCGTGGTGTTAGGGACATGGTCCCGAAGGAAGCAGGTGCTTCGTGTTGTGCTGAACAAGGTTCAGGCACAAGCGTCTCGATAGACGCGTAGTTGTTTTGAAACAACTTGCTCGATGAGCATGATTCAAATGTGGATGCGCTGTAACAGCGAAAGTGGTGTCCCGGACGGGGATCGAACCACTGGCCTTTGGCTTGACAGGCCGGAGCTCCACCATTGAGCTATAAGGGCGATGCCCGTACGCCAGTCCGAGAACGGACTACTCATGGTATGAGAGGGCTGCGCCCGGGTGGATTTGAACCACCGACCTGTGGCTTCCAAAGCCAACGCTCGACCACTGAGCTGAAAGGGCGTTGCCCTTAAGCTTGTCCATTCAAGGACATCAGTTCATGGAACGAGAGGGCTGTGCCCTGGTGGGTTCGAGCCACCGACCTGTGGCTTTCAAAGCCAACGCTCAACCATTGAGCTAAAAGGGTGTTGCCCTTAAGCTTGTCTAAGTGTGGACAATCGTTCATGGAACGAGAGGGCGACGCCCTGGTGGGATCGAACCACCGACCTATCGCTTGTGAATCGAGTGTTCAACCGCTGAGCAGTTGTCGACGACTTGGATGAGTCACGAGCATAGCTCTAAGCGGTTTGCAGCTCTTGGAGTAGGCGCGGAGCGCAAGCGTAGGTCTGAGACCGCTTGAGAGCAAGATGCGCGCTGCGCTTGCAACATTGGGCCGTGGGCCGACTTCGAGAAGTTGGACATCAACGATGCGTAGGCGTTTGTGACCTCACGGAGCTGTACAACGCTGGTGTGAGGTGTAGTATCTCCGCTTTCTTAACAAGACGTGACCTCGCTGAGGAAAGTTTCGAGAACGAAATGTTCTCATCTTAGTAGGGGGGGGGGAGTGTAACGAGTTTACATGGTGTGGAACACACAAGGGTACGAAGTAGCCGGAGAGTTAACAAACTCTCCGTACATAAGTTGGAGAGCTAACAAGGTCTCTCAGTACGTTGGCCGAAAGCCACACATCATGCATTTGATTAGGTTTTACTATGCTAGATAGTTAAACAGATACATTTACCCCTAGGCGGCTTGGCCGCAATAATAGTAAATAAAACACTTCTGGTTTTGAAGCATAAAAGTTAAGGTATTAACTTTGAGCCCTGGTCGTGGGCTGTAAGTATCCTTTGGATAAGGAACTTAGTATTAGTGACTCTTTGAGTCGAACGTCTTCCTCTGACGCTAAAGCTACGGCAGCCCCGCTGCATCTTGTCTCTCTTTGCACTTCTTACCTAATTGTGATGCCTCGAATCGTTTCACTCCCGAAGCTTCCGCTGAACACAGTAAAGATACATTGATGACCTGCACAATTGCTGTCTCAAAACACGGCTGGTGTACAATGTTAGCTGTGGCCTTCAGATGTTCTCCCATAACAGGATAGTCAGCTACAAGTGCGTCAAAGAGCACTTGCACCTCGGCCATCGTCGACAGATGCTTTTAACCTTCTTCATATGCTCGAAGAGGTCAAATATTTCCCTGTGCTTCGCGCCAGTCCGGATAAGCTCTTCCACAGCTTCCACCTTTTTATCTCAGCTCGGATTCGGATATACCGTTGCACCATGGGATACGTGGACGACCAGCGAGTCACGTTCCGCTTTACACGAAGAAGTTCTCTTTGTTTTCTAAGCTCAGAGTAGTTGTTTTCGTGGCGTAGCTCGACCATAAGGCCGTTCACTTCGGAGAGCAACGACTCATGCGGGGCCAGGTACTTACTCACAGCGAGGTTGAGTCGGTGGTTTGCACACCCAACAAGTGGAACGCCCAAGTTGTTCGCAACTGACAGGTTAGTGCTGCAGTTGTCGCCCACCAGGAAGCCCACCATGTCCTTTGTCTTGTCATAAACGTCGATGATGTTTTCAAACCGTTGTACATGTGCGTCTACTGTCTGATATCCATCTGGCAGAGGGGGCAGGCCCAGGCGAGGCACGCGAAGCTAACCATCTGCTTCGTAAACGTAAAAGGCGCGACATAGTGCACTCTAGCGTGTGACCACCAATCAAACATGAGGCCGAAGAGCGTTCCCAATTCCTTCACAAGCTTGTGACCGACTTTAATTGCCAGTCCTTCAAGACACTTCTTCACAGCCTTCACAGTAACAGGCCGTAGCTTGCTCATGGCTCTTGTGAGAGCGCCTTCAACTTCGTGAATTGGCATGTCCCTCATGATAACCCACTGAATCCACTGGGATCGATGACTAACTTCTACAGATACGAAGCCGTATGATTGTAGTGAGCGATCCGAACTGTTCTCGAACGAAGTGTGATACCCCGCATGCTTCGCGTCCAGACGTGACTTGAGATAAGAGAGCTCTGCCCCTCCAGCTTGTTTCCGCTCGTTACCTCAAGTATTGCAGCGAAAAAGCTCTTGACCAAGCGACGTGTATATTAGGCAGCAATTTGCCTGTTTAGGACCATCGTAGTTCGAGAATGAAGTGAAGTTTGAGTTGTGTATCGCGTATTGCAGCTTACCAGGCACTCTCATAGCCGCCGGTTTTATGTTGGCTTGGCGATGGTGTGGTGGACAGCGAACACCATCTCCACGCCAACATGAAACTAAGATCCGATGTCATCGGATCTTATTTTGCCATATTTATTGTCACTAATTGGTCCAATATCAAATTGAACAGTACTGTCAAGGTCAACTACCAATAATAAATCATTAAATTGCAAAACCCAATAATTTATTGAATTGCAATTAGGTTTTTCGATCGCACGAGAAACATCACAGAAAGCAGTGGAAGAAAAGTACTTTTCGACACGATTTCCGATTATTCAAATAGGTGTGAATTAAAAAAGCTTGTGAATAATTATGAAAACTAAATTTGTCTTGTTTCGACAAAAAATGCTGACAACGAATGGGTACGCGTAGTGAAACGACGCGTACTGGAAATCCCTACTGACCTCATCCATGGCATCACTTCCTACTTCACCGTGAAAACAACAACAATAATTTCCTCCGATCTGTCAGCTGAGGAGCAGTTCCATGAGTACGGACCGCTTCCTCTTTGTATACGCGTTAGCACTGGTAGCGGTACTAAGTGCACCCGAACAGGCTCGATCAGACATTGCCACACAACTGTATAAAAACTCGGCCATCACCAAGCCGCCAACTCCGACGAGTCTCAACTCAGCGCTCACAGCTCTCGTAGGGACGGTCGAAAACTTCACACAATTCGAGAACAAACTGCAACGCGCTTTGCTTTGGAGCGCTGGGTGGGTGCAGGCGAGCACTGAATATGCTGATCCAGAGTCAAGCTCGAATGATTCTACCCAGTACGTGCAAGTGTACGTCCATTGCGGCCAGACAATGAGCGACATCTTCCTTTCATCCCAGATATTTGAATCGACGGCATGCGAGCTCACAGTCAAGAACTGCAAAAGCAACGTCATCAGCTTCACAGAGTCGACGTGTGATCCAAGTTACGTTGAAGCCAGAACAGCTTGTGCCATCAACCCTGAGCGTGGAACTAGGGATTTCTCTATTGAGCAGAGGAATGGCCCAATCTGGTCCATAGATGGTCAGATTGACGAGGACTTCGACCCCCAATTGTTCCAGTTTAACAATAGTGGCAGCAGCACGACACTCTACATGCTGGCACAGAAGGGCTCCTGGTCTATGGACGACGACACGTGCCCTAACGGTGCGCAGTTCATAGTTCCGTGTCGACAGGTATCTGTTGACGACAATACCTGGTGCGAGCCTGCAATCGAGGAAGATGTCCGAACATGGGTGAAAACTAGAGAGCTTGCAATTAGTGATGATGCAACTGATTCAACGGGAACAAATGATGCAACAGCGAGTTCAGAAGGACCCAGCAACTCTGCTATTGTCGGGGTTGTATTTTCCATCGTTGCAGTGGCTTTAGTTGTGGGTGGTGTATTAATTTATCGAAGACGTTGCTCTTTAAGGAGACAAGATCAAGGGCTTAAAGGGCAGACTGGGATGTGGGAAGACGATCTCATCAATGCAAACCGCATTCCGCGTGAGAAAGTGCGCGCCTTGAAGCTCATCAGCCGCGGTGCGTTCGGTGAGGTGTTTGCTGGCATCTACAACAACAACCACGTCGCAATCAAGATGCTGCTTCCGAGCACTCGCCGCGATATTCACCTCGTGAACGAGTTTCTGGCTGAAGCAAGATTAACAGCAAGCATGGAACACCCTCGAATTGTAGCGTGTATTGGCGTTGCGTGGGATTCTCTTTCTGACTTGTGTGTGGTTCTGGAGTTCATGTAGGGCGGTGATCTGCGTACACTACTCGAGGGCTACGAGAAATCAAGCCACCCGGTCGGATTTGACCGTGAAAAAGTGACTATCGCATTGCACGTGTGTCATGCCCTCACATACTTGCATTCCTTGGAGCCTCCAGTGATCCATCGTGACTTGAAATCCCGAAATATTATATTAAACGACATGCACGAAGCCAAATTAACAGATTTTGGGATTTCAAGAGAACGACTTGAACGGACAATGACGGCTGGGGTGGGAACTTCGCTGTGGATGGCTCCCGAGGTGATGATAGGTGAAACATACGATGATAAAGCGGATATGCTCTCGTTTGGCGCTGTGCTAAGTGAGCTGGACACCCACACTTTACCGTACGCTCAGGCCAGACAGGAGATGCAGAGCTCGCATGAACGGCAAATGACGGACGCCCATCTACTGCAAAGGGTGGCCTGTTAAAAGGCGACCACCTGGTCAATCGCGCCACGCGCTTCTGAGGGTAAGTACGCAAAAGATAGAGTGAGATTGTATCCGCAATTACCAGCCACTAACTTAACTGATTATCACTCCTACAGTTCGCAGCTGACGGCGCACACCAGATCCTGGTCCGGATCCTCCTTCTTCAACACTCCTCCTCGCCGACGCTGATAAACTGTAGCTCCGGTCTACGGTTCTCGTTACCCCGCGCCAGCGCTCTCGGCTTTCAGTGCAATCCGACGCTGATAAACTGTAGCTCCGGTCTACGGTTCTCGTTACCCCGCGCCAGCGCTCTCGGCTTTCAGTGCAATCCGACTTCGGCTCTGAGCTCCATTAGGCTTGGTGCCTCCACAGCCTTCGTCATCAAGTCCGCGGGCATGCGCCCAGTCTCGCGATACTCCGGCTTCAGCACACCTTTCTTTGCGTAGCTACCTACGAACTTAATCCGCACATCTGTGTGCTTCGCCTTGGCCGACGAGCCCTCTCCATCGAGCTGCTTGAGTGCTGCCTGGCTGTCGCACCTCAACGCCATCGGCGTCACGTGCTCAACCTTCAGTTCGCCCAGCAATTCTCGGACCCCTAGCAGCTCCGTAGCCATCACCGACGCTGCCGTGAACTCTGTCTCCATCGTAGACAAGGACACACCGCCCTGCTTTCTGCAGGTCCAGCCGATCGACATTCCGTCCATCGTTACCAGGCCACCAGTGATCAACTTTGCGACATTTTTATTTATTAATTTTTTTTAATCAAAAAAAATATTTATAAATTAATTTTATATAAATATATAGCATATATAGTAAGTAAATATTTTAAAAATATTTATTTCTTTTATCACATTATGATTTTTCAAGAAATTTTTATCCGTGTACGCTACCACCTCGAGCAACTCGTTCGGCTCTTTATTCCCATGCGAAGACGCAGCGCCTTCGTGCCGGCCAAATACCGCATGATCCTTTTCGCCAACTTCCAGTCGGCAACCGTCGGTCTGTGCGTGCGCCTCGACCTCTTGTGCACCGCAAAGGCCGCGTACAACGCGCAATCCACATCAGGCTACCGACCAAGGACTGAAACTTCTTCACCGTCACCACCTCGTCTCCTCCTGAGACAGGTAAAGCCGCGCCCTCAGACGCTTGAACTTCGTTCCATTTCACTCCGATCGGTGTACGCACGGCGTGCACCTTCTCCATGCTGTGCGCTTTCAACATGTCGATGATCGTCACCTCCTGGTCCAAGTCATAGCCCTCCGACTCCGTGTAGCTCACCCTCATGCCCAAGAACTTACTTGCTTCCCCTAGATCCTTCACGGACAGCACAGCCAGCTCCGGAAAGAACGAGTTCACCTCCTTCTGCTCCGTGCTCGTAACCAACAGGTCGTCCACGTAGACGCCCACAGCCAGCAAAGCCGTCCCTCGTCTCTTAAAGTATAGACACATGTTAGTAAGGCTCTGTTCGAAGCCGATCTCCACCATCTTCTTGTGCAACAACTTGCTCCACAGTCGTCCAGCTTGCTTGAGCCCATAAAGAGCCTTCCTTAGCTCGAGTACCAGTTCACCGTCATCTGTGACGCCGAGCTGTTTCTTCAGCTCCTCTGGGATGGGCATTCCATGGGGCAAGTGGATGTAGATGTCCAACTCGGCCTCCTTGTCCGCCTTCACATAGGCGTTGGGCACGTCCCCGTGCTTGGCCGGGACCCTCCACGTTCTGGCCAGTGCGAATATCCGTTTGACACTGGTCATGTCAATGACCGCCGCGAAGGTGATGCTATAGTTAGCGTCGAATTCCTGTTCGTTCCCACAGGCTACGAATCGCGCTTTCAGGCGCTCGATGGCCCCTTCGGCATCTCTTTGGTTTTAATACCCATTTTTGTGTGAAGTACGCGCACCCCACGGGGCAACCGCACCAGCTTCCACACCCCATTCGCCTCTAGAGCCCTCAGCTGTTTATCCATTGCCTTCGCCCACTGATCCCTGCGACGGCTACGCATAGGCTCGCGATAGCTCCTTGGATCCACCTCCAGCACGTTGTTCACGACATCCTTGTCAGCCTCCTCCTGCTGTGATGATCCGCCCGTCTTCTCAGCCTCTCGCTTGCCTACCGACCGCGTTACATGACGCTCCCGGATCCAGGCCTTCTTCATTATTCTCTTGCTGGACTTGTGAGCGTTACCAGTCGCGACTTCGCCTGTCGTTTTAGCACTGCTCGCGATCACAGCCGCACTTCCCGTACTTGCTCCAGCCCTCAGGACTTCCGCCATCTCCTCGGCATCTGCCGTATCGTCGTGAAGGTACAGCCTCTGCACGTTCTCGTTCTGTTTCTTGTCCAGCGTCTCGATGTTCCTAGCATGTTGTGTGGTGATGACCACCTTGTCCTTCGGCAAGTACACGCGGTACCCCTTGATCTCTTCACCTATCCCCACGATCATTCCCTGCTGCGCACGCTGCGCATAGTTCTGCTTCCTCGGGTCCCTGTAGACCGTGCAGGGCGACCCGAACACGACGATCTCCCCCAACTGGGGTGTCTGCTTCGTCAGCATCTTGATCGGGGACGCGCGACCGGGATTTGAGTTGGTCGGCTCTAGATTCAGTATGTATGCCGCGTACTGCACCGCGTCGCCCCAGTAATTGAGGGGCAGGCCGCACGCAAATATCATGCAGCGCGCCATGCTCATGATCGTCCTATGCATCCGTTCCGCCTTCCCGTTGGAGGCCTAGTTACGCGCCTCGCTGCGCTGACGAGCCACTCCCGTGTTCTTGCAGAACATGTCGACGTTCTGGTACCCGCCGCCCGAGTCTGTGCGCAAGGCGTGGATTCGGCAATCAAACCGTTTCTCAAAAAACGTCAGGAAGTGTTCGAACTGCTTGGCTGCCGCATCCTTTGTCTTCGCCAAGAAGATTCGGCAGTAGTTTGTCTTGTGGTCGACGAAGTTCACGAGGTATCTATTCTGCAGCCTGTCGCGCGGAGTCATGGACCCCTTCAGATCCGAGCAGATGACTCCACCGACTCTGGCGACTGACGAGTGCTCCCCGGTGTCCTTCGAGGACTGCCGGTTCTTCGTTTGTTTGCCTTGAGCGCAGGTCAGCCAGTTGACTCGCTTGTTATCCGACAACGCGATGCCTGTGCTCGGGTCCTTTGCCAGTCTCTCCACCGCAAAGTAGTTCAAGTAGCCGACCGCCTGTGAACTCCACCAAAGTTCCCTCCTGCACGTCCCCACCCGAATCCGTCGTCTCGGCGCCTTTCTGGTCCAGTGCGGCCATGATCACCTCCGAGGGGAGTTCGCGTCTTCGCTCCACTGTACCCGCCACTACCAGCACGATCCGCCGTAACATAACGTCAAATATCACACGACCACTGCTCCGGTCGGCCACCACACGCCGTCCGTTCTTGCGCCCCAGCGTGCAACCCTTCAGGTCAAGCTGACCATACGATATTAGATCGTGCACCACTTCCGCAGCGTAGTACACCTCAGTGAGCTTCACCGTTTGTTTAACGTCACACGCAGTGACGCACAGAGTGACGGATCCCTTCTTTGTGATAATTAGCGAGTCCCCGTTCGGCTGCAAACACTCGGCCTCGCAGTCCTCCACTTCGTCCAATCACGTCGCGTCATTAACTAGGTGTCTACTGGATCCGCTGTCCAGGATCCACGCGCCGTCTGATTCGTCCACCGACTCACTCACCGCCAAGGTGCTGTCGGGCTTCTTCCTGTCCCACCCGACCAACTCGGGGCACACCGCACGCAGGTGGCCCACCTCACCGCACTCGTGACATTTCCTGGTCTCCTGTCGGTGCTCTGCCACCGCACTCCCGACTTCCCTGTCAAGGTTCTTGTGTTTTGCAGGTTCCAGCTCCCAGGACTGCGCGAATTGTGCTAACTCCTCTGCGTGTTGCAAATAACCCGTCCGGTTGCCGCCCACCTTGGCCATCAGTACCGTATGCAAGTCCTCAGGCGCTTACTGCACGATATTGTTCAGAACGAGGTAGTCCGAACCGCCTCCGGTCGCCTCCGAAACGGGCGCCATATACATGAAGTGCTCGGGCCACGACCGTTTACGGCCCTTCGGTGACGTGAAGAGCTTCACGGCTTGAGCTGGCGTGATGGTCGTCTTGAAAGTCTGGAGCAACCGCTCCAAAACGTATTGGAGCGTAGGGAGCTGGTTCCACCAGCTCTCGAACTGCTTGTTGTAATAACGCTCGGCCTTACCCGAGAGATAGTGACCCAGCAAGTCCACCTTCACGTCCTCGGTCCACTATAACCCGCAGGCCGATTCCGCCAGAGCGACTTGCCGTTCGAACCTCCGCTCCCATTCCAAAAATCCAGACCCTAGGCCAACGTATACCTCTGTCCCATCGAAAAGCCTTATCAGCTTCTTCTGGCGCGCATCAGGGTATCAAATGCCGCCGGCGTGCGTCGCCGCTGGAAACATTCCAGCGCCAGCCGGCGGCTGTGCCGCTTGCGGTTGTGGCGCTTGCGGTTGTGGCGCTGGTGCCGGCTGCGCAGCTTGTGCTTTTGCGTCGCCGCGTAGAGGTGCCGCGGATGGGACATCGGCATCCCGTATCCATGCTGCTGCTGCGCCTGCTGTCCAAAGAGCTGCGGCATAGCTGTCGGTCTGCGAAGCGAGGCCGTGAGCGGCGTCTGCGGTGAGTTTACAAGGTAGTCGATGTGCATGGGGTTGCCTCGTCCCAGTCCCGAGTCGAACAAGCTGAAGTTCATGGCTGGCGTCGTTGGCTGGTGGGCGTCGCGCGCACGCTTTCCCTCGTCACCCTCGAGCTGCTTCTCAAGCTTCGACTGCGACTCCTCGAATCGATCCAGCCTCCCAGCGACGCCACGCAGCAGTGCCATTATCTCTGCTGCGTTATCCCCAGCGCCCATTTGGTTTCCGCCGGGGCTGTTGCCGTCACCCCTTTCGTGGGCGGCAGAGGTGCTCTTCTCTTCAGCGACATTCGCCATGCCAGTCTGTGTGTTACCGGCGTCAGGATCTAATGTTGGCGCTGACGCGCCGTCACGAGCAGCCTTGTATGTGGCTGTGTTCATAGGGCTCAAAACTTGTTTAAAGTCGACCACCTGGTCGATCGCTGTGACGGGGTCACACAGCACCTTGCGCTAGAGGAAGTTATCTTCCGAGAGTTTACAAACGCTCAGTGAACGGCAGTTCACAGGTCCCCTCTTTAATTAAAGAGAGCGAAGCGACCTAAATAAGGTAGATTGTAAACTGAGTATATTTATAGGTAGGTTAAGTTTGGGTTTAATACAAACAATAAGTTACCTATAGAAATGCAATGTCATTTAACCAATGGTTGGCTTTGAATGACCTTGGTACCTTGTACCAAATATCCCGGAGTATGACGTGTCATACTCCTGAAGTGTGAAGTGTCACACTTCATGTAACCAGGGTACACTTAGGGCTACGTACCCCGTTACATCCTCCCCCACTTAGGTTCGGTTTACCGACTAATCAGAGTGAAGAGGTGTTCCTCACAAATTCTCATTCTCAAAGTTGAAAACCATCGACTTGGCCGCGCGAGCGCGGCGGAGGCTCACTTCACAGTTAGAGCCTCGAGCAGCAACCTGTGCGCTCTTCGTCTAGGTCCCCACTTCGACCGTTATCATGCCCCGTAGCACTGCAAAGAGCGGTGCTAAGACACGCTCCAAGGCTGCTGCCGGTAAGGCGCAAGCCAAGAGCACTAAGCCTCACGGCAAAGGCTCTGCACTCAAGGAGGCTACTCAGGTGGCCTCCGAGACGATCGGTTCCTCGGATGACGCGGCTGTGGACAAGCGCGCAAACAAGCGACGCAGCCCGTCGCCCTCATCTTCGGACAATCGTCCGAGCCCTCGGTTCATGGAACGGGAGTTCAACTCGGGCAGTGAGGACGATGCCGAGTCCGAGAGCACTCACGAAGCTCCTGCGGGCTCTGTGGGAGGGCACAGCCCAGTGCCCAGTGAGCACAAAGATGACAGCGTGCAGTCGCTCGCTAGTGATCAAGGTGATCACTGTCCCAGGACCTCTGTGCGCTCTCAGAGTCCGGCCGTCAAGGCTAAGGGCGCTCCCGAAGCCGGTGGCGATGAGGAAGAGAATTCTCGCAAACGTCTCTCGCTTGCCGAGGGTCTTGCGCGTGCGAAGGCCTCTAAAGCCGAAGGCGCCAAACCCTCAAAGAAGCGTGCCGCCTCTAAGTCTCCACTCCGCGAGGAGAAGGAGACTCGTCGCTCCTATCGGAGTATCTTCGACTCCTCGGATGAAGAGGAGGAGAAGGAGGAAGAAGAGGAAGAGGAGGGTGCTATCGTTGAGCCCCGGGAGGTCTCGAATGACCTCGACCAGCAGCAGGAGGAATTTCAAGCTGCCCAGCGTGTGCGTGGGGGTTCGGTGGCGGCACCCGTCAGCCAGGGAGCTGCCATCAACTCAAGAGGGTATTGGCCTCCCGAGGAGAGCTCTGGGGCTGACCTCTTCTTAGAGCTTCTTGTTGCTCCTCGTGGCCTTGTAAGCGGCCACACTTCTAGGGGCATCTATGAACGAGCCCTTGTTCAGAAAGAACAGTTGTTCGTCGACAACTTCGAGGCTGCTCGGTGTGTGCTTCTCGCGCCACACCGCATTCCCCTTAAGGACTTCACGACTTGTCGTAAGAAGCCCGAGACCCGGGGTGGTCTCTATCCTCTTTGGGGATACCCCTGGGTTATGCCCGAGAACTGTCCCACGTGGAGTTCTTGTGAGGACATGTTCTGGGCGTGGGTGGAGACTCTTAAGTACTCACCCACGGGGTTACGGGAACTCCATGAAGATCAGCTGCTGTCCCGCGTCCTGGACCAGCGTGATCTTCGTGTGAGGTTTGCCCACTTGATCAGCAAGCGTATGCTGCCAAGGGACATCCTGAAGCGCACGGCTTCTAGCGCTCACGATGAGCGCGGGTACGGTATGTATTCATCGTCCGTACCCCGTTCGGGCAAGAAGCCCCATACTACTTATGAAGCTGCCGCCGCTTCTGTTCCCAGATTGCGACAGCCTTCGGGCAGTCAATCAGGAGCCGTTCAATCGGCTCCCACGAGTTCTCGGAGTGGGCATAACCCCTCCACTTCACGAGGAGCTGTCGCTTACCGCGACGCCGTTGCTCCTGGAGGATCCGCTCCACGTGGAAGTGGATCTCTCCATTCCGGTCAAGCAGGGGCGGAGGTGCCCTCGTACGAGTACGAGTACTCGGCGCCTCCCGAGAGCCACTGTCGTCCGAGTGCTCCGACTGCGGGTCCGACACAGGACCCTGAGGTTGACCGCCTCCGTCAACGTGTCCTCGTGCTTGAGATTGCACTTGGCCTTGGGACTGGCGGTAATGCTGCCGCCCAGGCCGGGAATCAGGGCGAGCTTGCTCGTCTTGCGGGTCGCCTGGACCTGGTGGAGCGAGAGATCGCGAGCCTGCACCGGCGGGTGGATCGCCGGGCCTCTTCGTCCGATCTGGACGGGGCCTTTCGAATGATCCGACGGATCGAGGCTTTGTTGCCACGTCCGGAGCCGCCTGCGGCACACTCCCAGACGTACGCGTATGGTGCGTACCCGGCGTACTCAGCGTACTCGGCGTATGGCGCCGGGGTCCGTTCGTATGGAGCCCCTCCGGCGTACGGTCTTGACCGCAGCCTTGCCGTCCCGACCGAAGCTTGGGTGCCTGCTCCGACGACCTCGTCGACGACTGTGACCGGCCCTCGCTTCGAGGAGCTGGGTCAAGGGGGGTCTGCGAGTCAGCAACCCCCTGCGGGTCAAAGTACCGCTTAAGACGTCCGACATAGAACGTCGGGTGCGTCGTCATTGACTTTGGAAGGTCGATGGTGTACGACGCACCATGTTTGGCCAGGACTGCAAAAGGTCCGATGAAGCGGTGCTTCAGTTTGTTGCTGCCGACAGAGCTGACAGTGTCAAGAGGTAGGTTCCTCGTGTCTAGCAACACTAAGTCCCCAACCTCAAATATACTTAAGTTTCCTCTTCCTTGTTTGTCTGAGTACTCCTTTTGTTTATCTTGGGCCGCTGCCATGGCATCGCGGACCCTGCTGACAATGTTCAGCTTGGTATCCATTAAGGATTCCACCTGTTTCCGCAGCGAAACTGGTCTCACATCCGAGACCTGGGAGGAAAGGGCTTTCCGAGCCTCTCCCCCACTTAGAATAGAGGAGTCAGTGTCTCCTCGAAGAGTGAGAGGCACTCTGGGGTGACGGAAGCCGTTCAAGTAGAAAGGCGTGAACCCCGTGGACGCGTGCACCGCGTTGTTGAGCGCAAACTCAACAACTGGAAGCTGCGTCGACCACGTACGTGGTGCTGCCGCGCACACACTGCGCAGAGTGTCCTCGAGCACTCGATTGACGCGCTCTGTTTGGTCGTCTGTCTGCGGATGGTCCGCAGTGGACATCTGCAGACGAGTTCCCAGTAAAGGGAACAGCGTTTTCCAAAACGCAGCAGTGAACCGCGGGCTCGGTCCGAGACAATCGTCTACGGGAGACCGTGATAGCGGAACACGCCATCGACGAACAACCTTGCGGTTTGCTCGCCCGTAACAGTGACGGGAACTGGAGCAAGTTGTACCATCTTGCTCAGCCGACACACGAACACCAAAATTCCGGTGTTGCCGTGTCCGTCGGCGGGAAGCCCAAAGATGAAGTCAAGACTCATCGACTTCCAGCAATCAGCCGGTACGGACAGGCTCTGTAGTGGAGCCAAAGAGTGCCCTGCGGGTTTGACCCGCTGACATGTTTCACATGTCTTGACGTACCGGGCGACCCACTTGTACATGTGGGTCCACCAGAAGGACTGAGAGACCGACAGAAAGGTCTTCTCGCGGCCCAAGTGGCCGCTGGAGGGCGCGTCATGCGCCTCCGCGAGGATATCGAACTTCAGATCCTCGTCGTTGGGTACGACCACCCGTGGA
Source organism: Phytophthora betacei (assembly GCA_011320135.1). NCBI lineage: Eukaryota > Oomycota > Peronosporomycetes > Peronosporales > Peronosporaceae > Phytophthora > Phytophthora betacei. Next base: position 459,355 of record JAANHX010000559.1, read on the forward strand.
GGATCAGTGGGCTCCACCCGATAATAAAGGAGGCCCTCCTTCAACACATATCGGTGGAGCCGTGAGCGCTGTCGCGGCGAGAGCCAGTCGGACTTCGCGCTCGTTCCGGCTATAAGGAACTTGACGATAGGCGCGACAGCCTCATCGTCCCGATACGCCATGCGTATCCGATCATATAGATCCGTTGTCACCCGCGTGGTGTGGGCCAACTCATAGTCGGGACGCCGAGAGAGGGCGTCCGCAAGCACGTTGAGCTTGCCCGGCTTGTATTCGACGCGGAAGTTGTATTCCGCGAAGAAGGACAGCCACCTCGCCATCCTTTGGGAGAGGTGAGGCGAGTTAGTCGCCGTCCTCAAGGACGCGTGATCTGTGTAGATCACAAAGAGCCTAGAGCCCAGAAGGTGAACACGGAACTTCACAAGGGCATATTTAATTGCCAGGAGCTCCTTGTCGTGGACAGGGTAGCTTCGCTCGGCGGCTTTGAGCTGCCTGGACTGGAACGAGATGACTCGTTCGTGTACAGCCGTGTCGGCCTGCAGCAATTCACATCCGATGGCGTAATCGGAGGCATCGCAGACGACGCTAAACGGCTTCGTCTCGTCCGGCAGGGCCAGCACAGGGGCCTCTTGGAGACTGGCATTGATGCTGTCAAAAGCATCCTGGTGCTCTTGCTCCCAGCGCCAGTCGACGTCCTTCTGAAGGAGCCTCGACAAGGGCTTAGCGAAGCCCGCGTTCCCTGCGCTATACTTGTGAAGGTAGTTGGCCAAGCCCAACCACTTTCGAAGATCCTTCTGGGATCGGGGCGTCGGCCATGCTGCTATGGCCTTGACCTTGTCTGGGTCAGCCCGAACGCCCACGTTGCTTACGAAGCAACCGAGAACTTTAATCTCTGGTGACGCGAAAACACACTTGTCGATGTTGGCGTAGAGCTTGTTCGCTCGCATCACGTCCAACACTCGACGGAGGTGTCCTAGATGCACCTCCATGGCCGTCTTGCCTCCCTCGGCACGGCTATGGACGAAAATGTCGTCGAAGTACGTCTGTACGAAGGTACGCAAAGGGCGGAACAATTGCGTCACCAGGCGATTGAACGTCGCCGGGGCGTTAGACAAGCCCTGCGGAATGACGAGCCACTCCCAAAGCATGCCGCTTGGAGTGCTTACCGCGGTGAGCGGGATGTCACTCTCTCGCATCAGGATTTGGTAGTATCCGTCTACCAAATCCAGCGCACTGTACAGTACGCTCCCGGCCATGTTGTTCAACAACACATCCTTTCGTGGGATCGGTGTTTGGGCCGGCACCGTTGCGTTGTTCAGCTTGTTATAAGCGTGAACCAGACGCCACTTTCCGTTTGGCTTACGGACGCAGAAAGTCGGCGTCGAGTGCGGGGATTTCGACTCCCGCACCATGCCTGCCTTCGCTTTCGCGGCGAAGAAGGCATCAATGACCTCGCACTGTTGGCGCGGGAGAGGCCATTGCCTCGTGACACAGTACTTTGTGCCAGGCACGAGATCAATCTCATGCCGTACACCTCGATCCGGTGGGAGTTGGGTCGGTGGGTGTTTATTCACCACGTCCGCATACCCCGTCACCAAAGGATACACCGGATCCTTGGGGTTCTTGAGAATCTCAGAACCCAAGCGCGCCTGACGCTGCTTGTTCATGTCTTCCAGGACGTTCTCGTCCAAGACAGAGGAGGAGTTCAGCTCCTCCTGAGTGGTCTCAGGTCTCATGAGTACCATCTCAGCAATCTCTCCAGCCTTGAGGTTGGTCAGGAAAGACTCAGCCGTCATTTCCTCGAGGTGCAGTATCTCTGCGACCTCTAGCAACGGTTCCAAGTGGACACCCGATGCCTTGACGGGTAAACCGGTCTCGCCATCGAAGATGTGATAACACACTTCCACCGGCCTTGTCGGAGGAACCCGGGCCCTGGACTCCGAGTCGCTTGAAGCGACGTCGATCGGAACGAAGTTCGGATCCGACTTGAGGCGGCGGCGGCGTCTTTGCCGACGGCGTCTGTGACGGGGAGCTTTGCTGCCCACGTCTAGGGATGTCGTCACTACGACATCCGAGGCACTCGTGGCCTCGTGTGGTACTGTTGTACCCACACAGGAAGCGTGTTCAACGCCTTCCTCTTCAGTTAAGGTCTGGGCGACCGCGTGTGGCACTGTGTTACCCACACAGGAAGCGTGTTCAACGCCTTCCTCTTCAGTTAAGGTCTGGGCGACCGCGTGTGGCACTGTGTTACCCACACAGGAAGCGTGTTCAACGCCTTCCTCTTCAGTTAAGGTCTGGGCGACCGCGTGTGGCACTGTGTTACCCACACAGGAAGCGTATCCGACGTCTTCCTCTTCAGTTATGGTCTGGGCGACCGTGAGTGAAACTCTGTTACCCACTCTGAACACGCTGCTCTCAGTGTTCATGACAGCTGCAGCTGTCTACGGAACTAAGTTACCCGCCTGTGGACCTAAGTTACCCACTTGGCCAGCGCCTCTTCTGGGCGCGGCCACCATCAAAACATCCTCGGAGTCGTCACATACGTCGACGACTCCCAAGCATCTGCCGGATGCTTTGGTACCCTGGCAGCCCTCCCGGGCGCCCCGGGTCCTGACGGAGGTGGGAACATGACTCACCAATGCTCTGTCGGACTGCGCAGGGCGGCTGGCACCGATTGCCTTGCCTCGCCAGTCGATCCAGGGCTCGTGCTTCTCAAGCCAGGGCATGCCCAGGATCATATCATATGGATCCATATCGAGAACAGTGAACTGTTCGAGGCTGTCAGAGTCTTCAAACTTGACAGCCAGATCCACTTGGACGTTGGGGACAGTGACGACCTTCCCGTCGGCCAGTCGTACTGACACCGTCCCGTTGCCCTTGCTTTCTCTCAAAGCATCGGACAACTTGTTGCTGTTGCGAGCAACCGTCTGGCGGCGTGCGAAATTCTTCGACGCCCCAGAATCGATCAAGATTCTAAAGGGATGATCGTATTCCCGTACACATCCGTGTACTACGAGCAACCCGCCGCTGCTCTTCGCCGATTCGAGAGTGCGAAGACTCTCAGGGGCTAAATCCCCGTGGTACGCGCCACCCGCGCACCCATCACGAAGACTTAGTTCTTCCCCAGTAGGGCGCCCCGCCCCTACTGGTTCCCGGCGTTCCCCTGTCCCCGGGATCCTGGCTTCTGCCAGCGACCCTTGAGGACGGGCTTGGGAAAGGACCGTCTGCGGAGTCTTTCCGCGGGACAGTCGCGCTTGAAGTGGCCCATCTTCCCGCAGCCGAAGCAGCGGATGTCACGCTGTTCGGCGGACCTGTGGTGTAGTAGAACACACAAATATCGTCAGATGTGGATTCCTTACACAAACCACAACGAATCGCCGAGTTAGGTCGGCGGTTTGTATGGCCTGCGCAGAGGGTGGTCCCCTCGCGGTCCGGCCCTTCCGGGACAGACGAGTGGCTCGCTTCCACTCGGTTCCGACTAACCAAGTCAGATCACTTCCGAGGCTCCGCCGAGTTTGGTTCGGCTGAGCTCGTTCACAACCCTGTGCCCTCCACCAAAGGATGGACGACGGCGCGCGAGCGCTTTTACAGGTCACCGAGCGCAGAGGCAGCTTAGCTAGAAGTGTTACGGCACCCGGGCTATCCGACGTACCGGCCCGCTGAGTATGCGGGACTTTCTTTCGCGCGTAGCGAGACTTTGTCCTACCCGGACCGACCTAATCTCTTGGCGCTACCAGTCAATACCCTACAAGCTATGCCTCTCGAGTATTGACGGCAGGCATAATCCAGCCCTATGCAGGGACTTACCGGAAAAGTGTACACGTGTCTTGGACTAGGAAAATTCTGCTCTGTTATGTTCTGGGAGCCCTTTCGGCTCCCCCTATTTAATCCTATGCTTCTTATACAAATATCTTGTGAAATGTAGTCGTTTCGGATCTCTACCGACCCTTCAGCTGAGTTCAGGCGACCGTTGAGCTCAGCGGCTATCCGGATAGCATATCCGGACAGATCGCCAAGTACTTACCGTGATCCTTTGCTCCTAAGCTCTGGGTTATCAGACCGAGCCGATTCTTGATCTAAAGTAGGCTGGCGTATGGTCGAATCTGGAAATCTCTACACCACAACTGCCCCGGTTATGATACGAGCCGAGCTGGTGAGTGTCTTAATCCATCATTTGCTTCTGCCACCGTTGGTCCGTACTCGGCTGATGACGTCTCGCGGCTCTCCACCACATTCTTCGGTACGTTCGTTGCTTCTGCTGTCACTCATTTGGTAGCTCCTTACTCCTCGCATGCTACTCCAGCACAACTCGCGGCGCCACCATTCTCCTCCAACGCCTCGTTGAGGTGAAGGCGCGCCAGCTGAGTCGATTCCTGCATACGCTCAGGGTGCTCCACCGCGGCTGAATCGTCAAGGTATCCACATCTTCGCTGGATCTTCAATCGGTGAGCTCGGCTCGGATGACGAGAAAGCGTCTGATGACGACTCGGCGGACCATGGGTTGGGTTCTCCCAATCTCCGAGGCGCGTCTCCGAGTATGTCTCTGTTCGGCACCCCACTCCCCAGTGGAGCGGATCCGCCTCAACCCACTTCAGTCGAGTCGGGTCCTGAGGCACCGGTTCTTCTTCCACCTGGTTCGGCGTCAGTCTCTTTGGCTAGCTCGGCGATGATACTTCTTGCCACGGCTGCGGATGTTGCATCTCCTTCCGCAGTTTCCCAAGGGATGACGTCTGCCACGACGCCACGCCTCCAATTGTCGAGTCCGCCGAGCTCTTCCCAGTTGTCTCCGTCGGGTTCAACTCACTTGGAGTCCGGATCGCCAACTTTTTAGTTTTCTTCTTTTGCCTGGGCGTCCCGTAGGTATCGTTCAGGACTTCATTTCGTAATTATTCAGTATATGTAGTTTCGACACAGTAGCATTCCATCTCAACTCGGCCTGTGTCGTCCGCCGAGTTGGTGTAACATTTGGTGCAATAGCTGTTAATCCTCATCTGCAACTTGCACCATTTGCAGACGGTTTTCGCGCTTCTTCTGTCGTAGATAGTCAAACAGGAGACCTCCGCATGACAAATTCGACAGTGGTTCCCAAGTAGGCTCATCGTAGCCGACCCACTTAACTTTAAACTTCCGTTGTGATCGTGACGTACTCGTGGATAATGGTAGCTCATCGTCGAGAATTGCTTCGACTTCATACTGGTTCGTACTTGGGTCTGGTTCCCAGCTGTCTTCAGGCAGTAATTCTTCGTCAAAGTCAAATCGCTGAGTCTCTTCGAGGTCGGCGATTAGCCTCGTCTTCGGTCTTCCGCCGAGTTCGGTGACTGCCTTCAGGCGTGATACATGGACCACTGGGTAGAACCTATATCCACCCTTGTCAGGTAACTCCAATTCATAGGCGAATTCTTCCACCCTCTTCTTCACCCTGAATGGTCCATGCCATCGGTGGGCTAACTTCTTGGTCAGGCCCGACTTGACTCGCTCCATAAACAACCAGACTTGATCTCCTTCTTTGAACAAGGATTTGGTGGATTCATCGCCTGGTTCTGCAACTTCATCTTCGTCTTCTGCTGTGTTGGGAATGGATCTTTTCTCCTTCTTGCTCGACGCTTCGTTGTGCTCCCGAGCTCGTCGTGCTTTCTCTCGCACTTGGAACTCAGCTGCTAATCGAAGTGCCACTTCTCGTTGTCTGTTCGCTTCTCGGCGCCACTCGACTGCGTCCGCCGAGTTGACTGGGCGTCCCTGTCCGCGTCGTATTGAACTCGTCATAGCCTTGAGTGTAGACTTGGCGTCCCAACCATGCACCAGATAGAAAGGGGTTTCTCGCCGAGTCGAATCTCTTGAGTTGTTGATAGCGTGTACCATCTTCTCGGCGATGTCATCCCAGTCGGCTTGAAGTGGGTATTCCACGTAGACCCGTATAGTCTGAACCATTGTCTTGACTGACCTCTCTTGTTGACCGTTGGCTTGTGGTCGGTAACTCAGCGTAGCTCTTGATCTCGACTGCATCATCTCGGAGAACTTTTGGAATACTTCACTCATAAACCTTGGATCTCGGTCGTGCCGTATCAGAGACGGGGCCCCGAACTGCCTGAAGACGCATTCCTCAAATACTTTGGCCACTTCGAGTGCCCCGGTGTCATTCATAGCCTTAGCGATAACGAACCCCGTGAAGTGGTCCTGGAACAGCAGCAGTGCAGTATTGCCCCGCTGAGTTCGAGGAAGGGGAATCACGAAATCCATTGACACGACCTGGAATGGATGGTCTGACACCACATTTCCCGGCGAGTAACCTCTCAACTGTGGCTTGCTCTTACTGGTATTGCAGTCCTCGCAGGCCCTAACATGTTTCACCACGTCGGCGTACAGACCAATCCAGTAGTAGTCGGCCTTGACTCGGTGATAAGTTCTGACGATGCCTTGATGCCCTCCTTCGATCGAGTTGTGGCAGTTATGAAGTATTTCGTCGACCATGGTTGACGGAATCACCAATCTCAATGAGAGGTTCGGTTCGCCGAGTTCGCCCAGTCGGCGGGCTTCATCTCGGCGGTATAACAGGCCGTCTTCGCTGAGTACAAAGACTTCTGCGACTTTGCCGGCATTCTGAGCTCGACGGTGTGTAAGGTCCTCAAATTCACCTCTCAGGTACGCCTTCAGATCGGCCCACCTGAGTTCTTTATCTTGTGCCTTCGCGATTCGTCGTCTCCGCTCAGTCTGTACCGTCACTGGATCAATGTCGTTGGCACTCTGAGCTGTCTGGGCTGACTCCATCTGCGACTCTGTTTCGACATTCGGGGTCGTGTGGTTAATCCGCCGAGTCGATGCCCTGCTGACTTGTTCGAATTCATCTCCACTGCTTTCAAACACAGATCCTCTTGGATTTATTGACACGGCTTCGTGATCCTGACTTCCTCCTCTTGCTCTAGCCGAGTCTTCATCCAGCTCGTCCTCAAAGTGAACTCGGCGTACTCGGCTACGAGTGACTGCCGTGACAATCGGTGTTTCCGCTGGGTTGTCTGTGGCGTACAGTTCTTCGGCTACTCGGTTAATCATTCTCAGCTCTGCTTTCCTATCCGTCCCGAGAATTACTCGTCCAGCTTTAGCTTCCAGTGCTTCTGTAGCGAGAGAATCAGCCGCTGCGTTATAGTGTCGTGCTATGTGTCGATACCGGACCGAGTTGAGTTGCTTCGTGAGATCCTTGTGTCGAGCTAGCTCCACTTGCAACGTTTCCTTCTTGCATGCTATCACCCCCATGGATTGCTGGATTGCAAGCCGGGAGTCACCCACGATAATCAGATCGGTTATCCCTCGGTCAATCGCCGCCAAGACTCCATTGTTCATGCCGGTGTACTCGGCGATGTTGACTGTGGTGGACGACAGGTACGCACTCGCAGCAATCTCAATGTCCCAATTCGGAAGGCGCCACAGTATCCACGAACAACTGCCATACCCGCCGTATTTAGCCGTCTTCGCTGAGCCATCAAATGACAGCACGCATACTGCAAAGTCAGCTGGTATTCGGGCATATAGCAGCGCTGGGTCCATTCGAACTGTCGCCGAGTTCTTGAAAGGAGGCGCCAGGTGCTTCAAGGAATCGTCGAGTCCGATAAACGGGGTTATCGACGCCTGGAGCAACTGGGCGAAGTCTACATCTCGCTCACGTACTCGCTTCACCTTCAAATCGTAGTGCGACAACATAACTGCGAAACTGACGGCGCGACCGTACAGCGACTTTGACTTAAACACCCACTCCAGCGTGGAGAAACGGGTGTAGACGTGAAGCGTCTTTCCCGCCAAGAGAGTGTAGCACACTTTCAGCAATTGTAACAGCGCGACTACCTCTTTCTCAGCGGGATGATAGCCGAGTTCATTCTCCTTTAGTACGCGTCCGCAGAAGCGAACTGGGTGCAGCTTGTCGTCGTGCGGTTGCATCAATGTACTGCTTAGTGCCCACTCATTGGCGTACAACATTATATGGACTTCTTTCGCCGAGTCGAAATGACGCAGAATTGGAGCTTCTGCTACCCGTCTTTTGAGCTCGGCGAATGACGCTTTCGCTGACGCCAAGTCACCCCCAGGGCCAAAGTCCGTATCTTTGAGCTGATATAGTACTGCTCCGTAAACAGCCAAGTTCTGGATGAATCGGCCGTAATAGTTGAGGGCACCGAGGAAAGCTTGCATCCCCTTCTTCGATTTCGTGAAGGCGAGCTCGGCGATCGCGGCTATCTTCTTCGCATCAGCGCGTATGCCACTCGGCGTAATCTCGTGCGATAGGAAATCAACCTTGGGTTGGACAAAGATACTCTTGGTAAAGCTGATGCTAATTCGACATTCTGTGAACCGGACTAGTAATCGGTCGAGTGTCTCCAAGCAGACGTCGAACGTCTCCCCTCCAAAACAGATATCATCGACAAACGACCTCCGCTTGAACACCGGAATCAAGGAGGACTGGTCTGGTTCTCCATTAGCAAACATGTCGCCGTCCGGTCCGTTGACCAGGTCTTGGATCGGATCGCAGTCAGCTTGTGATTGGTGGTCAGCTTCAAACTTCGTCAGCTGACTCTGCGTTGAATCGCTGACTCCGCCGAGCTCAACCCGCCGAGTTCCCGACTCGGCTTCAGCAACAGCCATTCGTTCGGCAAACAGCTGCCATCCTCCCTTTGGTTGAACGTATCCCCATAGAGCGTTGTCGATCAGTCGCTGGTAAATCATAGGCGCATTCTTCAATCCAAATGGCATTCGTAACCATTCAAAGTGTCCAAGTGCACAGACGAACGCTGAGATCTGCCGAGCTCGACGAGTCATCAAGACTGCCCAGAATCCACTCGCAGCATCGAGCGAGCAAAACCACAAGTAACTTTCTAATTCGGTAAGCAGGTCATCAACCAGTGGCATAGCGTATTCCATCGGCGTCGCAACCGCATTAACCAGTTTATAGTCAATGCATAGCCGAATATCCACACCATTTTTCTTGAGCACTATCACCACTGGCGAGGCCCAAGGGCTGCCCGAGAATGATATCAACCCAGCTCGAAGCAGCCCCTTCAACAACTCGTAAAGTTTGCTCAAGTGGCGGAGAGGTATCCGCCGAGCTCGCTGCTTAATGGGTGCGTGTCCTTGAACGTCGATGTCGCACAATGCTCCGTACGCTGGAGGCGGCAGGGCATTACCACTTGAAATCATTATCCCTTCGTGCTTTTGTAGCTCTGCCACCAATTTAGCCGACTGCGCTGGCGTATGACTACTCGACTTGACGTTTGCAGCGCCATAGTCGAGTTCGGTAGGTTCAACTTCAGTGAGGTCGGGAAGGAAGGCCAGCTCGTGAGCGTAGTCCGTCAATTCCAGATCTGTTCCACTACGCTCAAAGGCGTTGGTCGTACCATCGTCAACATCATCCTCTTGCTCGTCTTCGGTCGCGGCGATAGCCAAGTAGTGTTGTCTTAGAGTTTCCGTTGGGTCTCTCGTTGAGTTGCACTCGTCATCTTCAGCTTGTCCTATGCCGTAGTCAATTCCGCCGGGGTCGAACACCGTCGCCGCTGAGTTCGTCACTCCGACCTCAGCTATAGTACCTTCCAACAGTGATACCTCTGGTAATTCATGGTTGTCGGCTGCGTCGGGGCCCGTATTCGCTGAGTTCACTGCGATGGTCGATCTGACTCCTGCGTTTTCAAACTTGACTCCGAGGTAGATGGTATCATCGTCACGCTGTCTAACCACTTCCGGACTGGTCGTAGTCTCCATAGTCTCCAACGCTGAGTTCGCCGTAGCTGGGTCGTCGGTCGGCTTTTTTCCTTCGGGCAGTAATACCTCCCGACTATCATAGTCGTTGGTCGCGTCGGAGTGATCAACCGCTGAGTTGGTTGTGACGGCAGAACTAACTTCCGTGCATGCAACCGCGTCCTCGGTATAGCTGACATCATGACAATATGTTGTGGCCACGTCCGAGGCACTCTCAGTGTTTAGATCTGCTGACGCCGAGTCCACTGCCCCCGACTGGATAATGCAGGCTTCCGGTGTACCCATCGCTGAGTTCACCACGGCTGCAGAACTTGGTCTAATGACTCCAAACTTGGCTCGGTTGTCAGCAACGGGCTGGGCGTCACTTAGGGCGTGTTCCGAGCGTTCTTCAAGATCTCCTTCCGTTATAGCTGAGTCTTCAGTCGCCGACACGTCGTCCTTGGCCCTTACTTCACTTGTTCCTTCAACCGCTGAGTTCGTGTTGACGTCAGAAATGGCGCCATCGTCTTCAAACTTGGACAGCTGATAGGAGACATCTTGGCCATCGTGTAGCACTGGCGTACGATCCGCTCGGACGTCTTCCAGCTTGAGCGCTGAGTTTATAGCCGGGTCACCCCTTGTCACCCCTGAAGTCGATATGACGTCTGCGTTACCGCGACGCCTCTCGTAGTCGCCGGCTTCAGTATCAGCTCGATCCTTCTCCAGCGTTCAGCGCATGTTAATTCTGGTCCACTTTCCACTGGAGAAGGTCGTCTTTCCACCGCCGTCGGAGTTGGGTATTTTCGTCTTTCCACAGCTGGCGGCTGGTGTGACAACCAGTCTTCGTACAGTCGTTGTTCTTTCTGCAGCAAATCTTTATCCATCGCCGACTCAAAGGCCAATATCTGCCAGTCACGGTACTTCGCCGAGTTCACGCGGACGTATCCCTCATTGGCCAGTACTCCATGTGGTTGCCATTTTATCACATAAAAGTGAGGTGGGCACCAGACTGACGTCTGTCGTACGTTCGTAATCAGGACATGGGTTGGTCTTCCTCGGCGATTAAAAACAACCTTTGGAATCCAACCCTTCGTCCGTCGCACCCACAAGTCATGCGTCGACTCACTGGGTTGTCGCCTGGGCAATTTGAACTCAGCGGTCTTTCGGCTTTCGATCGTTAACCCGTCTGGTGGCCCGCATGGGACATTTGGTCCGAACTCGGTCTTGGTCGACGCATTACTTGATCGGATGAGTGGGATCACCATCTCATCGGGTAGCTTGACCGCCGAGTTGTACAGATCCAGACGGATTCCAGCTGGGATCATGAAGTCGGTGCCGAGAATCAAATCGACTCCGGCATGATGAGGCATTATCCATACTTCAAACTCGTATGCCACTTCCCAGCCGAGTGTCACCTTCACCACTGCTCTTGACGTTGTCACCATCCTGTCTTTACTTATTCCTTGTATGTCTATTCGCTTATCTCGGCTGGCCACTCTCTTGAGACGCAGTTTCCTCGCGAAGTACTCACTGATCGCCGAGACATTTGCTCCGGTATCCAATAATATCTTGGTCCTTCGTTCGTTCACTGCACCCAATACGAGGGCTCTCATTCTAACTCGGCGATCAAACGTCTGTGTTGACCACCATCCCAGCCGTTCTCCCGGAAGCAGCTTCCTGATTCTGGTACGATGCACAGCCTGGTCTGACTGCCGAGCTACACTTGCAATCGCTCGGTTGTTATCATCTAACTCACCGAGCTCACGTTCAATTCCGTCGATTTCACACATCCAATTGCCATCTCCGCTTCTTCCCTCGGGCCGTCCTGCTTCGCCTACGAAGGCAAACAAGAAGTTCGCCTCAACTGCAGGTTCAGCTGACTGTGGCAGCCCGGCATATTCCAACCCAGTCAGTGTTGGCGGGCCGCCGAGTTTAAATCACTCGGCTCGTAAAGGTTTTGCAGGTCTTCTGGCACTTGCGACTTGTCGACAGAGCTTTTTACGAACGCAGCCAGTTTCTCATATTGACGAAACAGCTCGCACTGGCCGCCTTCATGGACTTGTTTGCAGAATTTGCAGCGTCGTCGACAGTAGTGAGCCGAGTGCCTCATTCTTCCACAAGCTGCACAAGGTCCACGTTGGGTGTTGTCGCGTGATCCATCTCCACGGTTCGACTGTTCTCGTTGGTTGTACGGTCGCGGAGGTCAGTTCGCTGAGTTTCCCCAGCTTCGGTTCGAGCCTTTCTGGTCTCCCGCCGAGTTCTCTCGGCGGTCCGGTGTATTTCCTTTATCATTGGAAACGCCGGCGTCAATGTAGTCGTCGTCTTCCGCTGAGTCGTGTCCTCCGGACTGGTCCTCATCATCCCATTCGTCTTCGGAGTTGTACGGACTCGGCGGGTTCTGATCGATGGGTTCCTCCCCGTCGGAGTCAGCGTCAACGACAGTGACTCGGCGGTCGCGGTTTTCTTCCTTGCGACTGCGCTTCTCATCTCGACGTCCATCTCGGCGTTTATCTCGGCGGCTCTGATCCTTCCGCTTGTCATCTCGGCCTCGTGCGATCACGAGTCGGTCGCGTTGCTTCTTGCGCTTTTCGCCGAGGATCCGACGATTGATTATCTGTTCCACCTTACCGATGTCTTCCAACTGCAAGGGGTACATCTAATCCATCACATCGTCATCACCACAATGTAGCAAGAAGTGTTCGACATGGTCAGCCGCGTCGGCACCACCCTTCTCGTACTGGATCTTGGCTGTCCGAGCATACCCGTTGAGTCGGATCAGGAAATCGCAGATCGGTTCGTTGACTTTACGTCTCGCCGAGTAGTAACGAGTGCGGGCGGATTGGTCGAGCTGTGAGCAATAATAATCCAGGAACGCCTCGCTGAGTAGTTTCCAACGTCGCTGAGTCTTCTTCGGCAGCTGCCTGTACCAACTCTTCGCCGCGCGTCCCAAGCATAGCGAGAAAGGTTCGCACCAGGCACTTTGGGGCATCTTGGTGCTCTTCATCTCGTATATGAAACGCTTGAGCCACTGGAGCGACGCGTCAGAGCGGTAGCGCTTTCCTTCGAACTCGGCGATTTTGTCAAGCGAGGCGTGGGTTCGGACTTCTAGGTACTGCGTCGAGTCCTCCTCAGCCGCGTCAAAGCTCAAGTTTCAGATGTAGTCCTTCACGGTTTCTTCACGGTTACCTCTCACGTCGAAGGTGTCGTCGTCTTCTTCATCCTCCTCGTAAGCCTCAGCCTCATCTGCAGCGTCATACAATTCACGGTAACGACCAACATTCCGCTGCCCACGACTCGGCGCTCGCTGAGTCGGGTTTAGCTTCATTGGAGTCAGCATGTGGGAGTCTTCGAAGTACGGAGTCCCTTGCGTAGCGCGGAACACTTCACGTCTCTTCGTCTCCGGTGTCTTCGGCAAAGGAATCTTGCTCGGGTCCTCGCCGAGTGGTTTGAACTCGGCTACTCGGCTGTACACCTTCTTCGTTCACCAGGGGCCTTCTCCAATCCAAACGCTACTCTCAGCTTCTTCTTCCATTGCCAAAGCTCGGCTCCGCCACGGGTCAAACTCCAGTCGGACAGGATGAGGCTGTTTGGTCGGCTGTTGCACCGATAGCCCATCGCCTTCAACAGCAACACAGTTTCTTCCACCAACTGATTGATGTTGGCTGCACGCACCGGCTGAGTTAACTCGGGACCCAACATCGGCCACTTCGCCTGCGCCATCGCCACAGGCGCGAACATCATCATCCATTCCGATCTCGTTCTCATCTCCTCGCCGAGTCGAGCCAACACTTTATTGGCGCTCGGCGTATCGGCGTTCCTCGTCGCTTTCGGAATAAGGGGCGGACGGTCCCCTTGAGTAACGCCATGTTCTCCTTCATCTTCTTCATCGTCCGCACCTTCGTCGAGCTCGGCGGATAAGTTGCGCTCGACAGGACGTGGGGCTCCCATGCGTCCCACCTGCAGGGTCAACTCTTCCACCTCGCCACGTAGCTCGGCGGTAGTTTTCGTTTCTCCGAGCTCAGCGGTCTCGGCCTTCTCTTCATACTCTCCTTCACTTGCATCTCCGTTCTCGCTCTCCTGGTCTTGGCCATCCTCGTCGAACTGGACGGTTCATCCCACCTCCATCGTCATGGCGATGAGTCGTTGATCCGCCGGGTCCGACCCCGCGAGAGGCGATCCTCCAGCCGTCGCTGGGCTTCCGTCGCTCGGAGTTGTTGATCCCTTGACCATCTTCACTCTTCTCTTTCTCTTCTCTTCCTCTTAACTTGGTTAGCTGGCACCTATAAAAACAAGCACACACTCCTGTTCCCGGGTCGCGGCACCAGTTGTGGTGTAGTAGAACACACAAATATCGTCAGATGTGGATTCCTTACACAAACCACAACGAATCGCCGAGCTAGGTCGGCGGTTTGTATGGCCTGCGCAGAGGGTGGTCCCCTCGCGGTCCGGCCCTTCCGGGACAGACGATAGGCTCGCTTCCACTCGGTTCCGACTAACCAAGTCAGATCACTTCCGAGGCTCCGCCGAGTTTGGTTCGGCTGAGCTCGTTCACAACCCTGTGCCCTCCACCAAAGGATGGACGACGGCGCGCGAGCGCTTTTACAGGTCACCGAGCGCAGAGGCAGCTTAGCTAGAAGTGTTACGGCACCCGGGCTATCCGACGTACCGGCCCGCTGAGTATGCGGGACTTTCTTTCGCGCGTAGCGAGACTTTGTCCTACCCGGACCGACCTAATCTCTTGGCGCTACCAGTCAATACCCTACAAGCTATGCCTCTCGAGTATTGACGGCAGGCATAATCCAGCCCTATGCAGGGACTTACCGGAAAAGTGTACACGTGTCTTGGACTAGGAAAATTCTGCTCTGTTATGTTCTGGGAGCCCTTTCGGCTCCCCCTATTTAATCCTATGCTTCTTATACAAATATCTTGTGAAATGTAGTCGTTTCGGATCTCTACCGACCCTTCAGCTGAGTTCAGGCGACCGTTGAGCTCAGCGGCTATCCGGATAGCATATCCGGACAGATCGCCGAGTACTTACCGTGATCCTTTGCTCCTAAGCTCTGGGTTATCAGACCGAGCCGATTCTTGATCTAAAGTAGGCTGGCGTATGGTCGAATCTGGAAATCTCTACACCACAGACCCGAGTTCCATGGGAACTGGTCCGTTGGGGCTTGTTCGACCGGGAACCGACAAGGAACTCCCAGGCCACGCTGAGGCCGGCGTACGCGCCTGGCGCTGGCTGAACGGCAGCTCACAGGTCCCCTCTTTATTTAAAGAGAGCGAAGTGACCTAAATAAGGTAGATTGTAAACTGAGTATATTTTTAGGTAGGTTAAGTTTGGGTTTAATACAAACTATAAGTTACCTTTAGAAATGCAATGTCGTCTGCTCAAGGACTCCCTTTAAAAATGCCCAACGGCACATCTGCGACGACTCCACAGATCACTAATAAGCACTTGAGGTATATAGTATACGACTTTGAAATGCCGTTGAGTATTCTAGGAGGGTATCATACCGACTAGATTTATCTATTGTATCAGCAATGACATTAAGGGACGGTTGTCTTCGAGGCGGGAGTGAGACCACCAGAGCAACGGTAGCATCAGCTAGCACTAGAAAGATATTTGGTTTTGTATAACGGGGTCGACGTAGAATGTGGTTGAAGTCTGCGCTCGCACGGCATGTCATTGCAGCACTTCAAAGTTTCGTTCACTCCACATCACTTCTTTCAGTTTCGTTAACCTTGGCGTCCTGTCCGATTCATCATCTGCTGAAGCAAATTGTCAAAACTTCTCAGGATCACTGACAGCACGACATTGGCGTGACGTATCAGACCCACAGACGCAACAACGTACAAGTACGTCCTACGCAACGGTGTTCGCAGCCGATTAAAGTGGGATGGCCGGTATATCCATTCAACATCTGATGGCCCATTTTGTGGAAGCTCAGCAATGGATGTACTTGGAAGCGGGTGAGTTTGGGGTGAAGGTGCACCTGAATAACGCAAATGTTTTTGGTACGCCGACGAGACAAAAATATTTATCTTTTTGCGGTCTATCGTACAGTGGTGTATCTCGGTTCACCTAGCTCTGTTTCTAGTCAATACTGTGGCATGATGTTGGTGCAGCGGAGGTCAAAGGTGGTGATACAAATCGCCACCCAGAATTGTGTTTGACGATACCGAGCAGAGGTTGAAGGAGTCACAATGTGACTCACAGAAGCCCCCACTGCTCGACGTTGCGATCTCGACCATGCATATTGTATATCCAGATGTCCGATCGAGTTTAATACGGCGGACCTGATGGTAATTCAGAACTCGGACTTGAAAACGTGTTCGTCTGAGCTCTCTCAACGGCTCGGAAAAGGTTAGGATACAACGGCAGTCTTTCCACAACGTCCAGCAAATAAACTCTGGGCGTGTGTGTCTATATTTGCCGTCATTGTGATGCCAAAAGCGGTCGGCTCGACTGTTGTGTTCGCGTTCTGATCGGGTCGGGTCGCCTCACTTCTTCAGCGCACGTTCAGTCTGGCGATAAGGCGAGAAACCAGGCGTTCTTTAGGTTCACCCGTAAGGCGTAGAGAGCACAGGTGGAGGAGAGAGCAGAAGGTTACGGAGCTGCTGCAAGCGCACGCGCACATTTCAATTCGACTCCAAGCACCAGCTTTTCCCGCTTAACAGATCCGTCCACTAACGTCGAGCAATGGCAGATGGTGCCCCCTTCAACTTGAGCGCCAATGAAAAGGCTTCGACGCGTCTCAAGTGCGATGACGAAGAGCTTTTGATGGCGCAGACCGAGGCTGAAGCAGTTCCAGGCGTCGACTTTGACTCACTGTCGAGTATCTCGTTGGATGAGTGGGAGACTGGTATTGGACGACACAAACACAGCAAGCACGAGAACCTTCGAGTGTTCTCACGACAGCGCAACCCCGACACGACAGAAGTTCTTGTCATGGGGGAGCTACAATGTAGTGTGGCCGAAGCTGCAGCGCTGCTCTGCTGTCTTGAAGAAGCAGATTTTAATGCGAATATGAAGAGAATCCACGGACATTCGTTTGAGTGCGGCTCTGTCATTCGCAGCTTTTCTTCGAGCAAAAGCGACAATCAGGATGAAGAGCTGACACCGTATCGATTGCTGAAAACCGCGAGCTTCAAGCACTCACGCCTAGCCGTACTGGATTATGACGAGCGGTGGTGCTTCCTTGAGGACTTTGAGCCTGTGACGCAGGAGCGCTTTACACTCTCGCAACGATCGGTTCGACCTGATGCGTTGCCTCCAGAGGTGCGTCCACCAGCTGAACTTGCTCGCCGTAATGGCTTAGGATTCTCGCGTTCCAGCAAGCAAACGCATCAACTACAGAGTCTGTCATTGGGATACTCAGTCGAAGCGATCAATGACCGTCAACCTGCTGCAGTTCGCTTCTTGTTTTACGGCTGCAGCTCGGATGAACGCGAGAGCTCAGACGTCGCACAAAGGCGATTAAAACGGCTAGCGCGCAACATTCTCACGGTACCAGAGCTAATGCGTCGACGACAAATAAGTGCGAAAGGTTCCGAATCGCAGGAAATTGACAGACTATCGTTAAAGAACTCGCCTTCTGCATCGCAGTGTGTGGGGTGCGCTCGCAAGTTCCACAAACTGCTACCTATCAAGAAGACGCGCTGTTATCTATGTGCTCAGTTCGTGTGCTGGCGTTGCTGGGCGCGTCAGCCTCTCGATACCATAAACGGCAGGAAGATCTCGGTTCTCGTATGCCCTCACTGCTTGGTCACGATCCGGAACTGTAATCACGCACGTCTAGTATTCTCCAGTCGTGGAAGCGGCAGCAGCGCCAGTACATCAAGTCACGGGTCTGGAGGCGAAATCTATCGTAGTACACGCATCCAACCTGACGTTGACGATGCACTCGAACCAGGCCAAGCCGTAGTGTCATACCTCGCAGATATTCTAAGCGACGATAGCAAAGCGTCCCAATCGGACGCAAGTATGGACTCGAATAAGGCCAGGAAGACCCACACTGCTGCAAAAGTACTACAGGAACTGACATCTGTGCTCGACGAAGGAATCAACCGTGTGATGGCGCATTGCTTCTGGGATTCCGACAACAGCGGGGCTCTCATATCCGATCTGACGCCCAGTATGCCGGCAGCACTACTCAAACTACAGTCCCAGTTCTCAAGAGAACTGCTACCCGTAGAGGCGTGCAGTCTCTCTCAAGCCGTGACTCCGATCTACCCTCTCGGTTCGTCACCACGGACGCCCAGGGGTCCAATACCTCCAAACGAGGCACATCGACTGGAAGCTATCACACAAGATCAACTTCTTACGGCTAGGGGTTCCGACGAACTAGGTCTCATCTGCGAGTTAGCTACACAGGAACTGTCGTGCCTGGCCTCGTTGGTGACCATCGTAGGTAAATCGCTGCTGCATGTCCTCGCCAGCAGCTCCCCAGCCTTCCAAAACGCCGAAGTGCCTCGAGAACAGACGCTTTGCCAGTATCTACTGATGGGGGACCGACCCATGCTTCTTCAACATCCCGAGAACGACGTCCGCTTCTGCAAGATACCGCTACTTATCGACAACAACATCCAGTTCTACGCGGGCTTCCCCATTTTCAGTCGCGACGGGTTATAGGTGGTAGGTTCGCTGTGCTGTCTTGACGTTCGTCCGCGGGAGATGACTCAGTCGCAGTACTCGACACTACTGCACCTCACGCGGACCGCATCCAGTATCATCAACAAGAAATGCACCAAACCACCAGGTCTCAACAAGTAGGTTGACCCGTTGTAATTTATGAAATTTCTCTCAGACCCGAATTTTGACAAATTTATAACTTGTCGGAGCAAACTCATTTTGAGAAATATTTAATGAAATCTTAGTAACGAAGTCCATCCCCGAATAAGCGTAGGGCTTAGACGGGGCACATTTTATATACTTTCAGAGGTAATATGGCAGATTCGTTCAGAGCACGCCTTTTCAAATATCATTTGGAGCAGATATTGCAGGGTACACAAAATTTGGAGCTTCTGTATGAGACAAAAGTTTTCTTGGTAAAATACCGATACAAAGTCAGTCACTTGAAAGTTGAGAGGACGATTCTGTCATCACATTCTGAAAGTCTTTCTGTATCCTGAAAGGAGCTCTTGTAGTACGAGAGTCGTACATGTGCTGGTCCAGTACTGCTGGTATTGGTAGAACTTGTTTGGTTGGTGCTGAACCTGTTCGACCTGCTAAGGACTCAGCACATTCCGCTGTCGGAATTACAGGCGTCGAATACGAACGAAGCGTTAGGAATTACAGCTGTCTGGAGTGACTCAGCCTGTCTGAACTCGCCAAGCTGACTCAGCCAGGCGAGTTTCGACGCTGCAGCATGGAATTCGAACGAGTTCTGTAGCGTGCCTCTTGAGAACATGACAGTATTCTTGAATGCTGCGTGTCGATGTATCAAGATACTTGCTGTACCACTTAGAGGTGGAAAAGAAAAGCGTAAACACCAAATCAACAGAAGCGATATTTAAACATTTAATTGAACGATGTACTGGTTTTGGGCGACAAAGTCAGCAAATATACTTTCCAACTGTGATAACCCCTATAATAGGATTTTTCACGGCTGGAAAGTATGTTTGACTGGACAATCAGATCAAATCTTGGCGTCCCGTTTTTTTTTTTTCAACTCAAACCTTCATTAAAAAGTGGAGGTTGCAAGCCACCAGCGAAGATTAGCTATGATTGGTGGAAAACCATACCAGAAGGTTTGATTTGAATACCGGTACATGTTTTATTAATAATACATGTTTTTA
Organism: Phytophthora betacei; assembly: GCA_011320135.1. NCBI lineage: Eukaryota > Oomycota > Peronosporomycetes > Peronosporales > Peronosporaceae > Phytophthora > Phytophthora betacei. The sequence goes on from JAANHX010000559.1 coordinate 478,861, forward strand.
AAAGTTCCAGCTTCACTTTTTTGCACAGTTTTGGCCCTCACAGTTGACCGACTTAATTGGTTGACCAAACATTCTTTTTCCGACCCTAATATTAAATGACTTTTTTACGGTACAGCGATACAGGCTGAAACACAATCTGATCTTTTCTTCGCGGTCGATTGTACATTCTTCAATTTGTAGGGTACTGATCTCTGTTTGAGTAGGATCATTGAGGACCCAAGGACTGAGGTGTGTCCAGCGTCCAGATTACTCCAGACGAAGGTCCACTCCTCGTTTATGTGGGCCACTTAGTGGCACCAAAGAGAGTGCTAAGCGATGTGCTGTAGCGCTCTCGCGAAAAGTGTCCCGAAATGTCGTCACCGGTTGTTGTACGGCGCGCGCACTTGAAGTGCCTCGCCATGATGTCGAGGAAACTTTGCTGGGACTGCAGCCCGGGGTGACAATTTTCCAGCGTTTTACAAAGGGCCAATCAACGGCAAAACCAAAATAAAAAACGTTTCAGGTGAGTTGGGCTCATTCGACGATTTGTTTCTAAAACGTCCAACAAAACGCTCTTTTTCTCCTCTCAAATGTAGTACCCACTCGTACTAGCTTTCGCCATTTGGGAAGTCCAAACTTCCCGTCGACTGTTGTGTTCGCGTTCGGCTCTCGTCGTTCCGCTTCTTTAGCGCAGCGATATGACAAGCAGAATCCCCATGCAGGACCAAGGGAGCTCTCTCTTACAGCGTCGGGTGAAATGAGTGCACGTGCACTTTTCAAATCGCCAAACACACAACATCACTTTTCTTTTAACAGCGTCCAAACTCTTTTGTCAAGTCATGAATACAGCAATTCCACCAGACGGTGCCCACTTCAAGCAGTCCGTCAATGAGCACGCGACTGCCAGTGCCAAAGCTTCCACTTGCCAATCCGACAGCGACGATAGAAACACTACAACCGAGGTCAGCGGCGACAGCGGTAGCACCGCAGATATCCACCACATCGCCCCAACATCCTCCCATTCGCGTCGAGATCTCGAGGGTCTGCTTTGGGCTCGCACTCAGAAAGTTGCTACTCTCGGGATCGACTTTGACAGTTTAGCCAACTTGTCGTTGGATCAATGGGAACCGCATCATCACAGTCGCAGTCACCAGGAAGGTTTCCACACATATTCCCGTCGTCTTTCACCTTCCAACCCCACGGCGACTGAAGTGTTGGTCACGGGGGAGTTGGAGTGCAGTTTGGCGGAAGCTGCAGCGCTGCTTCGATGTCCTGGAGAATTCGATTTCAACTACGCGATGAGCAGCATGTACGACCGTTCGTTTCAGCGCGGGTCGGTCGTCCACAGCTTCAATTCGTTAAAAAATGGGACCCCCGTCACCTCTGCGGACTGTAAGTTCCTCGGTCGATACCGGTGCGTTAAGACTGCAAACTTCACTCGGCCGCGCTTCGCTGTGTTCGATAACGACGAGCGCTGGTGTTTCCTCGAGGAATTCGCTCCGTCCAGACGAGGTCCAGCGTCGTCCGTGACTGGGTTCACGCTCTCCCAACGGTCACTGCAGCCGGAGGCTCTTCCACGAGCTGTACGTCCACCAATCGAGCTCGTTCGACACAGTCGCGGCCTTGGCTTCAGACGTTCCAACAAGAGCATTCACCAGGTTCTAGGTCTGTCGCTAGGTTGCTTGGTAGAAACAATCGAGGAGAGTCGTCCGGCTGCCGTTCGGATCGTGTTCTACGGCTGCTGTTCGGATGAAGAGCACGGAGACTTGAACGTCGCTCGGAGGAGAATGCTGCGCCTCGCACACGGCGTCCTCAAGCTGCCAGCGATCGTGCGTCGTCGTCGGATGAGCGCGCAAGTGCCTGCTGACGTGTGGTCCATCACGAGACTGGCGTCGACAGCTCCAAGTGCTTCACGCTGTGTGGGCTGCTCTCGATCGCTCCGTTGGCGGTTCATGGTCAACAAGAATCGATGTTATCTGTGCGCACACTTGGTCTGTTCTCGTTGCTGGATTCGCCAGCCTCTGGAAGCCACGAACGGCAGAACGATCTCGGTGCTTGTGTGCCCAAACTGCTTGCAAAGCGTCCAGAACTGCAACTACGCGCACCTCGCAGCTTCCTCCATGTCTAGTCACGATCGTGGCAGTAGTTTGAGCACCACCAGTCCTATTTCCGTAATTGCCGGTGCAGATGTCTACTTCCACACGACCCAAGTGTTACCAGACCCCGACGACGCTCCCGAACCAGGTCACGCGGTGGTCACGTACCTTGACGATATTTTCAATGACCCGGTCGATTATTCCTCTGGCTCTTTCGAGTCGCAGTCCACAGCTCTCAACGTGCTGCAGCAGATCGTCACAACACTCGATGAAGGCGTCAGCCGCGTCCTTGAGCATACTTCTGCGAGTACGGAAGCCCTAAACGACCCCGAGTTTGAGATCCCAGTAGCTCTGCAGAGACTACGAAGCCAGTTCCAAAGAGAAGCTCTGCCGCTTGAAGCGTGTGTGCTGTCCAACGCTGTGACTCGAGCATACCCCATCGACACGGCTTGTGGCAGTGCTGGCGTGTCTGTTATACCTGTCGGGCCCATGCCTCCAAACGAAGCGAACCGTATACAAGCGATCATTCAGGAGCAATTACTGCTAGCAAGGAGGTCGAACGAGCTGGTTCTCATCTGCGAGTTAGCCACACGAGAGCTGGACTGCTTGGCCGCACTCGTGACGATTGTAGGGAGCACCACGCAGTTCATTCTCGCCAGCAACTCGCCACTCTTCCAAAACGCCGAGCTGCCTCGAGAACACACAATGTGTCAGCATCTGCTGATGGGCGACAGACCGATGCTCGTCCAGCATCCAGAAGCTGACGTCCGCTTCGGCAACTTAGACCTCGTGGTCGACTATGGTCTCCAGTTTTACGCCGGCTTCCCCATCTTCAGTCGTGACGGTCTCTCAGTAGTCGGATCTCTCTGCTGCCTCGATGTTCGGTCGCAAGACGTGACACAGTCGCAGTACTCCACGCTCTCGCATCTCACCCGAGCAGCATCAGCTATCATCACCAACCAATGTAGCCAAGCCAGCACGCTGCAACTGATCCAGACGCAGCAAGTAAACTAGCTCAGACCTCTCTATACGTCAGTCCAATGTTCAAATGAGTCAGCAACAGAGAATTTTATCTGTAAAGTGCGTTTTGGCGTTCAAAGCGAGTTACTTCTCGCCCAGACAGGACCTTGGTGCTTCTTCCAGCTTGACACTTATCCGACCTGGAGCATGCAGCATCAGAAAGCCTGTTGAACCTTGGTAGTGTTGTCTCCAGCTGCGTAAAAGGAGGTAGACGAGTGAGTTGTTGCTTTTATTACGACAAGCAGTCTTCCAAGAAAGATAAAAAGGGGACGAGCTACCACACGTAAACGGTCCTTCTTCTTCTCTTGCTTGCGTCACTTGCTATTTGACTGCTCTACATCATGCCGCACTATTCGTAGCAAAACATAACAAAAAATTAGTCCAACACCCAACACTAGAGCGATAAAAAGCGAGTTCACGCACGTTGCCGGAGGGAGGGACGTCGTCGTCCAGGAAATCAGCGCGGTATTCTGCCTCAATCGCGCGAACCTCCTCTGCAGCCAGTCCTTGGCTCTTCATGCTCACAGGGATATCATCGGCGGTCCAAAGCACCACAAAGTCGCCCTTCGGGTTTAGCGAGAACTTGTTGGCCAGGAACGAGTCTTCTCCTTTCATCCGCTCGTTCTTAGCGTTCTTGTTTCTCTTGCTGGAATGCACCGTCAACGTCGACTGTGGTCGCATCACATAGGTCGCTGGGAAGCGGAACGTCTGGTCCATCTGACCACGCACGACCCAGCCGCCTAGAGGCACCGGATCGCTACTAGAATTCTTGATCACGAGTCGGTCCTTGTCCAAGTTTATCGCCGCGATTTGCACCGCCGACGCTGAAGACGACGTCGATTCGGTCTGAATAATCGAGCGCTTCACTCGCTTTGACGACGTGCCGTTTGTGGTGTCGCTCTTCCGCTTCCGTCCTTTCGTATTGGGCGTCGCGACAGCCACTCGACTCTCTTCGCGGTCCAAAATGCGTCGGTACTTCATAATCTCCGCATCCAAGGCGATCTTGACGTCCATGAGCTCGTTAAACTCGCGCTCTTTAGCCACTTTCGAGGACCGGAATCTCTCCAGCGTTTCTTCATAAGCCTTGCGGTCTTTAGTCGACTTGGAGCGCACTTCACGATACTCTCGTTCCAGCTGCGCCACCTTCTCTGTAAGCGACTGCCGCGCCTTCAAGCTCTCTTCATAGTCATTAGCCGTGCGGTCCAGCTCCGTCTTGCTGCTCTCCAGCTCTGCTCGCACGTCATCCAGCTGCGTCTGCAGACTTCCCGAGACACTGTCAAAGTGGCTGCGCACTTCCATCTCCATCGACTGCAGTCGATCTTCGGCGTCTTTCTTCCACTGGGCCTGTGCGTCCAGATGTTTCGCTGTCCATTCCCGTCGCAGTTTGGTCATCTCGGCGTCTCTCGTCAAGTCAAAGTCCACGCTCTTCCTGCGCAGCTCCTCCAGTTCCTTTGTTGCATCACTCAGCAGCGCCGCATGAGAGCGCAAGTCGCGCTCCAGTTCCTTCACGCGACGTCTGGCCAAGTTGAGCTGTGTGGTCTGCTCCGAGAGCGTCTCTTTGGCCGACGTGGCATTGGCTTTCTCTCGGTCTAGTTGCACTCGCAGCGTCTCGACCAACACTTTGGCTTCTCCCAGCTCTGTCTGCTGAGCGCGTAGCTTCACCAGCTCCTTGTGTTGCTCCTGTTCGAGTGTCTGCAGCTTTGCATTCTGGTCGATCTCATCGTTCAATTTCCTGTTTAAAAACACGATAAAAGCATAGCACCAGGTGAGTAAAATCGATTAAAACAGTTTTAAACATAATAACAGCAAACACGTACTTGCGAGTCTCCTCCAGTTCCTTTGTCAGTCGCGAGCGTACGCTCTCGAGATCTTGCTGCATGCGCTGCTTGATGGTCTCCAGCTCCCTCTCAACTGCATGTTTGGCTCCTTCCAGCTCGTTCACGCCCAGCACATACATCTCCAGACGGGAGTTAAGTTTCTGCAGTGAAATCGCATAAATTCTTAGTCGATAAGCTGTCTTAGTCAGGTTAGGGACGATTTAAACGCACCTGGAGCGAGGTCTTCTCCTCCATACGCTTAGACTTGATCGGAGACAGCTCTGTCGGCATCGTGGACACTAAGAGAGAGGTCGGGGCGAATGCGGAGTTCCAAGTGAAGGCGCCAAAAAAGGACTTTCAAACCGGCAGATGAACGCTACTTGATGTTTGTATTGAAAAAAGTGGTGTGGCAGGCATCAGGTGAGACTGTACGAACTAAAAGTCCCATTTTCACAGTCGAAACAAACACTTTTTCACCAGCGTGCGGCTTAGTTTCACGAAAGTGCCCACTGCAGTGCAAGGTCGGCTTTCTACTGTAGTCTCGGATTTAATCTGGGCAGCATCGCTTAGCGAGCGCTGTTTTGGACTCTGGCTTTGCCCTCTCAAGTAACATTAAACCCGTGCAAATACCACAACGATTCAACCATTTCAATTGAAGGCTAGTGACAAAGAATGTATAATAAATTCAGGGGCATAATTTTGTTTAGGTAAGTTTGCTATTATCTTCGGTATTTCCAGTATAACTTCTCCTCATTTAAAAAATCTGTCGGCCCTTGGAGTGATGGTCCTAGTAAACTGCGCGCTCCTCGGGGAGGGGACCCTGTTCTCTATTCTCATTGAGGAGTCGAAGACAGTGGATCTCCTGAAGAACGCGATCAAGGAAAAGAAGCCCAACACGGTCACGTGTGACGCCAGCAACTTGCAGCTCTTCCTGGCGAAGAAGGACGATGTATGGCTAAATATGACTATCGTTGCAGCTGTGACGCTCGCTGATTGTAGACAAACGGGAGGTTTTCCGCAGATGAACCCTTTGCTGTATCTTGCGAACGATGCTTACTTTGGAAAAAATTCTATCCGGGTGAGGGCCAAGTTCACGTGTTGGTAGTAATTCCGTTTGTGCCAAACAAACGCCTGCGTTCAGAGAAGATTGACGTTATTCCTGTGATTGATCTTACTGAAAAAGATTACGTGACCTTACCGGCTGAGCTAGTGAGCAAGTGCCGTTTGAAAGCAGAGGGCGACTTGATGTTGTACTGTCGTCCTCAAGTCCGAGATTTGTGGAATTTTCTTAGGAATGACGTTATTAAAAAGAACGTCGTGGGATACGTCGTAGGCCCATCTGGGACTGGAAAATCTGCGTGCACGTTGGCTTTTGCGGCTTCCTTGGATAGGAAGGATTGGGACGTGGTGTGGATTCATGCGGATCAGAGATCCCATTTTTAATGTCTGGCTATCAGCATCAACGAGTATTAGAGTATTATAACGTTAGATTCGCACTTTGTGTTGCCTCGGAGTGGCCACAAGAAGATCTTTGTTGTTTTGGATGGTATTGCGAAAAAGAAAGCGCATGAAAAACTTATTAAAGACGTTTTGTCCGATCTTTGCGATCATGACCGGCTCGTTATTTGCTCCTCGATGGCCACACTTGGGAAACGGAACCTAGAGGATGATGCTCTTGCCAAGATCACGCCTTATTTCATGTACTCGTGGGTGAAAGAGGAGTATGTCGCAGCGATCCGTAACGAAGAGTTCTTTGCTACTGTCAGGGATAAGTTTGACTCAACTGATGTCTACAAAGTGAACGACGAAAGCGAGGACGATGGATCGTTGAGTGGGGAAGACCAGAAGGCACAAGCGCTAGATTGGAAGTTCCATTTTGCTGGTGGCTCGTGTCGATATATGTTCCAGTACACCACGGAATGGCTGAAGGATACAGTGGACGAAGTCATCGCATCCGTTTTGAACAAGGCTGATTTGGTCAAATATAGTAGTGGCAATTATCATCATGAAATGATTCACAAGCTCTACGGGATGCACCGCTACGACTTGGATGATAAAGTTCGCCATGGACGGGTTCCTGTGAGCTCGTATGTGGCCTCGCGTTTTGCAGCCGAATGCAGTGAACACGCCATTATGGAGCTGGTAGCCAATTTTAATACTTCGCGCCATATTTCGCTACATGGCTATATACCTAAATGGTTGTTTCTTGCCTCTCTCGCAACACGCAAAGTGAAACTGTTCGGCAGCGCAAACGACGTAAATGTTTTACCGCAAGCGAATGTGCTGCCGTTTGATCCAAAGAAACCATTTAAAAGATTAGACAAGAAAGGCATACGTCAGCTGGGAACGATCTCTCGGCGCAATTCGGATGACACGTATGACATTCAATTTGGTGCTGGTTGGCAGGAGACGTATGTCTCTGCCGCGCACATTGAGAAATACGGTGACTCGCTGCGGAAGTTTGAGGTGGGCGATATTGTGAGGACGCAACCAAGTCCAAAACTCAAAGCTGACCAGAAATGGCTGCAGCCTGTCAGGTGGGATCAAGAAGGCTATGACGCAGTGCATTTTGACTCAAAAACTGGAGAAGTAAATTTATTCAAGTCATCCGATCCGACAAACACGATATTAAGATGAGGTACTTTGACGAAGTACTTCAAAAACTAAAAGAATCAGGGATGGGTCCCGATTTTACAGTGACGGTATTTTTCGTGGTCAAGCCCGATAAGTGGCTTGAATTTAAGCTGAACAACATTGAGGATCGTGGCCTATTGGTAAAATACGATGCGCGATGGACCGGTTCAGAAGAGCGTCATGTCAAAGTTCGTGCTTTTGAGGCGAGTCAATTCTAGCAGTATGCCTCTTTGGTGGAGGCTCGGCTATGAGATTTTAGCTCAACCCCAATCAGAATTTGTCCTACAGCTAGGACAAAATGGATTTTGATGTGGCCAGCACAACTCACGTAGTCCGCTCGAGTAGAACTTTAAATTTGAAAGGAGCGATTTCGGTTCCTGATAAGGAAATTGCTGGTTGCGGAGGCAACGGCAACATGAGATGTGCAAGTTGCCGACGAAGGCGTATTTTCCCGATGTCGCAGTTAGTTATATTTAGTTCTGTAGGAGCTCAGTTGCTTCCAGCTCACTTTCGCTTTCTTATCGCAGCTAACCCGCCACGCCTCGCCCAGGTGTGGCAAAATGCAACTCAATCAATTTGCCCCAACGTGACATTGTTGGAAATCAGGCACTTTAATCACCTTTTTAGCCCGGTGATGGGTTATTATCAGGTCCGCTTCAAAATGTCAAGCCAAAACCACAGATAAAAAGTTAGTCTGTCCCAATGAAAGCGACTTTGAAGTTAATAAAATGCTACGTTTCGTATTCACCGTGGAAGCCGAGGGCAACTGGAGAATTTCTGACGGGATTGGTTCCATGAGATAAAGCTGCTAACGTCTTCACTCCTGCTACAGCAACATAGCAAAACGTGCGCTGTGATTAGACCGCGTTGAATGTCGTTGAGGACCGCGAGCCATTGGCACTTGTCACTTCATTATATCAAACGTGCTCAACCTTCTTCAACGTTGCACCACATTTGTCAAGATCAGGCGTGGCCCATAAATATTGCGTTTTCAGCTCCGATATCCCTGGACGTAGAAATTAAATTGCTCGATTCAAGCTCATCCAACAACAAGCAAAAATCAAAGTGCGGTTACGATATACTGCGGCATCGACGCCGAGTGCCAACGCAATGTTCTTCAGGAATTTGGTCGGGTAGTACAGATTTCCTAAGCAGTGCTATTCGCTCCTAACAGTTAAGTTTTTGTTGAATACACTTTGTTTCCTTAAACTCTCATGAAAACAAGGTTTTACATTATTATATAAAAGTCTAACACTGCTGACGGATTGTGAGGTCGAGGCTCATCGTATAGCTCGTATGGCAGGTCGAGAAGAAGTAGAGAGAAGAAGAAGACGTTACTTGTAGGCGTCAAAAGACGAAGTCAGCACTTTATTAGTATTAGGAAGCCACCAATAGCTGTACACCAGCCATTAGTGTTTGTATAGTTTAAGCCAGTCATACCGACTTAAGCAGGACCTCCTAAATCTCATTATAATATCTTGGAGTGACTAGGTCAACAGCCTCCCTGCCTCTGAACATATTTTATCAAGCTGACAATTCTATGTTATAACATAGGTAAAACTTTCTTTAAAGGACTTTTCCTCAGTCCTTGAAACGCCGCCAAGGAAGTCGCTTAGGCTAGCCGATCTGACTTTGCCATGCAGTTTCTGCTAGGGAAAGAGGACGCTAAGTGGCACGCCTGGTAGGAACTCGAGGATGGAGCCCAACATGCCGTCTCTACTTGCCACTGCTACGAAGCTGGCTTCCCCACGCATAAACAAAAGAAAGAAGAAGAACACACCCGCAAAACGATTGCGCGCTCGAAAGAAGTCACGAGCTGCTGCTCGAGCTGTTGCCACGCACACTGCGACGGTCACGTCGCGCACTACAGCTCCTCAGGCCGTTCCAAAGGATGAAGCAGTCTCTGAGACTGGGTGACCAGCGTGTGACGCTGTGCCAGAAGGTTCAATGGCTCAAGCATCGGCAGAGGCTGTTTCGGAGGGCAGAGAGTCTTTTCCAGTTGTAGAGGGCGCTTCTATGAGGGACCAATAGAAGCAGGCATCACGGACAACACAGCAGCTTGCGTCAGTTCTTATCGCCGCGCTGGAGGATGAAGAGGAGGCTTCTCTAGCACTAGTGGCCACCACTCCAACCTATGTCACTAAAGCGGAGGGATTTAATGATGTTTCCATTTGCCACACTAAAACCACAAAAGTGACACATTCTGACACCGACTATGTGTCTAGTGACACAAATGATGATAGTGGCCGCGACAGTGAGATGAATTGGCGCATTTACGACAAGAATTACAAGCGGTCGAAGTTGACTATCACCGCAAACTACGTGTCAACCAAGGAAACGTGGTAGATTGCTAGGATTAATGACCGGCGCGGTGACTCGCTATAGGAATATACATATCAAGTGCTGTGGATTAATCCTCTCGTCAAGAAACGGCGGTACTATCAGCGGACATGGGAACCCCGTTCTCAGCTGCTTGCCGATAATTTTTGGAAGGAGATCGAGCTGGTCGACAGGTGGAAAGCTTCTCAAGTCAAGACGTTCGCTCAATTCTGGCCTACCGATGAATTTGGCAAGAATACTATCGGTGCGGACATGGAAGGACTCTGCATTTTCCACGCGTTGAAACGTGCAGCGGAATTAACCGGCCGTCCCGATATTGTTACAAGGAAGGATATCGACGACTTTGTAAAGCACCAGAGGACTTCACGTGGAGAGGACTTAGCGAAGGGGACGTCGTGGAAGGTGGTTCTCGTCTTCTTGCGTCGCCTACGTGATGCTGGCCGTGACTTCATTTATAGAGCCATTGCTCTGGATAATTTCGCAGTTCCTGGTCGGCGTGGCGTCCGTGTACTCAACGAGATCAAGCTCAAGAATGGTGTCTATGTTGTTGCTGCTTACAGCCACCAAAACGTTGGGCATGCTTTCGTACTCACAGTCCAAGGCAATGACCGGCTTATTTACGATTTGGAAGAAGGTAAGCCTGTTGAGTCAGCGGAGGATTGGATTGATTTCTATGCGTTTGTTCGTCCGTTCATTTCTGCAAGCAGAAGTAAATGATAGGAGTCAGTAGGTTTTCACCGGGTTTGCCTAACTGATAATGAACTTTCTCAGCAAATAGGTTGTGATACATGGATAATTTTAAATGAACTCGTGTGTCTAGATAATTTGGTACTTGACCAGGGAAACCTCAACGAGGGAAAACCTTGTGCGAACAAAAAGATAAAACCCATTGGGGGAAAAAATCTTAAAAGAACGCAAAATATAGACACGCTTCATGCGCTTGTATGATCGGTGTATTTCTATACTGAGTGACCGGATTCTGCTTTCAGAGATTGCATTCTGAGCTTGGCCCTTAGTTCTCTGAACTGGTGGTTGTCTAAAGCTTTAGTGGATTCGCTAGAAATTGGCTGACCTCTCGCATGTAGAATGCCATATCGGGTCGAGTACCGACCATTAGGTACATGATACTGCCTACGGCTTGGCGATACAGATTCGATTACATCGCATCTTTCTCGTGCTCACTGCTGGGCCGGCTGCTTACGGAGAGTTTGGCGTTCCGTTCTGCTGGTGTTGCAATAGGGTACGGAATGTAGTCACTGAAGCGGTCAATGACCTTCGTAACGTACTTGTGCTGGTGGATGAATATCGTTCGGATCTTACGGTCATGTTGAATGGACCAGCCGAGTAAGTACTTCACCTCCCCTAAATCTGACATGGAAAATCGCTTATTCAGGGCTGATTTCAGCTCATTGACGAGTGCTAGTGTTGGCGCAATGATCAGTAAGTCATCGACGTACACTGCAATGTAACAGGTGATGTCACCAACTGTGCGTCGAAAGACACATTGATCTTTAATAAGTTTCAGGGACCCAAGACTCTCTAGGAAGGCAGTCAGGGTTTAGTACCAGACACGGGGCGCTTGCTTCAGCCCGTATAAGCTCTTAAGAAGTTTACACACTAGGTGCTCCTTGCCCGGGATTTCGAAACCTTCCGGTTGATCCATATAGATCTCCTCTTCCAAATAACCATTCAGGAATGCTGTCTTAACATCCATTTGGTGAACTTCAAAGTCGAGAAGAGCTACAATAGTAAGAAGTAGTCTAAGTACCTCCATCCTGATGACAGGAGAGAATATCTCGTTGTAGTCGATGCCATATTCCTGAAGGAATCCTTTGAGCACAAGACGCGCTTTAAAGCGGTCGATTTCGCCAGTGCCGGTATACTTTACAACAAAGATCCATCGGCTACTTAAAATCTTCCTTCTTTTAGGAGGACCAACACCCAAGTGTGATTGTCCATGAGGGACTTGTATTCCGATTTAGCTGCTTTACGCCACTGGTTAGCGTGGGAAGACTTCATTGCTCCCCGATACGTAGTGGGCTCAGACACATACCGAATAGCAAGTAACGTGTACAGTAAATGCTGACGTTGCTTCTGTTCGTGTATGTCTTCCTCAGAGTTGAGGGTTACGTCATTGGCTTCCTCAGAGCTTTCAATGGCTTCCGCAGAGAGGCGAGGTTGCTTAGGAGTCGAATGATGCGGAGGATCAGAGTCCGTCTCCGTTCGAAAAGAATAATGTATGGCTGTTCGATCAACAGCCCCCCCCCCCCCCCCCCCTCAGTGAGGGCAGTACACGCTGGTTCACTGTGCCTGGCGCTGTTGTCACTGCAGGGCCTGATGTGGGTGGCGGTGAGGTCACTGGTTCTGACACATGTTCAGGCTCCGGTGCTACTGTAGTAGCGGTTGCAGGTGGCAGAGGTACAGATGCAAGTGTAGCGGTAGATTTCTGCCGATTCGTGTACTGTGTGGGCTCTGGAGTAGACGTCAGGCCTGTGAGAAGGGGAAATTCGGCCTCTTTAAAGACTACATCACGACTGTAGATAATTGCATGAGTATTGATGTCCATCAGACGGTAGCCTTTCTTATGGTCAGGCACACCAAGATACATAAACAAACGGGCTCTAGCGTCGAGTTTGTCTCGGTATTGCTCCGTGATGTGGACATATCCGCTGCACCCGAATACTTTGATGTACTACATGGATGGAATACTGTTATGCCAAAGCTCATACGGGGCTCGTCCATCCGTCTTGGAGCTAGGAGTCATATTGATGAGAGTGGTCACATGACAGCCACACTCGGCCCATAACTGCTTCGGTAGCTTGCTGTCAAGAAGAAGGGCTCGGACACGCTCCATAATGGTACGCATGCGGCGTTCTGCAACTCCGTTTTGCTGAGGTGTGTATGCATTGGTAAACTGGGCGTGAGTTCCATACTTTTTAAATATGATGCGACCAAGCTTCTCGTACTCTTTAGCGTTGTCTGCTTGAAGCCGCTGAATCTCAAAGTTACCCTGGTTTGCATTGTCTTTAACACTGAACGCGTACTCTATGACAGATATATCTTGTCTGAAAATATTCAGGGCTTTCTTCCTGAAGTCTTCGTAACAGCCATACAACTCGCTACGGCTCTTAATTGCATAAGTGAACGTGAATCGAGAAAAGTCATCGATGAAGACCAAGAAGTAACGACAACCAGTAAGGCTAGGCACAGGTAGTGGACCACAGATATCTGAATGGACTTTTGACAAAGGTGATGTAGCACGTTTAACAACTCTATTAAAGTAAAATGGGGAGCGGTGTGACTTCGCTAACGTGCAGGCAACACAAAAGAAATCTGTCTTTGGACCTTGAGGTATAGATCCATCGAGTCCATGTATGGCCTGACTCCTAGATAGGTAATTCAAGACACGAACGTTAGGGTGTCCAAGGCGTTTATGTAAGAGCAGAAAGGAACGTTGCTTACCTGAGGCAATAAGAGCCGCTCGAGGTGCCGCTGGTTTGGCTTGGAACTGATACAGATCCGTGTTGGTAGTCATGCTCGCTTTGATCTTGAAGCGCTGGTCAGTTTGCATAGAGCACTGTTTGCGGTCAAAGTTGAAGCGAAAGTCGTGCTTCACAGCTGCTGGAATTGAAAGCAGACTGAATTGGAGCTGGGGAGCATACAGGACGCCATGAAGGATAAGCTTCTGCATAGTTCCCTTGGAGTCAGTGACTTCCAGATCGACCCGTCCAATGCCTTCGATGGGGATTTGGTTATTACCACCAACCGTAATGGATCCACCACTGGAGGTGATGTCGGTAAACCACTGAGACTCATGGGTGACGTGTCGAGTGCAGCCAGAGTCGATTATCCAGGTGGGGTCGGGTTCTATCTTGGCTTGAGCAGTGAGGCTAAACGGGAGATTGACTGTGGTAGCAACAGCGATGAGACCGGTGTCACGACGTCCTTGGCGAGTTACCTTGCGGTTGTTTCCAGAATCATTATCGTCGTCATCTCCCTCGTCATTGTCTGACTCAAGCGGGCGGTCCTTGTAGCGATCTTGACCGCGTTGTTTGGCGCCATTTCCGTGCTTGTTCTTGCTACTACTGTTGTTGCCCTTGAAGTCGCGGCTGTTGTTACTCTTGCCGTGTCGCCCATTGCCACTTTTGTTCGAGTTCTGGTACGGGTGATCGCGTTTCGAGTTACCCTTGAAGGCGAAGTTAGCAGGTAGCACTGTCCCAGCCTTAACTCGTCCATCTCCCAAATGGTTTTGAAGGCCTCGGCATTGGCGAATGTTGTGGCGTGGGTGATCACAGTAGGAGCAGACATTGGAGCTGTCACGGCATGGTGCTTGTGACACAGGAGGTCCGGTAGCCACTAGAGCTCTCTCACCCTTGGTTGCAGAGGACTCTGGTGCGCTCTTGGCCAAGGTGTAGCGCTCTTGAGCTTGAAGATCGCGAACCTTGCCTTCAATGCTCTGCTTGAGGTATTCATACGGGGTTTACTTCCGCTGGCCCTTCCGGATGCGGAGATCGTCCTTCCACGACTTGGGCGTCAAGTGGAACAGGTAGATAGACTTCTGTCCCTCGGTCATCACCGATTCGGTGGTTTCTGACGCGGATTTCATCGCGCTCTCAAGCTTGAGAAGGAACTCAGTTAAGTCGGAGCCTTCCTCATACTTGATCTCCATCAAGTAGTGTTGAATGAAGTACGGATCACCATGAAAGGCTGCTCCCTCGTACTTCTGGCAGATGTAGTTGAATATCTCGTAGGATGTCGTGAGATTCTTGACCAGCCGCACGTGCATGTTGTCCATCGTTTTCATCAAGAAGGCTTTGGTCTTGGATTCTTGTCGACGGCGTTTGCGTTGGCAAAGAGGCTGGCGCTTCTCTTTCTTGGCGCGTTTGCGTGCACGGCGAGCCTCGCGATGGTTAAATGGTCGAACTACCGGGAGGTCCTTCCTCTTGATTGACGTACCGTAGTTGGCTTCAGAGTCTTCGTCCGAGTCCGAGGGCGGCTTGAGCTCGTCGTCGCTCTCGTCGTAGTCCACAGCGTCGAAGTCGATTTCGACGTTTTGGTAGTTTTGGCATGCGGTTCATCGCTGGCATCAGACATATCGCTGCCGCTGTCTTCACTCTCGTCTTCAGACACACCGTCGTAGTCGGGCTGCTTCACGTAGCCGAGTAGGTGCTTGCCATCTAGTGCTGCGCACACACGGGTCTTCCAGACGTCGAAATGCTCGGCGCCGATGAGACGTGGGAAGTCGTCGCTTGAGGCTTGGCTTGGGCTCATAACCTATAATTCGTATGGCAGGTCGAGAAGAAGTAGAGAGAAGAAGAAGACGTTACTTGTAGGCGTCAAAAGACGAAGTCAGCACTTTATTAGTATTAGGAAGCCACCAATAGCTGTACACCAGCCGTTAGTGTTTGTATAGTTTAAGCCAGTCATACCGACTTAAGCAGGACCTCCTAAATCTCATTATAATATCTTGGAGCGACTAGGTCAAGGTAATCAAACTGTTTAGAGGCTACTTCAACACATCGGAAATCTCAATCCGTCGCTTCAGCTTAACGGATTTGCTGTGCGCACCCTTGGACGTAAATCAAAACATTTTTTGGATTTGAATCGGGTCCAATGGCTCGACACACGACAAAGTTGCAACCAACAAAAAATACAATACAATGTATTGGTATAACACAAGTGTTACAGCTAGTATTTCTTCTAAAATCTGATTTACTTTTCATTAAAAAAAAAGATTTACTTGTAAAAAAATCTGCATTTTTTCCGAAAGTGTAAGTACGACCTTGTACGTGTACAGTCCATCGGTGTAAACATCGAAAAAAATTAGGGCGACTTCTAAACGTCATTCATTCACTGCTGAGACCAATTGAAACGGCTAGCCTGAACCTAGGTTGTTGCGTTCTTGGATTGCATTGGCTCACTTCGTATTTCTCCGAGAATCACCACAGCCTTAAGCCCCCCCCCCCCCCCCCCCCCCCCCGACTCTCTTAGCTGAAGAGTAGTCTTAATGTATGCTGCTCACTTCCCCAAGCTCTTGTGCGTGCTGGCGGTTTTGGTGGTTCGACTTACTCCTGCACTGGCTCGCACAGATATTGTTTCGCAATTGAATGACAACGCCGCCATCACTCACCCACCGACTCCTTCGAGTCTTAACGCGCAACTCACTGCTCTCGTAGGAACAGTGGCCAACTTCACAACGTTTTCGAGCGACTTGCAGCGGGTCCTGCTTTGGAGTGCTGGATGGGTACAAGCAAGCTCCACGCATGGATCAGCTCAGTACGTGCAAGTCTACGTCGAGTGCGGGCGAACGATGAGCAGTGTCTTCCTGTCATCGCAAACCTTCGATGATCCAACATCATGTGATCTTAAAATGTGCAAAAGCAACGTTATCACCTTCACGACGTCGAAATGTGATCCAAGTTTTGTTGAAACCAGGACATCGTGTGCCGTCAGACTTGAAGGGTGGAACTCCACACTTGAGCAGAAAGATGGCCCACTGTGGTCCATGGACGGCCAGATTGACGAAAAATTCGACCCTCAATTGTTCCAGTCTCGAAGTAGTGACAGCAACACGACACTTTACATGTTGGCACAGATGCCCAGCTGGTCTATGGACGACGATACATGCCCAAACAGCGCTCAATTTATTGCACCATGTCGAGTTATAGACGCTTCTGAAGTCGATGAGAACGCCCAAGAACGCACGTGGTGCGTGCCTGAAATTGAGCTGAGTGTCAAAATTGGGTAGCCAACGGGAGCTTGGGGGTCACTAACGCCCAAGTGAGTACCTCAACTATCGTCGGAATTACCGTCGCATGCGTCGTTGCCCTACTATTCCTAGTGCTTCTCGTATTCGTCATTGTTCGCCGCAAACGTGCTACTAGGGCTTCTAGAATTGATCAAGGCCAAACTGGGTTGTGGGACGACGATATCATCACAGCCAATCGAATTCCAAGAGAAAAGGTCCGCGTTCTCAAGATTATCAGTCGTGGTGCCTTCGGTGAGGTGTACACCGGTATTTACAACGACAGCCACGTCGCAGTAAAGATGCTGCTCCCAAGCGCATATGGCAAGTGAGCTCAAAAAGGTAAATTGTGAAGTGTCATTCAGAGTTAGTCGGTCAGTCCATTTGCATCGCTATCACTACAACACCTCTCGCCAAACTCGATGCCCTTGAGTCGCTGCCTCTTCCCTTCCAGCACGTGCCTCTGTCCATTGTTGTCCTGTCGGCGCGTGCCTCTCGGCCTCTGCTGTCTTGTTGCTCGGCTGTTGCTTGGCCGTGTGGGCCGAGAGCACGCGCACTAGCACGAGACCAACTCGAGGCTCACGTTCCTTCCCGCCACTGTCGATTGGAGACTGGGATTTGCGCTGCAGGGGCGGCTGGGATGGATGTCGCTGTTGGGACGGGGTGACAGGTGTGACTTGTGACGCGGTGACTTGTGACTTGCTTTTGCCGCTGTGTCATCTGGTACAGGTGCTGCATGCACTACACTGCCCCCAAGATGACCACGGTAAATGAAAAAACTGGAAAACTTGAAAAAATGTCAGAAAACTGGAAAATCTGGAAGACGTAAAGTAGCCATATCGCCATGACTTGTGAAAAATGTGACATGTGACAGGGCCAGGTTAAATAGATGGTTACAGCATCGCTGTCAACTCAGGAGTGTTCACCGATTCAACATACGTTGTCACCAGGACTGGAACGTCTGCATACATTGCCAAAAATGGCTCCCACGAATTCTCTGAGTCGTCAAGGCCGCGCCAGGCAACGTGAAGCTGCCATTCCTTCGCAGTCGTGTCATAACGGTGGCCAATGATGTCCCGCACGCCTAGCACAATGCCCTGCACGGCAACGTGCTCGCGAATTTCAGCGGTACTGCCTAGTTCCGGGTCGCAGTAATGCTTGAGGCGTGAGCCATGTACCTCGTACTCATCACCCGTGAGCAGGTGGGCGATCATGAATGAATGCGAGAGGGCACGGACAACGCGGAACGGGCCCACCCAACGAACTAACAGTTTACCACCCCGCATGCGAGTGTCCACCCTGGACCACAACACGAAATCGCCCTCGTTGAAGTTGCACTCTTGGCCTTTCCCTCGCGCGATCTCGCGCAACCGACGACGCTCCTTACGGTCAACGACGTCACCATGAAGCTCGTGGAGGTGCTCTCTCAGCTTGGCAAGTTGTGGAGCAACCTTAGTTAAATCGACTGGTAGCATCCTGTAGGACCCATTCGAAGGAATTGCAGCAGTATCCAGCAGAGAAGGTGCTGGCAGGCCCGTGAACAGCTCAACGGGAGCATGTCCGCCCAATGATGCCACCGCCGAGTGATTAAGATTTGCCTGGATCACCGGCAAGAGATGGACCCAATTGCGCGTGTCTAGATGTAGCTCCAGAAGCATGACGCGTAAAACCTGAAGAATGTCGCGGTTTACACGCTCAACGGTACCGTTGATCCACGGCGTGTAGACCGGAACAAACTTCTGTATGGCCTTCAAACGACCAGCAAGCTCTTCCATCACTGACGCCTTGAAGTGCGATCCATTACCAGATACCCAGGCCTCAGGTAACCCGAATCGCTTGTACCAGTCCAACACAGCCTGGACTGCTGTGGCACTGTTCGCCGCATCAGCAGCGATCAACTCGCAATAGTGCGTAAGCTCATCCTTGAGCACGAGTACGTATCGGCTTGCGCCGTAGGAATCGCCTAGTTGTAGATAGTCCATGTGAAGACACTCGTTGCGCTTACTTGCCGTAGATGTAGGCCCCCAAGGGCGCATCAGAAGTTTCCCGCCTTTCACATGCTTGCACAACAGACACTCTCTCAGGAAACGGTCAATCAACGCCCTTGCATTAGCAATTTCAAAGCGTTCGGCAAGCGCGGCTTGCATAACGTCGCTACCCCTGTGGCCCTGAGGTCCACAGTGAGCCACAACCAACAAACGTTGTAACAGCTCGCGGGCCTGCTTGGGGGACCCAGAGTTTTTCGTCGACTCGAATGAGACCGTCTTCATCTGCAGCCGACGGTGCACTGGAACGGTGGCGTCGCTGTTGACCCCGAATTGCACCTTCGGATGGCCACACAAATCTACCGTCCTGCAACGGCCGCAGCAGCGAAATCGGCTGTGTGCGTCTAGTTGTCGCTCTCTTGGCCAAACCAACAGCACCGTCTTGCATAGGGACATGCCAGTAAGCAGCTGAGAGATCGAAGGGCTTAATCATACACGGCTTGTCCTTAACCGTCTCCCTGGTCTCGCCATCAGTGACGTCATCCGCGGTTGCATTAGCATAGTCCTCCTCGTTCTTCCCAACCACGCAGGCCACCACACGTTTAACAGCATGCGGTAGGTGCCCTGGAACTGCACTAGCTTGGCCCCATCTCGATATCAGATCGGCCCAAACATTATCTTCGCCTTTGATATGTTCGATGGTGTAGCGGACTCCCACAATGTGGAGTGCCCACCGCTGCAGCTTGCCGCGAAGATGTGGCTTGACCGTCTTATCGGGGGAAAAGATGTGAATCAAGTTTGCATGGTCGCAATAAATCTGCACACCTTTCTCACGCTCAAGAAGATAAGCGAGATCACCACAGGCCCGAACAACAGGGTATGCTTCCTTCTCCACGATAGACCAATTACCTTGAGCCCCAGTAAAAAGCCCACCCCGGCAAACGAGTAGTTCGTGTGCTTGCTCCGTCACCGGTAGCCCTGCGATCCAATTGCGGACCTGGCTAACGACGACGGCCCAACCACCCAGGGAAGCATCGCTGAACATGCACACAACTGCATCTGGGTCCGGGAAAAACAACTTGGCCGAAGTCGTCAACAAATCGATCACCGCACGAAAAGCTGCCTTATCATCCGCTGGCCAGGTGAGCTCGACACCAGTTAGCTGCGCCTTGCGCCGACCCCGTTGAGCCATCACTGCTTCTAGCTTCGATTGAAGCGGACCAACAACTCGGGCATAGTCCACCATTGATTCCCGCAGCCAATTCGCTGCACATAGGAACTGCTGAAGCGCTGCAGCAGTCGGCGGTAGCGCCATGCTCGTCAGTGCTGCGAGGCGATCGGGTGAGTGCTTGACGCCTGTACCGTCAATCACCTTGCCACACCATACCACCTTGGTGTCGAACAACACACATTTCTTGGCGTCAGCTTCAGCCGCCTTTCGTGAACCACCTTAAAGAAAGATCGCAGGTTAGTTAGATATTCCTCGGCACCACGAGCGAATAATAGCAGATCATCAATCCATACGAGAATGCTGTGATACATCATGGCTTGAAAGCAGAGCTGCATTTGCAGCTGGAAATGCATTGCGGAATCGCTTGCACCTTGCGGTACCCGCGTCGGTGTGAACACCCCATCTTCAGTAACAAAACTGAAAAGTTCTTGGCTGTCACGGTGAAGTGGGAGTTGCCAGAAGCCTTTAAAGAGATCAAAGAGTCTGAACCCGTACGCCCCCATCACACTCTGTGTCGCTGAGGTTAGATTCGGCGTTGCTCCGGCTAACGGCACGGTGCATTTGTTTGTCGGTCGATAGTCTACAGTGCCGCGAAATTCATCGGTTTGTGGCTTCTTGACCGGCAATGCTGGGCACGCCCACCGGCTGGTGTTGTTACGCCGAACCAATCCATGACGCTCCAATTCCGACACAAACTCCCGTAGGAACTTTCGCTGCGCCGGTGGATACTTCCTTGTCCCGCTGCGATACGGCTGAGCCCCCTCTCGGAGCCTCACTTTCAATGGCTCTACGTCTGCAGGTGGATCAGCCCCAATACGAATACGCCATACATCGGCATACTCAAACACCAGCTTGCGTAGGTCCTCCAACAACTCTGGCGCAAAACCAGCAGCTCCGGCAGCATCAACCATCTTGTTCAAGTAGCCATAGACTTCATCACCATCCACCGAGAAAGCCACTTGAGGGCTATCGCTGGTAACATCGTCTTCATCTGCGTCACCGACATGACCACTTGCAAGTTGGTCAAATAGCCTGTCGATGTCGATGCCAATGTCTTGCATAGTTTTGCGTCCCAGTAAAATCTCGTCTTCATGGCCCTCCATGACAAGACACGGTACATCAGCGAGGTGCAAAGGTCCGGCTGCTGTTTCGATACGCAGATCCAAAATAACAGCATCGCGACAGCTCACGCGAGCGCCACCAGCTACTTGCACCTGCACTACAGGCTTCAATGCCTGCAGCTTTAGCGTGCTTCCGACACCCTGAAGCTCGTCGACCAGGGCTCTCGAAATGATGTTGCTGTCCGCTCCAGTATCGGGACAGAACGGCACATCCAAAACACCGTTAATGCACGCACGCCGGCCTTCTCCAGCCCGTACTACCCGTACAGCCTTGACGCGTTCATCTCTTAGCGCCTTACGAGCCTGCACCTCGCGCTGGATATCTTGCTTCTGTTTGTCAGTACCAGTCGGGCAGTCCTTTGCCCAATGGGACCCCTTACAGATCAAACATCCCGTTCGAGGCGGGTTGGGAGGTGCCTCGATTCCACTTTCGTACGTACGGCCTTACCAGCAGCCCTATTGGGTTGCTTCGCTCCTCCAGTCTTACCCCCAGTAGATTTGCCCCTTGGGGTATCATCACGCTTCAACTCGGTTTGCATGGTGTGGAAATGTTGCTGGCTCTTGGCTCGGACGACGATCAGCTCGTACAACACCACATCATCTTGCTTAGCGTGCTGGTGCGTCACGGCAATGAGGCGCTCGATATCCACCCGCAACACCGTCGGGAACAAGTTCGAGACCAGTAACTTGCAGCGAGCCTTCATGCGTTGACGGCCTGCAGCATCTGTCGCTGGTCCCCGACCAACCCATGTCCCTAGTCCATGTTCATCCACTAGCCGGTCAAAATCCATGAAATATTGTGCAATGCGTGCATGGATATCCGACACCTTCATGTCCATTTTCAGGTTATCACTGAAAAGCTTGGTCACATCAGGGACATGATCATTCATCAGAGTGCCCGCACGGCGCTTGATGTCCTCCTGTAGACACTTGTCCGTCACTTCCTCCACGGTTGTACGAAATTCGTAGTGCGCCAGGTGTTCGAGGATCCTTGGTTCCATGGAGTTCTTGATACTAACGAGCACGTTCTCGTGCACTTCACCCGTCGCTAGGCATCGCTCCCAGACCCTCTCTTCATACTGTCGACGATCGCGCATAAATTTGACCAGTGCTGGTTGTCCCAGGTCTGTCAATCGCGGAGGCTTGATGTACTCGAAGACCGGCTGTGTAGACCGCATCTCGACGTCTCCATCTTGGTCAACCTCCCTGTTGAACGCCATCGTCAGTTCTTGAAAAGCCAAAGTATACTTTATGGCAAGTGAGCTCAAAAAGGTAAATTGTGAAGTGTCATTCAGAGTTAGTCGGTCAGTCCATTTGCATCGCTATCACTACAACACCTCTCGCCAAACTCGATGCCCTTGAGTCGCTGCCTCTTCCCTTCCAGCACGTGCCTCTGTCCATTGTTGTCCTGTCGGCGCGTGCCTCTCGGCCTCTGCTGTCTTGTTGCTCGGCTGTTGCTTGGCCGTGTGGGCCGAGAGCACGCGCGCTAGCACGAGACCAACTCGAGGCTCACGTTCCTTCCCGCCGCTGTCGATTGGAGACTGGGATTTGCGCTGCAGGGGCGGCTGGGATGGATGTCGCTGTTGGGACGGGGTGACAGGTGTGACTTGTGACGCGGTGACTTGTGACTTGCTTTTGCCGCTGTGTCATCTGGTACAGATGCTGCATGCACTACAGCGCACGACGTGACATTAAAATGGTAAACGACTTTCTGATGGAGGCGAGACTGACCGCCACGATGGAACACCCGAGGATTGTTGCCTGCATTGGTATTGCGTGGGACTCCCTCGCTGATCTGTGTGTAGTGCTGGAATTTATGGAAGGTGGAGACTTACGATCGTTGCTGGTAAACTACGAACAAAAGCAATGTAACAGGCCAATTATCTTGTCCGGCCGTGGGGCAGATCGTATTGCTCCACTAGTGCTGCGCTGGGGGTTCGCCCTGTAAGTCGTCTGTCGTCTACGAACGTGCTCGTGCTACTGGCCGACAGAAACCACTTGGTTCTGCGCCGGAATGTTCGCCTCGCGCCCGTTCCTATTTGTATTTACGTAGCACTAGCCTCACTCCTACCCAACCTCCAAATGCTATTCCAAGCACCAGCCTTTCACGCCGCTGCGCTACTTCGTCACACGGGCTCTCCTACACCGAACGCTACCCGCCTCACTCACGCAGACCTCAGGTGCCCCGTAGAGCTCCTCGCCACGCCACTCGAGTCGTCAACGATGCCCGTGCAGTCACCACGTGCGCCGCTTGCTGTAGTCGCTCACGAAGCGGGTTGGCCCTGCTCGTTCGCCTCCCTGCTTCGCTCGCTCTCCGTTTCGCACACTCGGACAGCCTTCGTCTGCCGGTCCTCGTGTACTCTCTTCTCCGTTCACGCACTCGGTCGACTATTACGTCAACCTCGTACGCTCTTTCTACTCCGTTCACGTGCTTGGTCGACTATTACGTCAACCTCGTACGCTCTTTCTACTCCGTTCACGTGCTTGGTCGACTGTTACGTCAACCGCGTACGCTCTTTCCACTCCGTTCGCACACTTGGTCGACTGTTACGTCAACCGCGTACGCTCTTTCCACTCCGTTTGCGTCTTCCACCGCAATTCGTGTCAGGACTGTGCTCCAAGCCGCAGATCCAAAAGTGAGCTGCCCCGCTCGTTCGACTCACGCCGCTTCTCAACATCGGTACCTCACGCCGCGGCTGCCTCACAGTACTTCAACTCAGCTCACCCCACTATCTCCGTTCCTCCCACATCCACTCCGTTCCACTCCACCCCGTCCTCCGTTCCAGCTTAGGCTTTCGCGGCCACAGCCATCCGCCTCCGCACCCATATCAGCTTCCTCCACCTCGTCTCCCAGACCTGACGTGCCGCCTGTGTGCCATTCGTGCGACTGATCACCAACTGGCTCGACACCCACGTGGTCCACGTAACTTTCCGACTCGTTACAGCAACATCCACTTGGTTTTGATAGGGAAAAGGCAACCATCGCACTACACGTGTGCCACGCCCTCACATATCTGCATTCACTTGAGCCTCCGGTGATCCACCGAGACTTAAAATCCAGAAACATTTTGCTGAACGAAGCGCACGAAGCCAAACTGACAGATTTCGGGATTTCAAGAGAGCGGCTTGATTGTACTATGACTGCGGGGGTGGGGACATCGCTGTGGATGGCTCCCGAGGTGATGATGGGTGAAAAATACGATGATAAGGCGGATATGTTCTCGTTTGGAGTCGTGCTGAGCGAGCTGGACACCCACTCGCTGCCATACGCTCAAGCCAAACAGGAGATGCAACACTCACATGGACGGCAAATGACGGACGCCTCTCTTCTGTAAAAGGTGGCATTGGGAACTGCCACGGTTAAGTTTTCAAATGCTGGTCCGAAACCCGTGGTAGACCTTGGTTATGCCTGCGTGTCGGTAGACCCGACCATGCGGCCAAGTGCTGCGCAAGCTTTGTTCAAGCTTCAGGTTATCCTGTCGAAGCAGCTAGCGTGAAAGTCTTCAGAAGTTCAGTGTTTTCAACGGTTGTCATCATAATTTAGTGATATGTTTACGATGAGGTTGGTGGCGACTATAAAAGAGTTCGAAGTCTTTGACGAATACTAAGTACTCGCATGACCGGGAGTGTGATGACAAGAAGTATACAAAAAGGCTGGAGTTGCTGTGGGTGACGACAAAACCAAAGTGAAGGTTGAGACTACTAAAATCTCAAACATGTCATGAAAGGAAATCCAAACAACAAAAATGGATATTTACAGTTACGTCTTCGTTGGATGCTCTCTCTTGTCGATGCACAGAAGATCTAATAAGGTAAACTTCTGTTGCGCTGAGCCAATATACCTACAAGTCACGGGTCCACAGGGTCCACCTGCTTCTCATCAGCATCTGCCTTCTTCGGGTCGTACGCAGGGAAGTGATAACCTTCCAGACCCTTTTTCGCGTTCCAGAACAGCTCGTACGGAAGCGGTTTGGCTAGAGGCCAATCATTGCGAAAGCGCTCGGGTAGGTCCGGGCTTACCAGGAACGGACGACCGAAGCCGACCAGGTCGGCCACACCCGCGTGTAGCACACCCTCCGCCTGGTCGCGTGTGTAGCTGCACGTAGCCATGATGCGGCCCTTAAAAAGCGTCTTCAACTCGAACACCGTGAACACGCGGCACTTGTCCGAGCGACCGAAGCCGAAGCCATCGTGCGTGGCCAGGTAGCACAGCCCCATCTTACCCAACTCCGAGATCACGTACGTGAACGTCTCGTAGTTGTCTTCGCTGCCCATGCCGCCGTAGACGCCGTTCGGAGCGAGACGCACGCCCACATGGTCAACAGGATAGACGGTGGCCACGGCCTCGATAAGCTCGCGTAGGAAACGGAAGCGGTTTAAGACGGATCCACCGTACTCGTCAGTGCGCGTGTTCGTGCTTGATTGCAAGAATTCGTCAATCAAATAGCCACCTGCACCGTGGAATTCAACGCCGTCGAATCCGGCAGCTTTGGCACGCTCGGCACACTTGCGGTGGTCCTCGATCACTTGATGCACCTCCTCCACTGTCATAGCGCAAGTGGTGGGAAAACCTGTAGCGTTGCCTTCCGCGTCATGGGTGCGGCCAGTCGAGTAGCAAGACGAGGAACACGACGCCACCTTGTTGCTCGGGTGGAACGATGGGTGCGACTGGCGGCCCATGTGCCACAGCTGCGCAAAGATCTTGCCTCCTTTGGCATGTACTGCCTCGACAATCTTGCGCCAGCCATCTTGTTGCTCATCCGTGTACAATGCAGGAGCTCCGTACCAGCCGTAGCCTTGCTCCGACACGGCGCAGCCCTCCGAGATGATCAAACCGGCATTGGCGCGAGCCGCGTAATACTTGACATTCTCATCGTTCGGGCAACGCATCTTGATGTCAGAGCGTGCGCGTGCACGGGCTGAAGACCATGCGATTCTTGAGTGTGAGGCCTGGGGCCAGTTCTAGTGGCTTGAAGAGCTCGTAGTCGGCAAGGTTGGCAGCATTTTGGAGAGGAATACTTGGGTGTTGCAGCCTCTTTTGCAGTGGTTGTTGTTGCTGCAGACAAATTGGACAATGAACTGCGTTGAGGCAGTGTGCTACTGTGACCCCCCATGATACCGTCGACAGCTTTGGGTAAACGTAAGCGATTACGACGCGCACTAGCATGACGCAAAATGTAGCCATGTGTCGTTTCGCACATTTTTTGTTTTCGACCAATCACGTAGCTGTGTCGTTTGATCACGCTACGCTAGAAACCTGACGTAATCAAATTCCTTGTAAGAGTGAAAAACTGACAGCGCATCCAAAACACCTTGTTTTGCAGGATAGCACCTAAGATTTGTTTTGACTTGGCATTTGTAAGAGCAGCCGGGAGGGATTACCCGGCTCTCCTGTGGAAAGGCATTATAAATTGTAAGAGGTCGTTACCAGCCGCGCTTCGCTTGGCTGGGGCTCGCTTCGCTCGCGATAAATAGATTCTCTCACCTGAAAGTGCAATGCGCGGCTCGCTGGTGAGCTCGGCGCTGGGCCCGCCTCCGCAAATACCGAGCGGCCCTGCTTCGCGGGCTCCCCGCGCGGGTTTGCTGCGGTTACGCGACCTCGCACCCGATCGCCTTAGTTGGCGCCATAGCTGCGTCGCCCCGCCCCGAAAGGTGCAATTGTGCGTTTGAGCGTGTTGCACACCGTTTCAAGCGGTGTTTTTGCAATTTTGTCTGAAAAACTGGTTCATTTTTCTACCCATGCAACAATTTGTTGCCTGTTCGCTACCGCCTCACTCCTACGAGGACGTAGTTTTCTCACTGACCTGCGCGTCCTCCGTCTTCGTCTCTGTTTCCTTGGCTTGGATCGCAGTCGCCACATGGATCTCCTCGGTCACGGTAGTGTCCTTGGTAGTTTCGGTAGTCTCCACCTTCACGTCCTCAACCACAACAACATCAGCCTTCGGCTCCGTCGTGACCCCAGACAGAGAAACTTCCGCCTTCGTCTCCTCATTCTCCTCAATCTTGTCAGTCTTAGCTCCTTCCGGAAGCGGGAATCGAGTCTTGAGCCAGTTGTCCAGGTGCGCAAACACCGCGTCACGCTCCGGGTCATCAAAAAGCGCGTGGAAGTACTCGTCAAAGACCTTAAACTCCTTATCACTCGACGCCAGTCGATCGTAGAACAATTGCGCCAGCTCCAAACTCGTCACCTTGTCGTTTGATCCCATCATCATCAAGATCGGCAACTTGCACAGGTCGCTGTCCTTGTCCTCGACTCTCTTATCAGCCTCCAGCGCCTTCATGGCCTTCAGCGATTCGGCTCCCATTCTCGCTGTCACTGGCTCGGCAACAGTCAGCGGGTCAGCCTTGAAATCATCCAGATAATCCTGATCACGACACAAAAAATCCGCATTGACAGCCGGCACAATTCTTGCCTTTGGCACCAATTTGCTCAGAGGCCTCGCAAACACCGCCTGCAATCTCAGCATGGCCGTCATCTCAACCAACAAAGCGGGGGCGACAAGCACCACGCCGCTGAAGTCGTGTTTGCCGCTCAAAATGGTGTGCAGACTCACCAATGTGCCATAAGACATGCCGGACAGAATCAATTTGGGTTCATTACCCGTCGAAATGGATAATTTTGGGTACAATTCCGTTTTTGCCATCTTGATGAACTCGTTTGTGTCATCAACGAAATAGTGAAACTTGGCACTGTGTGCCCTCAGTCCGTGATGGTCCGAGTCGCTGGCTCCGTGGCTCAACAGGTCGTAGGCAAACACTCCGAAGCCGGCATTGCACAACTGCTCGTAGAGGTAGAAGTAGCGGCGGCTGTGGTCGCCAATGCCGTGCAGGTACACCACGACGGCACGAAGGGGTGCGTTGGCAGGAGGGAACAGCGCCAAGTAGGACAAGTTCTGGTCGCGCGAGTTCTTGAATTTGCCCTCCAGATGGCGTAGGTGCGGCGGCATGTGCTGCGCACGCAGGGCGGAGTTTACACGAGCACGAGTTGCCATGGGAAAGAATGTCTGCGCGAGAAGACGAAGTTACTGGAATGCCCCATCGATGGTGACAGGAAAACTGCCGTCATACGAGCTCGAAAGTGATTGCCGAAATGTGTGGCGGTCAGAAATGTTGGCACAGAACCATCACTCTGTCATCACTTCAAACTAAGATAAAAAAACACGTCAGAACTAATAATTGTTTTTGAAGAGTTTTTGTCGCATCAACTCCAATTGGGTATGACCACTAGAGATGGTTTCAGATTTGAAGAGTAAAAAAGTTTAAAATACACAAAAACGTTTTAAACAGTTTAGAAGTATCCAAAATTCCAAAATTCATAAGGAATCCCAAAGGTACCCTGGCGAAAGAGAGGATTCGGCTCTGCTCATGGCGACAAGGGAGGAAGATACTGGCAGCGGGCCGCCACAATGGGAGAACTTACAGCAAAGATCATCTGGGGATACTCCGCGCGATCTACACGCAGCTTTCGGAAGGTTCCGCTCGCCCCCCAGCTCGGCACTACGGAGGACTCTTCGCTACAGCCCTTACCAAAGAAGTTCCTCTCCGCTAAGCCCGCCAGAGGATCTTACGTCGCCGGCAACAGGCTCGCGTAGGGTGATGTTCTCGCCTCCACCTCACTCGACACCTCCATCTCGACCCCTTCCGACACCAGCACCAGCGCGATCCCCCCCTATGCCAACCGTGGCGGAAGTACCTCGCTCAGCAACACCATCGCGTCCTCCACGTGCTTCTACTCCTACACGATCGCCCAGGACTCCTCTTAATCCCGCGCGATCGCCTCGTACTCCAGGGTCATCTCGTCGTTTTCGAGTGTCTCCACTGAAGGTCGGACGCCCGCGTGATGAAATCTGGAATCATTATACTATTGAGCGTGAGAATGGGAAGAAACACGGGCGGTGCAATTACTGCGGAGCTCTTAAAAAGAACGGTAAGCCTAGTGGAAACTTGTTGGATCACTTGGTGAAGCCTAACAAATGCCCTAGTGTTCCCAGAGATGTTCAAATCTCTCTCCGACCTACTATAGCCCCTTCACCAACACTACCGCCGTCCCAACACACTGTGGAACCCGTAAAGAACGATCTTGACCAAGAAGCATTTGAAATGGCACTTGCACGAGTGTTTTTTGTCTGCGCCCTGCCGTTCATATTACTGGAAGCTCAAGTGTTTCGAGATTTCATGGCTATGGTGGCACCGACACTGAAGTTGCCGTCGAGGCAAAAGCTAAGCACGGTGCTTCTACAAAAAGTACAAGATGATGTTCGTATGAAAGTGGTCGATCTGATCAATAATCATACCTACGTGTCACTCGTGACCGATGGTTGGACGGATACCAACAGCTCGAGTATTATAAACTTCATGGTGGTTGCTCCAGGGATGCCTTCCATGTTTTGGTCGTCGTGGTCCACTAGATCAAAACAACACACAGCCCGATACTTTGCGGATGTAATTGAAAAAGTAATCGGTGAAATTGAGCGCGAGACTACTGCTCAAGTCGTTGGTGTTGTCACTGACAATGCGAGCAACATGCGGAGTGCGACGGAACAAGTTCAAATTCGGCGTCCAAATGTGGTCAGTGGTGGCTGTGCGGCTCACGTCCTAAACCTACTCATGCAGGAGGTATCTCGTTTTGATGCCGTCAAAGCTGTAGTGACAAGAGTAGTGGCTGTCACACGTTTCGTAAGGGACCATTTAGCTCTGCTGGACGAGTTTAAGCGATTGCAGCGTGGAATTAGAGACTGTGGAATGAGGGCTCGAAGTCTCGTATTGCCTGTACCAACACGTTGGTATTCTATCCACGCCTGTATGCGGAATGTGCTACACAACCGAGAAACTCTGGAAACACTCTTTTTGGACCCGAGCTATGAAACGTTTCTAGATCGTTATCGTGGAACTCCGTCCAATCGAAAAAAACTACGCCTCGTTATCGAGTTGGTTCGGGATGATGGCTTCTGGAGCAGTTTGCGAACTATTGTGCTTATGTTTGACCCCATTATAGAAGCTCTCCGGGCTCTAGAAGCGGACAATGGATACATTTCCGGAGTGTATACATGGTTTCGATGGTTACGGTATCATATAGCGTATGGTGTGACTTCGGCTAATGAAGAAGAACCGGAAGGAGAGTTTGCAGTATTAGATGCTTATGGAGAAGAACCAGAAGCAGAGTTTGCAGTATTAGATGCTATTGGCTCCGAAGAAGAAGACCATGATCAGGCTGTAGATGGGATCGGGATGCTCAGTCATGCAGCCGAAACCATGTCGACGACTACTTCTGTACAAGAAAACATGAACCAAACTGCCACTGCTGACCTTCCTGATGGCGGCGAGTATCAATGTATTACCGCAGTTCCACTTGGTCAACTTCAAAGTTTTTTTCGCAAGAAGATATTAAAACGATGGAAGTACGTTCATTCAAACGCAATGGCTGTCGCGTTTTTACTTGACCCGGCCACTAGCCTCGACGACTTCGTCGGTGATGATGACGAAAATGTAGATGAGCAAGTTTGCATGCTGGCAACACGATGCGGCCTGATAACTCCTGCGAATATGGCCAAATTGACCGCCGAGATTCTCAAATTTAAATGCATGAAGCGGAGGGGTGGTGAAGATCTACGAATGAAGTATTTAGAAGCATCTCCACGTGATTATTGGGGTGCCAAGGACGAAAAGAACTACCCTCTTCTCAAAAAGGTAGCTCAAATGGTATTTGCGGCTCCTACGTCGTCAGCAGCCAGTGAGAGGGCCTGGAGTATATTCGACCACATTCACTCCAAGCGAAGGAACAGGCTATCAGTTGAAAAAGTTGAAAGGCTTGCCTATATCTACATCAACTATGGCACAATTCAAAATGATGACATCGACCTTGCAAGGCATCAATCGTGTCCTGAAAGTGTAGATATCCTCAACTAAATACAACGCGCTCTTATGACTTAAATCTGTAGCTAAAAACCCATAAGTCATTCTTTAATTTGCAGCACAAACAAGCATGCCCAACCTCCCTCTAGACGGTATTTGAATAGAGCCCACCTCGCAGAATTGTATCACTAATGCGTCGTGGTTGAGCAGCAGCGCCTGAAGACTACGAACGGCATCAGCCACCGTCTGCGTATTGGGCGGATACTGCAGGCAACTGACACGTAAGATAATCTTCATGAAATCGGTGAGGTAGAGTTTCTTGTGACCCAGTGTCAGATAACTAAGCAACTTACTAGAGCGAATTGCTTCATGAAGGAATCGCGAATTTCCTCCGTGTAAAGGAATCGGGTCATTCGCATCCTTCGGGGCCACTGGCTGTATATTCCCCTGCATTAACATGTCCACAGCTTTGACAGGCGTATCACAAATATTGACTAGAACAGCACAAATGGGAAGTCAGTCACGCACTATATCGTAGACATAGGCAGAAAAGAGGTAACGTACTTCGGCAGTTCCAAGAACTAGAGCTGTGTGAGGCTGCGGTCCCGGTTGGCCTTCTCTTAGGCTTCTTGCATGAGCTCGAGGCTTGCAGCTACTGCCAGGTCGGGCAGTGAGCAATGCGCCGACGTCTCGTGCAGTATCCTAGCTTGTGCTGGCACTGGCAGTGCAGTAGTTCCGCAATGCTGCTCAATGACCCTCAAATGAGAATATTCTGTCTATTAGTTTTAGATAGTTTTGAATTTTGAATGGAATTTCGGACGTTTTCTGGAAGTATATTAGACAGTTTTAAATTAGTCCAAAACCATCCCTAATGACCACGCGTACATGTACCAGCACATGCTACTGTCGGCTCAATCGCAGAGATCAAAGACGAGTGACGAGGTGTCAATGGCGGACTACACTGCGAGAACAACGACAACACAGCCAGCAGCGGTAGTCCGAAGGCGGGAACGGAAGCCACCATGGATGGCAAATTTTGCAACATGCAGCTTTTCAACAGAACTTTTAGTCGTCATTGCAAGGATGGAAAAATTCAGATTTATTGGCAAAATAGGGAAGCACTAGCACAATCTCGTGGGTCTTATCGTGCAAGCGCATAATGTGCTGTCTGTAACTTATGCGGTCACTTCCTCCTTCTTGAGCTCCCCGATCTTAGATTCTTCCTTCTTGAGTTCTTCAACCTTGGGCTCTTCCTTGACAACCTCCTCTACCTTGGGCTCTTCCTTGA
This sequence comes from Phytophthora betacei, assembly GCA_011320135.1. Lineage (NCBI taxonomy): Eukaryota > Oomycota > Peronosporomycetes > Peronosporales > Peronosporaceae > Phytophthora > Phytophthora betacei. The sequence continues at coordinate 510,969 of JAANHX010000559.1, forward strand.
CAACCTCCTCTACCTTGGGCTCTTCCTTGACAGCCTCCTCAACCTTGGGCTCTTCCTTTGCAGCCTCCTCAGCCTTGGGCTCTTCCGTGGCCACTTGCTCAACCTTGGGCTCTTCGGTGGCAACCTCCTCAACCTTGGGCTTTTCGGTGGAAACCTCCTCAACCTTGGGCTCTTCGGTGGAAACCTCCTCAACCTTGGGCTCTTCGGTGGCAACCTGCTCAACCTTGGGCTCTTCGGTGGAAACCTCCTCAACCTTGGGCTCTTCGGTGACAACCTGCTCTTTCGTGGCAGCCTCCTCGACCTCGGGCTCTTCAGTGGCAACCTCCCCGACCTCGGGCTCTTCCTTAGCGACTTCTTCCTTCTTGGCAGCCTCCTCAGTAGCGGGCGTCTCACCGGCCTTCGTCTCCGTAGTAGCGACCTCGGGCGTGGCCTCGGCGGGCGTAGTCTCAGCCGGGTCCTTAGCAGTTGTGGATTGAGCGCAGCCCATGGTTAATATTACTGTAGTGTGGGTGGAGAAGTCTAAACTTGTGTTCGAGGGCGCAGATTCGCGAATGACACGCACGATGGACGGGGGGCGACCTACACCAGGAAACAGTGTAAAGTCGCGCCGTCTGCGTCTTCTTCTCTCATCATCGCAATGTTCTTGCGGCGATGCAGCTTGTGTCCTTGCATTGCAAGGCCACAGTGTCGTCGCCCCGTCGCGACATTAAGTCGCGTGCAAAAAGCTTCGATCGGTCGACTATGTCGCGTTTCGTCCAAGAGTTCGACGTGCGGTGCTGTGAGCCTGATGAAAAGTCGAGTTTTTGCTGGCTCGCCGTTGTCTCGTGCCGCGGCATTGACTGGTCGTTAGTCGCCAAGGCTCGTTTGCTAACTCCCGACGACATGCACGCCACTGCGCGTGCTCCGCCTCTCGGTGGTTGCCTTTTATCTTAACGTTAATCGGTGATCGACGTACAGAGTCGAGCACGCAGCATTAAAACGATCATCGTGCAGTACAGTGTATTAATGCATTGGCAGATTTTAACGTGAAGCGAAAGCTCCATGTAGGCAATAGCCGGCAACCAATGTCGCACTACTGCACGCCGATCCATCGACGCAAATGTGACGAGCACTTTTGGCCGAAGTGTAGGTTGCACAAGGCGACGATATACACACGTGCTGCGTGCCATGAGCAGAGCCCCACGCGCCCAACAGCCGGGTCGAGCAGAGGCCAGACAACGGTGCAGACACAGGGCCAAACTTGGTCCAAGTTGGACTCCGACCTTCATGTCCGGCGAAAAACGACACTTGGAGCAATTTCGTCGAGAACAGCTACGGCGTCGCCGGTGCTTAAAGCACTGCTTTAGACGCCCGGGATCTGCTGTCTTTCGAGTTGCAGCCAACCGTTTACGGCGACTTGATTCAAAGCCAGTCGGGAAGCGCAGCCATTTGCGGCCAGGATGGGGATTAGAACGGCGTGCCTGACGGAGATGCTGAATGCCGGAGCAGACGCGCGGCGCGGCAGATAAGAAGGCGAGCGGCTCGACACGCAATGGATTGGTCAGCATGCCACTTCAAGCCTAAGGTGTCCGTCTAAGAGTTAAGGTATGTTCGAGGTGATCCAAACACAGGCTCGATCACTGAGGCACGGAGGGTACTTGATTCATCACCGCTGCCAGCGGAGGGACACGAAACTTCGTGTCTCGCTGTTCGTATTTCCCATGGAAATAGCACCTCGACCGTGAGTTGTTCCGCGCTACATATTAGCGCTATGAAAGGCGTGTGGTGTGAAGAAATGTTGTATTAGCCAACTGGCCTGTCGAGCGCTTACAGAGACTTCAACGATGGCCCTCTTGCCGGACTTTGCAAAGTCGTTTCTTCTCGATGTCAGCAGTCTTGGCGGCAAGCTTTCAGGCAAGTTAAATCGTGGGGTGATTCACTGAACACCATTGAACCTCCATTTTACTCCACCTCCTGTCCCAACACCTGAGGTGTCATCTGGGTGGTATTCACTGCACTTGTGCGAGGTGTATGTAGGACAAGCTGTCCTAGAAATGGTGAGCTCTAGGCTCGTCACCTACGGTGCGCAGTCCTACTGGCCAGAGAGGTATTTACATCCAGCCTGGATATCGCACCGGAAAGCGTTTCAAGGATTCTGTGGCGGTTCATTTCAGCGGACAGGCGCAGAAGGCGGCTATCATCGCAGCATCCACCTCGCTTGACTATAGGACGAGCGGCACTGGCGGATTCGCACTCTCCTAGAACAGCTCGTAACACGACTAATCAACACTTGTCGTGAATCTATCGAGGGTGCGTGGAATGCTCAAGGAGGCTTGTCAAGGCTGGGGTGACTCGCCCTCTTCGGACGTCAGTATCGTATCGAGTCCCACACCAACGTTATCGACGCAGAGCGATGATGACAACCAGCAACAAGTAGTGAACGACTCTGCGTCCACTTCGGATCAAGAAATGCTGAAACGTGCTCGAGCAGCTCACGACGACGAGGACTTTTGCGCCTTGTCCGCCGGACCAGAGGCCAACGGACCCTGGAAACGCGTCGAAGCGGCGGACCGGTTTGTGGTTTTCCGACGACAAGTCAAAGCCAGCAGCAATGAGAAGCGGCCAAATGAGCTCGAAGTTCTCTGTGCCGGACGACTGGATGCCAGTCTCGAAGAGGTGGCGAGTATCCTCCGGTCCAGCTCCGAAGGCGAGCACAACGCTTCCATGTCGGCACTGTACGCCAAGGACTTTATCTTTGGGTCCTATGAACGTGAGGTGCCGTGTTTCCAGGATTCGGCCGATCGCCAGAGCGAGACGGCTCATCAGAACCACGAGCAACTCTCTGTCAAGACGCAAAGCTTCGCGCGGACAGCAATGTTCGCCAACAATGAGCAATGGTGTTACTTGGACTATTTCCAACGCAAGCAAGAGCGAGATGGCTTCACTATCACAAAGCGTGCTCTGTCTCCCACTGAGTCGACCCCAGGACGCATCGCAGGACTGAACGCCCGAGTGGACCAACTGCACGGATTAAGTGCCTCGTATCTGGTCGACGTACTCCCCAATCCCAAAGGTCTGCGCGTCGTCTTCCACGCCTGGTTTGACGTGGAAGAATCCGCTGACAAACGCAAGACGTCGAGGCGGAGAAGCGACGAAACGACCAGCTCCAGCACCAGTTCGAGTGTTAATCCGCGCCGCCATTCGTTCGGCTATGGTGAGACTACCAAGCACAAGGCGCAACTGCGTCGATTGTTGGCGATGGCGCATGGAGTCACCAAACTCCCCGAGCTCATTCGTCGTCGCCGATTCGGCGTGCAAGTTCCAGCAAAGATCAGCTCAATTCAGGTGGCGAATCCGCGTTGTCCGTGTTGCACGCACAGTTTAGCCCCCATGAAGTTGTCGTTAACAATAGCAGCGTCGGCTATTGCAAATCGAAGCCTGGCGCATCTCAAATTGGACACAAGACGCTGCTTCTTGTGCGGATACCTCGTGTGCGCTGACTGTTGGACTGCAGACCACATGGAGAGTTTTTCTGGACGTGTAGCTGCAATCACCGTCTGTACTCGCTGTCATGTCAACGTTCAAGCTTGTGAGTATTCAGAGGTGTTCGCTGGGACAGCACGAGAGCGTGAGAAGCACAGTGGACCCCCGCGTGTTGTGGAAGACTCGGACGAAGCTACAACTGTGTCGTTGCTGGTGGATTTCCTCTCTGCTTCTCTGCTAAACTCACCCTCTAGTAGTGTAGAACACATGGCTGTTATGGATGTAATTCGGATCCTTCTTCGACAAGAGAAGAGCTCTGACGACGAAGACGCTGGTGCAGAATGTGGCGATACGGACAACGATCAACTTCCTCTCTTCAAAGAGATGGAAGCCATTGAAAAGATCAGGGAGATACTAAGCGACGAGCGTAAATTACCCAGTCTAGAAGCGTGTAGACTAGGCAACGCTCAAGAACGCACGTATCTCTTGGATCTACCGGAAGATCCGAACATCGACGTGCCACATTCTCCGATTCCAAGTAACGAGGCCGAACGTATCGCCAGCATTAAATCTGCGGGGTTATTGGAACTCGCCGACATTTTCGCGCCGGAAACGCCACACACAGACATGAAGGTTGATGCACCTGATGTCCACGACCTCGAGTTACTGTGTCAATTGGCGGTGAAAACCTTGGGCTGCGCGTATGCGTTCGTGACGATCATGTGTACGAAACACGAGCATATTGTGGTTGGCACGCACCCCGGATTCGTTGGAGCGGCCGTTCCTCGGGCGCAAACTACATGCCAACATGCACTCATGTCTCCGTATCCATTCATGGCAGCTCATCACGAAGCAGACGTACGCTTCCACAAGCACGGCGCCACCTCTGCAGTCCCCACCCGGTTTTACGCTGGCTTTCCGTTGACCGTAGAAGATGGAGAGATGACAGTCGGCATGTTGTGCTGCATCGACTCGAAGCCTCGGGCCGAGATCACTCGCACGCAATACGCAACGATGAAGCGGCTAGCCAGCACTTCATCCCACTTTCTGCTACAGAAGAGTCGACAGCTGTAGCGATAAACAATTTCAAGCTAAGTGCCTCGATAATTACTTGTAAAGCGCTGGTCCCTCGGTGTCTTGGGCGGTCAAGATGATCTCAAATGTTTTCCCCTAAAGATCTCGGGTACCGAGTACGAAAAAGGATGAGAAGGAAGCTAAACCTAATAGACTTTTTTACAATAATAAGTGAGGTGTATTGTGTTACTGGCGAACCTTGATTCACCCAACAAAAACCTAATAACGTTTTACTTACTTCAGTCGTAAATCTTTTGCGAATTAAGTGCTCCTTCGACTTCCGCCGAATAAGTGCAGTCCTATTGTTCGTATGTCAATGGAGTTGACGCAACCTCCAGCCCACAGCTTTCAATCACCATCGAAACGAAGGTATGCACTTGGCTGATTTCACAGACATGGCTCGAAATTGAGAAACAGTTTATCCGTTGCTAATGGAAATCCAACGAAATCTTTTGAAAAGCTTATTAACGGAACAGTGGAGCCAAATATTCAGCCGACATAGAAACGGGGTTCCCTGGTTCAGCTCATCGAGGAGAAACTTGAACAAGTGCTGCAAAATAAGCTAAGCATACGTGCCGACTGTCCACGACTCGTGGACCACGAGACCTGATTGTTTGGTGAAGTGCTTCTTAGAAGTTCTTTTTATCCAGAGACCTTTGAGACGTGACACCCAGAATATTTGTAGACCTCAGGAGAAAATGCTTTCCAAGGAGGACCGTCCTCTCGTGATTCTCTGAATGCGTTAACACCTCGATTATAGGAGCTACCGTTTCAAGGCCGTAGACGTTCTCCGACCTGAATTTGGTGCGAAGCCGTTAGTGACGACTCTCCTAACTGCGTGCGATGCAGCTACTCGAACTCGTTCAGTCGAGATTTAAACGTCACGTGTTCAATAGCAAAGATGAATTTGTCATCAGTCCGCTGTATGTTCGAGGAAGCGGGACGCCACACCCGAACCTCGGGCCGGGGAGAGTCCATGGCTTTGGAATCTTCCAATAGTCTCAGCTCGATTCCGTCAGTATCCACGATGCAGAGCGACGATGATCTCCAGCAAGAAACGATGCGAACTTCGGTCAAACTGTCGGACGAAGAGATGCTGGAACGAGCTCGAGCGGCTCACTTGAGCGAAGACTTCGCTTCGTTGGCTGCCGAACCCTTGGCCAACGGACCTTGGAAGCGTATGAAAACAGTGGATCGATTTGTAGTTTCTCGACGAGAAATGACAACTAACAACACCGAGAAACGAGACAATGAGTTGGAGATCTTGTGTGCTGGTCGGCTCGATGCCAGTATTGAAGAAGTGGCGAGTATCTTTCGCTCAAACTCCGAAGACGAGCACAACACAGCGATGTCGGCACTCTACGCCAAGAGCTTCATCTTTGGGTCCTATGAACGTGAGGTGCCGTGCTCCACCGACGCCATGACACACAATGATGAAATAGTAGTTGATAGCTGCGAACAACTCGCTGTCAAGACCAAGAGCTTCACACGGACAGCAATGTTCGCCAACAACGAGCAGTGGTGTTACTTTGACTACTTCCAACGTAAGAAAGAAAGAGATGGCTTCACTATCTCCATGCGTGCACTGCCTCCCACTGAGTCAACTCCTGGACGCATCGTCGGACGCAACGCTCGTGTGGATCAACTGCACGGATTGAACGCCTCGTATCTCGTTGACAAACCCCCTAACAGCAAGGGACTTCGAGTGGTTCTTCGTGCGTGGTTTGACCCCCCAGAGGATAGCGGAGACCGTCCTCGCTCCAGCAGTCAGAGCTTTTCAAGTCGCTTTAGCTCTCACCACCAGCGGTTAAGCTTGAGCTCGAGTTTTCGCTCAAAGTCTATGGACTACGAGGACGCGTCCAAACACAAGGCACAGCTTCGTCGTCTGTTGGCGTTGGCTCAAAGTCTCACGAAACTTCCCGACCTTATTCGTCGCCGGTGCTTTGGCGTGCAGATCCCTGTCAATATTAGCGCCACTTACGCTACCAACACGCGTTGTCCGTGCTGTACTCACAGCCTGGCGCCTGTGAAGATGTCGCTGGCGATGGCAGCGTCGGCCATTGCAAATCGCAGCTTGTCATCCATCAAGATGGACACAAGACGCTGCTACTTGTGCGGATATCTCGTGTGCATCGGGTGCTGGACGGCTCAACACCAGGGAACCCGAAAATGCAATACTTAGATTAATACATCGATGTGAGCTGAGAAAATTAATAATTCAATTATTTGCAAAACATCGTAAGTCACGATTGTAGTTCAGAAACATTATCATCTGGAGCCTGGCTGGAGACATTCGCTTCCGTAGATCAGACAGTACCAGCTTAGCGAGAGAGAAGAAGCGCTCACACTCGTTAGACGTTGGCGGGATGTACGCGACGTCGACGTAGTGCGCAATTGCGTTTCTTGAACGCCGCTCTCACAATAGAACGCTCTTCGGCGGCTCTTGAAGACGACCGTTCGAGATCAGGCGACCTAAATTCAGCGCAGGCTAATTTTTCCGCGACGTTCAGCGCGTCCCCACGCTGTAACTTGACTAGACCTTACTCAAAATTGGGGTCGTTCCCGTTGCTGGCAGCCATAAATTAATAATTAAATTAAAAAAATTGGGATTAATTTTTACGCATATTATTTTTTCGGGTTCCCTGCTCAACACATGGAGAGTTGTTCTGGTCGTGTGGCGGCTATTGTAGTCTGCGTTCGATGTAACGTCAACGTCCAGGCTTGCGAGTACTCAGAGGTGTTTGCAGGCTCAGCAAAAGAACGGGAAAAGCACCGTGGTCCACCTCGAGTTGTGGAGGACTCGAACAATGTTTCAGTAGTTTCGTTGCTAGTGGATTTCCTGTCGACTTCGTTGCTGAATACAAGCTCCGGTAGTCCAGAACATGCCGCTGTGGTGGCTGTGACCCGGATGCTTCTCGAATCCAACGAAAGCGACCTCGAAGACGAAGATCACAGTGAGTACGACAGCGAGGATCCTACTTCTGATCCACTCGACGATGATGCTATGAACAAGGTAGAGATGCTACTGAGTGACGAGCAGAACGTGCCACCGTTAGAGGCGTGTAAACTGGCCAATGCAGACCAGCGTGATTATCTTTTGGACTTACCGGACGACCCCACTGCAGACGTACCCCATTTCCCCATTCCACGCAATGAGGCAGCTCGGATTACAGCCGCCAAAACTACCAGACTCCTTGAGCTCGCCAATTGTATCGCACCGGAGATACCCGACGGTGCCATCCAGCTAAGACCTGATACTCGTGACCTCGAGGTGTTGTGCCAATTGGCAGTCAAGACTGTAGGCTTCTCTCACGCCTTCATATCCATCATGTGTGCCAAGCACGAACACTTCTTGGCCGAGGACCACCCAGTCATCGCCGGAACTGTCGCGGCGCGTGAACAAACCACTTGTCAACATGCGCTGATGTCGTCGGATCCGTTCATGGTCGCACACCACAAAGCAGACGTGCGTCTTCACAACGCAAAGACAACCAAAGATCTAAATATCCGATCTTATGTCGGCTTCCCTCTCACTGTGCCAGCAGAAGGAGCCAAACCCGGAGACGAAGAGGTGACGGTGGGGATGTTCTGCTGTCTCGATTCGACGCCGCACATCGAGATCACGCGTCGACAGTACAGCACTATGAAGCGTCTAGCCCGCATCACCACGAGCTTCTTGTTGCGTAAGGCTCGTCAGCTACACCAGCCAACTGAGGTGCACGATGATTGCAGCAGTACATGTAGCCAAATCAACTTCAACTAACGTTACAGACTGTAGGAGGTTGGAAAATAAAAAAAGTAATTTTATTTTTGTAAACATTGCAATACATGTACAGGACTAATAAAATGGTATTTTGACCAGTTATTGCCGTAAATTCATTAGCCCCACTTAAAGTTTTTCTTAAATTTTGCAAGTATTGCAGAATATTACACAAATTTATAAAATATTGGAAGGAAGAACAAGCAATAATATCGTAAGCTACTCCAAACAAAGTTATTTTATTGAAATAACTTTTGTACATGTGACGAGGTAGTGTAGCCATTTTCTGTCTTTTTGCACACCATTCGTACGCATTTCTCCATTACCAGAATGTCCCGCCGCTTGACCACTTGGCTTCACTATCGTCCTTAGTGAAATCAAGTGATATTGTCGCAGCTGATATCAGAGCCAGCAGTCCAACCGTCCGCTCGTCGCTCATTGCCAACCGGACCGACGCCTTACGCCCGCGCCTCCTGCTCCCGCCAACGCTCCGTTAACTCCAGCAGCACCGGCATCGTGTGCACGTCTTCTCTATGTGGCTCAACAGTCGTGATCTCTCAGGCGACGACGACGGCACCTCCACACGCGACGGCATGTGGGGCTTCGCCAGCTCGAGTCCTCCGTCGCACGGCACTATCGGCGCCTCAGGCTCGCGCGCGCTCTGGAACCGCATGGAACCAGCTGAAGAAGAGCGTGAGGAGGAAGCTTTACCCTCGTACTTGTCCTATCTCCAGCCAACGTTCCGTCCAGCGCCCACGACGGCCAGTACGCACCTACCCGCTACACAACCTGTGCCATCCTTGTACGCGACGAAGCGCGGCGCACCGGGGCTTCCCGCGCCCTCTCCACCAATTCAAGAACCCGTAGCTGCCACACGTGCTGTTGGACAAGTGGCGCGTAAAAGTTCTGAGCTTGCACAGGCCCTGGAGCATCTGGTGCTGGGCACGGTGCACCGGCATCTTGGAGACCGCGCGGCGTTGGATAATCAGGCTAGATGCAGATGCAACTGTGACACCATGAGGACTCAGATGCAGGAAATGGCTATACAGGTACAGATGCTACAGAATCAGGTGCTGGAGCTGACCAAGAACTCGATCCCGACTGCTATTGAGGTCGGCAGAGTGAACGTCAATGCTGCCAGCAACGGCAACTGGAGCGCGAACGCGCCGCCGTTCGTGCCGAAGCAGTACAAGAACTCGACGCCGCCGCCACCTCCGCCGACTGCAGTAGACCAGGCGACGGCTACAGTATTGAGTGATAGAATCTCGACACTAGAAGGCAGACAGAGTGCGTTCCAGTCGCAACTGGCGCAGATCGCCAAAGTGCTGGGCATCCCGACTGGGAAGCCTGGGAAACACAGCCCCGTGAAGCATCTGGTACAGACGCTGCGTGATGAAGTGGACGCCAAAGTGCAACAGGCCACGGCGGATCTGACAGTGGAGATCAGCGCTGCTCTTGGAGCAAACGGGGGTATGGGCGCACAGGAGGCCTTATCATCCAATGCGGTGCTAGCAGCTCTTGCAGGTGAACACGAGGCTTCATTGGCGCGCTTAAGCGGGTCGTTCGAACAGCTGCTCGCAGAGGAGGCTCGACAGCGAGCAGCACTGGAATCTCGCGTACGCTCGCAGTTGAGTCAACAAGAAGAGTGGCTACAGCAGCTGGAAGGCGCATTCGGATCCCCGCACGATCCGGAACACGAACAGGAACATCGAAACAACAACACGCGTGACGTGGACACAAAACTGGCGGCACTGGAGCGGAAATGCGACGAGAGTCGAGAGCTCTGTAAGCGACTAGCGCGATTACTCCCCGATACATCGAGATCTAGACTCTCGCTGCGACGTGGAGACGAAGATGTAGAGGAAGGAGTGAGCTGGCCAGGACACATGGTAGGCAGAGGATAACGGCGGCTTGCGAAAAGAATGACATACTGTATTTTTGTGTAAGAGTTGTAGTGCGGCCGTGCTGCCCGTTGTTGCAGTTGTTGGCTGATCCTTTTGTTGGATCAAGAATGGCGCCGTTCTATCGAGATTCTACATGGTCGCGTGTTGGGAGCGCGTGGGGGCAACGCAGCTGAGACCGCAAACACAGTCGACGTCCAGTGCATCGCTCAAGTGAATCCGCCAGCAATGAGGCTGTGGAGCGCTTAGACGGATCTTCAACGACAGGGCGCTGGTCCGTCGGACGAGATTTACGCATGCTTGGCATCGTCAGCAAAGCTACACGTCGAGACATGCTTTCCATCCTCTCAGACTGCCAACAACCAGCACAGACGAGATAGCTACACTGATCGCATCGTCCAGCGGGTGTCTAGAAGCCGAATCGACGACAACGGAGTATTTTTGAGATCTTAGCTACCACTTCAGCTACAGTTAACGGAAGACCACGAAGCGGCCTACACTCTCGTTTCCTCGGGTCACCGACACTCGATCCTTCTGCTAGAGCTTTGACGTCGATGTTGGCCAGAATATCGCGAACACAGTTGAAAATCTCTGCGTCAGCCGGAGGTTTACTGTGCTTGGAACCGGAATTCGCGCAGAATCCTCAAACGCTTCGCCGTACTATTCCGAGGTTCATGATAAGATATCTACAGAAGCTTCAAATGTTGATCGCCGGAAGTGTTCAGTAGTGAGTGAAGGAATAGCCAGGTGTCCGTCCCAGTGTTATAAGTCAGGTAAAGTGAACAGATAAAATGAACCCGTAACATCGTTATTGATGGAAAAAGGTCGAGACAGACACTACGAACGAGCGTAGTAAACGATATATCAGCTTTTCCCATGACATTACGTTGCTTCGGGGCCAAGCTGGTTTCGTAGATGACTCCCCTTTAGCTGAATCAACCTTGACGCCGTGTCTGTAAGTCGCTTCATGGTTGTGTATTGAGACCGTGTGAGCTCTGCGCGAGCGGTGGAGTCGATACAGCACAGCGTACCAACCGGGACTTCAACCTCTTTCCCAGAGGGATCATGCATGGACACAATGACTGGGAACCCCACGTAGAATCGAATGGAAAGCGCCTTGACCGCCACGATCTCGTGGAAGCGAACGTCTGCCTCTGGATGTGTCGCTAGGAACGGTCTGGTTGTCAACACTGTATGCTGGCAAATAGTCTGCTCTCGAGGCACAGCAGCGTGATGAAAGCCTGGGTTCGTCGCAGCCAGAATGTGGTTGTGCTTGACGCCCATGACCGTCACGAACGCGTCTGTACAGCCTGTTGCACGGCTAATTGACACAGCAAGTTGAGGTCACGCACGTCGCACGCGTTATCGAACGATTCGGGGATGGAGCGCAGTGGTGCTAGCTGGTAGGCGAGTAGCAACAGTCCTTTGTCATTGGCCACTTTGAGACGAGCGTCGTCGTGCCCTGGAATCACACTGGACGGCACCATTGTGACCGGGTCGTCTGGTAGATCAATTAAATACCCGCGACGCTCAGCACTGGCGACCACACAGGCGTCGAGCTTTGGCAGTTGGTTTTCATCGCTCAAGAACTTGCCGAGTTCGTCCACAGATACGTTGTCGTTGTTGCAATGTTCGTCGTCGCTATCGTCGTACGTTGCATCACTTTCAGTATCTGTAGTTTCGCTTTGCCGGAGTAGCAACCGAATGACAGACAACACGGCGGCTCTGTCCGCACCGTCGGCCGAGTCGTTGACTAACGAGGCAGCCAGGAAATCCGTAAGTAGAGATGCTGCACAGTCGTCGGGTTTATCTTCGACGACCTTGACTGGTCCTTTGTGGTTGCTATTGTTGTCCGGATCGCAGACTTCTGAGTAATCGCAGGCTTTGACACAAGCGTGGCACCGATTGCAGACTACAATGGCCGCTACACGACCAACTGTACTCTCCATGTGCTCAACACTCCAGCAGTCGACGCACACGAGATATCCGCATAGATAACAACGTCTCGTGTCCAATTTCAGCGGACGAAGACTTCGCTTCGCTATCGCTGAAGCTGCCATAGACAGCGACATCTTTACTGGTGCCAGGCTGTGTGTACAGCACGGACAGCGTGTGTTTGCGACCTGTATCGCCTCCAAGTCTGCCGGCATTTGGAACCCAAAGCGTCGACGTCGAATGAGCTCGGGCAGTTTGGTGATACCACGAGCCAGCGCCCGTAGTCGACGTTTCTGAGCTTTAACATCGCTGATCTCGTCGGAGCAAGAGCTAGACACGCTCGACGTTGAGACGGCGCTGGAGCCAGAGCTTCTGCATCGACTGCTACTGCGACTCGACATACTTCGGTCGCTACCTGAAATAGAACCTTCAGTATCTTTCATCACGTCCTCGAACCACGCGTTGTAGACGACTCGAAGTCCCTTTCGGTTCGGAAGTTGGTCGACTAAGTACGACGCGTTGAGGCCGTGTAGCTGATCCACACGAGCGTTGTTCCCCACCACGCGACCTGGAGTGGACTCAAAGGGGGGCAACGCACGCTGGGAGATGGTGAATCCGTCTCGCTCTTCCTTCCGTTGGAAAAAGTCCGTGAAACACCACTGCTCGTTACGTGAGAAGAGGTTCGTACGCATAAAACTACTGGTCTTGACATTAAGTTGCTCCATGGTATTCGCGTAGGATTCTTCATCCTGTTGTTGCTCGTCCGAGCACGGCACGTCGCGATCGAGAGACCCAAAGATGAAATTCTTAGCGTGCAGACCCTGCATAGTACTCGCAAGATCAACTTCCGAGTTCGAGCGAAGAACACTGGCCACTTCCTCCAGACTAGCATCTAGTCGGCCAGCACACATAACGTCAAGTCCAGGAAGATGACTACCGTGAACTTGAGCAGTAGATGGTCGTCTAAACACGACAAACCGGTCAGCAGCTTCCACGCGATGCCACGGTCCACCTTGCTCCGGTCCGGCTGAAAGAGCCTCAAAGTCGACGTTCGTGTGAGATGCTCGAGCTCGATCCAGCATTTCTGCATCGGATGGCGGTTTGTCGTCTGTCTCGTTGTCGAACTCATCACTCTGCTGCGTCGAAAAAGAGGGGGTGGGGTCGAACAGGTTTGAGCTAGTATAGGAGAATTCCGAGTACTGAGAGCCACCCCACCCACGCTGTCGACGCTTACTGGTGTCCTCGAACATACTTCGAACCTTTGCAAGACTCATCAGGTAGGAGGCAAGGTAGGACAGGCTCCAGGCGGGGGGGGGGGGGGGGGGGGGGGGGGGGGGGGTTAGCCGTTCGTAGCTCTTTCGGTACTGAAAAAAAGGACTGTAAGAAAACCGCTGGATGATGAAATGGGCTTGCAGGGATCTCGCATGCGACCACGCAAGAGTGGCCAGACCACAATGAAAGTTGCCACTTTTAATTTAACGGGACTGTGCGCCTCAGCCACTTCGATGCCGTTCACTGGCCTGAAGCAGTTGAAGAGGAAAGCCGATGTCGCAATCTGGTCGCAACGAGGCATTTAAGTCAAGAAAACTGCTACTGGGATAAGAGATCGCCCAACGGTGAGCGTAGCCACAGACACTGACGTCGACAGTGTCTCGACCTTCATATCGACCAAAAGTTCGATGTGATCGGCGCGACGGAAAAAGGCTCATGTCAAATACGATAGTCATTGTTTCTCGAATACGACTGCGAGCTCTTGCATCTTGTTAAAGATCATATTATGCTCTGATGTTATTGAAGCGGTGGCAGTGAGAACCGATTGAAGACCTAGGTTCTTATTAAACAATAGTACAAAAATATTTACCCTGTAACATAACTGTAAAACCTGTGGACGAAACGCGTTGCGTATCCATCCTTCGAGCTCCATGGTCTTACCACGGAGCTCGAAGGACACTTTTTTTTGCAAATCCGAACGACATTTTCACTTGTTGTTTGTTGTTTGTGGTTTTTCGGTGGGTGCGAGCTCAGCCAAGGGTACGATTGAACATATTCTGACCTCTGGTAAGACCACGGAGCTCGAAGGACACTTTTTTTGGCAAATCCGAACGACATTTTCACTTGTCATTTGTGGGTGTGAGTTCAGCCAAGGGTACGATTGAGCATATTCTGACCTCGTGGTTCGAGCAACGCAACGTGGCTACTTCGAATTCGAGTCTCGAAATAAGGGTTTACCACGCACCTACACCTGCCTCATCTGTTGGCAAGACCAAACTTCATGTAAAACTCAAGTCGAGCAAAGGAGAAAGCGACATTTTGAATACGTATATGTACGGAGCTCGACGATAAGTGCTCAAACTATCTTAACATTAAGTTCCAGCTGATCCGTATCGAGGCTGGGCATTAACTAAAGGTTCGTGCTATAAGACCGTTTCTCGAAAATGCACTTGGCAAACGCTTGCATCCTTGAAGCGCCCAGCCTTTGCGGCCCGCGAATTGCGGGTAGAATTGCGTAGTAATGACCTGGAAGCTTCGAGATTTTATAGGTGTTTGCTGTGGCCAATAGTTGAAGAATCAAAACGTGTTGCGAGCACGTACAGCAGCTCTCACTGAACATATCCTAGTCATGGAGTACAAAGCGTTACGCTTTCATTAGGCGTGCTATGGAGCTCAATCAATCATCCATTTTGCGAGGGAAAACTCGTTGCCTTCAGCTGATATCGCTTTTGTTAACAAGAAGGTTGTATTAAAGGTTTCGTAGTGTAAGATTGGTTTCACTACGAAACTATGATTTCGGGGAGACCTTTTACGTGTCCGCTGCGAGTCCGATCTCGTTTTTATTTTTATTTTGGGACGCTCTCGAGAAACAACCATGCTCCAAAAAACAATATCCAGACTCCTTTATTTTTCCCGAACTTTATGTGCACCAAAACTCTATCACCAACATAAGTATCATGTAACTAGCCCAACAACCCCATAATCTGTTGCTGTTGAAGCTGTCGACTTTTAAGTTGAATTAATCTGGAAGCTGTCTCCGCGATACGTCTCAACGTAACGTACTGCGAACGTGACAGCTCAGACCGGGCTTTTGGAGTAACACAACACAATGTCCCCACGGGCATTTCTGTCTCCATGCCGGTGGAGTGATCGATCATTGGTATAGTCAGTGGGAACCCCATGTAACACCGCGTAGACAGAGCCTTAATAGCCCCAAGTTCATGAAAGCGAACGTCTGCTTCTGGGTGTGAAATGATAAACGGCTTTGGAGTCATGATTGTGTGCTGACACACGGTATGCTCTCGAGGCATGGTCGCATGGAGGAAAGCAGGGTTCGACGAAGATAAAATGTGAAGGTGTCCGGTGCCCATGATCGATAAAAACGTGTTCGGACATCCCGACCAACGGACAGCAAGGTGGCATAAGATATCGAGATCGCGGACATCTGACACGTTCTCGAAGGATATTTCCGGAGCAGGGTTTACCGGTGCCAGCTCATTAGCAAGTAGCATCAGTCCTTTACTGGTAATGAGTTGAAGACGAGCATGTTCGTAAGGAGGGATAATCGTTGGGGGCACCATCGTCTTCGGGTCATCCGGCTGGGCAATATGGTATCCACGTTTCTGCGAGTTGGCGAATGTACAAGATTCAAGCTCTGGTAGTTGGTTGTCATCACTTAGATATCTCCCAAGCTCTACAACGGAAACATTGTCGTTGTGCAGGTCGTCGAAACCTTCATCAAAGCTGTCACTATCATCACCTTCTTCTTGCGATTGTTCACTTTGCTGGAGAAGTGAACGAACGACGGATAGCACAGCTGCACGGTCCGCGCTACTGGTTGTGTTCATCATTGAAGTGGAAAGGAACTCGGTCAATAAAGGAGCTAGAGCGTTATTGTTGTGGTCTTCGACAACTTTTACCGGGCCTCGACACTCTTCCTGACTAGGAGCATACACTTCGGAGTAATCGCAAGCCCTGACACTCGCGTGGCAGCGTGTGCACACCACAATGGCCGCCACACGTCCGACTGTGCTCTCCATAGACTCGGCACTCCAGCAGTCCATACACACGAGATATCCACAAAGATAGCACCGTCTTGTGTCCAATTTAAGTGAGCGGAGACTCCGGTTCGAGAAGGCCGACGCTGCCATTGAGAAAGACATCTTAACCGGTGTTAAACTGTGTGTACAGCACGGACAGCGTGTGTTTTCCACTTGAATTGCGTCAAGATCGGCAGGTACTTGGATCCCAAATCGACGGCGACTAATGAGATTAGGAAGCTTCGTCATACCGTGAGCTAGCGACAATAATCGACGGAGCTGAGCTTTACGATCAGCAGCTTCGTTCAGGCCAATGAAGCTCGAGTTTGAGGCTACGACCAAGCCGGAGCTTCGTCGTCGATCACTGCTTTGGTTTGGTAAGCTCCGGTTGCTACCGCTTGAGACGGATAAAAAAGTCTTGGAGCTTACAGAAGGCGTCACGCTCAATCCAGCGCTTCGACTAGATAAACTCGCGTCACTACTGGAGGTAGTAGCCTCAATGTCCTTCACGAGATCTTCAAACCAGGCGTTGTAAACGACTCGAAGCCCTTTATCGTCCGGTAGCTGGTCGACCACATATGACGCATTCAAACCGTGTAGTTGATCAACACGTGCGTTCTCTCCTACCACTCGACCGGGAGTAGGCTCAAAAGGAGGCAAAGCGCATTGGGTTATCCTAAAGCCATCGCTCTCCTCTAACCGTAAGAAATAGTCCGAGAAGCACCATTCCGAAGAGTGTCGAGCGTAAGAAACTGGTGGTCTTGACATTGAGCTGTTCGTTCGAGTTAGCGTTCGAGTCATCGTCTTGATTTTGAGATTCTTCCGAGCACGGTACCTCACGATCAAGGGATCCAAAGATGAAGGTCTTGCTGTATAGCCCCTCCATAGTGTTGGCGTGGTCGACGTCGGAGTTTGAGCGGAACACACTTGCCACTTCCTCAGCACTAGCATCGAGCTGTCCGGCACACATGACCTCTAGTCCTGGTAGCCGGTTGTCTTTGGTATCTGCCGACGGTGGACGTTTGAACACAATGAATTCACCGGTTGTTTCCACGCGTTGCCATGGTCCACCCTTCTCTGGACCGGTTGAAAGTGCTTCAAAGTCGACATTCGTATGAGACTCACGGGCTCTATGAAGCATGTCGGTGTCAGAAGGAAGCTTGTACAGGATCGCCTCATCAAATTCTTGTTCAAGGTCATTACTTTGCTGAGACCGGGACTGTTTCCTGCTCGATTCGGAAGACTGCGAGCTGCCCCAACCGTGACGAGGCTTGTTCGTCTCGGAAATGCCTCGCACCTTGGTAAACCCCATTCAAAAAAAGTATAGATGATACTGTGATGATCTCAGCCGATTGCCTTTTCGGTTCTGGAGCGTGATAAAGTAGCGGAGGGTGAGAAGTGGGCAAGTGCATTGTGGCCAGTAGCTAGGGGTGTTTGGGCGATTTCTATTCCAAAGATGAGATCGTTTGGATATTAATTTTAGTCATTCTCGATTTAGGTTAGGCTGGTTATGTACTGATAACAGGTCTTTCTCGATAACAGTTTTGAAAATGCAAATTTCTAAAGTTAGACAAAATAGCAGAAGTGCCTCTAAATCTTTTCTTTAGTTTCTCCCAAAAAAAAAAGTACAGGCGCAAGTTAAGAGTTTCAGACTTGCGTCTTACGAAAAAAAATTGTTTTACTGAGGCTTGAGCACGTGTAATACCTATGAGATGGGAAACTTCGACATCACGGCTGTCTGAACACTCTACCAGACCAATATCAGGACACGAATTATATGTTATCAATACTATGGATACTAAGTTATTTAGTTCGATCTTCCCCCAGCTGAAGTTGCTGACTTTTCTGTAGTAGAAAAGTTCTGGTAGTGTTTGCAAGTCGCGTCATCGTCGCGTATTGAGTGCGAGTGATCTCAACTCGGGGCTTCGTGTCGACGCAGCACAGCGTCGCCGCGATCATCTCCGGATCGCCAGGTTTGCCTCCAACAAGCGGAACCTTAACAGGGAAGCCGACGTAGAACCGGATTGGGATTGACGAGGTCGGTCCATGGTTCTGGAAGCGTACATCGGCTTCATGGTGCGCTACCATAAATGGGTGCGGCGACATCAACAAGTGCTGACACGTCGTCTGTTCACGTGGCACAACGGCACCAGCGAAATCGGGATGTGTACTAGCCAACACGTGCTCATCCGTTTCACCCATGACCGTCACGAAGGAATACGAGCAGCCCATCGTCTTGACAGCCAAACTACACAGCAGCTCCAGGTCTTGAATATCCGGTTTGTCGTCACTCTTCGCGTCTTCGTTTTTCTCCTTGGGGGCTAGAATACCAGCGAGTTGTAGAATCCCCGAAGCCTTTGAGCTGGCAATTCGATCAGCTTCGTTGCTTGGGATTGGGGAAAGAGGTACAGCGGCTTTGGGGTCGACCGGCAGATCCAAAACGTAATTCCTCTCCGCAGCGTTCCCGAGCTTGCATTCTTCAAGAAGTGGCAGATGCTCCTTGTCACTTAACACTTGGCTTATCTTTTCCACGGCGTCGGTCTCGCCAAGTATCTTGAAACGGGGTTCATTGCGGTCAAACTCGCTTCTGTCTTCGTCGCTACAGTCGTCGTCGGAATCGTCTTCGGAATCTTCCGAATCCTGTCGGAGAAGAGCCCGAATCACAGTCATCACAGCCGCATGCTCGGAGCTGCCAGCGTCAGAGTTCAAGAGCGAAGCAGACAGGAAATCGACCAGTAATGACACAGTCGGAGCGTTAGCCGCGTCCTCGACAACACGAGGTGGGCCGCGGTGTTTCTCTCGCTGTGCGGACGTGCCAGCGAACACCTCGGAGTACTCGCAAGCTTGAACATTCGCACGGCATCTCGTACATACGACAATGGCAGCTACTCGTCCAGCTGAGCACTCCATGGTCTCCGAGTTCCAGCAGTCCACACAGACGAGATACCCGCACAAGTAGCAGCGCTTGGTGTTCGACTTCAGCGACCCGAGATTCAGGGTGGTGATTGCCGACGCTGCCATTGCCAGCGATAACTTCAAGCTGTGAGTGCAGCACGGGCAGCGAGTGTTCGAAACATGCACAGTGTTTACATCGACTGGGACTTGAACACCGAAGCGACGACGACGCACCACAGTGGGGAGTTTGGTGACACCATGGGCCATGGCCAGTAATCGACGAAGCTGGGATCTGTACTTGATGTTATTACCTTGATCGAATGATTTAGAGCGTTGAGATGCGCTGGCACTGTCTTGGGAGCGTGTGGTTTCGTAGCTCCTGCGTCGGGATCCTTTCCGTTTGCGGGAATAGTATTCTTGTACTTCCTCTTCTGACATCTCAAACCACGCGTGGAATACTACACGTAGTTCTTTCTGGTTGGGGGTCTTGTCGACGAGGTACGAAGCGTTCAATCCGTGCAGTTGATCCACACGGGAATGGTCTCCAACGATGCGTCCTGGAGTACCCTCTGAAGGAGGTAACGCACGCTTGGAGATCGTGAAGCCTCCGTGCTCTTTCGTGCGTTGGAAGTAGTCAAAGTAGCACCACTGTTCGTTGCGCCCCAAGATGGTCGTGCGAGAGAAACTCTTGGTCTTAACTGCGAGTTGTTCGTCGTTGTCAACGTCATCGTCGTCGTCTTCGTCTTGATTCTCAGAGCACGCCACCTCACGTTCATAGGATCCGAAGATGAAGCTCTTCGCGTACAACCCACTCATCACCGTGTTGTGTTCAGCCTCAGAGCTCGAGCGAAGGATACTCGCGATCTCTTCCACACTGGCATCCACACGACCAATGCACATGACCTCCAGCCCATCCCTTTGCTTGCCGTTGTTGCTCATCGTGGCTAATCGACGGAAGACTGCGAAGCCATCAGCCGATTCCACGCGCTTCCACTCCCCACTGGTCTCTGGAGCTGCGGCCAGCGACCCAAAATCGATGCTGGTATGGGCTTCTCGAGCCCGTTTCAGCAATTCATCGTCTTTCAGGGCCGCGTTGAGCTTATTTTCGGCGTCCAACTCATCGCTTTCCTGTATCGGGGCCGGACTGAAGTCGGTTCTGGAGGATTTCACGTGTGACGAGACCGCGTAGTCACGACCGCGATGATCCTTGAGCCTGCTCGTGAGACCCATTACCTTTGTTGGAGAGCGTGGAGTCTTGCTGTGTGTGGCGTGTTGGTGAATGAGGCCCGACGTCCGACTTTAGCCTTGAATAGTAAAGCAGCCCGAGGGAGGTTTCGCCAACGGAATCACTGGAAGTTGCTGCTGTGCTGATCAAAGGCTCTGTCGCTATGGCTCACGAGCAATTGATTAACTAGCGACAGTCTCACCCCAGCGGTCAATAAGTGATCTTGTCGCGAGTAGAAGTAGTGTTCAACAGATTAGAAATAGCTCGACTGTCGTTTCGCACTACATGTATAATACACTTTTTTGCATGAGATTGTGAGTTATCAGAATTGACGTCACGACGTTCAGCTATAAAAAGCGAACTCTGTCATTTTCCAAAACACAAGTTGGCGGCCAAATAATCCTGGTAGTGCTGCGAGTAGTACCCAATAGAGATTAATTCAACCCCATCATGGTGTGGTGCACAAAACATTAGGTATCGAACTCTTACCTTTTACAAATGAAAAAAGCTGTAAAATCCTCGTTTTTCATCAAAAATGAAAGCACAGTTCGTTCTATAATTACTTTTATTAAAATAAACACGATTTTCGGATCAGCATATAAACAAGACGAATGCTTGAAATGTAATTAACAGCTATATATCACGTTACAAACAAGCGGATCAATCACAAGCTAACACTACTGTACTGTACGGTATGGCGTTGAATTGCGCACTACGCTGTATTCAATGGTTCGTTGAAGACCTTCTTCAAATGCGCTATTATATAGCGAAATTATGCGGCTGAAGTGTTAGTTAATGCATAAGCAGACTTGACGTAAAGCGAGTCGCTAGACGAGAGCTGTACGGCGAATAACAAATCATATCTGCAGAAGTACGTGCAGTACAAACCACACCAGTGAAAGTGAGTTTTGATTTTGGCGTCAGTTTGATAACAGGAGCCACGAACATGTAGTAGAGTCCAGCGATATTGGGGCCAACAACGTAGCGTTGAGCGATAGCAAGCTATAAGTCAGTTGTACAGAGCAGTTGTGTACATGATGGTGATCGAAAATCCATGGCTTAGATATGTCGTCAAGGTCGTTGTCTAGAAGATCAGCTTGGACAAGCCCAGCTCTGCACTCGACAGTATCATATCATACCATTCAATCGCTGTTAGATTGTGTTTCACTGCTCATACTAGCATTATCAAAACTTACATCCCGGATATGTTTGCTAATACTGAGTCGATGATGCATCCACCACAAGACGGTCACATTTGGACAACGACAGACCTTCAGTATCAACAAGAGCGCTGTGACCACGCACACGGATTAGTATTCGATGAGATGAGTAGATTGTCCAAAAGTCGATAAGTAGATAAGTAACCACCGCAACAGCTCGCTCACCACTGCGGCGAAGGAGTATGGCCCAAAGTTAGGCGGGGCCGCCGCAGCACGTGAGCCAACTGAGTATTTGCAGTTGTGAGAAAATTTGAGAGAAACTTCTCGCCGAATTGAATGTGTCAAATAGTAATACCTCTCTGAATAGATGTACAAGTGAATTATTTAATTAAAAACAGAACATCAATAAGCAATCGTGTCTAGTATTAAAATAAGGTGTTAATATATGCTACATAAGGCAGTAAGAGCAGTTAGTAAACAAAATCATGGAAACAAAACACTCAGGACAATGAATCCGTACCGGCTGATTGGAAATGACTACGAATTTGTAAGTTTTCAATAAAAGTCCCCCGAAGCCTTTAGCTTCCCAGGACTGCCAGAGCTGCGCAGCACCCCTACCTATCCCCTCTGCCATGTCCCAAGTATGTCGATGCATAATTACAATTCGTTCAGTTTTTTTTTACTTTCAAATTTTGACCACCTTGTTAGGCACTACCAGCCCAACTCTCTAGTCAAGAATAATCCTGGCGACCCAATCTAATTTAATAAGTAGGGAAGATTCGAGAAGATTCGTTGAGGACGTGGGAAGATATAAACGTGGGGCTATTGTATAACCAGGATTTAATCCTGCACAACTAAGTCATGGTCACAAATTCATACTGTAATGAACAGACCATTTAGCATGATTAATCAAGTATTTGGCCATGATTTAACCCTGGCAGCCGACTTGAAGTGAGAATTCCTGTCTGCAAATGCAATCGAAGAGCTCTTTACGCTCACTACGACGAAGCCCTATCAATGCTGCCTCTAAGAAAAGCTCCATATCAAATTTACTGATATGCAAGGTAAAACAAATTTGCATTCAATGAAGTTAAATACATGTATTCAATGTAGTTAATGCAAGCGAGACTTACAACCAGCACAATTAGCTTGTCGACGTCGCGATAATGGTGGAAGGGATTACTTCGTCGTTGTCCCTATTGTCTTCATCGCTCTGGGCCTTGTTTTTTCCTGTCTGCGCCGGGTGTTGCTGCACCAGAAGCGTCATCCAAAGGAAGTAGACGACCCTTCAGCAAGTAGAAGAATAACTCGACGCGACGTCTCGTGAGCGACTTGTCACGCATATCCACGTGAAGTCCAGGAACGGCCTTACAGAGGAACATCCAGCACACGTACACCCCGCAGCTGAGCCCGTCGACTGGATGGGGTTGTTTTGCGCGATCACGTTGAAATCTTGCAATCCAGAGATCTTGAGATTCGTCGTGACACCCCTGGCAGTGTTCATGTATGGAGCTTGGTTTAGAGGGTGGTAGTAGTAGACTCTCTTCTCTTCTCCTTGACCTTGACCACCCCGCAGCACCAGTGAAAATTGTTAAAGCTCAGTGGCAGCAACACACTTTCGACGGCACCATCGGCTGCATGTTGTAGAACAGCCGCTTGAATCGCTGCATCCACCAGATGCCCTTCGCTATTACGCGTCCGCTTGGATTTCAAGAGCACAGACTGGAACCCAGCAAGCTTGCATGTGGGGTAATCTTCAGATAAACGCCAGCACAACGCGCGTATAGCAGCGTCGGTGATCCATGTGGGCGGGCTCGCGCTGTAGAGCGTAGCGTAGTCGTAGTCTGGGAGGTTCAGAAGACATGTGTTCCGCTCAAGTAAGATGATCTCAATTACTTCGTCTGCCACCTGCTTAACAAAACCGTGCTGTTCGGCAGGGAGCGCAGCAATAGCCTCCTTCACAAGCCACTTGTGCATCCCGACGCCGTTCTGCACAACGGACTTCAAAGTCTGGATGCGCTTGAATATCTTAATTTGCCTGCGCGTAAAATTACCAGCATCTTTGATGACCACAACCTCCACAGTTCCTTGGGCTGACGATCTCTACGTACTGGAAGCTTGGCTGGACTGCAAATCGCCAATCGATATCGCGGTGTCGACAGTGTTTGACACAGGGATGACCTTCACACACGCGTCCAGCAGCTTACTGGGGAGGATGTAGAACGGATCCTGGATTAAAACAGGATTTTTCTGTGTCTTGAACTTTGATATTTTCTTCACTGCTTCAGTGTGTTTGACGAGGACGCTCGACAAACTTCTCTGCGTTTCGATCAATCCAGGCTTCTGGTGTTCAAGAGCGTCTAGCAAAACAGTCAAAGTTACATCTCCGGCAGTCTTTCTCCCTGCCTCAGCTGCTTCATACCATATCGGTCCTTCTTTTCGCTAGCGCTTGTAGCTTTCTTTTGCTTTTGAGATCTCCCTACCTTCTTGGCTTTAGGATTAATCGGATCGTCACTTCCGTGCTTGCAGTATAATCTTTAGAAATATTATCTACGTCTTCACCGGAACTTATGCCAAATTTGACCTTGACTTGGTCAGAAGTACAGCTCTTCTCACCATCCAACTGTTCTTCACGATCCCCATCTGTACCCCCCCCCCCCCCCCCCCCCCTCCGCCGGGGTATTAACAGAAGCCATTTTTTCCTGACGAACATTAGGCCATTGATCCAGGATAAACCACGACATGTCGCCAAACTAGGAGTCATCTTCGATATCTGCCATTTTGTTGGCGATAAGGTGTGTGGCTCTTACAGCCTTCCTGTAGCGTTCTGATTGCGTCCTCTGCTTCTTGACCCCAGATCCATGATCTCCATTCGTAAGTCTTTCGTGCGAGAATTGCTTCACCTTCTTTAGAGGTTTGAGAAGTGGTGGTCCATCTACAAGACTTGTCTTGTAGATGGGCCATCACTTGTCTTGTAAATGGACCATCACTTCTCAACCACAAGTGTTAGAGAGCAGATAAATCCTGGATAATCCTGGAGGATCCAATCGAAATCCTGGATAATCATAGCAGATCCAAAATTTTACTCCTGGATAATCCTGGAAAGATATAAAAAAATCATGGATAATCCTGGTAATACTCACCTCTCGTCAATCCCCCCCCAAGGAATACTAAAGCCCGGTGCCTTGATATGTCTTCTGTACGCAATGGCGTGACGACATGGCAGCTTCGTAGACATTGGAAATTCACAGTCGCATCGCCACCTCTTCAAATTCACCCTGTGCTCGGAAAATTCTCCATTCACAACCACAGTATCACCTCCACTCGAGTCCTTGGTATAGTTGTAATTATCAACTTGAGCCAGCGCCACCGCGTACTGCGTCTTGATATGCTCGGCAACGTAATGCATAGTGAACCGTAAAAGTGTCGCTATTTCTTCATCATAAGAATTGTTCACAAAACGCCCAATTTGAGACAGCCGATAATGGTATTCGTTTGTCACGCGGCGATCCTGGGCAACCAACGCTTTCACGCACATCGCCATGCTCGTAGATCCATCCTCTTCTTCTTTAAACTTTCCAAAGAAACTCCTTAAACGATTATTGGTATGATTCTTAATGTGCGGCAACTTTGCGCATAAATAGTAGACCCAACGATCTTGGCACGTATCCCAGTTCTTCTGGAAGTTTTCGAAATATCCAGTAAGATCCAGGCGTTCACAGATTTTCTTGAGCGATGCATGCACAGTCTTGTAAAACTCTTTACAGACAGCGTATACCATCTTGTGAATGGCTCCGTCGATCTGGCTTGCATCTTCAGCTGAAACGTTCTCGAATTCTGGCTTCGACATCCTTTCCTTCAGGTACTGGTTCACGTGGAAGTGACAAATGAGAATTCTGGCGTCTGGAAAGTTTGATTCCAACACGCGAATCTCGTTCAGGTCATTCATTATCCACGACAATGACCCGCAGACGCTGAATTCGTGTAGGATGAGATCGTTTGAAGTGATCAATAGCCCTCTCCACGTGTCAATCTCTGTTTGCCTCTATCAGCGAATGCTGAATGGCTGCACCCTCGCCGAATTCGCTCATTGCCATGAACGTGAGAAACTGGTAGTTGTATCTGAAAAATAAACATTGAGAATTCTGGCTAGAACCATTCTAATCCTGGACGTTTGAAAAGGACGTACCGATTCGTCTTGTGGCTGCAATCGACTAGCAGAATCTCGCTGAAGCGGCTGTACCGGACTACATGCATTTCGTGCAACCACTGTAAAAATACATCATTAGAAATTGTAAATAATCAAAATCGGTACAAACTGCAAACATAGTTCTCCGAACCAGTGGCTGGAAATCACTACAAGTTTTGACAGCCGATGCGCGAAGCGCTCCATACAAACGCGCACCGCCTCAAGGCGGTGGTTGCGGCCTGTGAAAGCGGTGTCTCGACGAGCTTGGCATCCGAAAATAAGTGCCACCGCTCTACGCTGTATCGATGGACGAAAAGAAGACAAGACATCGAAGCCGCTGCAGCCGGGAGCACTACTATTCTTCAAGGGCGTCGTGGGCCTAAAGTTGCTTTTCCAGAACTAGAAAAAAGTAAGATCATTCGAGTTTTATATATTATATTTTCTAACAAAATGCTGCTTTCTAGGCTTTTGGACTGGGCTCGTGACATGCGCAAGAACAAGGTGCGCGCTGTCACGTCGAGGTGCCTGCTCATGATGAGCGCACATTTAGAGCCACGCTTTCTTCTCGGTCGCTCGGAACAAGCTGCTGTTGAGTACCTCCGCCGTTTCCGCAGCAGAAATGGCTTGAGCGTGCGTCGTATCACGCACAAGGGTCGACGCAAGCGGAGCGAAGTGCAGGTATGTGCTAAAATTATTATTTCTTTTTAATTTGTTGCTAAAATACTAATTTTACTATTGAGGTCGTTGCTGACGAGTTCGGCCTCGCAATGCGCCATAAGATGGAAGTGTTTAGCGCAGGAACTGAGAAGTATAATCACTTCTACAATATGGATCAAACCTCCATATATATCGACATGAATCCTAAAACAACTATTACGTTTCGTGGGGAACGTGACGTTGATGTTGTGCAAGGTAATCATTTTGTTATTGTCTTATAATATAAGACTTATATACTATTGATTCTAACTGTGATCTAGGAATGTCTGAAAACTCTTTTCGTGCCAGTGTTTTTCTGTGCGCATCGGCCACTGGAAAGAAGCTGCCAGCGTTTATTGTGTTCTCTGGTGCCACAGGAGGCCCTGTTCACTGCGAGCTGCAAGCTCATCCGCTGCATAAAGCAGATGAAGTTGTGCTTACTGTGCAAAAGAATGCGTATTGTGATGAGCGCATTATGATCGAATGGGTCAACGAGGTATGCTTTTTTTTTCTTTAAATTTTGTTGTTTTTACTAATATTATGAGCAGGTGTGGACTCCGTCGGTCACCTTTTGCCGCATGCTCTTGCTAGACAACCTAAAAGCTCACAAAATGGGCTCCGTTCGCGCCAAGCTTGAGGAAGCTATGACGGGTGTAGACTTTGTGCCAGCAGGAGCGACAGGACTTGCCCAGCCGATGGATGTGTCTGTCATGCGTGTTTTTAAACACTGGTGTAGAGAGCTATACGTTCAACACCACATTACAAACGACTTTAGCTTGAACGCTAAGGAAAGACGCAAGTTAAGCACGTCTATAGTGCACGAGGCGTGGAGGGCAGTTCCCCCCGAAACAATACAGCGGGGTTTTGTCAAGGCGGGCCTCGTTCCGATAGGACCACGAATAGTAGATGGCACGTTTCGTGTTGCCGAGCCACCAGCGCCGGAACTAGCATAGCATAGCTTACTCACTAAAAACTAAAAGTTTGGTGCTATTTTACATTTTTTTTGTCAAGGATGGAAGTTCGTTGTAGAAGGGGTGTCACCATATAGATTTTGGTTGTGTTGACTTTTTACGTTCGCGGTTGCATGAAATGCATTGGTTGCACGAAATGCATGGAGTCCGGTACATGCGACGCATATGCGCTGAAGCTAACAAAATAACCCCCGTCTCACCACAGGTCGTCTCCGCATCAGGCGACACGTTTTCTGGGTTAGCTGCCGCAAAAATTACAATCTCCCGTGCTGTAGTGTCATTATCATCTGTGCTGGAAACAGACGAAGCATGGCGGCGCACCAGATTGTCCACGTCGCTCTGGATGCCATTCTCGTCATGCTCCAGCAGGTAATCATAAATTTTGGACCTTTTTACACTAACAGCCAGCATTCCCTCGACCCGAGCACCAACGAGCGGATTTATAACCATGCGAGAAGCAGGATACGTAGCGAAGGCTGCAGGAGAAACTTGGTGATTGTGCAAAAAAAAACATCCTTGACCTGTAATCTACTACGAGCGAGATTCCAATGTACAACGAAACGAAACGGGCAATTCGAAAGACGGATATGCTGCCTGGGACGACTTCGTTCGCTGTGAAACTTCCTTTTCTTCCAGCCATGGGTGCTAATATACGTCCGCTGGTACGGTTCGTAGCCGTCGAGCACCAACTGGGCCTCGTCTTCACCCTTCTTCGTCTTGTTGATCCTTTTGTTGCGTTCTGCTCTGGGCGTGGTCTCCTTGACTGGTGTTACTTGCAGCGTCCGTTGGTAGTAGTCCTAAACTTATTCTTGCCAAGCCTCCCAACTGGCGTGATACTTCACCGGCGGGTCCACAAACGTAAATGCAGCGTCATCATCGTCCGCTCCATCTGTTTCCGACGGACGCCCAGCCTCTTCATCTTCCTCCGCCTCTTCACCGCTCGCCTGATCTTCCGTTTCATATATTTTGCCGTCACTGTTGCGATTCTCGCCGGTTTTTCTCTCTCCACCTCCCAAAAGGCTATCTCTTCCTTCAACCAGGGGTTCAGGTGGTGCCACTTGGTCCACCCACTGCGTATCAGAAACGACCGGGCCTCGGGGCAGGAGCCGTCGTTCGCCGGCACGTCCGCGAGCGCCGGTTGCATTAGCGGTAACTGCGTTCTGGGGCATCTTATCTGAAGGCGGCACAAAATAAAATGAAATGCTTTCGATTATTTCATTTCGGAAATAGCCAAGTTCGGAAATAGGAGAGCGGTAATGTGTTTTATTTTAATCATGGAGACTATGTAAATAATTCTGGCCTGCAACGGTTCCTTGAAAAACTAGAATAAGGTTCTTAAAAGAATATTTTTGGAAATAATTTGGATACCAAAAGATGGATCTTGTCGATGCACTACAAGACGAGGAAGCCCCTGGACAGGAAGAAGTAGAAGAAGACGGTGATGCAGAGGTGACACCGAATGACGGTGCAGAGGACACCATTACCATTATGGCTCATGTGCGGGACAAGATCATCCCCATCCACTGCGGATTTGGTACTCAGCAAGTGATCTGGTTGGGCCATGTGGCTATCGCTCGGTATGATGAAGACGGCGGCACGAAGGGCTGGATGGAATTGGGTATTCCCACCAAGATCATCAAGGATGGCAAGCTTGAGCTCTGCCTCACAGATGTCATCTGCGACGTATTACAAGATCGGAGCCACGTGTACATCTCGACATCGCTAGGCTAACAGCAGACAACAAAGGCAATCCATTATACTACAAAAACGTACACTTCGGTATTCATAATGATCTCTAGGCTGAGAGAGTGGCTGCGTTTGCCCCTCCCTTGTCAGGAAACGTTGGTGTACATACGATACGATAGTAGACTGGGCTAGACGGACCTCGTAGCGCACCTTCTTCCAGATGCACCACGGAGCCACTGCTGCTACTGCTATGACTGCTTTTGTCACTGCCTAGTCGGCCTCCATTGCTGGACATTGCATCAGAACCGCTAGTGTACACAACTGACACTGACCGCTGGTTGCTCGATTTCGAGTACTCCGACGACGTTCGCGGAGACGGAGTCAGTGGAGCGAGGGATCGACGAAGATGAGGCGGTAGAGTCTCTAATGCTGTTGGGTACACCATGGGTATTGTGCCCGGGATCTCCATCACCAAGCCGCCTGACAGTCTGGAACTACAGCAACTAGCGCTATCCCACGAGCGAGCAGAGACGGCACGAACGGCTACGGCGTTTTTCGCTGTGGCATCTAGAGGCGGTGTGCACGGGGAGTTTGTAATCCAGTTGCCACCTACGTCCGGCGACATGATGAGGTTGGCGAAGGATTCTAGCCGTGTTGACGGCTGGCTGGTAAACGTGGCTCCGCTCCCATCCAGAGAAGCGAGCATAGTACTCAACGTCCGGTTGGACTCGACCAATTGAGCGTTGCGATGATTCTGTATCTGTAGTTGGGTGAAGGATACGCTGTCGTGGTGGTCGCGTGTGGGTCTGGCTGCAGCGTCGTAGATGAGCTCTTTGATCACGCGCTGCTGGAATCGATCCGCGTACTGTCGCGGATTCACCACCGAGATGCCGTGTCGATCTTGCATCAACAAGTAAACACGCACAAAGTGTTCGACACGTTTGCGAAAGTTCCATTGCTGGAGGATATCGATGAGACCGAGGTAGTACAGTCCCGGTCCGTGCACCTCGTCCACGCTCATTCCTCCGTGTGCAAAAGGGTGGACCGATTTCTTGCTAGCGGACGAGCAATAGCAGCCCCGACCTGTCCCGTATTGATTGCCACCGCTACTACTTCGATTGCGGATGAAGCTGGAGTTGGTGCTGTACGACGACTCGCTGCTGTTGCTTCGGCCACTGCGCGTGGAGACGCGAAACTGGCTGCTCATACTGCAACTAGAATCGTGACGAACCAGTTTGGGCGAGTCGAAGCTGTCGGCGGAGGAATAATGCGAGACGTTGAAGCTGCGGTGGTGAATGCCTACGAGCAGACTGTAGTCGATACAGTTGATACTACAGAGGAACTCCGAGTCGGCTGTCAGTTGCACGGCAACTGCACGCGCGGTGGAGTACGGCAAGGCCATGTGTCGATTCCAGTTGAGATCTTTGCCCACTTGGTCGTACTGGTGGTTCATGTTCCCCTCTCCTCGGACGTTGCAACGCTGGTCGTGACTCCCTCCGACTGTGTACTCGGCGTTGCAGAACTTGCACGTGGCGACTGTACCCGTGGGCTTTCGACCCTCCAGTCGACCCACCCACGAGCCTTTCAAGTCGAAGCGTTCGTGGATCTGCAGCGACGTGGCGAACACGCTCTGCATGACGACGAAGAAGACCGTCTTGCCGTACATGGTGAGTCCGTGGCAGCCGAAAAAGCGCGTCATGAACGTGTTCGAGTTCCTCTTCATGAAGGTGTAATAGTTGGGTAAAATACTTAAGAAAAAGTTGAGTTCTTCATTCGTCAGCGTCTTGACCACGTACTTGCGGTCTTCAGTGAAGTAGAAGAAGGCGCCGCTTTTGCCTTCACTCACTCGTTCCTTGGTCGTTTGCTGTAATGAGTTACGGTAACTAGCGCTCGAGACTTTGGCCTCCTCTCGAAGACGACGGAAAACATGAGGAGCGAAGTCCTTGAACACCACACCTTCAGTGCGTGGGCCATTCGAGCGGCTGTCGTTGCGATTCTCCAGAATCAGCTCTTCGATCTGCGTGTAGCTCTCTTTTCGGTCGCAGTAGTCGCCCTGACCCGAAGAGCTGCCCACAATTCCCTCTTCGAGCGAGGAATCCGACACCGAGATGGATCGTAGCGACGACTCGGCCGATGCACGTGCTTGGTGTTCGGCCCGATCGACACTCTGGCAGATTCCTTTCGTGGTGTTCGTGAGGATTTCAAGGCGCAGTGCCCAATTGATGTTGTCGTCCCAGTTGCCGTCTTGTGGAGGGAGGTTGACTGTCCCGTTCCTACGAAGCTGCTCGATGGTGCGGAGGATATTCGACGTCCGTGTCCAGATAAGAGCATGCACCATTCCCTTCGCGAGTAGAAGACACGACAAGAGATGCCACACACGACACTTCATGCCGCCTTTACTGTCCGAACTCGAGTGTGGCAGCAGACTGAACACCGCATACGTCGATAGCACCAACGTCCAATAGCCAAAGTAGCAGCCCACGTAGTACTTGAGATGTCTCTGGATCCGTTTCCGAGTCCGGAACGTGTCCGGAAGACCCTTGACGAATGTGTTCCACGTCCGTACAATGGCGATCAGTGACGTACAGTACACCACGACGATGTACAGCGCGAAGAAAACCCCAGCAGTGAGTGTACCATTGGAAGCCTTGTGCCCGTCAGTGTCGTCGTGTGCGTGACTGAGGATCTCGCCGCTGGAACTGAGCCAGCAGAAGCTGAAGAGAGCGTACTGAGTGTCAAAGTGCGATATCACAGCACAGATCAAGCTCCAGAGGCCTCCAAAGATGTGGTACTTGGTCATCTGCCCTTTAGAAGCAGAGAACGGGTTCTTTAACGCTAAAAGGAGATCGATAGCGAAGATCAACATGTACGTTTCTTGGCCTGTGAGGAAGAAGTCCACTATGATGCCAATGTCGGTGCATCTCACCGAGTCGGAAGCCTGGTCCAGCAAGTAGAGGAACTGGTAGATGGCGCCGTACAAACTCATCCCGAACATGATTCCTGCTGGATGCTGTCGCAGTGCCAGTACGCGCCAGTAAGTCCCCACGACGTAGAAGCAGCCGATCAACGAAGCCATCGACGTAATTACTGGAAGCAACATACTCCCCTTGGGGCAGAGCGTTCCTTCTAGAGCCAGGGCGTCACCATGAGCCATTTTTGAAGCTGTAGTAAGGGGTTTGTTCGATCCCAGACTGAGAACTTCCTGTTTGAAAGGGTGGAAGACAATCACGACAGACACCAAGTGATACAGACGACAAAATATGGGGATTGCAGTTGGGGGTACCCTGGAAACAAACGGTTAGCAAGAATGCCGTCATTTTGGTGCGACAGGCACGTACCAGAGAGCCAAAGCCTCGGGTGCGGGGCGCGTCGCAAAGCTCTCCGTTTGCGTCTCAGCGGCTCCTTTCAAGTGTTTCTTTTTCCGACCAAACGGGAGCGGCCGCCCAGAGCGCACGAAATAGCGTTCGCTGCAGCACTTTCCGAAAGAACGAGCAACGGTTACGACGCTTTCCTTCTACCGTTTGCTTTTTCAGCGTCGCGATGCACTTTTGAGCGAGTTACGCTGCCCACTGACTATCTCCGACACGCTTCAACTGGCAAAACGAGGGGACACGCAGCATAGAGATCGCTCTCTTGGGTTAGTTGAAGCCTGCATTCGCTGACCCACACCGGCGTTTGCCCGGTTGGTTGCAGAGACCCCCCCCCCCAGTGGAGGCCCCAGACAGTGGGTTCACAGCCCAAGTCTCACGTAGCACTCGAGTTGAAGTCGATAGGGCCACGCCCAGTCTCGTCGTGACGATCTACAAGTTCCTCTAGCGTTCCTCAAAAGTTGCCGTTTCGCTTCGCTTCTGTGATTGACTCCGGGCCTGCAGATTCTACCTGCACTTTCAGCTGACATCGCCTTTCACGCACGCTGCCATTTTGCGCTGATATCTATCAAGCATCTTCCACGCGTGAAGAGTTTAGTCGAGCTTGGAACCAGCGTCCCTCACTAACTTGACTCCACGCCAGGATCACTTAGAGAAACTCATATACACACGCGTACACACATTCACATGAATCGCTGGAAGCGTAAACCGGTTCACGAACCGAGCGAGCCGAAGTAATACATGTACTCTCACTGAACTCATCACCCGGTTCTGAAAGTAGCGCTCCGTCTTCCACTCTCAACCTGAGTACAAGTCCAGCGTCACGCTGACGCGGCATCCACAGTGAATGGTGACAAGAGATCCAAACTTGGCATCGCACATCGAGCCACTCCACCAACGTTGCGCCATGCAGCACTGCCTAGCAGCGGTTTCAATACACAAGTCTACGCGGCCCCCGAGAGTTGCGCACTCTACGCAGTGACCACTCTTGTGACGACGAAATCGGAAAGAGGACTATTATAGTCACTATGAGCCACAGCGCGGAGCGACCGCAGACGCAGAGGTCTCTCTTGTCCTGTTCCTCATGGTCAAGCGTGCCCTCCTATTATTCGTGCTAGGTTTCGCAAGTCGCCACCCCCAGTAGCAGCATCGTTGATGCGAAGGACTCAGCTCAGCTGAGTCAGCTGTGGAGATCTCCACTTGTACTACAAGTTGTAGATCCTAACACCGCAACACCGGTGTATGACGCTTTCTTGTCAGAGGCTACGAGTGACTTGGCAAGCGCTTGGAAACGCGGCCTCGTCACTCCAGCGCTGCTACGCTTCTCTATGCTACCCCATCCAGTATGGAGTCCATAATGGACCGCCGGTCAAGCTTCGGCTATTAACGCGAGTCGCTGAGCGAGATCCATCTGCTCGAAGTTGGTGCATGCGACGCAATATCCTTGTTGAAGTGGCGACATCTGATTACTGCCATTTTGGGTCAGTCTATTCGGACTATATTACATTTGTGCGTCCAATGTGATGGGGCTCAAGACTTGTGAGCCTGAACCTGAACCTGCCGATTTTTCAACGTTATGGCAATGTGAATACTCACCGACAGAGTCTATCTCGTAGCCTGTGCACTTGTCCTTCCAATCATCGAATGCGCATTTGCTGCTTGGGGTAGATGGCCAAATCTTGTGTGATTCAAGCATCAACACCATGCGCTATTTAATGTTTGCTTCTTTTCAGCATAAATAAAAAACAAACCACTTCAATCATTCCATCACATCAAGCTGCGAAAAAGAAAAGCAACAGCGCGATCTTTCCTCAGATTCGAATTTGCCAAGTCGAGCACAAGACCAACACTCCTGCACCATGACCACCCTTAAGATCGTCGTTTCCGGCGCCGCCGGCCAAATTGCGTACTCGTTGCTGCCTCTCAGTACGTCCGTCTCCTTCCCTCTTATGTCTTCTCCATACCCTAACGTCTCACCACGTTGCAGTCTGCATTGGCCACGTCTTCGGCCCCAACCAGCGCGTGGAGCTGCGCCTGCTGGACATCGAACCCGCCCAGGAGGCGCTTGAAGGCGTCAAGATGGAGCTCCAGGACTGCGCCTTCAACCTAGTAGACGCTATCATCCCCACAGCCGATCTGGAGACTGCTTTCAAGGACGCAGACGTCGCAATCCTCGTGGGCGGCTTCCCGCGCAAGCAAGGCATGCAGCGCAAGGATCTGATTGAGAAGAATGTAGCCATTTTTAAGGCTCAGGGAGCTGCTATCGACAAGTTCGCCAGTCGCGACGTTAAGGTGCTTGTTGTGGCCAATCCAGCCAATACGAACTGCCTCATTGCCATGGAGAACGCACCCAGCATCCCGCGGCGTAACTTCTCGGCACTGACGCGTCTGGACCACGAGCGTTTGCGCTCGTTCCTAGTGGAGAAGGTCAACGAGACCCAAAGCATGAAAGTTACGTCGAAGGACGTCAACAAGGTCGTGATCTGGGGCAATCACTCGAGCACGCAAGTGCCTGACGTCACGAACGCAGAAGTGAAGGGTCAGCCGCTCGATAAGATCGTCTCGGATAAGGATTGGGCGGAGAAGAAGCTCGTCAAGGACGTGCAGGAGCGCGGTGCAGCCATCATTAAGGCTCGCAAGCTCTCGAGCGCCATGTCGGCTGCCGCCGCTATCGGCGCCCACCTGCGCGACTGGTTCAATGGCTCCAAGGACGGCGAGCTCGTGTCTATGGCCATTTGCTCGGACGGCAACAAGTACGGTGTGCCCGAGGGGCTCATTTACTCGTTCCCAGTCAAGTGCGCGGTCAACGGCGCGTACGAGGTGGTGAACGGTCTTCCCATCTCGCCGCGTATCGACGCAATGATGAAAGCCACTGCGCAGGAGCTGACAGAGGAGAAGGCCGACGCTGTGGAGATCCTGTCGCGCCAGTGAGCAATATTCAGCTCATGGCTGGACGATGGCAACGTCGTCTACACCCCATTCGAGTAATTTTTTCCATTCTGTGCTGCTTCAATCGTCTATTTGACATCTAAACAAATTAATTTCTTGTTATTACGATTTTTTATTGAAAAAAAGATTGTTGCCGCATTTTTGGTAGTCGTCCCGTGCAAAACCGACGGTTGGGCAATTTGCCATTTCGCGATGATGTTGCCATTGGCAACAAAGATGACGACAGTGTTGCAGCGCATCAAGGACGAACGACTGACAGCTGCGCAAGAACGTGAAAGTCGCGTGGTCTTTGAGCTGGCAGGGGAAGGCTCTCGAGTCATGACCGCAAAGCAGATTAAGATATGTCTGCGAGCGTTGGGCTTCAGTGTGACAAAAGGAGAAGTGCAAACGCTCGTGTACGAGTTCGACTACACAGATGCAAACACCATCCGTCTTGCTGATTTTCAAAAGATCCTCTTATCCAAGGTCGGTGGTCTACATTGCTTACAAAAGCTAAATACTTAAGTAGCAATGTTGTTTGATAAGTATATGGCAACAGATACTGGACACCTGTGAACGAGACACATTCGAGCAGGCGTTCAGGTACAAGTCTTCACTAGGAATTGCATAGCTCGGTTGTAAACTTAAGGTTGCATCTGCTTTATGGCTTGGTATTGCAGATCCATGACAAGTGAGACCGAGGTTTCAATCTGTCAGCTTTCGTCATATATCCACGCCACAGAGCACCTCGATGATGCAAGTGCAAAGCCAAATGAAGAAAAGATCGACGGCAAGGTACTTCGCCAACAAATTGCGTTGCAGTATTACGCCGACGAGGAAGTTGAGGCAGTACAAGCTTTTATTGATGATGCAACGGAGCTACGAGTGTCTAAAGAAGCACTAGCGGCCTTTCTGCGGGTAAAGTAGGCGCTTTACTGTAGTGCAATGTTGCCGAAAATAATGGGGAGAGAACTCGTTGATACGCACGAATAAATAATGCATTTGCCGTAGTCCCATCACCTACGCAATTCTACTTGCTCTGAAGCTTCGCCTCGGCCTTGACTCGGATGATCTTGGAAGCGATCTCGCCAAACCGAACCAGCGTATCGTACTGCGATCGCGTGATATCCATGGCGGTACTGTGCACACAGCAAATGGAGCCGACCATGATCCCGTCCGGACCCAGGATCGGGATACCGCAGTAGTATTTCACACCTTGACGCGTCACCGGGTTCAGATTGTAGAAGCGGACGTCAGCCTCCGGGTGGCGGATGATGAACGGAGCGTCGCCCATGAGTAAATGCTGGCAGAAGGTGTGTTCGCGAGGCAACATGGCGTGCACGAAGTCTCGAATCGTGCAGCTCAGAACCAACTGGTGCGTCTCGCCGACGATCGTGATCATCGTGCAGAAGAATCCCAACTCTTTGCTCAGGAACGAGCAGATGATGTCCAGTTCCGGCATCGGCTCCTTCAGGTCCATGAGGCCAAATCTATCGATACACTCGAGTCGAGCTACTTCGTTCTCTGGAAGTGGGGCGGACGGCGACGCGCTGTCCATCGGGTGGAGTGGGTAGTTGCGTTGCTGGGCGTTCGACAGCACACACTTTTTCGCAGCTGGCGCCTCACGAGTACGGCGATCGAAGTATTCCTCCACAGCTGACATGTACTGATCATTGTCGGCATTCTCGTCGCTGTAGGCGCTTTCAGTAGAAGCATCCGACGACTCAAGCAGCATCCTGATCAAAGACACGGCTGCGTTTCTCGTGGTTTCAATGGCCAGTTCTTCGCGTAGACTTTGACCCAGCGACTGGGACGATTCCGGGTCCTCGACGATCTCTACCGGGCCCCGACGCACGTGAGAGAAATTACAGCGATCGACCCACTCGAGACAACGCATACAGACGCCCATGGCCGCGACGTGTCCGTTGTTCGTCTCCACGCTCTCGCGTGTCCAACACGCCGTGCAGACGTTGTACGCGCAGAGCTGGCACCGACGAGAGGACCGCATGAACGAGCTGAGCCGGATGCCTTTCGTGCACGAGATACAGCGTGAGTTTTGAGCCTCAACTTTCGGTAAAGGCACATTAACCGACTGCCGAGCGAACACTTGAATGCCAAGACGTCGACGGCGAATCACTGCCGGCAGACGAGAAATCCCTCCGGCCAAAACGCGTAGTCTATTGCGCGCCATCTTCTCACTAGCTTGTCCGGCGACAGGATCTCTGTCACCCTTGTAGAGAGCATGGAACATCACACGCAACTTGGTTCCGTTGCCGTCACTCCGATCTTTGGAGACGGCAGGCACAGTGTCGACGACCAGCAATGCCGTGACACCGTCCAGCTGGTCAACACGACCCCCCGTAGCTTTGCCAGCAGCCAATTCGTGCTCCGATAGAGACACGAGAGACACGGAAAACCCTTGGGAGATATCAGGAGCACCCATTGAGTTCGTAAGATAATCAGTTGTGGGCTGGAAGTACTCGAGGAAACACCACTGCTCGTTGCGTGCCAGCATCCTAGAACGAGTAAAACAGCTTGTCCGTACTGCCAATTGGTGGCTGTCAGGGATCACACCTTGCGACTGTCTCCCTTCGAGCATTTGCACGACCGAACCATAGATGAACTGACTGCCGTACAGTCCCTTCATAACGGCATTGTACTCACTCTCGTCCCGTGCACACAGCACCGACACTAGTTCTTGAGGACTGCAGGCGATGCCGCCCACCGACAGCACTTCGTATCCCTCAATTTCAGCACGGGAAGAGAGCTCGAAGCTTTCGTCTTTGGACCGAGAGCCTAGACGAATACACGACGTACGCTTAACCGAGTCCCATGAGTCAGTCGGGTCTGTAAGTGCG
This sequence comes from Phytophthora betacei, assembly GCA_011320135.1. Taxonomy (NCBI): domain Eukaryota; phylum Oomycota; class Peronosporomycetes; order Peronosporales; family Peronosporaceae; genus Phytophthora; species Phytophthora betacei. The sequence goes on from JAANHX010000559.1 coordinate 549,108, forward strand.
CGCTTGAGCGCCACCGCCGAGCTGGCATTATGAACGCGGAACATGAGTTCCTCTTGCTCGACCAGAACTTTACGTGACGGATCTTGAGGTGACGAAGAGCTGGTGCATGCGTTCGATGCGTAGCTGGTCGACTGCGTGGGGCTACGTCGCAGAGTCTTGAAAGGCATCGTTGGTAAACAGTACTTGCACTTCGGTGGTCGACAAGTTGCACGTTTTTATTTGCTTCTGAAGATTTGCCCAATCGAAAAATGGAGACGACGAATAACCGCACGAAGGTCGCTATTCTATTGTTAGCTTCGGCTCCAAACTGAAAGTGAGCAGCAGCAGGTGGAGTGAAACGCGAGAGCCGCTTGCCTTGTCCTTGGGCCCACCTTGCTTTTGTGAGGGATTGTGAGGGAACACGAGCGAAGGCGCGAGTGGTGGGACCAGTGGTTCAGTACAAACTTGACTTTTTTTCCAACAGCAGGATTGCACCGCTGCACAGGTGGTGGAGATGTAGAGAGCAGAGAGTTCCTCTCTTCTTCGCTGCAAGACTGACTTGGTGAACGCGTGGAGCGGACGAGTCTATCGCACGTGCGAGCAAACGAGTTCTGACTCACATTATGGCCAGAGGCGTCGCACATCCAGTCAGCGATTGACTTGCGAGAAAAAATATCAAGATCAATTATTATTCGGTATTGTCAGGTGGTGACCATCGTGTGAACATGTATTCAATTGTTTGCTATAGTTAGCGCTTTCTTGGACTCGTCAGTACAGAGAGAGCGACGTGGGATCCAATTCCATTCCAACACACCAACGGATTTCTGAACTCTTCTTGATCTGTGAAAAAAAGCTTTTTAGGCAACTCGAGCTGCTCGGATTTCTTATCACTGGCGAGTTGCGCTTCAACGGTTTGACCGTATCCGCCTGACCCTTTACGCAGCAACGAGGTAGCAGCGCTCTCTCTCGCGCTGCTGATTTTTTAAAAGAACCTTAAGGATCGATGTAGGAGATCAGAGAATTCCTCTGACCTCACACGACTCCAGCGCAAGCTCACTTCAACTTTGTGGATAACCCTTTCAACTCCAAGAAAGTGAGTCCGTCGACCGCTTTTCGCGTCGGTCAGTCCAGAATGCAGATGCGTTCCGCTTCCCAATGGATAGGCCGTAGTCTCTATTGTGAGTAGTAATGTGAACGTTCAGTTGAACCTCTGATTACGACTGGTGCGTTCGCGGGCGGTAAAGTTCAGCTGAAGCACCTCGGAACCTCCGTGAACCTCCGCGGTAGTTTATACTTAAAAATTCTATGCCGTCTATTTTCAATAAAACTCCCAACAGGTTTAGCATGAAGACATGTACGAGCATACCAGCATTCGCTGACGTCTCCTACAGCGACACGAGGTTGGACACCACCGACTTGTCCACTGTCACCATGTCGCTGATGGCTTGCCGTTCGACGCGTCCAACTCCTTCGCGTACATCGTGCTCCGTCAGGTCGCCGCCCGACGTGCTGCCTCCCACAGGACCTGCATACCACCATTACCAATGTACGCCACATGAGGAGCGCACTCTTTCGTGTCCGTGCCGTAAATAGAATGATGTTCACGCTGGATGCGGCGTTCAAGGTGAAGTGGATCAGGGTTGTCGCCGTTTTTGTTGGTCTCCGTGGCCCAGTACTTCTTGCTCGACGCACTCGAGTCTAGCGCGATGTCCAGATTCGACGCCGCCAGGACTGATGTGGAGGTTGCTGTCCGGCTTGCAGAGAGCTGTGGTGTTGGAGTAAGACGACTACGTGGCTATGGTGACTGAAGTTTCACCGAATGGAGACTTATTCGACCTTGTGGCTCCCGCGTCACTCATGGCGACGAGATGGAGATTTGTTCCTCACACTGGAGCTTTTATCTGTTCGGAAGCAAGATACCGCTGAAGTACGTCTGAAACTGGAGATATACGTGACTCGAGTTTGTGAAGAGGAAAGTGGATACGCGCATCCGCTAGTCATAGTGGCTATTGCCCGATTGGCTTTTCGATCAAGTCGAGCTAAAACGTCAGATATTCAGCACAAATTGCTGGATATTTTCGCTAAACTTTACCCAGGAGCTGCTACTTTATGGCTGAATGAAGACGAAGCGCAGCATATCCAGTCAACGGCTAGTGTATCAACTGGATCCGGTTCGATTATCTCTGGGCCAGCGTCTGTGGAGGATAAATGGAGTCTTTGAAGAGTCAATATGGCTGTCGCTCGGAATCTATGGAAAATCTACTGAAGTTGGTGGGCCTGAAGAAAGTGAAGCAAGCTGCTGTAAATTTATTTAAGAATGCAATGGCCTTACAGCAATTATCGGCCACGCAACGGAAGAAAAACTTGATGGGGTTCAACTACTGCTTTGTAGGGAACCCTGGTACGGGGAAGACGACTGTGGCGCGATTGTTTGCTAATATCCTGAAAGACTCGAAAATCCGTCGAGCTAATACGTTCGTTGAGTGCATAGCGCAGAAGTTAAAGGATGACGGAGCGGATGAATTTCATTTGAAGCTGAAACAAGCGACAGGAGGCGTTTTATTCATCGATGAAGCCTACGAAATAGACCCAGCGGGGGATTTCAAGGGGAAACCGATCGTGGCCGAGTTGTTGACTGCAGCTGAGGACAAACGCGACGATATTTCAATCATTCTTGCAGGGTATGAAGGCGATATTCAGAAGAAATTGTACGCTTACAACGACGGATTGCCGTCCCGTTTTGAAAAAGTGTCGTTCGAAGACTTTGACGCACAAGACTTGGAGGTTGTATGGGATGGTTTAGCTCTAGAACAAGGGTGGGAGTACGTGAAAGCTATCGCTAAAGTGGTGTGTCGTCAACTGGCAAAGGCTGCAAAACGCAAAGGATTCGGTAACGCGCGTGCCGTCCGTAAGTTGTTTGAACAAGCAGTGAAAGAGGCTTTGGCTCGTGAGGATTTCGATGGGAAATTGAAGTTTCAAACTGTGGATTTACTCGGAGATCGACCGTCTACGAACCCCAAATTGCAAGCAGTACTGGATGAAGTGGAAGAGAAGACTGGATGGACTAAAATCAAGGAGGAACTAAAAAAATTGGTGCGAATTAGTGACGAAAACTACGAGCGGGAGTTAAAGGGACAGGAGACTGTACCGGTGTGTCTGAATCGACTGTTTTTAGGCAACCCTGGCACGGGTAAAACCACGTGTGCTGGATACTATGGCCGTGTACTTAAGGCGCTGCATTTCTTGAGTAATGGGGAAGTTGTGAAGAAAACAGCGGGGAAGTTCGTCGATAGTCACGTGGGTGAGTCTCAGACCAAGACTTCTCAGATCTTGGACATGCCGAAAGGTAAAGTACTGGTTATTGACGAAGCCTACAATCTAAACAACAACATGTACGGTAAACAAGTGCTAGATGTGTTGGTTGAGAAGGTTCAGGGCACACAGAGTGATGATTTAGCTGTGCTATTGATCGGATACGAACACGAAATGCTGGAGATGTTACGGACGCAAAATCCAAGATTAATGCGCCGTTTTTCGCCTCAATATGCGTTTAATTTCGAGGATAATACGGACCATGAGCTATTGAACATTCTCGAGTGGAATTGTGCGAAACGCAGTGTTACATGTCCATATGGTGTAGCGGAGGCTTTACTGAAGCAATTGGCGCTTCAAAAGACTCAACCGAACTTTGGCAATGCTGGAGCTGTCGAACAACTGCTGAAACATGCAATGGTGAAGGCTATGAGTCGTCCAATGGTGAATGGAATGACTATGTTGATGCTGGAAGATGTTGGTGGCGATACTCAATCAACTAAGCAGAAAGATCCGCTGAAAATGTTGGATAAATTGTACCGGATGGAAGAAATTAAGCAGCAATTATCGCGCACAAATAGCTGGATATTTTCGCTAAACTTTACCCAGGAGCTGCTACTTTATTGCTGAACGAAGCCGAAGCGCAGCATATCCAGTCAACGGCTAGTGTATCAACTGGATCCGGTTCGGTTATCTCTGGGCCAGCGTCTGTGGAGAATAAATGGGAGTCTTTGAAGAGTCAATATGGCTGTCGCTCGGAATCTATGGAAAATCTACTGAAGTTGGTGGGCCTGAAGAAAGTGAAGCAAGCTGCTGTAAATTTATTTAAAAAGGCAATGGCCTTACAGCAATTATCGGCCACGCAACGGAAGCAAAACTTGATGGGGTTCAACTACAGCGTTGTAGGGAAACCTGGTACTGGGAAGACGACAGTGGCGCGATTGTTTGCTAATATCCTGTATTAAATATCATAAGATTTTTACTCACTATACCCTCCACACTTAAGGCGATCGATACACTTCCAATTTTCTGCAATGAAAACAAGATCTCGGACCATGGTAGCCTTCAGCGAGCTTCTCTTCACCGTTATGACGTTTCCACTTGTAGAAAAAGCACGTTTTGACGGAACGCTTGTCGCCACGGTCCCCAGCCACTTCCTCGCTAGTCTGCGCAAGTTGGGGTAGTCATCTCCATTCGCCTTCCACCACGTGAAGGGATTCAGGTCATTTTTCACGGTAACAATGCACTCTAAATAGCGAGTGAACTCCCTTTTGCACTCTGTTTCTAAATCTGTGGCTGCGATTCGAGAAATATTCGGCCCGAAGAGATGATGGATCATGTCATTCCGTTGCTGCTGCTCCGCTTCTTCGATGGGTGTTTGGTGACGGGGATCCGTTCGTTCAGGTGGTAGCGTTTCGTTTGCCAGCTGCACCATTGCCTGTACAAGTTCGTTGCTTGCATTTGTCTTGTCGATAGGACTTAAGTGAGACATCCACTTTCCTACACGCGGATCCAAGTACGCAACCCACCTAAGCTCGCTTTTCTCGAAGTCCTCGAATCTTTTAACGTACAATGTTAGCATTCCCTTTCTGCAGTCGTTCACCATTAACACCGTTTGAGCCACGTACGCTTCGTCACCGGCTTCTGCCGCAAGACTGGCAAAGAGATCCGTCTTCTCCAAATGCTTTCGAATACCGGATAACACAGGGAGAGCCAGCGGCATCGTAGGATAAGTTTGTCCACCTAGTGTTTCTGAGGCAACGGCAAACGGCCCCAGCAGAGCTCGCAAGCACTTAATAGTGAGCCATTCCTCGGCAGTTGGACGATATAATTTTCTTGCCACATTTTTGAACTCTCGGATACCTTCAGGATTTTTCAGGTACGTGAAAAACTTCACTAGAGCTCCTTCCAACTCTATCATTCTTTGGAGCATTTGCCAGCAACTATTCCATCTTGTGGCGCAGTCGACAATAGGCTTCTTAACTTCGTGATTTTTGACGCTGAAATGTTCAATTTGAAGAGCATTTAATCGGTTACAGCCCTTTGCTGACTTTCTAAAGTACACAGCAAGCGTCCGGAAGCGCTGAACAATTTCACGTACCCTATCCATCTCATTACGGTGAACCAACTCAATTGTGTCGTTTAAGAACTGCTCCATGTCATCGATTGCAACTTCGCGGAGCCCCTCGATTTGGTTCCTGTCATCCACAGTCAGTGAAGCTTCTTCCTCATGTTCCACAACTGGTTCACTGCTTTCGGCAGCAACTTCAGCAGCCCAATCTGGCTCATCGGCGACACCACTCGCCCGTTTCTTCTTAATCATTGCCCCTCCAACGACTAGGTGCAGGCAGTGTGCTAGGCATGACATGTGCTCGACATGTAATAGTTCACCGGCAGCAACCATGTTTGTGCCTCCATCTCTCAAAAACCGGACACAGTAGAGCTTAGACAACTGTCATTCCTCCATAATTTGTTCAATCGCGTCTGCAATGGCGTTTCCATCATGAATGCCGGCCAGCTCTTTAACTTCCAGAGTCCAATTCTGAGGGCAAAATTCATCGTCCACGTAATGTATAGTCAACGAAATGTAGCTTTTCGTGTTTCTGGAAGTCCAAATATCACAGGTCATTGAAAAATACCAGCATCCCTTCACAATGGCATGTCGTACTCGTTTTCGATACTCCACAGCCAAAGCCACTATTTGCTGTGCGATCTTAGTTCGCTCAGGAAGCCTTATTTTGATTCCACAAATATCTTCGGTAATGTATCGAATAAATACGACAAATCCAGCATCTTCCACAATCTTCATCGGCCGAAAGTGCCGTGCGATCCACTCAGCAAGAAGAAGATTTACGCGTTTCTGTTGCTCCGCTGAAATGGTACGCAACTGCCTTTTTCCATTATGAAGAGGAACTTGGCCTGTGCTCTGATTTCGCTGCTCCGCTTTGGTGTTGTTCACCTTTAGCTCTTCAGAATGGTAGATTTCCATATGCTGCGGCAACTTCGACTGACCAACACGAAACTTAACTTTTGCACTGCAAAGTAAACAATACGCGAGCTCGGCATGATCGTTATTCAAATCATTACGCTCAATTTGTCTGCACGCCTCGCTTCGAATGAGCCGAGCGAAATGCCAAACATCTCTCCTCTTCTGACGCTTCATAGTAAAGAGCACTAATCCCGATTCACTTTCAGCACGCTGTTGCAGTACCTGGACGTCAATGACGGCACCTTCGTTTTCGAGAACAGGAGGGCGGATGCATGGGTGCTGGGGTTGTTGTGGCGACTGGTATTGCCAGAATTGTTCCTGTGTCTGATGCTGCCAGTGCTGCGTCTGTGACTGTCGGTCTTGCCAGAATTGCTGTGGATGCTGGGTGAGCCGCTCCTGCACCTGTGGCTGGTGTGCTTGCCAGAGATGGAGAGGTTGCGCTTGCCAGAGCTGCTGTGGCCGCGGTTGCAGCGAGAGCTGTTGTTGGGACTGGTGCGATTGTCGAGAGAACGACCTCGATGGTTGAGCCCGGACGGAAGCTGGCACTGCAGTAGGCACTTCGTCATCGTAAGAAAGCACACGCCGAGGCGCTGGCGTACGGAGAGGACGTGGCGTGTGATGGCCGCGCGACTCGCGCCGCGAGTGCTGCTGTGCCTCCATAGGTATCGGAAAATGATGATCGCCTTCTCAGATAACACACAGCACGAACAAAACACTTGAATAAAGTATGTGCATAGTTTAACGCCGATGTACCATTGAGGATGTAGAAGGTAGTTGAAGTAGGTTTGAAGGGATTCAGATACCTTTCAGGGGTACCTCCGGATGCAGAGGTAACGGGAGGTTCACAAAGGTTCAGCGCCTGAACCTTCACACCACTAATTGTGAGACGTTTAAAATGTACATGTAGCATTGAGGACACCTCCCTATAGGTCTCAAGTAAATGTTTTGATTGTACATGAATAACGCTCTGAAAAGCGTTCGAGTATCTGCATTTTCAGCAGAAAATCCAAAACTCGTCTCCTCAAGCCCTGCTTCACAGCGGCGGGAAGACAAATCCCAAATTGGACGGGACGAATCCTTCGGCCTCCTCCCGGAGGAAGGTCGCGAGCTCTCCGCGCCTTGTTGCCGTTTGACGGCTGACGAGATCAATGTCCACAGCGCAAACCCACTGCACCACGTCAACATGGCGATTCACCATCGCCTGCAGAAGTCCGTCAGTCGACACGAAGCTGGTTTCCACCTCTACCGGAGCATCGGTTGACTCTAATTTCGCCTTCATCTTTGCTGTAATCTGAGGAGTTACAGTCACTTGAAGCCACCGCAACACCCTCAGTTGACCGTAACCAGCCGCGCTATCCGCCATCGTCTTGACAAGTTTCATCTTACGTGAACTTTCAGGCACTTTACGGAAGAACGTGAACTTCTCGTGCAGCCACGCGAGGATCCCGATCTGTCCGCAACGCGCAGCAGCAATCAACGCGTCGTTCCAGATCGAGAGTCGGCCTAGCTTCGCGTGTAGCTCTGCAGCCGGCACATTGAGGAAAATCTCGCAGTTGCCGCAGATCCAAGTCACCACGTCCAGGTGGCCCATAGCACAAGCCACGTGAAGTGCGTACTCGACGCCGTGTTGCCGGAATCGCTCCTCAGTGCGTACGGGTTGGAACTTGAGGAAGACGTACGCGAGGTACGGAAACTGTCGGTACTTGACGCCCCATTCCACGATAGACGAGTCGCCCATCAGCGTCGAGCTGTGAGTCTGGAACCATTGAAGCACGTCTCCGGCCCTGGTGTATCGCATGATCGCAGTGAAAGTCTGATGCGTGAACAACTGCGGGTGCTTGACACTGTAAAGCTGCTTCAGGACGAAGAGATCTCCACGCTGCGCAGCCCACAGCGGCATCCACTCGAGACTCAATGAGGCTTCGGGACAGTATTTAACCGCGAGACGGACGAGCTTGGTCTGCCAGTACGGGCTCGTCTTGGCTGGCAGTGCCCACGCGAACGGGTCGAACCCAGGACGCTTGCCTGTTGAAGTTGATCGCACTCCGGCAATGCGATTAGTACCAGGCCCAAGTTCGGTACCGTTCGTACCGGTAACAGCAGTGGTAGATGGCTCCGTTGACGCACTAGCACCACTAGTATCGTTGCTGATCTCCAGCGATTCCTCGTCGGGCGTTCCTCGTCCAACTACCGAGCGTAGAACGATCTCACGCTCTTTCATTGTCAGCGCGAAACTTGGAGACGCCAGCTTGTTCTTCAGCAGCCACTCGATCATGTCGAAGTGGCCCAGAGACGCACAGCGATACAGCGTGCTCCCGTCCACGACATTCAGAGGCCTCGCACACCCAGACGAGCTGAGATTGTCATAGGACGAGCGACGTTTGATCGACGCAGCTGACAGATCGGATACCATCGAATCGATGGCGTTGGACGTCGCTGCACGATCCCGTCGCTCACGTACTAGTACGACCTCCTCCTCGTGCTCCTCTTGGACAGCAGTATCTGTTCGTCTTTCGATCCATTGCGCCATCTCGACATTCCCAGTAGGAGCTGCAGCAACCAACACTTGCGGCGACCACAGACCCAGTCGCTCCACGACGAAAGCTAACACGTCCACGTTGCCACTAGCCGCGGCCTTCTCCGCCGCAGCGGATGGCAACGTATGCTTCTGGTCCACTGGAATCCGATCCGTAATGTACTTGACGAGCTCGAGATGACCCGATCCAATGGCAGCTTCGAGTGTACGTTGGTCCAGAGGCATCCTCATGTCCTTGTGCAGATACTGGAGCGTCTTGATGTTCCCCTGTGCTGCCACACTCGGTAGAAACGCAGGCGAACACGAGAACCGCGGGAAATGAGGCACTAGCCAACGCAGCACGTCCACGTGTCCGTTAGTAGCTGCCAAGTCCAGCACCAACGAGCGACAGCCGTCACAGCTGCGGTTCTGGTGTAGCCATTGCACCATCTCCAAGTGGCCGTTGCCTGCAGCGCTGCACAAGCCGACAGCGGTGCCTCCTTCACGTCGATTCTCGTGCAAGAACTGGACCACATCCAAGTGTCCGTTTGCCGCGGCCATGTCCATCGCGAGACTGGTGCACGGCCACTTCCCGTCCTCATGGAGCCTCTTGACCATGGCCAAGTCTCCCTGGGCTGCTGCTGTGTCAATAGCTCTGTATTTCCGTCGTCCAAGGGAAGTGCTGAGAGCGTCAGCGTCTCCCCATGGCAGCAATGGATCTCGCTGGTCGTAGGCATCAGCCAGCAGGCCTGTCCTCGAGGCAAAGACCTCTCGGAAGCATTTCCGCTTCGGTAGCACTGTGACCCAGTTGAGAACCTGCAGCTTGGGCTCCAGTGGCTGCACCATGTAGACCCTCACGTCTGTGTCATGTTTCTCCTGCTTTTCCTCCTGGTCAAAGAGCCACATGACGACTTCGAGGCGTCCGGCTGAAGCGCCGTACTCCATGGCTTTGTGCCTCTCGTACTGACAGCAGCAGTCCAGCCACTGCACCACCTCGAGATCTCCCTGTCTTGACGCCTCGTACATGACCTCGGCCGGGAATTCGTACGGGACGTTGCGCGAGCTCCAAGCCAGCACTTTGGCCCTATCAGAGGCGTCCGTGGGCTTCCAGACGACATCTCTTACGGAGTTTTCCGCATCCAGAAGCGTGCGATGGCTCAATCGGAAGCGCAGAAGACGCTGCACCACCTCTATGCAGCCGTGGGCCGCGGCGCAGTGTAGAACGCTCGTGAAGCGTCGCGATGCGTCTCCAAGTGACAGCAGGCGCGGATGCGCGTACAGGAAGCGCACCAGCGGCTCATACTGCGCATCCAGCGCGAATACCAACAGACACACAGCCTCACGCGGATTGAGATACAACACGACGCTGGATAGGGCTGGATCAGCGCCGAGCAACCGCCGCCAGCGCCGCAGGAAGCTCGACGAGCGTGGCATTATTTTAGGATGGTGGCGGAACGTGACAAGAATAGCTGCTGGTGACGGGTAGGTGGCGGCAGCACAAAAAAAAGAACGAACAATCTGTGCCAAGGTTTTGGTACATTAGCTGGTACTTGTGTGACTTACACAATTGTTGAGTTCAACCGCAGAACGGAGTTCATACTGTAACGTAATTTGCCAGTTGAGTGCGTGATGCCAATTGCGTGCACGATGCAGAATTTCTGCCAATTGTTATGCTTAAAACCAAAATTGCGCAATTGCATTGGTTGATCTCATTTCAGTCAGTTCAGTGCACGCTTTTCAACAACCAACTAAATAAAATCCACATTTTTCAGACTCATCATTTTTAAAGGGTATTCGATTCTGGCCAACCGCAGCCCATTCATTTCACAAGACACGAAGCCATGGAGGCAGACGACGAAGACGTGGAGTCTTCAACGCTGCGCCGAGGGGGAACCTACACGCTTGAAATAATACTGGTATATTTAAGCTCTGGATGAAGGCGTTTGACTCGTATTTGACAAACAACAACGTGAAGCGTCCGGTGGTGCTGGTCCTGGACAACAGTTCAACTCATGTCGAAGTCGGTAAGTGCTTTTATTTTCATTAGAATTGTTTTTATTATTAACAAGAATTTTGTATAAATCAATTTGACGGGTAAATTTATTTTTAGGTGAAGTTTTCGTTTGATCACACAGAGGAATTTTGCTCGTCGATCTCCCTCCAAATACCACTCACCTCTATCAGCCTCTTTACGTGGCTGTTTTCAAGCCTTTCACGAGCATGGTGACATCTACTTTACTAGCCAAAATGCTGCACAGTTCGGACTGTACTCTTGCAAAATCTGATACCATCGAGATAGCGTGCCATGCGTATCGTAACGCGGTGGTGACAAACCCTGAAAACGCTGTAAATGGCCTTAGAACCATGGGAATCTATCCACCATCCTTGCCTAGTGTATGCAGGCTTGTTTGTGACTGTTTGCGAGCGGTGGAGCACGCGGTGACATTGGAAGGGCAGCATGGCTCATGCGAAAGCGTGAAATTCAAGAAGAAATACGCAGCAGCATTTTACAGCTGCCAGCAGCACATCGCACTAAAAGCAAACGCTCACGACGCACCCTGGACTTTGTAGGGCGTCTTATAACCAAGGAGGGTGAGTTTTAGTCGAAAGCCAAAACCGTGCACAAAACTGATAGCCTCAAATTCCATCCTCACTCTTGACTAGCCATTGCACCTCACATATTCGTTTGTAAAAAACGCAAAAATAAGTATTAGATGCGTTGGGTTTCCCTTTTTGATTTCCAAAGACCCAATTCAAACAACAATAGGTGCCTTTTTCGCTAGATGCACCTTTTGAACATGCCCGAAATCAGGCACTCAACTGGCAAATTACGTTACTACGTATTTTAATAATATGAAACGTAAAGTAGTACTAGTAATAACTGATAGTTTTGTACGTCGGTCGAATCACGCATACGACTTCGCCCTCAAGCAAGCACATACTTGCCGTAGTGAAGTATGGTATCATGTTCATCACGAAAGCATGTAATATATCACAGCAGTAACGCGATAGAGTGGTTGGACCAGTGTGTTGGGCAACTTACCGCCCCTACTCCTAGTAGGCTACTAGGCTTAAGTTAAGCCGCTTAACTTCCTCACTTCGTAAAAGGTTCGCATGGTACCCTCTGGGCCAGAGTCTGGCGGCCACCTTGTGTCAGGTCAGCGTATACCGAGTTCAACTGGCCGTCAATGACTTCGCAATTCTTCGCCCCACACTTGTCATTTTAACCTTCCGTCGTCGTGGGGATTCTCAATGCCGTTCAAGACGTCCAGTACCAGCCTTTCATCGTCAGAAAACCCGTCTCGAAAAGTGCTTGTTGAAGACGATGATCTCCTCCGTCGAGTACGCAGCAGCCGACCTGCTGAAGCCCTCAAACGCGCATTGACAGCTCCTACATCTTCGTGGGGGCACCGAAAGAGGCTCCCAAGTATTCAATTGGGCTCCTCTGACCCGGGTGTCGAGGATTTCGTATTGTCGTCGCGTATAGCGAGCGAAGGTTTCGAGGTATTGACCATCGGTGACATCGCGTGCAGTCCGCAAGAGCTGACTTCGATTTTGTGTCCCCGTGATGAGAGCGACTACAATGCAACTATGAAGGGCCTTCACGATGACCAGTTCATCTACGGCTCCGTCGTACACGTTCTGGACGGGGAGGAGGCACATCTCTCGATGCCAGAAAGCCATCAACTAACAGTGAGGACGGGATGCTTCTTGCGGTCCAGATTACTGGCACGCAACGAGCAGTGGTGCACTCTCGAGTATTTCCAGCCTACAGTAGACGATGATTCGTCTCAAGGTTTCTCCATCTCAATTTTATCGTTATCGGACAAGGAACTCGCGGCTGGGAAAGTCATCGGGGACAGAGTGACTCAACTTGACGACATTAATGGATTATTTATTGTCGACTCGATGCCTGCCAGTGAGGGTGCTAACAAAGTGCGCGTGATATTCCACTTACGCCACTGTGGAAAGGACAAACGCGATGGATCTGCGAGCACTAAGGTAGTGCGAGACCGTCTGGTGTCCTTGGCGCAAGGGATTCCTCGCCTCCCAGTCGTTGTGCGACGGCGACGTCTAGGCACACAGGTGTTTGCACATCAGTCCGCCCAAGTGGAGATGCAGAATACCTGCTGTATTGCGTGCACCAAGGGGCTACGACTGAGCACATAGATACGACTTGCTCGTCGATGTCAACTATGCGCTCATAATGTCTGCACGTCTTGCTGGACCCGCCAAAGCGTGGAGACTTGCAATGGACGGGTCGAAGAGATGGGTGTCTGCAGACGTTGCCTTGAGTGGGTGGACAGCTGCAACTACTCGCATATCCAAGTTTGTGGACCAGCTCGAATTGTAGAGGACCCAGTATCCCAGAAGCGTCGTTGGGGTCAAAGTCTGCATGAAAGCCTCACAGGGGACGCAACAAGAGAGGCAACAATGACGGTGGTAAAGCTGCTACTGAGCCCAGCCGACGAACGAAATAGTAAGGCAGAAAACACGGATACTGTCAAAGATGAAGACGACTACATGGCAGCCGTCGAAGAGTATTTCTTTCGGAGCTCTGAGAGGGCACCGGCAGCCAAAGACTGTGTGCTCGCAAATGCCCAGCAGCGAACTTATCCATTGCATCCGATGGACAGATCATCGCCATCTGCTCCTATCCCTGACAACGAAGTAGCCCGATTGGCTTGTATCGACAGACTCGGCCTCATGGACATGAAGGAACCGATGCTGGAACTGGACGTAATCTCGTCATTCATTAGCAAAGAACTGGGCGTACCGTGTGTGATGATCACGATAGTTGGCGAAACGCATGTGTTAGTACTAAGCTCTTCAGTATCGGAGCTTGTGCAAACACTTCTACCCCGTGAACAAACGTTCTGTTAGCATTTATTAATGGGTGATGCGCCGTTCATCATCCGAAACCCGGAAGCGGACATTCGCTTCCACAATATGAATCCCGTCACGCGCGAGGGTGCCAAATTTTACTGCGGGATTCCTGTCGTGGCTTCGAATGGAGTGGTGGTAGGCTCCATTTGCTGCATCCACACTGCGCCGATGGATATAACGCGATCACAGTATTATATGCTCAAGCGCTTTGGCCAGATCGCGTCCAAAATTATTAAAGTTAAGTCCGAGGTGAAGGCTTCACCGTGAAGCTAAGAAATCTATAAAAAGTATTCAAGCTCATGAGCGGCTCCAGAATACTAATGCATTTACTACATTTATGATTTACTAAAGTAGTACTATTCATTTGCACATTTTTTAAAAGAAGAATTCTTTTCTCAGTGCAGCAATTATCGCTAGCGACTACAGTACTACTGTACCATGATCCAGACGCAACTTAAAGTAGAATTGCTTTCGTGATTATGGTCAAGTTCTCGCTATAAAAGTATACTGCTTAGAAGCTCTGTACATAGTAGTAGTATATACGACTTCTCCTGAACGCAGGTTTACACCTTTTGAGGTCAGAGTCTTGCAGCCCTAGCTGACACAGCAAGGCGGGAGTGCGCCGATCTGTCCGAGCCGAAGCGTGTCGCTGGAAATCGCTGACTGGAATCTGGCCGGTAGTGACTAGAATTAAAAGCTTAATCGACAAAAAAATAACGTGCTGAGTCAAAGACGATGTTCGTGGCAGGTCGACAACCAGAATCAAGGGACGACATGTCTGATGTAATGCAGCACCGTCCGATTTCGGTTCGGCCCTGGGTTTACGGCCTACTTGTACTGGATCTCTGCTGATATAGTGTGAGTCAGCTCAATGATCTCGCGAAAAATATCAGCGACACGTACTCTCTCACGATGGTCGCACCGCAAGACGCAACTAGCGAAGTGACGAAATGCTGTGCCTCAGTAATCTCGCGACGGCAACGACGGACATTCGGAGTGAGCTACAATGTATGCTACGCTTTACGAGTAGGACGTTGCGACCCACGCAAACATGTTGGGTAATATCCATAGTGCAACGGTGCAGTGATTTGGTAGCAGCTAGACACCGTGAGGTTGTTTTGTTGCGCACAACCGCTAGCGTACCGCACAACCCGAGATAACGTGGGGCTGTCTAGCGTCTTAGCTTGAGACATGGAACCATCCGACCAACACGCAGGATCTCGCAGGAATTGTAAGAAAATGTGAGACTTCAACAACATCAATACAAACTTGCAAACAAAAAACACTTCTTTTCGAAAAAAGATTCAGTTTAAGGGTGGGACCATTCTGACCATTTTTTCTGACCCACTTCGGTTAGTATTTCTCAAACGATTCAACTCGCCCCAAAAGCTCAAGATGGACGCAATGCTGGCCACGAGTGTCGACGCGTGCGTGCCCTTCGCTGCCTTCGGAGCTGCTCGCTGGCCGCTCATCGACCGACGACTCGCTAAATATGCGTCAGTCCAGAGTAGTCAAATTCTCCACTGTACTCGTCCAACAGGACGCCACCCCATTTCTTCCTTCTCTTGTTTGACGCATGGACACGCACAACTCAATTCGCCATTTGTCTTGCCACCTCTCGGTTTTGCTTCGTCCCTTCGTATCTTCAAATGCCCAAACAGCTTCACTTGTCGTTTCTGCCCTACCGCAAGCAGTCTCCACTTAGCGATGGTCTTAATGGCGATCATAAAGTCCTGGGTGACTTGGGTGAGTCATGTTTACATGCCAATACGTGCGAGTCCTCTCGACGTCGACCTCACCTGACGAGTTCAATGCGAACGGTTCCAGCGGATAGACCGTCGCCGGCGGTGTCGCCGTGGGTAGGCTTCGAATCCGATGGACACTTGCCAATGTCCCGCAAAGTGTGCGTTTCGGATGCTGAGTTGATCCATCGCGCTTGTAGCCCTAGCCTTGAGAGTCGAAGAGGAAGACTACTCCGGGTACCTACAGTCATGTGGGATTGCAAAGAGATTTCGGGCTTCGCGATGCTCTCGCGACAGATGGGAGCCAGTGGCGAAGACTTTGAGGTGCTCACAACGGGCGAAGTAGCCTGCGAGCCGAGTGAGCTAGAGCCATTGCTACGACCACTGACAGAAAGTGAATATAACGCAGTGGCGCGTGATTTCTTTGGAGATCAGTTTATCTACGGCTCCATCGTCCACGAGGTTCAACGTCGAGGCTTTGATAACGAATTATCCGATGATAGTGAACGTCAAGTAAAGGATAGCGAAGACTCTACGCTGTACGCCGAGGACCACGTGGCTGTACGAACGGCCTGCTTTGCCAGATCGCGTAGATTCTCACGGAATGAAGAATGGTGTTTTCTCGAGCATTTCCGGCCTCGTTCGGTTGCCCCCACCAGTCCTTTCACGACGACCGGCTCGTCTGATTCTTCCACGTCGTCTGTAAATATTGACGACCCGACAGGATTCTCGATCGCCATGACCTCCATGCCGGAATGTGAGCTGACTGCCGGAAAGATGAAGAAAGAACGCGTGACTCAGTTACATGGCATCACTGCAACATATTTAGTAGAGCCTCTGCCCCAGACGGTAGGGTGTCGGGGCCCTCGAGTGCGTGTCAGCTTCCATGCCACATTCACTGCCGCGACAAACGTGCCGGAGGGATACGCAGACGCCCAGACCGTACGTACACGGCTGATGTCTCTAGCCAGGAGCCTGCATCGACTTCCTGAGATGGTACAGCAGCGACAGCAACAAGCTACTCAGTGTAGCCTTCGATGCAGCTACAGCAATCCATCCGGCCAAAAGTATCGGGACACCCAGGAGGCGAGTAACTCACGATGTGTGGCATGCACCAAGCGCCTTCGAAAGAAGCTGCTGGATACCCCAACGCGGAGATCAAAGCGCTGCCAGATCTGCATGTACAGAGCATGTGCTTCGTGCTGGTCGAAGGAGAGCGTAGAGACCTTCAGTGGCCACACGACGAGTATGATTGTGTGCCGTCGCTGCCACGAGAACTTCGGTAGCAGCGACTACTCGCACATTCAGCTCACATAGGAAACCAAAGGCAGTGAAGACATAAGGAAGATTAATATGCAAAAAATCGAAAGGCACTTGCGTTTCGTAGCTACTGTACAGTGTAACACACACAACTTCCTTCGGCCCTTTTAAATGTACTTTTCCAATTTATAGGGATTTCGTTTTTGAGTGCGATACACGAAAAATATAACAATTATCCCATTGGCTGATACCGTGTTTTCCAATGATTTAATTGACATTTTCCTCTGATTTGATACAAATCGACTTACTGTTAACAAGCAGTAAAATCTTTTGTAATTGAGCGCCTATTAGCGAGTGCTACACACAATTTGCTGATGTGTATAGGATCGCCATATCGAAATGAGCATTTACTGCAAGTTTTGTAAATTTCTAATATACCTACGAATTCCGAAAAAAACAAACAGAATTCCCTCCAAACTCGAGTCCACACTCATGGCGTTATTTACTTGCTGGTCGCTGTTATAAAGTCACAAACATATAGCGAATAGCACGTTGTCTCAAGCTTTCGAAAAAGGGTACTTAGACTTTACCAAGCTCATATTGGTAGCACTACTCTAAAAAACCAAAATTCCTATAAATTGGTGGGACAGAGAAGTACTTCTTTTAAAAAAGAAGTTTCAGAAGTATCACATTTTGTTTTGAACTTATTATGTCGATTAACTTTCTTTGCAGTACATGTAATACATTCAGTAAAAAAACTTAAGTATCGTTTTAACGATATTACTTTCTCTGGTTCCCGGAAGCTGGTATTCCTAAGAACAACCTTTTCATTTGTTTTGGCCTTTTGCTATGCGATTGGACAAGCAGACGCTAACCTATCACAGCGAATAAATATGAAAATACGGCGTAGTAATGTCATTTTTCGCACATTTTGGAGTGTGTCCTCTGTAGCCTTCGATCCGCACGGTGACCCACCACGCTTGCAGCAGACTATTTACGAGCTGTCTGATGACCTACAAGCGATAGCTAATGCTAATAGATGTGAATGCCATATTTATCGATCGTTTTAATGCATTATGAAGAAAAAATGCTTTTATTTCTACAGATGAGGTCATATTTGGGTCCAATTTCAGTAACATTAAAATGATCGCACTTTTTTATGGGAGTTTTGCAGATCAAAATTTAGCAAACTGCGGTATACATTTTATACAGACAGGAACCTCTTACCCTTCGGGCTAATGTAGGGCCGCCGAACCAGCCGTTCAGTTTTTTGCCGTAGAATACAGTGTAATTGGGGGGCAACTATTCACTTTTTGGACTCACTCATCGTTTCAAGAAACAAGCCTCAGGAGGCTCATTTCAAGAAGCCAAAAATCGTGGCGAGAAATGATAAACTAACAGCCCCTATAACAGTTGTATCTGATAAGCTGCATATTACCCGGAAGGGAGTATTCTCTGGATTTTATATCCAGAGTGTTAGGAGGCGAGTCATTTTGACCCAAAACTACTCTAACTTTATATACTCAGATCCCAAAGTAGCGTTTTTAACACAAAACTTTACTTCTGCGCTTGATACGCCTGTTATATAAAATCTACATTGGATTGTCGTACAAAATAATGGATTTTCTTAACTAAAAGTGATTAACCTGTCATTTCAGCTTGTATCAGAAACAGCTTAGTTACTTCAATCAGGTATAATAGAAATGTATAACTGAATATCATCTGTGCTAAGGCAGTCTATTAATAGTAATACCGGTATCGTAGTATCTGTATCTCCAGGTGCCACTTTATGAAATTGTTCTGAGGGTGCGAGTGTTATAGCTGCAACTTTTAGACAAGTCTGTCTTCGACTTAGCTATTTTTTTTATTCTTTTAATTATTTCCAGAGGCTGCACTCGTCAACAAAATAGTAAATACGTTTTGCAACAGCTTACAACAGCTCAGTAATGCCTCCTCCCTTCACACACAGCAACAGCAATTTCAAGCTCAGTATGTATACCTACTACATGTATAGTAGCCGTTTGAATATTGGCAAAAATACCGGTATTGTTATAAAGGGCGGCATAATCCCAGCCGAACGTGCTGGCCCAGCATTACTGGGTATGCGCAAACTATTTTCATATATACGACCAGTGATTTACAACTGAGCAACAAGTTGTTGCCAACAGCTTGATTATAAAAAAACTGGTTTGTTGACTCAAAACCTCAAATCTCAGGGATAAGTCCCGACAAAAAAAACAATAAAAGCGCACATAAAATCGTTTGAAGGGACAGCCTCAATGCGGGTTTTAGCTTATATAACTTGTAAGATAGCAGCAGCCTGACAGTCGCTACTTCATAACTCACACCCTATATTACAGAGCGGAGAATGCGAAGATGGCGAACGCTGAAGTCCCTGTAGTATCGTGTGCCTTCCTCCGCGCTGGCTGTGACTGCGAGGAGACTCTGTTTGCTCCCACCTACATCAGGTACGCACATGCGCTACGTGTGCTTGTCTTTTATAACAGTATTACCAAGCAGCAGTGACAGTGCTAATACATGAAATGCTGTGATCTTCCTTCCCTACGACCAGAAGTAACAGAAAACGCAATGCAAAGGTACGCAGTGTGATATTTTGACACCTATGTCTTTACGTAGTCTCACGGGTACTAACGCCGTAACGTTATGAATGCACGACGTAATCTCACCGCAGTTGCTGCGCTGTTTCCCACATTGTTGTCCGCGTCACGTTCCTCGGAGCTACTGTGGTTGTTCACTGAATATATCAATCACGTTCCAGTCCGAAGAGGCTGCTGCAGCAGCCGACCGAAAGAGAGATCTGTTGATTTGTGCACGGTTTGAGTCGACCACTACATCCGCCATCGCTGGGGCGGGAGATGTCGCTACCGCAATGTTACCAGGAGCCACCGTTGCTCTTCCCGTAAGTGTTTTGACACCGTCTGAGCAAAACACAATGGAGAGCGCCTGGATAAAAGCTGAAAAAGCTAGTTTCGAGCTCCAGGCTCATGTCCCAAAGGTGCGTCGTGATTTCTTGAAGTCAGCTTTTGCTCGTATATTTAGGAATACTTCGACGGTGATATTTCTTTCTATTGAATATGTGGCTGACTGGCGTGTTGTCGTGATTTGTTGCCTAGAACGCAATTTTGTACGAGCTTAATAATTGCAATAGTCCGATGTGGTACTACAGCTACGAAAGTGGGTCCACTAAAGCGCAGCGCCGGATGAAGCATGTTCTGGCCGCTTATGTATGTATCCTTCATACCGGTGACGACGGAGTCGTAAGCACAGGAGTGCGACTATCGACTGTTATATCGCGTCTTGAATCTCCTCCTTTCACGATGGAATCTTATCGTCGCCAGAGTACGAAATCTCGTTCAGGACAAGTGCACACGCCACCGCTGAGAGGAGAAAGGGTACTGCCGGTCCATCCCCCGGAATTTGGACCCTTACTGCCACCCCTGGCTCACGTGTTCCAACGTAACTTTGTGGGAAGCGAAAACGACGAGTCGATCCCAGCTGTAACCGTGCGGGAAACTGCGTCGAGACAACTTCAAGATGGACCAAAGCCAGCGATTACCGACCCAGTACACCGTCCACAGCATCTATGCTGCCCAGTATGCCACGGAAAGCTAACGCTGGGTTCGTCTGTTCATCGACTTGAAACGGTTGATCTACTCCAGTCTTTATTACTACTCCAAGTGTTCATGAAGTCGGTCCCGATCAACGCGTTCACGTTTTGCTTTGGGCAATTAGACAATACGATTCGACATCAGTGGCTGAACAGAATGTCGCCCGTGAGCCAAAAGTGGCCATACAAAGCTGGAATGCAAGAAGCTGCACAAAACCTGCTGAAACACGTTACGTCCAGCTTTTCAATGGACCGTTTTGTGATTGGTGGCGCACCGCAGCATGTGGATAGTGTTAGCAATCCTACTCGTAAGCAAGTGGTGCTTCGCTCATGTGCTAATCTATTGGTAAGTGCGTTCTCGTCAGAACGCTTTCCAGCACTAATAAGTACACATCTGTCTGCTGGTGTGGCTGAGTGGCATGACGATGGCGAACACACTGCCAGAGTATCTTGCGAGAAGATGTACCAGTTTGTTGCAGCGATTTTTGATGATTTAGAGCAGAAGTTAGTAAGCCAAGGTGAGGACGGATACCCCTCTCTTGTCGCCCTTGTCGACGACGTTCTCTCATTGATCTACTCTGAGCCAACCCACAGCGCTTTGCGTTCTACGGCATCAACGATTCTACTCTACAAAGAAGATTCAATAAAGGCGATGGTCCAAGATCTTTATCGAGTATTCGAAGAACATTGCCAAGATGCTGGAGACGATGTAAGGTTGCAGCAGGGTGGAGAACTAGAAGCCGAGCCTGGGGATGTTCTTTCAAGTTTGGAAAAAAGTTCACTCCCGAAAAAGACCGACGTTGGTATCCTTACTCGTCGTCGTGGTCCGAGAACGTTGCCTCGCATTAATCAGTCTTGGAGCGAGCGCTGGTGCCGTCGATGGTTCCTTGATCCAACATCGCTGTCGATTCGCCCAACAATTGACCCCCTCACGAATTCGGCTCATGCTAATCTGCATTCTTTCAATCAGTGTTGGCATTAACCAGCCTTTTTACGAGTTTGGATATGACAATGGAAGGTTTGCGTCTGGCTGTGGAGGCAGTGATGCACGAGTCGACACCGCTACAACCTTCATCGAGTACGATACTGGAGCTGGATGGCCAAACACACCCTTTCGAGCTAGTACCTGACAGTGTGCGAGCATTAGCTGCGTCGTTTCTGTTTGGAGATTCTTGGATTTTTTCCACATACTCAGGGTGCGTTGCAGAAGGTGGTCGAACGGTTGATATTCTTTTGACGACAGTGCCACAATTGCAAGCCAACCAGCGATTTAAACGGCCGTGCGACTGTGTCTCCGACGCAGATCTTAAATCTGAAGCCCACCAATTGCGCATCAAGCTTTTTCTAAACGGGGATTCACATACAGAAAATTTAGATCTAGTGGTTGAAATATCTGTGGCCTCGCGTCCGGCACTACAAACTGGTGGAAGGAGCTCACTGAACGAGTACCTTGTCCACGATTCATCGATACAAGACAGGTCTGTGGTGCTTAAGATCCATGCTACATACGTTGCTGTACTATAATACGCTCCGGACTGTCCATGATGTTGAGGTGGGGTCGTGGCTTTATCTAATCTGATGCGCATCATCGTGAGCTTTCTCGGTTCCGATCGTTACGTTGGACAAAAAAAACATGTTTATAAAGAAAAGAGCTATAGGGCTTTGTACATCTCCGGTACTCGAGGTGACCATCGAGAAGGGTTGAAATGTTGCTGTTGCGTCTTACTTTTTTAACAAGTAAAAGCTAGAAAAACTGGGGATATGCGGCCGGGCAGATTCGCAGCTCGAAGATATAACTTACGTCCTTGATCACCACAGTAATTTCATACGGAGAAGCTCTGGATTTACAAACTATAATGTGTGCGGGGCGGTTGCTTCATTTACAGTTATGCGATAGTAAGGAACCTCTGATGAATAGAGGGATTAGCATACATGTACTCAAAGTGCCCGACAAAGATACTTGGCATTTTGTTCTACAGAAACTTTACAAGAGTATTTGTCCCATGCGCTCCTTATCGACGCACCTTATTGTACATACTCCTGTAAATCGTTAGATGCTTCGTTGTAGCAGTAAATACGCGAACACACTCTGCGAGTCGCACTACGATCACAAGAAGAATATTGGCGGTATGGTATGTCGAAATGCGCCTCGCATCACCTGCGCTCACTGGACGCCACCCAAAAAACTGGCATTAAGGGGTGGCGTTAGGGTATGCCAGGCATATAATCTATCGAAGGCCTTGACATATCGGCCCATACCGACTATGTTTAGTAATTATGGGCATGCACCTTTTGGGGTGACTGATTCCCACTGCAGGCATGACAAGTTCAACAATTTTGATCTATAGTACATTTCCTCGCTAAAAAAACATATATTACCAAATTTACCGGTATATTACCAAATTTACGGCTCAAAGTCATAGTCAGAATCAATCACACCGATCGTGGTCAATAAGATCACTCTCCTCCAGCAGCCTCACTACGTCGTCAGTATCATAGTCCTCTTGATGCCCCTGACACTCTCTCTTGCACTCTCATCGCAGTCAGGGAAACCAGCCTGGCTGTTAGAATGGGTATTTAAGTGATGGTATAAATACCAGTGAGCCTACCGGTAAGTGGGAAGTGTTCACCGGTCAGATAGGCGGCTACACCAATAAGGATAAGAGAAGACACAAATAAGTAGGCAATCAATTAGGATAAAACTGCCTGCACAGGGGAAGCCCTCTGCAGGTGGAACCACTCGCGCAATGATGGTCCAGCTGGTAAAAAAAGCTCACTTCTTCTTTTGCCAGGGATTGAGCGCATCAGTCTATGGGGGCATTAAGAAAAAAAATATAAGCATTAAGCTTAAGCTTAAACTGACCGCTTAACACTGGCAAAAACCATTGCGAATAATTGAGGCGGGCATATCGCTTCAGCTGGAAGTGCTGTAGCGACGTCAACCGAGCGGTTCTTCTGCTTGACACCGCTTTGGACGCGTTTGCAGGCATCTTCGATCACTTCGCGCTGTTTCTCCCAGGCGTAGATTTGATTTCGGCTCGTTTTCTGTTTTTCTCGCGCCATGTGACCGAATAAGCGTTCGAGGGTAGAGCTTATACCATGCTCGCGGTTCCAGTTGATAACCTTGATCTTTTTATAATTAGAAACAGGTATGTCGCAGTGCTTCAGTGGCTTTCGCTTCGGTCCGTTGAATCGCGTTCTCCCCTTTGTCATCTTTGATTGTGAGGCTTAAATTACTGCACGCTACGTTAACCTATTATAACTAAAACTGGGAGGTCCAATATGACGTTGAGAAAATTAAGTGCTCTGATTGGCTACCCATTATAACTTAACGCCCATTATCGCTAAAAATAGTCGGTATGGCAGTTTTGGGAGGCGTCCAGTGTAAGCTGAAGTCTGTTCAGGCAGCATTCACGCGGAATAAATTACTTTAGTTAGTCCCAATTTACAGCTGGATGGGTAGATAGGATATAATAGAGAACTGTAGTTTCTGGAGCTATCCGAGGTTATGGGGCTTATCGAGGGCTACGAAGCGTTGCTCCAAAAATGGACTTCATGGAGCTAGAGCGATCCCTCATAACTTCACTGGAGTAAAGTATTCGAGCATCTCAAATATTCACTCGAAAAACTATTATTGGCTAATCCGGAGTTTAGCTTAGATATTCTTAACTCCAACTATAGTTCTCTTATATATATACATCACCAAACTAATTGATTAACCCCTTCATTGCCAAAAACTTGTGCGGGAACCGCCTATTTTCCGTCGTAAATTACGACTTCATGTATGTATTGATTTCATTATGAACGTGTCCTGTCCACGTCAAGATCCAAAGGGCTTGTTGCATAGATTTTCAAGGGATTCCAGATTCAAAGTCGTCAATGTTACGACCTACCAAGCTCATTGACGCTCTCAAAATCCATAGCTTGCGACTTTGTGAGCTAAAAAGGCGACTTATTCAGAAACAGCCGATGATGTGCACGCTGGTTGGAACGCAAAACACGAGCACTATTCAATTAACTGCTTTTTGTGCTTGCCACGGAGAAGCGCACAGACCTTGCATGCGCTTTGGCGGCGCTTTTGGACACCTGACATCATCACCCAGTTATCAAACTGAACATGAGTGTAGCCTTCTTGCCGACGGCGCTTGCGTGGGCGTGCTGATAGAGAGGAAATTTGGGCTACCGGCTCGACGAAGTCGTCCGGCCTCAGCTGAAGCGGTTGTTTCTGAAGTGTGCGACACCAGTCCCCGCGGCTCTTCGGAGCCCGCCGTTTGATTATGCACGTCTGCGTGTAGGTCATATATGCATTTACAAACGCCAAATTCAAGAAAGCCATGAGCAGCGGCTTATAGTATTTCGTGAGCCAAACCGCTGTCTGGATTGAGCATGACTGGAGGCGAAGCTGATCGTGCACATCAACCCCGCCCATCAAGCGCTGGTTTTCTCTTACCTGCTTTGGGCATTTGATTACACACGAACCCACCCCTTGATATTACGATGAATGGAATCTTCTACCATTGCCGGGCCCGTGGCTAGGTTGTGAACGGGCTTGCGGTTCCACCAGTGGCAAGAAATCATGGTGGAAACCACAGTAGCTCGCGAGAAAGAGAGTGTGCCATGCTCAATCCGACGAGGCCGAGTCCTTGGCGCTCGAAATTTTTATTATCATTCCCCACGACATCTATTTGGATCAGTCCAAAAACCTAAATACACATGTTGAGAAGCTGAATACACCGATGTGTAAAAGCGGTCGATTACGACAATACGGAACCCCTGCGGGAGCTCACCAAGATCAACTTTCATGTTGCAGACCACCTCTGCAGCTCCGGTCTTAGAGTCCAATGATAGTTGATCAGTATCACCATCTTCTCGCTTGCCAACATGTACCACGAATCTGAAAGTAGCAAGTTACGACGTTACGTACCCAAAACGTAGCTAGAAGGGCATAAGTTACGACTTTGAACACGTATAACAGTGTACCGGTGACAATATGCGGTGATACAGACCAACCATGAACATCTTCGTCCCGTATTGCCGCGGTTTGTCCGGCATGGACATTCGAGTAGTATTACGCCTTGAATTTGCTGGAAGTACACCTTCGTCAAAGGAGAACTTACTTGGAAGCGTCTAACCGGAAAGGAACCGTCCACAACAGGCCGTAGCTTCCACAACTTGTCACGTCCGTGGTGTCTCGTTGTTGACAAAGTGCAGGTCTATCAGTATTGCTGCGCAGCGATTGCAAGCCAGAAACCTGGTGACGTTGCCGTCAGGAAGCGCGCTATCTTCCGACATCCCCCCATGTCGTGAAAATCGACGTGTCATCGGGCTCAACATACTAGCGATCTGTAGACCGATGATGTTTAAGACTTCGTTAGCCTTATACTTTAGGCCTGCAGAACAATTTGCTTGAGGCTCTCCGGTGTTGGCATACCACGTTTCAGCCGGTTCGCCTTTATTCGCTTGGCTCTCGTATGCACGATCTGCTTCCTGTAGCGATTGGTCTGTTGTGTTACACGAATCCACAGTAATCTTGGCACAACATAGAACAATAGCATCATTGGAGAGTCTGCCTCATCCTGCTGCTCACGGACTGGTGACGACACGTCGCTCGACAACCCGGGGTACTTTGATCTGCCACTCTCGAGCTCAGATGACGGCGCACTCCACTGCATTGCACGAAGCGCCCCCATGATTATGGCGTCCAGGGCCAAGTGCCCTCCAAATGCCTGGGTAAAGGCAGCGTCCATACCAGCTTGCTCTATATCGGAATCGTCAACATCGCTCGGATACTCCCTCCGTGTGACAGCTTCTTCGCCGCTGTTGTCACTCTCGTCACCACCATCGGATCCAACGGACTCATATCCTTAAGACAGCTCACCAGCCGTTAGCACGTTCACGTCACTTGCACCAACAACAACTCGGCCATCGTCCTCAGCACCCACTCGTTCCTTCGCACTTAGCCCACCTTGTTCGTCTACGCTCGGAATGTCGTCAACGGTAGCGCCGCTGGTGTTGCCGCCTGCGCCCCCGCTAGCAGCCGCTCTCTTATCGCCCGGTGAGTTCATCTCCTCGCTGTCGGATTTGCTGCTCGAGTCGAGCATCTGCTCGACCGTATTAGTCGACAGCACGATGGACGTGTCGGTTTGGGATGCCGTCACCGTCTCGTCAACTGCAATCTCTCCGCCAGCTGCACTATCTCCGTCGGCCTCCGTACCGCTGGCGTCACCGCAATCCACATATATCCCGGATTCAGTCGCGAAGGTAACAACAGCATGCTCACTGAAATGACACGCTATACAAGTTCAGAGCGAGATCCCACAATATTGGGTTGGACAGTCCAGCGTAGATCTTATATAACAGGCGTATCAAGTACTAAAGTAAATTTATTAAAATTTGATCTAAAAACGCTTGATTGAGATTTGAGTATAAACAGTTCGAATAGTTTTCGGTCAGAATGACTCTTAAAACCCTGGATAAAAAATTCTAGAAAAAAGGTAAAAGCCGTGCTGAAGTGCTTGCTATTGTAAACGAAGATCATCTTCAAGAGCGACTGGGGCTGGCTGGGGCCATTCGCCATAAATAGAGTAGTCACAAAAAATGCAAAATGTGCAAGGACTAGCAGGTGTGTCTGCTGAGGTTTGCTCACAATAGCGACCGAGCCTTCAATTCTACGACAATCAACAAGTGCAATATTGATCTTTAGATTGCCTACAGAAGCCGATTTGTGGCGACCTGACCTCTTAAAACCTCCGATCAATTCCACAGTGTGAGATGGCAAAATCCCACTAAGGTTGGATAATTTTACGGTATTGGACTACGTTTTACAGGGTTGGTAGGCTTGCTGGGTTAAATCGTGGTGATATAGACTGGGGAATTTCATACTACATCATGGCAAGGCGCTCCTTGTCATGTACAGGGTAGTTACGCTCGGCTGCTTCAGCTGACGCGACTGGTAGTAGACCACACGATGACGACCCTCGGGATCGTGTTGCATCAACGCGCATCCGATCGCGAAATCGGACGCGTCACAAACGACGTGAAATGGGCGATCTTGGTCAGCCACTGATAAGATCGGCGCCTCACGCAGGCCCTGCTTGACTGTATCATAGCCCTACTGAGAGTCAGCAGTCAAAATCCACTCGGCTTCCTTCTTCAGAATCTCCGACAGCGGGCGAACATTGCCCGCGTAATTCTCAATGTACTTGCACAAGTACGCTGCAAGATCAAGGAGCTGTCTGAGCTCCTTTCCGTGGAAAGACGTATGTCACTCATTGATCACTCTGACCTTTTCTGGGGCAGGTCGTACGCCGTTTTTCCCGACACAACACCCAACGCGGGTATCTCGCTCGACCCGAACATACATTTCTTCAGGTTCGCACAAAGCTTATGTTTACGCATAAGCCCTAGCGTTGATGGAGGTGCTCTTTGTGGACCTCAACGTCGTTCTTCCCGTCGCCCACAGCCCGGCTGTGAACGAACACCTCGTCAGAGTAGCTCGGTGCGAAGTCACGCACTGAGACCGATAGATGTGTGACACATCTAGTGAAGGTTGCAGGGGCGGTCTTCCGTCCCTGCGGCATTACGAGCCACTCCCAAATCATACCGCTTGGAGTGCTCACCACCATGAGAGGGACACCCCTATCACGCATCAGGATATGATAGAACCCGTCACGCCGATCAAGAGCACTATAGATGGTGCTCCAGGCCACCGAACCGATGATAGCATATTTTCGTTGTATTGGCGTCTGCGCCGGTATCGTCGCCTCGTTCAGCTTGTTGTAAGCATGAACGATGCGCCACCCGTCCTGTGGTTTCTTAACACAGAACATTGGTGCACTGTGCGGGGACTTTGATTCCCGCACTTGGCCCGCTTTACGACGACTTTCAAAGAAGACGTTGACTGCCTTAACTTGATCTCGCGGCAGTTGCCACTACCGCGTCACACAGTACTTCATACCCAGCACGAGGTCAATCTCTTGCTGTATGCCCTTGGCCTGCGGAAGTTCCGCAGGAATCTCATCCGGGAGCACATCCTTGTACTCTCCCAGAACATCGTAGAAGGGACACGACTTCAACGAGTCCCAGCTATGGTCGTCGAAGCGTTGCTTCTTCGACTCGCGCTGAGAGTGTCCTTACTCTCAGCAGTATTCACAGCGTTAATTTGTCTTAACTTCTCCTCTTCACTTTTCATCCTTTCAAAATCCGAAAGTATGCATCTCTGTTCGATACGTCCATCGTACAGGCCCTTCGCGAAGCGCATCCAGCTCATGACTGGAAGCGACGTCAACATCGACGCACTAATCGGAGGATTCTCCAATTGCATTGATTGGGACTGGAGACCAGAACGGGTCCGCGTTAAGACGTTCAACGTCTCGACGCACGACGTTTTCTCCGATATCTGCCCGGCAGACTTAGCTTGTACCACCTCGGTCCCGGACCGAGGCTTGCGCAGCTTTTGTCACTTTCATGTTTTGTTCTTGTGAAGCCCGGCTTCACCTATTTCTCGTCCAGGCCCGGCCTTGGACGGGTTTCCCGTTGTAACCATCGGCGGATTATTTCCGCGGACGCGAATGATCAAGCCCGGCTTGATTACATTCCGCTTCATCGTACAGCCCAGCTACACGCAAAGCCTTTTCGGTGTTGGACGTTTGCCACCGCCAACACTGCTTGCCGCGTCGTCAGTTCCCGGAGCCGACGCGCTGTCATCACCCCGACGCCTTTCAGCGGAGCCCTTTCTGATTTTCGAACCAATCACGACCGTGGAGCTGACAAGCCGACATCACAGCTATTGTTTGTAGCTGGTGTCTCTTGCATATCTGATGCGTCATTCCCCGGGACCGACCCCCCCCCCCCCCCCCCCCCCCCCCCCCCGTCACGGTCACTGTCTGGGACTTGACGTTTTACCATACTTGATCGATCAACGCCCAGCGTTAATACGGTCATTGAAGTAAAAGCGTGTCTCATAACTGATTTCCGATTTGAGACAGAATCAACGATTGCTTGTCAATGAACACCGGAGGCTGCAGTTTAAGGTGCTGCCATAGCTTTAGGATCGAATGCACCTTGCGGTGCATTCGTGACACTAACAGGGCCATCGCTCTCCGTCGCGTTGCGTGCAAAGTGTACTAGTGTAAACGTTTCCCAGTTGATCACTGGACCATGCCGTGCAAGCCACGGCGTACCAGATACCAAGTCAAAATGTTTGTCCCGATCCAGGACGATAAGATGCCCCCTCCCGGTGTTTGTATGAGAGGCACACGCGTACTACGCGCTTCTCCATTCTTAGGGTGACACCTGCTGCCAACCGCACCTATAAAACACTTCGAGGTGTTTTAACTTCCTCAAAGCTCAGCTTCGGGAGCCTTTCCAGTCGAATAAAGTTGTTCGACGCACATGAGCCAACCAAAGCACGAAGAGAGTCTGCTCTCTTCGACGTCACTTTCAGGATGATAAGATTTGGCTTGTCATCTTGCAGCGAGAATCCCTCTCGCTGGGGGGCTTCAGTCCTCAACGTCACGTGTCCGTTGTAGACACGCGCGACTGGCTCTGCACGTTATTGGATTGTACATAGCGATACCCGACATCCCCACATTGTCCCTGACCGAGTGCACAGGCGCTATGCACTCACGCGCAAAGTGGCCGGTATACCTACATCGGTAACACCACACTTGTCCCCCAATATGCTATTGGCGTCCAACAGCAGAAGCATTCTTGAGGTCCGTAGAGTCTAGACCTCCTGCTCACACCATTGGACGAGCCATTCTTGGCACGTTCGCATGCAACTAAGCCTGCTTTAGGCTTAACGCTTCCTGCATAATAAGAGCAATCGCTACTTCGAGCGTCCTCGGGTACGCTCGGAAGGGATATATTGTCACAGACCCATCCGTCAACCCCTCCATGAACATGACGACCTTTGTCACCTCGTCAATCGGATTGGTCACGATGTTCGAGACCAAATATCATGCACGTTGGAGTTGAGAAACTACACTCTCGACCGAAATTCATTCGGAGGGGCTCAAACGCTTGTCAGAGGTCCTCCTGGAATACTGCATACGTGCTACAGCACGTGTGATCTGTGAGCCGGCGGCCATACGCCCGGCTCCTCGCTCGTTCGATATGGCATGACGAACGCAACTTTCCACGGCTCGTCAGTGATATGGCGAGCCGTTATGACAGTGTAGACTTCGACAAGCCATCGGAGAAGAGACTCACCCTCTTTTCCCGCATAACCGCTAACGTGCGGTTTCAGCGACTTCACACGCGGCGCCGCCCCGAACGACACTGTTGTAGCAGCAGCAGCATCGCGCTGAATCTCAGAGCAACACCGTGTTGCTCTGACAGCTTACGTAGCATTGCCTCTACGGCTGCCTCTCTAATGAGTGTTGATAGTCTTTAAAGAGCTTCCCACTCTGGATCCGCCAGAAGGGAACAGTCTGGACGCACAATGTGTGTGGCAGAAGAACTTGGGCTACGAATGGACAGATTACCGTCCATGGGTTCGTTCTGTGACGGGGTCACACAACACCTTGCACATAGGAAGTACACAAGGGTATTTACTACGTTAGACCACGTGTTTCCGGCCTCAGTCGGAACGATTTGCTACTTGATAGAGTCGATGTAAGACTGATGTATTTATAAGTAACTTTAGCTTGGGTTCCATACAAACTAGAGATTACCTATAGTGGAGCTAAATAGTCATGCTCTGTCTGGCACCTAGAGCAACTGGTACCGTGTGCCAGGTGTCCACAAGAGTGACGGGCCACGCTTTATGTAATCTGGGGTACAATCCAGTGTACCCCGTCACATCCTCCTCCAGTTAACGGAGAATCACCTATTCGCCAATCAGAAGTGAGAGAATTAAAACACCCAAAGGTAAATTCTCACACTGAGCAGCCACGAGACTGTCGCGACTCTCAGTCACAACCACAGTGACTTGTGAACTCAAAGCACACGTTTGCATCCCTATGCTCACAACTGTGTTGGCCGCAAAGCCTACACTCAGAGCTGCCTTAGCTCCTGCGCTAGCGCGCGTACAGTGCTTTGGCACAGGGTGGAATAGCATACGAACGTATGGCAATCACCCACAGCTCAAACCGGAAGACACGACAGTCCTCGCAACCGCGTCCAAAGTAGAATGTCTCCCGCACGGGACGACACCGAGCAGGGCAACACCTGCTCCAGCACTAGAGGAAGCTCTCAGCTCACCTCGGGCCATGCCTTTGGCTCCAGCAAGGATCCATCCTTGCGGACGGAGATTCTGCCACGCTTCTGTTCGCGTCTTGGTCGTCATAACAACGGCACGTAGGTGTCCTAAATCGACTCCGTGTACCGTGGCGATATTCAGTCGTGGTGTAGGCGTCTCCCATCGACACATTGTACCGTCCCGTACTAACCTTTGGTGCGATATACCCACCACAAGGTTGCCATGTTTAGCGGGAACCGTTTCTGCTGTGCCATCGCCTGAACTGATTCATGGCCAGTGCTCGCGTCATTCACTACGCATGTGCAAGCACAGTGTACAGGTCCATGGGCCCGTACACGAGGTACGTTGTGTACGACACGTACCACAGCTACCATAAGTGCTCCGTGCACGTCATGTGTGTCATGCACGACGAGTTCATTACGTGGAACTCCTGGCAGGCTGCTCGACAGCAGCCAGTGCCGATGCACGGTACGTGCATGAACGCCCAGAGCAGCATCGGGTCGCGGAATGGCACATATCCTTTACCCATATACCAGTGTCTGTCATAGACACCATGTACTTTGTTGATACTCGATCGTGGTGGTGCATATCTCACCACCATGCTACTGCGGCGATGGTGTCTAGCATTGACATGGAGTACGCACGGATATTTAACCATGGTAAGGCAAGCACCCATCACCACGGTGCCATGCTCGGCGCGGCATCAGTTACGACTGCGTGCGTTGCACCGACCACCACCCGGTCCGTTGTATGTGCACGTTGTGTGTGCACTCGTGCACCACACCTGGGTTATGACTCCACGCCCCATTATACCCGACGCGTTGCCTTCATCACGTACCGCAACCGCTTTGTCGGCGGGTGAGACGTTCCGTTCACTCTACTCGACAGGTCGTTCATTTTCAAGAGACCTGTGCCGCGATTGCACCAGGTCCGCGCTTCGCCGCGTGTGTAGCTGCATGCACCACAACACTGCTGATTCGCTCAGCGATTCCGAGGCACCTAGCGCCTGTGGCTTCCGTCGCCACTCTGGCTTGTTTGGCTAGAGCTACCACAGCTCTAGCCCGGCTGTTCGCCTCCAGCCTGCAGTCGATCTACATCGATGCCTGGTTCCGTAAGAAACTTGGTCATACCTCAAGACCAAGGAGGATAGGTAATTTCAATCTTCTCTCTCACTTAGACTTCAGACCATTGAGTCTCTCGTGGCTTGTGATAGCCACTGGCAGCACGTTGGCTACCTGCCTCGTGGAAAGTCAGGTATGAAAGGTATTTCCGAGCCTTTCCCCCACTTAACGTTTAGACTACTAAGTCTCTCGTGGCTTGTGATGGTCATTGGCAGGCACGACGGCTAACCGCCTCGTGCACAGCACAGACATGGTCGACGCGGTCGGCTATGCCGACCAAAAGCATCCAGACTTCGCGTCAGCAGTTTGTGTCTGCGCGACTTGACGTCGATCGAGTTGCTCACGTCTGGCGAGGTCAAGACAGCCTCGCGTCTTGAGATAATGGCTCTGTGTGCGGAGCTATGTTATCCGCCTTGGTGTGGAGCTATGTTACCACCTTGGTTGCGGAACTGAGTTACCCGCCTTGGTTCTGGAAAGCTGTCACCCACCTTGGATGCGGAGCTGTGTTACCCACTGTAATGTGTGGAGCTATGTTACCCACGCCGGAAGCTCATACAGCGACTTCCTTATCCGTTAGTTATAAGTCTGAGTTACCTTGCGTGGAACTCTGTTACCCACGCTCGGAGCGCCGAATGTCGGTCTTGTGAAGCAGCTTCGCTGCTGGCGGAACTTGTTACCCGCAATGTGGACCTGTGTTGCCCACCTGGTGAATGCTGCCACTGTTGAAGCCCATAAGGCACGACGACCTTCGGTGCTGGGATCGACTAGTGTGGCAGACCCGCCCAAACACCGAACAGAGTTGGTGTCCACTGACCGAGGCAGAGGACGCCGGGCTCTGGGCTCCGAGTCTCTTGAAGTGACATCGGTCTGAACAAGGTTCAGACCTGACTTGCGGCGCTGGACGTGACGTGGCACTTCGTTACCGACGTCGTGATGTCTCTTTGACGACATTAGAGGCTATCGAACCCTCGTGTGACACTGTGTTACCCACACAGGAAGTATGGTTAATACCTTCCTCTTCGGTTATAGTCTGGGCGACTGCGTGTGGGTCTGTGATAACCACACAGGAAGCACAACCAGCGTCCTTCTCCTCCGTTAAGGTCTAGGCGACCGTGTGAGCCTAATTTACCCATCTGGTTAGCACTTATAGGCATAGCCACTGTCGAAGCCCGTACGGCGCGACGACCTTCGGCGTTGGTGTAGAAGGTCTAGACGCCGGACAAAAGATCCATGTCCATGGCATTGCAGCAGCGAAGTATGGTCTTGCAGTACGCAGACCTGTCGGCGCGTTGACAGCTTCGTGCCGCTGCGTCCTGGTGGTCGGTATCCGACGCCCAGGTCATGTCGGAGGTGGGAGCATGACTAACCAATTATCCGCCATTAACCTGGACTGGCAGGCCCTTCCCAGCCTTGCCACACCAATCTCCGGGCTGTGCCTTTTGTTCGGCACCACCATGTTGTCCATGACGAGAGCTGCGAGCGACACCGCGGTGCGCGGGTTTATCAAGCCTACCCGCTCAGGTCCGTTGAGGACCATTGGTACTTTCTTCACCGTATCAAAGGCTAGCCACCAAGGACCAGCCCACAATCGTCACTCTGACGTATAGTGCAGTCGGGGGTCACTATGCCAAGCGACGTTCTGGTGGTGTTTCAACGATTCAGAACTCATCAAACGCTCAAGGGGTACCGCACCCCCGTACATCGAGTGTACTACCAGCAGATCATCACTACCCTTCACCGGTTTGAGAGAACCACATCTCCATGGGATAGGCCCCGTGGTGCGCACAACCTTCGCACCCATCACGAAACCTTAGAGCACTTCATGAGGCCATACCGCCTCTACTGGTGACGGGGAGGCTTCGTCCACCAGGCCGTGAGCTGCGCCACCAAACCTAGCGTCCACGAGCTGTCTTCTTCCCGAGGACTGGCGAGGGACATACACGCTGGTAGTGTCCATGTCCATCGCATCCGTAGCAGCGACCAAGTTCTCGTTTGAGCTTAAGGCCATGGGCTCGGGCTCACTGTACGCACTGGTACCAACTGGCAGCGTGACAGCAGGAGCAATAGCGTCGTTGCTGCAATTCTCCGCCTCCCGAGGAGCGCCATCCTCATCGTGGCGATGTTTCTCTTCCCGAGGAGTACCAGACGGCTTGTGGCTGTACGCTTCTTGGAGGGCGATTCGAATCGCCTCTTCCATAGTTGCTGCTTGCACCCGGAATAGCTGGGTGCGATGTGGACCGACCTTGAGGTCGTCCATGAAGACGGTTTGTCTTGATGTCTTCAGGCAGAGGATTCCCTGCCAGGGATGCCACCAACGTGAGCATCGCTAGCACGTAGTCCAATGGTTCGCGTTTACCTTGCTTACACGCAAGAAAGATGGGCGCTGGCGAAACTCGCTGTTCGCCGGTAGGACCGCGGCTTGAAGCTGTTCACACATCTGAGCCCAGGATGCAAAACATCCAGGAGATGTCGTCTCCCTGGTGTATGCCCAGTGATTGGCACATCGGGTTACGAAGAGACGTACGCGCCTGTGGCTTACCTGAACTCAATCAGGGTAGTGCTGGCTAAGTGTTGTGAGGAGGGATTCGACATCGAGCAGTGCGAAGTGGATACAGCGTTTCCGTCCGGGAAGCTTGAAGAAGAGATCTACATGGAGTTGCCAGAGGGCTACTGGCACTGGCAGAGACTCAAGGTGAAGATGATGTCGTCTGCATGCTACGCCAAAGTCTGTACGGACTCAAGCAGGCGTCTCGTATCTGGAACTAGACCATCGACAACTATATCAAGCCCTTGATGTTTCAGGCTGCTGACGCTGACTCAGGCATCTACATGAGATGTGCAGGTGATGACGAGTGCATCGTGTGTCGTTACGTGGACGACATGCTGATTGCGTCACGAGAAAAGGCCAGCATCGCGTCGGTAAAGGCTGGCATCGCCGAGAAGTTCAAAATGAAGGAGCTACGACCCGTCCGTTTCATTCTCGGTATCGGGATCGACTACGACATTGATGGCAAGAAGCTTGGCATCTCACAACGCGCATACACCTAGTCGATCATCAAGAAGTTCGGTCAAGAAAACGCGAAGCCAAGCCTGATTCCACTAGACCCAAGTCTACGAGGACGGACCGGAGACCGATGAAGACAAGGCTAAGATGAAGTTGAAGCCGTACTATCGCTCATTAATAGCATCGTGTACCTGGCGTGTGACACACGACCTGACATCTCGGTTGCTGTTGCCAAGCTGAGTCGCTTCCTGGAGAACCCTGGTGAGACGCACTGGGATGCTGGAATCAAGGTGGTGCGCTATCTGTTGAAGACCAAGGACGTAGGCATCGTGTACGACGGTTCGCAAGGAACAGAGCTTGTCGCCTACTCGGATGCAGAATAAGCTGGCAACCGCGACGACAGACGTTCGGTTAGCGGGACAATGCTTATGATGTGCGGGGCACCTGTGGTTTGGCGCTCTACGTTTCAGAATACCGTCGCCCTAAGCTCGAATGAGGTCGAGTACATGGCTCTGAGTGACTGCATCAAGGAAGTGGTGTGGATGCGTCTACTGCTCAAGGACATTGGTGCTTAGCAATTGGGGGTTACGGTGATCTACGAGGACAACCAAGGTGCCATGGCGTAGGCCAAGAACGTTGGCTATCAAGCTCATACCAAGCACATCGACATTCACTACCACTTCATTCGTGAAAACGTTATGAGTGATGATGTTGAGCTGGGGTATATGGAAACCAAGACCCAGCTCGCGGACTTCCTTACCAAAGGCCTGTCGTCGAAGACGCTTCGCTACTTGATGATGAAGAGCAATTTGGTCGTCAAGCTCGAGACGTCGAATTGAGTGTGGGTGTTGTGATCGCACTTCACCGTCACTTCGCCTGGGTTCCTACCTTAAGGCACGCGCCTGGAGCACGCGGTTGGTGCGTGGCAAGCGTGTGCCCTGAGGGATTATAAGTTGAAGTGGGTCGAATGGAGTTATCTGATTGGCTGATCTCAAATGATTGGCCTGGTTAATACCAGGGTCGGATTTTTGCACATCCAGTCCACATACAAATCCCAAGTGATTTAAGTCGCCAACGCCTATGACGAGTGTAGACGTTGCCGACGAAATGAATCTTTTGTAAATAGATTTACATGTGATTAGGAGGACTACGGAGGAAAGTAGAAAGTAACTAACAAAGCAAGACAAGAGCAACTAACTCAATAAAACTCACTTTCGGATTTCATTTCTTCTTAACACTCGACTACTACAAGCCTCGAACGCATACTCTCAATTGATAGAGCAAAGTCAAGATATTTGCTTTTGTTATCTGCCGATTGCCTCGTCGAGATCGTGCGTCTCATAACCTGCAGCATCTGACGCTAGATTAATGCGCTTATGCCAACACACCACACCAACCTTGCCGTCACTTTCACAATTGTTTCGGGATCCATTTCCCTCACTGTTGAGTAGGAATACTTCAGTTAGTCGAACTACAGCCACATCTGAATCATATTATGATAGGTGTATTAATACCGATTACGCAATCTTTGAAAAATAAAAGATAATATTAACTACATGTAATATCAAGTTGATATTTAGTAATATCATTTTGTCTCACAAGAAAATATTAGGTAATATTCTTTTTATATTAACTGGTCTACCTGGTAATGTTATCGCTAAATTAACTTCACCGATTTTGGAGTGAGCAAGCCCGAGGACACCGCCTCAGGGCACGCCATCCAGTGGTGAAAAACTAAAACGGTAAAACTAAAACTTAATAGAACTCACTTCGCAAACTACTTTGCAGCGCACAACACGTCATTATTTGTCCAAAAAAAGTACGATTTTTTCTCGCGCGCGGAGGCGCGCTAGAGCCGCAGCGAGCATGGGTTATGTCGGGGCGAACGCTGCAAGCCACACCGCGAAGTGGTGGCTCTTAGCGCGTGGGGACAGATAGCCTCATTTGCTGGAAATATAATATATTAAA
This sequence comes from Phytophthora betacei, assembly GCA_011320135.1. Classification (NCBI taxonomy): domain Eukaryota; phylum Oomycota; class Peronosporomycetes; order Peronosporales; family Peronosporaceae; genus Phytophthora; species Phytophthora betacei. The sequence continues at coordinate 586,716 of JAANHX010000559.1, forward strand.
CAAGTTAAATTTTAGATCAAACAGATCATTTTGGGACTCGTTTAGGACGTATTTCTCGAAACCAAATAATACGCGATCACAATGTATCGCTCGGAAAATCGATCACATATTAGTAATAGTGTAGATTGCACTGTAAAAATGCGATTTGGAGGATGAATACGTTACGTATGAGGTTGGACTAGCACATTTGCATAATCACATGCGTGTACAGTACGAACTTTGATAGCGTGACCTTGGATAGTACCATAAATATTTAAGTAATCAGTAAAGGTGTAAACGGACGGTCAGAAACTTTCACTAGCCGACGAGCGGGTTGACACGAACGGTGAACGGCTTCATATTTTGGTCAACTTTTTTTATGAAGCGACTGTCTATGCGTTTATGCATCTACTCCAATTTAGCTGGTACATGTACCGGTACCAGCAAGCATCAAATACGGCGCTCTTCGTATTTTCATTCAGCAATAAACTCAGGCAGCGCAGCTTGCATTTCGTCATCCAAATACCTTTTTACGACCTGACGGTGATAGAGGTTTGAGCGCGAATTCAACAGCACAGTAACGTCAGTTCGCCTTTCTAGCAAATGTTTACACCTATAGTAATCAGACATAAATTACTGTATAAGCACTGCTGAAGTCAGAAACATAACTATGAAAAGAACCAATATGTAATATGGTCTGCAGTCCGCACGGTTATCGATAAGGGTTAAGAAACATACATGGAAGGAATGCATGTAGCTGGGGTCAAGCAATTCCACAATAATGTTTTAGACAGACTGACCATATCCTAAAAATGTGGACATTTAAATGGTCACACCAGAGAATAAACTTGTTTTTACTAAGTACTTAGTACGTGTGCCACAACCATGTCCTATATCAAAATAGGTCGCTCGCGATTCTGAATGGGCTTAAAATGGGCAGTTGTCTCCTTTTTTCAAATATGTGCGCTAAGAATTGGAGCCACCAAAATTGGAAAGTACTTCGCTCCAAATGACATCCAGCTCGGATATTATATTATCACCAAAACCAGTAGCACAGTTTTTTTTTGCGAATGAATGGCACCCTCGGCTTAAAAGTTGCCTGTGTTACCGTTCCCCTCCTAAACATCAAGACTCCAAACGGCAAATTTGGTCGGGTTTCGAAATACTTGCTGGCCAGTAAAGGTCGGCCAACTATTCAACACTGTATTTGCTATTTTTATTGAAAGTAAAGCGTCAACAGGTTGTTACACATCGGTCGATCGAGGCTCTCTGTGCCACCATAGAAACATATTGTTTTAGTCTGAGTTAGTATAATCGACCTATTAACCTACGCAACCAAGAATTATAATTCAGTCCAGCCCGACTCCCGGCGCTTTTACTCCGTCGATTCATTTCCTTTTCTCCCTTATGGCGTCACGACCTGCCATTCCAGTTTCAAGACAGCAACAGCTATTGGCGGTGATAATCGCAGTGGCTCTCTCCAGCTCCATCTCATCGGCCGCAAAATGCTTTTATCCAGCGTCAAAGCCATTTCCTGCTACTACCACTTCGCAGACAGGAGCCAGTGGTAGCGGTAATACCCAGACAGCACAGGAAGCGGAATCCGACATGGCACCATCGGGGAAGCTTGAAGCTTTTACGAAGGACTTACCTGAGTCCAGCAACGCAAGCGCTTTTCCAGCTCAAGTCTCCACTGGAGGATCAAATGCTGGGGTTTCTCAGACCGTGTCAACTGTCACAAGTGATCATGCTGCATTTGGCGACATCACGTCTCAGAAGGGTGGGTGTGTTGTCGGTAACCCGAGCTCCTTCATTAGCGCGGCCGATTTGGATGACCAGTGGGACCGACGCATGAGCAGCTACGTGCCGACGTTCGTGAACAACAATGCCTCGCTCAGCTACTGTGTTCGCTGGGATAGCACCGAAAAGCTCTCTAAGAGTGTCGCTTCCAAATTTGCGGCAAGTCTTGCCAGTCAGTACAAAATATGGAACAACTGGTTGGTCGGCTACGATTGCTGGCCGTATGAAAAGATCGATGTCAAGGTTGTAGCGTTTGCAGTGCGCGATGCATCACTGCTGGACTGGAGTGATGACTCGTTAGGGCAGATTTTCGAGGGTGTCTTGGACCCAAATGGAGTTCCCATGTGCCCCGACGAGTGCTATAAACACCTAGGTCGAGCGGCAGCTGCGGATACGAGTGCATGCAAGGGCGAGCCCTTCGATATGTCGTTGTGGCTATCGACACATGTCGGCGATGGCATTGATGGTGCTGGCGGCGACTGGGGTCAACGTGTGAAATTGGCTGAAATGTTGGCAACGATGGACAAAGAGGAGATTCTGGTTCTGTCACACGAGATCGGCCACGGTTTTGGTCTCCCGGATTTCTACGAGTCCTCAGACAAGTCCGCGACATTCCCTACCGCCATTATGGATCAAAGCCCCACGGTCACCGATGCGGACGGGTGGATGCTTCGTCGCGTTCTAGAGCACATCAAGTCTCGCTACGATTTCTAGAGCTTCAAAGGCGGCATCGATCACGTAGTGGCTCAGTCGATGGGCCCTCTCTTTTTTGTTGTTGTATCCGACAAGGTTGGATTACACTGTACTTTGTATGTGCCAGCGCCAAACTTGATAGATCGCTGCGGCGCTGTCTACTTCTTCGGTTGTAGAGCAGATAGTTTTTGTTTTGACTTACGTAAATTTTACGCCTTCAGTACTAAATTTGTTGAACCCTTTCTTGTTGCGGCTACTCCCTGTATCGAATTAGCTAATATTTGAAAAATTGATATTTATAAATATCAAATTGTCTAAGAAGAAAATATTAGGTACTATTATTTATATTAGCTTGTTAACCAATTATCCCAATATTAACTTCACCGATTAAGGAGTTACCATTAACCCCTGCTAACAGCGGCACTACTTAATCAACAGCAGCGCAACAAGCATGCGGAGGCCACCGCCTCAGGCCTCAGGGCACGCCCTCCAGTGGTGAAGAACTAGAACGGTAAAATTGAGGCTTATTAGAGCTCACTTCGCAAACTACTTTGCAGCGCGCAACACGTCATGATTTGTCCAAAAAGAAAAGTATGATTTTTTTCTCGCGAGCGGAGGCGCGCTGGAGCGCCGCAGCGAGCTTGGGTAATGTCGGACAGTGGAGCGGTGGCTCATAGGGCGTGGGGGAAAATAACATCATTCGCTGAAAATCTAACATTTTACACAAGTAAAATGTTAGATCAAACATATCAATTTGGGATTCGTTTAAAACGTATTATTCAAAACGAAATAATACGCGATCACAATGTATCGCTCGTGAAAACGAGACAACGCGTAGATTTCACACTGTTTTTAGGTCAGATCACACAAATCGCATGTCTGCACACAAGACAACACAATATCACACACACGATTCGTGGAAACACACACAGGTGCGGGTCGACAACAAAAAAGCCAGACTAGCGCACGTACTTGCTGATTCGACACATCATTTTCCAGATCTGGCACACCAGTCATTTCTAAGCCAATCAGCAGCGAGGTTTGAAGGGTCGAGCCGACGATAATCCATTAGTAAACTTGATCTCCGAGTGACAAGAGGCTTCCCGGGCAATATGGTGCCGCTCGATTGGATCGAGGTTGCCGATAACGTGACGAAGGAGGCGGCTGACGAGTTCCAAGAGATATGTCATCACCAGGAGCAATTTGGTGTGCTGTAACGTTTGTGAGGTCGCGGGGCCACACACAATGCGATACAGACTGCTCAGGTGTGGCTCGAAGAAGTGCCGCGGTTCCCTTGCACCGGGGGTGAAATGTCTGTGGAGAGGGCGCGTGCTGATATGCTCGGTTTCAGGCGTTACATGCATTGCTAATTGTGGCAACCACACAAATCGAGCCCGGGACCTTGCGCCGGCTCATTTAACTACCGCACACAAGACTATCATTCGCGAGGCGATTGCTCTGCATATTCACGCAACGCCTTCTCGCATTCGGCATTCCATGGGACGCAAGCTACAGTTAAGTCAAGATTTGTTACCCCCGCTGTCGATGGTGCAGAACTACACAAACTATTTTCGCAAGACGAAGATGAACAACAACGACTGGTTTGAAGACATGGAAAAAATAATTCATGACCATGCCTACACAGGCTCAGAACCAGAAACGGCTGCATTCACATTTGCGACAGACGATAGCGAAGATGGACGCGTTTCGATAGGCGACGGTTCTGACAAGAAACCGTTTGTCGTGGGTATCACTACTAAGCGACTACTGAGGCGCTTGGATAGACCGGCTCAGACGTTCATCTTTCACTTAGACGCTACCTACAAGACGAATCAGCTCGGTTATCCAGTTTTCGTGTGTGGAGTGTCCGATCGGTGTCGTACCTTTCACCTCGTTGCACTATTTGTGATCAAGAGCCTCAATATTTTAATGCACTATCGGCATTGCGACGTGTGTACGAGGTAGTTGTGGAAAAGCATTTGTATGTGTGGTACGTGATGGGTGATGGAGACGATGCACAATATAACGCGTGCCGACGTGCTTTTGGAAACTACATTCACTTAATGTGCTTCTATCACGTGGTAGCTAAGTTGGTGGAGCACACTAAAGCATTGGAAGATTTGGTGAAGCATCGTGTCACCCGCGACGTGTATAATTTACACTTTAGTCTCAATACCAATGCGTTCTTGGAGCGTCGGGCATATGTCATAAAGCGATGGGCTGCAACGGAGGAAACGAGAGCGTTTGGTGATTATTTTATGGCGCAGTGGCTTAATGGAAGATTTCATAGGTGGCAGTGCTTCTACACTCCAATTGGCTTTGCCGCTACCAATAACCCCGCCGAGCAGTTCAACAGAGTCCTCAAGCGCGACTACACACTGCGTACGCGACTGAAGCTAGGAACGCTGTTGTTACAACTACTCGCATGCTGTGGTCATGACTCCGAAAGTTGTCGTGAGTTTCGAAACGTGATCGAGGTAAGCGCGTCGCTGAAACGACGCGTGGTCGAGTTGAAGAAAGCTGGCAACCTATATGAAGTGTTTCCTGGTCCTGAGTCTGGTCTTGAACATTTGGCCCATGCGGGACTAAAGTTTGTTGTGACGAAGAAAACGGAGCGAATGTTCGTGCCTTGGAAAAATCGCACAGAGGAGGGAATCGCTGTGTCTGCTCAGCTCGGAACTCACTACGCTCGGATGGAGATTGAAGGTCAGACGGAATGGGGCTGGTGTGTCAATCTGCATCAACAGACCTGTGGCTGCGGATACTGCTTTAAATTTGGTCAGTGCATTCACTTGCTTTTTGTCATGCACAACAGTGGTTTCATCAGTGTTACCGGGAAGCGCACAATGGTTTACCGAGGAAGATCCAAGAGACGAAGAGAGAGAGAAGGCCCAGATGCCTGCACAATGTCTCCACTGCCTCATCCTGTACCATTAGGACGCCCTCAGAGCAACGCTCACGCACTGGACTTTCAGTAGACTAGCTGTATAAATCATAATTTGTTTCCGCACTCTCACGGTCAATACTGACGTTTAGCTTAACTTCGACACGATACCATCACCAGGAACATCTCCTGAATCTCGTCAAGTACCGCTTTTTCTTTAGCTATAGCTCTAGCATTCTACCCGCCATCCTTCCTCGCCTTCTCTTTTTGTCTCTCTCAGCATTAATATGCAGTCTTCGGCGGTGGTGGACGCATCATTGAGATGCATTTTTAATGCGCTTTCACGTGAACTGCCGCATTTTTTGTGACACTTGCCCAGCAACACAGCAGCGAGATCTACAGCAGCAAGTAAACCACAGGTCGCACTTGTAATCTACGGTGACGTCTTCGCCTTCACCAATCCTACGTTTCGCCACGACTACTACCTTCACTTGACGGCGGTTCCGAACCTCAACAAACTGGCACGTAGCATCGCAAGAGTGGTTTATCATCCGAGTGATATTACCACAACGAGCCGCATCAATAAACACGCTCTTGCGTCTGGTGCTTTTCAGCTGCAACCCCAACGCGTACTCGTTCTTAGGCCCCTTCGCGTTCTCCAAGTCCTCCGTAGTTAGCCTTCCAGTGTACTCACCAAGAATTGAACCGGCACAAATATCGGCTGTGGCACGGACTCCTGTTCCAGCGCCGTCACGATTCACCAGCTCTAAGTCTTTGCATTCATAAATGCTGTTGGAACAGCGGCCGTTCAGGGGGCAGTTTTCCGATGTACAGAACACGCCAGCCAATGCATTTGTGCACGTGTCACGGAAGCAGTATCGCTCGCACTCACAGGTACCTAAATCGCCAAGATCACCAAATTTAATTTCCTCTTCGTTTGTACATTCAGTTATAAAGTCCACCCCCTCTGGCCACAAGTCAAATTCGTCGTCAATGGCGATGATCTCGGGAGGTGGTAGGTCGATGGCGTAGTCGGAAAGGTGGCGTCTGAACTCCTCCAGTTCTTCACGAACTCCCGGTACCAGTATGTAAGCCTTAGCCAGCATAGCTTTCATGGTCCGAGCATTGTACACGCGGGCAGAGTCCCTTACGGGCTTACGCTGCTTCCTGTGCTTCATTTTCCGTGACTTTTGGACTCCGTACGGGTTTAAGCGCGCTTTCTGCTTTTTGCCGCGCTTGGCCCGCTCCGAATACGTCGAGACCTCCTTTACGGTCTCCTCCGCCTTCTCAAGTAGTTCTGTTTCACGTTCACGTTTCTTCTACATCTGTCATCACCCTCAAGAGCGTTTACGCTGACCATGTTGCTTCAGCCCCCTTTTTGAATAACGACTGACAGGATTAATACTGACAAAGCCTCGACTAGAATCCACCGTGTTCTGGAAAGTGGGATGCAGATAGAGCCCTGTTTTGATCTGCACTTGACCACAGAAAGTCCAAACGATTTGGGCGAGTACCCTACCCGCTCGTTTGCAATCTCTTGGATTTGAATGTCGATTGCTCAGGAATCTGTGTGTTTTTCAAGAATACGTGTGGACTTCTAATCTTTTCTCTGAAAACGATCACATATAAGTAATAGTGAAGACCGCACTGTAAAAATGCCATCTGGAGGATGAATACGTTATGAGGTTGGACTAGCACATTTGCATCATCACATACGTGTACAGTACGATCTTTGATATGTGACGTAGGATAGTACCCGAAATATTTTAGTAATCAGAAGAGGTGTAAACAGACGGTCAAAAACTTTCACCAGCCGACGCTGTTTGCAACAAACAGCGAACGGATTGTGAACGGCTTCATATTTTTTTTTTAATACGTTTTTTTCAATGAAGCGACTTAATGCACCTGCTCCAATTTAGCTGTACCAGCTAGCATCTAATACGGCGCTCTTCGTGTTTTCTTCCATCAATAAACTTCGCCAGCGCCCACGACGACGTACCACTAACACGGCCGGACAAATGTAAGAAAGTACTAGGACGACGAAATGCAAACACCAAAGAACTCATGGCTATTTTAAGTGTCGCATTGTAGCCCCCCCCCCCCCCCTCGTTTCGATATAAAGAGTATCATTTTGGTAAGGATTTTCGGAACAGCTGCTTACGAGAGAAAGGCAAAGTCCATTGATTGATAGTTGAGCACGACCTCAGTAACGGTATCGGCTCAGTTCGCCTATCTAGTAAACGTTTACACCTAAAGTAATCAGACATACATTACTGTAAGCAGAAGTTCCCCTGACTATTAATAAGCGTGGCGTGTCCTTCATACTTAAGTATACCCTATTATATCCAATCACATGGATTGGGAACATTAAAGAAATCACGAGATCGCTGTAAATTTCCTATGCAAATTTATCAGTCGACCCCCTTCGCTTATTTAGGGTGACTTCTGTATAAGCGCCGCACTGTTGAAGTCAGAAACATATTAATAATAATAACTATACACCAAACCATATGGTCTGCAGTCCGCACGATTATCGTTAGGAAACATGCATGGACTGAGGTCTAGCAATTCCACAAAATGTTTTAGATAGACTGACTATATCCGCGCTGGACGTGGAGAATGTCACGTAACATGTTTCCAAGTATTTACACGTCACAGACAAAAAGTGGACATTTAAATGGTCACCAGAGGATAAACTTGCTCTTACTAAGTACTTAGTACGTGTGCCACAGCCTCAAAATACGTCGCTCGCGATCTTAAAATGGGCAGGGTTGTCTCCGTTTTCGACCATGTGCGCTAGAATTTGGGGGCATCAAAATCGGAAACTACAAATGACATAATTTCCTTATTAACTTGAATTTGTAAAGATGCCAAAAACCACAAATATGTCCTGACGATCTACATATCCAGCTCGGATATTATATTATCACCAAAACCAGTAGCACAGTTTTTTTTTGCGAATGAATGGCACCCTCGGCTTAAAAGTTGCCTGTGTTACCGTTCCCCTCCTAAACATCAAGACTCCAAACGGCAAATTTGGTCGGGTTTCGAAATACTTGCTGGCCAGTAAAGGTCGGCCAACTATTCAACACTGTATTTGCTATTTTTATTGAAAGTAAAGCGTCAACAGGTTGTTACACATCGGTCGATCGAGGCTCTCTGTGCCACCATAGAAACATATTGTTTTAGTCTGAGTTAGTATAATCGACCTATTAACCTACGCAACCAAGAATTATAATTCAGTCCAGCCCGACTCCCGGCGATTTTACTCCGTCGATTCATTTCCTTTTCTCCCTTATGGCGTCACGACCTGCCATTCCAGTTTCAAGACAGCAACTGCTATTGGCGGTGATAATCGCAGTGGCTCTCTCCAGCTCCATCTCATCGGCCGCAAAATGCTTTTATCCAGCGTCAAAGCCATTTCCTGCTACTACCACTTCGCAGACAGGAGCCAGTGGTAGCGGTAATACCCAGACAGCGCAGGAAGCGGAATGCGACATGGCACCATCGGGGAAGCTTGAAGCTTTTACGAAGGACTTACCTGAGTCCAGCAACACAAGCGCTTTTCCAACTCAAGCCTCCACTGGAGGGTCAAATGTTGGGGTCTCTCAGACCGTGTCAACTGTCACAAGTGATCATGCTGCATTTGGCGACATCACGTCTCAGAAGGGTGGGTGTGTTGTCGGTAACCCGAGCTCCTTCATTAGCGTGGCCGATTTGGATGACCAGTGGGACCGACGCATGAGCAGCTACGTGCCGACGTTCGAGAACCTCATCTTTGATCAGATCGTGAACAACAATGCCTCGCTCAGCTACTGTGTTCGCTGGGATAGCACCGAAAAGCTCTCTAAGAGTGTCGCTTCCAAATTTGCGGCAAGTCTTGCCAGTCAGTACAAAATATGGAACAACTGGTTGGTCGGCTACGATTGCTGGCCGTATGAAAAAATCGATGTCAAGGTTGTAGCGTTTGCAGTGCGCGATGCATCACTGCTGGACTGGAGTGATGACTCGTTAGGGCAGATTTTCGAGGGTGTCTTGGACCCAAATGGAGTTCCCATGTGCCCCGACGAGTGCTATAAACACCTAGATCGAGCGGCAGCTGCGGATACGAGCGCATGCAAGGGCGAGCCCTTCGATATGTCGTTGTGGCTATCGACACATGTCGGCGATGGCATTGATGGTGCTGGCGGCGACTGGGGTCAACGTGTGAAATTGGCTGAAATGTTGGCAACGATGGACAAAGAGGAGATTCTGGTTCTGTCACACGAGATCGGCCACGGTTTTGGTCTCCCGGATTTCTACGAGTCCTCAGACAAGTCCGCGACATTCCCTGCCGCCATTATGGATCAAAGCCCCACGGTCACCGATGCGGACGGGTGGATGCTTCGTCGCGTTCTAGAGCACATCAAGTCTCGCTACGATTTCTAGAGCCTCTAAGGCAGCATCAATCGCGTAGTGGCTCCGGTGAGCTCTCTCGTTTTTGTTGTTGTATCCGACAAGGTTGGATTACACTGTACCTTGTATGTGCCAGCGCCAAACTAGATAGATCGCTGCGGCGATGGCTACTTCTACGGTTGTAGAGCAGATAGTATGATTAATCATGAACCATCCTTGTAGTAAAATCTGTGCGCAATTGTTCACGTCGAGGTTGATGCGGTTCGGTATACTGTTTAGTTTCGAATTCTTACTGCTTGAGTGAAAAAGCAAACAATAATAAAAAAGGCTAGAAGACTGGGATAGCACAACGAAATTACAAATGCAGCTTAGACGTAGCTTTTATACCCATCACTTGGTCTGAAATCCTTCGCAGTCCCAGCATCAGCTCCATAAACACGTGTAAAGTAGATAAACGCTCAATGATGATGGCCGGACATTTAATCTCTGGAGCTGTGGCTTCTTGCATCACCACTTCTCCGATGCCGACGGCTACACGCGACGTCACCCTACTTCTCCAACCTCCACCACTTCTTAACGATGTACCCTTGGGGTTATCTATTGAGTACTCGCGATGGACAAAACACACGAGAGCGAAACAGCGCACACCAAGAATCAAGTGAGGTTTTAGTCTTCGCGAATAGCCGGGATTTTTAATTCTTCTAATTTTCTTGGTATTTTTCTAGTTCTTACCTAAGTTGAAAATTAAAGATTTAATAATTTTCTCTGAACTATATTTCGGACCTGGTCCATAAATTAAACCTGGTAATTTATTATGCCTAACGTTATTCAAAACAAAAAGGCTTCATTCACATTTCAGGCGACTCAAAACATGATATTACTCAATATAAGCAAACCTCGATAAGTTTATAAACTGCATGCATCGAGCCGTCCACCTCAGATAAGTACGGTAATCGATTAACCAATGATAAGCATGCATGCTGCACGAAGGGGGCTTGGTCAATCGCTTACTCAAAAAAATGAATTGATCAATTCTGGAGACATCTTAGAAAAACTACCAGTGGCAGCTTTTAAACTAGCGAGTCCCTGCTTCTAACTGACGGTACTACCAAAGCGCCAGAAATACGACCTGCGCCAAGGTTGGCATTTAATGCAGAATGTGGCCCAGAAGCAGCGCCGGTAAAAACAGCCCATTTTTTTCATGGGCCGCCTTATACCTTTAGATCTAAGACAAATAATCTGTAAGGCTTAAGGCAAGGGCAGAGACCAAGAGCATACCTATCAGATGATTTAGTATTAATAATTCCGTAAATCTAGCATCGTCGATTGGCACAACTACGGCACAGATATGACTAGTAGATAAAATAAAAAAGGCGGCCCCTTGTAGAGATCTTTGTCGTCCTTATCTATCTTAACTAGGCAGGTATGAGGGGTGGGAAGCAGTGGGCAAATGTTGCGGCTGCAAAGCGGGCGCAGGAGCTGAACAGACGCGCAAAGAAGCACTACGATCGGGCTTCGGATTCGAGTGAGTACGAGTCGGATACAACTGCTTACCCTGGGCTGGACCAGGGAGAGGCTCAATCAATTGGTTATCTACTGGACGTTTAGCGATCGCCAATCCTCACCCTCTTCTACTTCATGCCTAAGTCCTTGTGGGTCATGATCACTACGGAGACGAACCGCTACAACATTCAGCAAGTCGGCAAGCGTGCGGAAAGAATTTTTGCACGGCAAAATAGGCGCCGCCGTGAGACGGTAGCACAAATCACTCGGCGATTGAAGGTGGTGCACGCATACGGTGTACATGTGATTCTCCATGTCGGACAAGCCCCATCGGTACGGCTCAAAACCTTTTATTTGTGTGACGCTAAGACCGCGTGCTGCCACAGGTATTGCTTTGCCCTTTATTCAGCCTCGTAACTTACATGGTGTTTCAGATCCTAACTGCTATGTATGTCGTAGCTTTCCAGGTTTGAAGTTTACGTAGGCAAGCGGAACAACACGGACGGGTGTGAAACTGGAGTTGACTTTTAAACTGGTGCAGCAGCCGTCGTGCGGAACTAGAAATTTGCCCTCACTCCAGAGCGGTGCCACCCGTGGCAAGTTGTCATCATTGACCGGTATTACACGTCAGTGATACTTGCCGTTGAGCTACTAAAGATGCAGATCTATGTGGTTGGGACTATTCAGACGAACCGCCGGGGCCTCAACAAGAAGATCCTGTCAAAAAGCAAGACACGCCCTGCAACCACCCCCCGCGGCTCATTCGTGTATTCACGTTCGGTCGCCGTTCCCATCATGGTTTCGTACCTCTGGTGGATCGCAAACCAGAATACTATCTGTGTACTGGCTCCATTTTAACGTCATCCACAATTTAGAGGAAGGCCAAGCGAGTTGGCGCGATTCAGGTCGGATGTCCTTTGGCGGTGAGCGACTACCAGAACTGGATGGGTGGAGGCGATTGCCACGATCAACTCCGCATCCAGGCATACTCGCTTCAGATGTCGACGCGGTTTTCTAAGTAATACAAACGCCTTTTTCTTGGTTTTCTTGATCTCGCGCTGGTAAACGCGCACCTCTCTCCCAAAGCGGCGGCCAAGGTGAAGTAAATGGTAGCTATGAGGCGTTCTGAGTGGTTTTCGGTCCTTCAAAACCGGCTTCTACAGCTGAAGGTCGTGAATTTTGCGGGTATAGAGGCGACACCACCTCCGTCAAGTCAGAAGTCAGAAGCGAAGGCGCGCACCGGTCCGGCTTACCCATGGCGTTCAGCAGTGTGAAGATTGGGTCACTGTTAGCGGCGACTAAAACCGCCGTCAGCGATCTTGTAAGGTCTGCGTGCTCTTGCGTACAGACAAGAGGAAGTCGTTTGCAACGTCTTGCTATTGCGAGCGCTGCTCTATCGACAGTGCAAAGTGCTGGTTATGCAACAGGATTCACCGAGACTGCATGGGTGTTGCCAAAACCTGTTTTGCGATTTGGCACGACGACTTTCAGGCCGGCCAAGCGGTCCCCCTCAACTTAGGAAACGAGTTGTGCTGCGCCGACCGGGCCAAAGTGCTGGAAAACGCAAGAAAACGAGGCGGGAACTCCAGCTTCGCCGTGACCAAGGCAGCGACAGCGGAAACAGTTGCGACGATGATAATGATGGCAACGATGGGTAGTTTAGGCTACGTATCAATTGATGAGTGGTTAGTTTCGTATTGTTGAATGCAACGTTTTTTGAGCTGACGTGCCTTCTCCCTTGCATTTTCTGAGCTGAAAGCCCTGACATTGCACCATCTAAGCCATCTGTTGAATGGATTAGTAGATAGTTACGACATTACTTGGTCTCTGTTGCCTCTCGATGCCGTATGAGCTACGACATTGACTCGGAAACCTGTTGAAAGCTTATATGCCAATCGCCATAGCAAACACATGGCCCATACAAACACCAAGATGATATGAATGGCGTATCGTACCACATACGCTACATGTCTTTGGCGAGTACCGCTCGGAGCCAATGTGTTAAGTTATCTTGACTAAAACACTGTATTTTGGTGAGTTTGTCAGCTGCTACAGGCTAAACCACGCCTGCATCACTACCGACGGCCCAACCGTTAGCCCCACTGGCACCACTGGCATAAAATTACCACAGGCCACAAAACTGAGGTGGAAGTGTGTCTTACTTTGCTTGTGCCACACATTTTTAGTGCAGTTAGCCACAATTACTTGCTTGTGCTCTCGAGTAGTATTGAAATCGGTTTCGTCGACACTAAAAACGCGAGCTGCATCGATACTATGCTCGATGATGGCCTACAAAGAGAGCAAAAAGGACAGGTCTCGCTCTTCAATATCGTTACGTGACTTCGAAATAGCCTTGGAAGCCCTCAGCGTTAGCGAGAGGTATCGCTCATAGAAACGCCAGAGCCAACCTCCGTAGCCCACTCACGAGTTGAAACACGCGTTGCGCCTTTCAAGGAGCTCGCGGCCTTCCTAACACCCAGTACCGTAGACTGTCTTCCGAATCACGTGGCAACAGAGGCGGAGGATATCGGCGCTTCGGCTCTCGTGTGGATCCTTTGCATGAAGCTGCCACATACGCCTTGCGCGTACTGTACGGTATGTTGGTCTCTTCACTTGTTGTCTTCATGGAGGCCCCTGTGAGGACAGCAGCCAGAGCAGCAACTTTATCCTCGTCATTGCATTGGGCGCAACACTGCGCCATTGGTGCTGTAGCTTGTGAAGGCGGCAGGACTCTTGCGTGATTGTCACGAAAGTGGCCTGGTCCATATATTAAATGATTGAGGGTTTCCACAAAAACCGGCCGGTTATATTTTGATCAAATCACATCATTTATCGGATGGATACATCAACGGTATTGGTCGAAAAACATTGGGCTACTAAACCGGTCAAGGCCAATAAGCTGGCAATGTCCCTTTCCCTTAATATTATTCACCTAGTTCATATACTTCACACGGCGTGCGAATCGCATCGTTGAATGGGGGGTGTTCATAGAGGAAACCGAGGTCCCTATCAAGCTGGGATACAGCAACGACCAGTAATTCAATCAGAAGGTTGCCTATGTGGCGTAGTAGAACACACAAATACCGTCAGATGTGGATTCCTTACACAAACCACAACGAATCGCCGAGTTAGGTCGGCGGTTGTATGGCCTGCGCAGAGGGTGGTCCCCTCGCGGTCCGGCCCTTCCGGGACAGACGAGTGGCTCGCTTCCACTCGGTTCCGACTAACCAAGACAGATCACTTCCGAGGCTCCGCCAAGTTTGGTTCGGCTGAGCTCGTTCACAACCCTGTGCCCTCCACCAAAGGATGGACGACGGCGCGCGAGCGCTTTTACAGGTCACCGAGCGCAGAGGCTGCTCAGCTAGAAGTGTTACGGCACCCGGGCTATCCGACGTACCGGCCCGCTGAGTATGCGGGACTTTCTTTCGCGCGTAGCGAGACTTTGTCCTACCCGGACCGACCTAATCTCTTGGCGCTACCAGTCAATACCCTACAAGCTATGCCTCTCGAGTACTGACGGCAGGCATAATCCAGCCCTATGCAGGGACTTACCGGAAAAGTGTACACGTGTCTTAAACTAGAAAAATTCTGCTCTGTTATCTTCTGGGAGCCCTTTCGGCTCCCCCTATTTAATCCTATGCTTTTCATACAAATATCTAGTGAAATGTAGTCGTTTCGGATCTCTACCGACCCTTCAGCTGAGTTCCGGCGACCGTTGAGCTCAGCGGCTATCCGGATAGCATATCCGGACAGATCGCCGAGTACTTACCGTGATCCTTTGCTCCTAAGCTCTGGGTTATCAAACCGAGCCGATTCTTGACCTAAAGAAGGTTGGCGTATGGTCGAATCTGGAAATCCCTACACCACAACTGCCCCGGTTATGATACGAGCCGAGCTGGTGAGTGTCTTAATCCTTCCTTTGGTTCTGCCACCGTTGGTCCGTACTCGGCTGATGACGTCTCGCGGCTCTCCACCACCTTCTTCGGTACGTTCGTTGCTTCCGCTGTCACTCACTTGGTAGCTCCTTACTCTTCGCATGCTATTCCAGCACAACTCGCGGCGCCACCATTCTCCTTCAACTCCTCGTCGAGGTGAGGGCGCGCCAGCTGAGTCGATTCCTCGACCCTTCAGCACTCGTGGGGTCAGCGACCGGCCTGAAGCTGGGTTGGTCGACCTGACAACTTCCCATGAGTCGGACGGGGAGTCGGCGGGGTCTTCTCGCGTGCGTCCTCCTGGTCCACCGAGCTTGCCGGGCGACACCACTTCGGGCGCCACCAGTCCGCCAAGCTCGGCTGCTCCAGTGAGTCTTGACTCCCTCATGGCCAGAGTTAACGAGCAAGGGTATGAGCGCCGAGAAGAATTGACCTTCTTGGCGAGGCTCATGGCCTACGGATTTACTCGTTGTGGAGCCCTCCGATCCCGTGCAGCGGCGAGCGATCTTGCATGCCGCTTCCGCGGGGGAACTGTTGGATATCTTGAAAGGCATCTATGCCGCTCTTGATTATCCACAGATCATTGGCGACCTCCGAGTTGACAATCAAGCTGTTCAGGAGGAGAACCGCGCACTGACTCGGCGACTGGACTCTCTCGCTCTCAGCAACGTTGACTTGTCAACTCAGCTCTCATCGGCACGACAGCAAGTGTCCCGATTGGAGGCTGCTGCCACGCAGTCGGCTAATCTCCTCGCGTCACTGCGAAAGGCTGTAGCTCTGAGTGAGGCAAAACTTGCTCGGGCTATCGCAGCTGAGCAGAGCAAGGTTGACGCTGCGTTGGGTCAGGCCCAGCTCCATCATCAGCAAGTCTTGGATCGAGACGCCGAGATCGACGTCCTTCTCCGATCCATTTCTGAGAGGGATGCGGCGTTCGTCACCCTTCAGGGCATTGCTTCCAAGCACTTCGAACAGCTGCAGGAGTCGGTACGGTTGTACAGCTCCACCGGCACTCCACCTTTGCGGCACGCTTAGTCGGTGATCGCTGAGCAGCGGGCAGTGATCTTGCGACAGAAGCGGCTCATCCGTCGGAATGGCATTATTCCGATGCACGACCCTCACGTGGCTGCTGCTGGTGGTGGATTGCAGGTTCCTGGACTTGATCCGTCCGACCTTCTCCTTAACGCTCGGCTGTGTCGTGTCTTGGAGTCTCGCTTCCCTGAGGTTCTTCACATTCCAGCTGGTAAAACGCGGCGGTTGGAGTTGATTGTCCATCCTCGCCGAGATGCTCCAGTGGCGAGTTCTGCTATTGGTCCTAGTGTGGCCCTCCCAGCTAGTCAAGCGTCTTCTGTGACTTCATTGGCAGACTCGGCTGCGACTCCAGTCAGCTCAGCGGCGGCTACGAGCCAACCCGAGCCGACCCTCGCACAGCTTCACCGGACACCTTTGGCGAACTTGACTTCGACTCAGCGGCTTCGACGTTATGCCAACCCCAAGTCTCCCACTGCTGCAGGTCCTCGTCATCGTTCACCGGCGCCGCATCCGCCTCAGCCGTACGCTTGCCCACTTCCCGGGGAGGATGGACACGAGGCTATCAGTGCCCTTTTGCACTCAAGTTCTCCTCAAGCTACTGTATCCGATGGAGGAAGGCCCCGCTCTGGAAAGTCCCGTCGTCGGACTCGGCGGAAGAAGGTTCGTCACCTTCAGCTGAGTTCTGCTACTCAGCCCGCTGTCTCTGCTCGCTCTGAAGACGACGATGACGCTTCGAGCGAAGCTGAATTCGAGTTTGAGTTGCCTGAGCCGCCCGCCGACACTGTTCCTGCGGTTGCTTCGACGACTTCGGCGGGTTCTTCGTCTTCCGGTCCTCCGGTGACTTCGTCAGTCGCGGCTACTCGCCCACCGCCGGTATCTTCATCCGATGTCGTGGCTTCGCTGCCTGTCCCGGCTACGAGCGTTTGTGGCCCAGGCTCGACTTCACCAATCTCCGCTGGGTTGCCCCAGTCGAGTGCACTGCTCAGCGTCGTGTCAACGGTGGTTGGGCGCTCCCATCGTCTTTTGGCCGATCCTCTCACGTCTCTCCTTCTCGGGGTCTGAGCGTATGCACTACGCCGACTGACCTAGTGACTCCGGCCGTGAGTGTCTTCAGGCCGTCTCTCCCTGCGAGCTCGGCAGTGTTGACGTCTACGTCTGGGCGCCCCATCCGGAGATCTGCTGCGACTGCCCGCACTGTGACTGCTCAGCTGCTTGAGGACCTTGATGCGTCTGACGACGAGGTGTTAGGGCCTGGCGACGATTCTGCACTGTCCACCGGCTCGACGATTCCTGCCGCTGGGTCGCTCTTGGATCCCATTTCTTTATCCGAGAACTCGGCTGGCAGTTCCTCAGGTTCCGACTCAGCGGCCGAAGATGCTCGTCGTTCTGCCAAAGCGAGAAGCCTTCATGCGGCAATCTTCGGCTCTGACGACGAGATGAGCGATGCGTCCTTGCCACCGAGTGATCGCCACTCCTCGCGGCATTCATCGAAGGATTCTGGTGACGGGAAGAGTTCTGCCTCTGCGTCGGCTTCGGGGAAGCAGCAGCGTCGCAAGCGTCGTGCCTCGTCGAGTCCTACCGGTCACCGGTCGAAGCGATCCAAGAAGCGCAAGAAACACAAGAAGCATCACAAGACGCACCGACACCACAAGCATCGGCAGCTTCCGTCGACTCCTGATCCGGCTCCGGCCCAATCCATTCCGGCTGCTCCTTCGCCCAGTAGGCTCCCGGTCGTGTCGATTCTCTCTCAGCCAAGCTCGACTGCATCACGTCCGGCTTTGGTCACACTACCCAGCGCTCTTACACTCCCGCTGGCGACGTTGCGGACCCGATCCTCGCAAGCGGGTTTCAAGGATTGTCGCTTGACTCTTCACATGGCGCAACTCCGCGAGGTGCCGTTTATGCATTTCGGCTCAGCTCGTTGTTGGAATGCGTTATTGGATACACTGAGCGGAGGGGTGCAGATGGAGCTCGTAGGAGGCAAGAGTCGTGTGCCACCTACGCCGTGTTCTCTTGACGGCATTCGAGCTATTATGGCCGTTTTCGATCCGAGCCATCCTTGTCAGCGTCTTCGACGGATGCTCCCTGAGCTTCCTTTCTTCTTTTCTCCGTCGATACTGGAGGAAGCTCGGCGGTGTTTGGCTTCTCAGACCCGACCTCGAACTTTGATGCAAGCTCTTGGAGATATGTGGGTGAAGCTTCGTGGCGACAGTCCCTTGGACTCGGCGGGGAGGCCCATCCAGACAGATGGCCAAATGACCCGTTATTTTGTAGCTCTCTATGAGCGTCGTCATTGGATCGTTGAGTCAAGTGTGTTGATGGGTCTCCATCCTGACGTCAACCCGGCTGCCACGCCCGCTCAGCTAGCTGAGGTGTATGAGTTGTGGCTGGTGTACAAGCGCGAGCGCAAACGTCGTAGTGACACCTTGCGATCTTTGGTTGTCGCTGTTTACGACCAGCTTTACTCGGCGGTCACTCAGAAGCTCGGCGATGAACCTGCTCCTCTTGTGAACGCAGAGGTTTATTTCGATCCGTCCGTCCCCCATTACTCTCCCATCAACCTTTCGTGGGTTCCCTCCGGGAGAGACTGGGTTCAATGCGCTCACGATGTGGATCTAGCCGAGCCCTGGCGAGCTTGGTGGTTAAGTGACCCGGCGGTCCACCCGTATAACACCTGCTTCCGCGCTCGGAACGTGGACTTCTTGGTTTTCGCTCCGCGCGGTATGGACCCTCAGGTTGTTGACGACGCGATTGAAGCAGACTTCGATCTTGCCGAACAAGCGCCTCCTGCCTATGCCCCGGGTGCTACAACTCCGCTGAATCGTCAAGGCATCCACATCTTCACTGGGTCTTCCATCGGTGAGCACGGCTCAGATGACGAGAGTGCGTCTGATGCCGACTCGGCGGACAAAGGTTTGGGTTCTCCCAATCTCCGAGGCGCGTCTCCGAGTATGTCTCTGTTCGGCACCCCAATCCCCAGTGGAGCGGATCCGCCTCAACCCACTTCAGCCGAGTCGGGTCCTGAGGCACCTGGTTCGGTGTCAGCTTCGTTGGCTAGCTCGGCGATGATATATCTTACCACGGCTGCGAATGTTGCATCTCCTTCCGCAGTTTCCCAAGGGATGACGTCTGCTACGACGCCACACCTCCAATCGTCGAGTCCGCTGAGCTCTTCCCAGTTGGCTCCGTCGGGTTCAACTCACTTGGAGTCCGGATCGCCGACTTTTTAGTTTTCTTCTTTTGACTGGGCGTCCCGTAGGTATCGTTCAGGACTTTATGTCGTAATTATTCAGTATATGTAGTTTCGACACAGTAGCATTCCATCTCAACTCGGCCTGTGTCGTCCGCTGAGTTGGTGTAACTTTTGGTGCAATAGCTGTTAATCCTCATCTGCAACTTGCACCATTTGCAGACGGTTTTCGCGCTTCTTCTGTCGTAGATAGTCAAACAGGAGACCCCCACATGACAAATTCGACAGTGGTTCCCAAGTAGGCTCATCGTAGCCGACCCACTTAACTTTAAACTTCCGTTGTGATCGTGACGTACTCGTGGATAATGGTAGCTCATCGTCGAGAATCGCTTCGACTTCATACTGGTTTGTACTTGTGTCTGGTTCCCAGCTGTCTTCAGGCAGTAATTCTTCGTCAAAGTCAAATCGCTGAGTCTCTTCGAGGTCGGCGATTAGCCTCGTCTTTGATCTTCCGCCGAGTTCGGTGACTGCCTTCAGACGTGATACATGGACCACTGGGTAGAACCTATATCCACTCTTGTCGGGTAACTCCAATTCATAGGCGAATTCTTCCACCTTCTTCTTCACCCTGAATGGTCCATGCCATCGGTGGGCTAACTTCTTGGTCAGGCCCGACTTGACTCGCTCCATAAACAACCAGACTTGATCTCCTTCTTTGAACAAGGATTTGGTGGATTCATCGCCTGGTTCTGCAACTCCATCTTCGTCATCTGCTGTGTTGGGGATGGATCTTTTCTCCTTCTTGCTCAACGCTTCGTTGTGCTCTCGAGCTCGTCGTGCTTTCTCTCGCACTTGGAACTCAGCTGCTAATCGAAGTGCCACTTCTCGTTGTCTATTCGCTTCTCGGCGCCACTCGACTGCGTCCACCGAGTTGACTGGGCGTCCCTGTCCACGTCGTATTGAACTCGTCATAGCCTTGAGTGTACACTTGGTGTCCCAACCATGTACCAGATAGAAAGGGGTTTCTCGCCGAGTCGAATCTCTTGAGCTGTTGATAGCGTGTACCATCTTCTCGGCGATGTCGTCCCAGTCGGCTTGAAGTGGGTCTTCCACGTAGACCCGTATAGTCTGAACCATTGTCTTGACTGACCTCCCTTGTTGACCGTTGGCTTGTGGTCGGTAACTCAGCGTAGCTCTTGATCTCGACTGCATCATCTCGGAGAACTTTTGGAATACTTCACTCATAAACCCTGGATCTCGGTCGTGCCGTATCAGAGACGGAGCCCCGAACTGTCTGAAGACGCATTCCTCAAATACCTTGGCCACTTCGAGTGCCCCGGTGTCATTCATAGCCTTAGCGATAACGAATCCCGTGAAGTGGTCCTGGAACAGCAGCAGTGCAGTATTGCCCCGCTGAGCTCGAGGAAGGGGAATCACGAAATCCATTGACACGACTTGGAATGGATGGTCTGACACCACATTTCCCGGTGAGTAACCTCTCAACTGTGGCTTGCTCTTACTGGTATTGCAGTCCTCGCAGGCTCTAACATGTTTCACCACGTCGGCGTAAAGACCAATCTAGTAGTATTCAGCTTTGACTCGGTGATAAGTTCTGACGATGTCTTGATGACCCCCTTCGATCGAGTTGTGACAGTTATGAAGTATTTCGTCGACCATAGTTGACGGAATCACCAATCTCAATGAGAAGTTTGGTTCGCCGAGTTCACCCAGTCGGCGAGCTTCATCTCGGCGGTATAACAGGCCGCCTTCGCTGAGTACAAAGACTTCTGCGACTTTGCCGGCATTCTGAGCTCGACGGTGTGTAAGGTCCTCAAATTCGCCTCTCAGGTACGCTTTCAGATCGGCCCACCTGAGTTCTTCATCTTGTGCCTTCGCGATTCGTCGCCTCCGTTCAGTCTGTTCCGTCACTGGATCAATGTCGTTGGCATTCTGAGCTGTCTGGGCTGACTCCATCTGCGACCTTATTTCGACATTCGGGGTCGTGTGGTTAGTCCGTCGAGTCGACGCCCCGCTGACTTGTTCGAATTCATCTCCACTGCTTTCAAACGCAGATTCTCCAGGATTTGTTGACATGGCTTCGTGATCCTGACTTCCTCCTCTTGCTCTAGCCGAGTCTTCATCCAGCTCGTCCTCAAAGTGAACTCGGCGTACTCGGCTACGAGTGACTACCGCGACAATCGGGGTTTCCGCTGGGTTGTCTGTGGCGTACAGCTCTTCGGCTACTCGGTTAATCATTCTCAGTTCTGCTTTCCTATCCGTCCCGAGAATTACTCGTCCAGCTTTAGCTTCAAGTGCTTCGGTAGCGAGAGAATCAGCCGCTGCGTTATAGTGTCGCGCTATGTGTCGATACCGGACCGAGTTGAGTTGCTTCGTGAGATCCTTGTGTCGAGCTAGCTCCACTTGCAATGTTTCCTTCTTGCATGCTATCACCCCCATGGATTGCTGGATTGCAAGCCGAGAGCCACCCACGATAATCAGATCGGTTATCCCTCGGTCAATCGCCGCCAAGACTCCATTGTTCATGCCGGTGTACTCGGCGATGTTGACTGTGGTGGACGACAGGTACGCACTCGCAGCAATCTCAATGTCCCAATTCGGAAGGCGCCACAGTATCCACGAACAACTGCCATACCCGCCGTATTTAGCCGTCTTCGCTGAGTCATCAAATGACAGCACACATCCGGCAAAGTCAGCTGGTATTCGGGCGTATAGCAGCGCTGGGTCCATTCGAACTGTCGCCGAGTTCTTGGAGGGAGGCGCAAGGTGCTTCAAGGAATCGTCGAGTCCGATAAACGGGGTTATCGACGCCTGGAGCAACTGGGCGAAGTCTACATCTCGTTCACGTACTCGCTTCACCTTCAAATCGTAGGGCGACAACATAACTGCGAAACTGACTGCGCGGCCGTACAGCGACTTTGACTTAAACACCCACTCCAACGTGGAGAAACGGGTGTAGACGTGTAGCGTCTTTCCCGCCAAGAGAGTGTAGCACACTTTCAGCAATTGTAACAGCGCGACTACTTCTTTCTCAGCGGGATGATAGCCGAGTTCATTCTCCTTTAGTACGCGTCCGCAGAAGCGAACTGGGTGCAGCTTGTCGTCGTGCGGTTGCATCAATGTACTGCTTAGTGCCCACTCATTGGCGTACAACATTATATGGACTTCTTTCGCCGAGTCGAAATGACGCAGAATTGGAGCTTCTGCTACCCGTCTTTTGAGCTCGGCGAATGACGCCTTTGCTGACGCCAAGTCACCCCCAGGGCCAAAGTCCGTATCCTTGAGCTGATAGAGTACTGCTCCGTAAACAGCCAAGTTCTGGATGAATCGGCCGTAATAGTTGAGCGCACCGAGGAAAGCTTGCATCCCCTTCTTTGATTTCGGGAAGGCTAGCTCGGCGATCGCGGCTATCTTCTTTGCATCAGCGCGTATGCCACTCGGCGTAATCTCGTGCGATAGGAAATCAACCTTGGGTTGGACAAAGATACTCTTGGTAAAGCTGATGCTAATTCGACATTCTGTGAACCGGGCTAGTAATCGGTCGAGTGTCTCCAAGCAGGCGTCGAACGTCTCCCCTCCAAAACAGATATCATCGACAAACGACCTCCGCTTGAACACCGGAATCAAGGAGGACTGGTCTGGTTCTCCATTAGCAAACATGTCGCCGTCCGGTCCGTTAACCAGGTCTTGGACCGTATCGCAGTCAGCTTGTGATTGGTGGTCAGCTTCAAATTTCGTCAGCTGACTCTTCGTTGAATCACTGACTCCACCGAGCTCAACTCGCCGAGTTCCCGACTCGGCTTCAGCAATAGTCATCCGTTCGGCAAACAACTGCCATCCTCCCTTTGGTTGAGCGTATCCCCATAGAGCGTTGTCGATCAGTCGCTGGTAAATCATAGGCGCATTCTTCAATCCAACCGGCATTCGTAACCATTCAAAGTGTCCAAGTGCACAGACGAACGCTGAGATCTGCCGAGCTCGGCGTGTCATCAAGACTGCCCAGAATCCACTCGCAGCATCGAGCGAGCAAAACCACAACTAACTCTCCAATTCGGTAAGCAGGTCATCAACCAGTGGCATAGCGTATTCCATCGGCGTCGTAACCGCATTAACCAGTTTATAGTCAATGCATAGCCGAATATCCACACCATTTTCCTTGAGCACTATCACCACTGGCGAGGCCCAAGGGCTGCTCGAGAACGATATCAACCCAGCTCGAAGTAGCCCCTTCAGCAACTCGTAAAGTTTGCTCAAGTGGCGGAGAGGTATCCGCCGAGCTCTCTGCTTAATGGGTGAGTGTCCTTGAACGTCGATGTCGCACAATGCTCCGTACGCTGGAGGCGGCAGGGCATTACCATTTGAAATCATTATCCCTTCGTGCTTTTGTAGCTCTGTCACCAATTTAGCCGACTGTTCTGGCGTATGACTACTCGACTTGACGTTTGGAGCGCCATAGTCGAGTTCGGTAGGCTCAACTTCAGTTAGGTCGGGAAGGTAAGCCAGCTCGTGAGCGTAGTCCGTCAATTCCAGATCTGTCCCAATACGCTCAAAGGCGTTGGCCGTACCATCGTCAACATCATCCTCTTGCTCGTCTTCGGTCGCGGCGATAGCCAAGTAGTGTTGTCTTAGAGTCTCAGTCGGGTCTCTTGTCGAGTTGCATTCATCATCGTTGGCTTGTCCCAAGCCGTAGTCAATTCCGCCGGGGTCGAACACCGTCGCCGCTGAGTTCGTTACTTCGACCTCAGCTATAGTACTTTCCAACAGTGATACCTCTGGTAAATCATAGTTGTCGTCCACGTCAAGGCCCGAATTCGCTGAGTTCACTGCGATGGCCGATCTGACTCCTTCGTGCTCAAACTTGTCTCCGAGGTAGATGGTATCACCATCATGCTGTCTAACCACTTCCGAACCGGTTTCAGCCTCCATAGTTTCCAACGCTGAGTCCGCCGTAGCTGGGTCGTCGTTCGGCTTTATTCCTTCAAGTAGTAATACCTCCCGACTATCATACTCCTTGGTCGCGTCGGAGTGCTCATCCGCTGAGTTGGTTGTGACGGCAGAACTGACTTCCGTGCGTGCAAACGCGTCTTCGGTATAACTGACATCCTGACGACATGATGTGTCCCCGTCCGAATCACTCTCGGTGTTTAGATCTGCTGACGCCGAGGCCACTGCCCCTGACTGGATAATGCAGGCTTCCGGCGTACCCATCGCTGACTTCACCACGGCTGCAGAACTTGGTCTAATGACTCCAAACTTGGCTCGGTTGTCAATAACGGGTTGGGCGTCACGTAAGGCGTGTTCTGAGCGTTCTTCAGGGTTTCCTTCCGTAATAGCTGAGTCTTCAGTCGCCGACACGTTTTCCTTGGCCCTTACTTCACTTGTTCCTTCAACCGCTGAGTTCGTATTGACGTCAGAAATGGCGCCATCGTCTTCAAACTTGGACAGCTGTTAGGAGACATCTTGGCCATCGTGTTGCACCGGCGTACGACCCGCTCGGACGTCTTCCAGCTTGAACGCTGAGTCTATAGCCGGGTCACCCCTTGTCACCCCTGAAGTCGATATGACGTCTGCGTTATCGCGACGCCTCTCGTCGTCGCCGGCTTCAATATCAGCTTCGATCCTTCTCCAGCGTTCGGCGCATGTTAATTCTGGTCCATTTTCCGCTGGAGGGGGTCGTTTTTCCACCGCCGTCGGAACTGGGTATTTTCGTCTTTCCACAGCTGGCGGCTGGTGTGACAACCAGTCTTCGTACAGTCGTTGTTCTCTTTGCAGCAAATCTTTATCCATCGCCGACTCAAATGCCAATATCTGCCAGTCACGGTATTTCGCCGAGTTCACGCGGATATATCCCTCATTGGCTAGTACTCCGTGTGGTTGCCATTTTATCACATAAAAGTGAGGTGGGCACCAGACTGATGTCGGTCATACGTTCGTAATCAGGACATGGGTTGGGCTTCCTCGGCGATTAAAAACAACCGTTGGAATCCAACCCTTCGTCCGTCGCACCCACAAGTCATGCGTCGACTCACTGGGTTGTCGTCTGGGCAATTTGAACTCAGCGGTCATTCGACTTTCGATTGTTAACCCGTCGGGTGGTCCGCATGGGACATTTGGTCCGAACTCGGTCTTGGTCGGCGCATTACTTGATCGGATGAGTGGAATCACCATCTCATCGGTAGCTTGACCGCCGAGTTGTACAGATCCAGGCGGATCCCAGCTGGGATCATGAAGTCAGTGCCGAGAATCAAATCGACTCCTGCATGATGAGGCATTATCCATACTTCAAACTCGTATGCCACTTCCCAGCCGAGTGTCACCTTCACAACTGCTCTAGACGTTGTCACCATTCTGTCCTTACTTATTCCTTGTATGTCGATTCGCTTATCTCGGCTGGCAACTCTCTTGAGACGCAATTTCCTCGCGAAGTATTTGCTAATCGCCGAGACATTTGCGCCGGTATCCAATAATATCTTGGTCTTTCGGTCGTTCACTGCACCCACTACGAGAGCTCTCATTCTAACTCGGCGATCAAACGTCTGTGCTGACCACCATCCCAGCCGTTCTCCCGGAAGCAGCTTCATGATTCTGGAAAGATGCACAGCCTGGTTTGACTGCCGAGTTACACTTGCAATCGCTCGGTGGTTATCTTCTAACTCACCGAGCTCACGTTCA
Source organism: Phytophthora betacei (assembly GCA_011320135.1). Classification (NCBI taxonomy): domain Eukaryota; phylum Oomycota; class Peronosporomycetes; order Peronosporales; family Peronosporaceae; genus Phytophthora; species Phytophthora betacei. The sequence goes on from JAANHX010000559.1 coordinate 612,811, forward strand.
ATTCCGTCGATATCACACATCCAATTGCCATCCCCGCTTCTTCCCTCGGGCCGTCCTGCTTCGCCTACGAAGGCAAACAAGAAGTTCGCCTCAACTGCAGGTTCAGCTGACTGTGGCAGCCCGGCATATTCCAACCCAGTCAGTGTTGGCGGGCCGCCGAGTTTAAATCACTCGGCGCGTAAAGGTTTTGCAGGTCTTCTGGCACTTGCGACTTGTCGACAGAGTTTTTTACGAACGCAGCCAGCTTCTCATATTGACGAAACAGCTCGCACTGGCCGCCTTCATGGCCTTGTCTGCAGAATTTGCAGCGACGTCGACAGTAGTGAGCCGAGTGCCCCATTCTTCCACAAGCTGCACAAGGTCCACGCTGAGAGTTGTCGCGTGATCCATCTCCACGGTTCGACTGTTCTCGTTGGTTGTACGGTCGCGGAGGTCGGTTCGCTGAGTTTCCCCAACTTCGATTCGAGCCATTCTGGTCTCCCGCCGAGTTCTCTCGGCGGTCCAGTGTATTTCCTTTATCATTGGAAACGCCGGCGTCTATGTAGTCGTCGTCTTCCGCTGAGGCGTGTCCTCCGGACTGGTCCTCATCTTCCCATTCTTCTTCGGAGTTGTACGGACTCGGCGGGTTCTGATCGATGGGTTCCTCCCCGTCGGAGTCAGCGTCAACGACAGTGACTCGGCGGTCGCGGTTTTCTTCCTTGCGACTGCGCTTCTCATCTCGACGTCCATCTCGGCGTTTATCTCGGCGGCTCTGATCCTTCCGCTTGTCATCTCGGCCTCGTGCGATCACGAGTCGGTCGCGTTGCTTCTTGCGCTTTTCGCCGAGGATCCGACGATTGATTATCTGTTCCACCTTACCGATGTCTTCCAACTGCAAGGGGTACATCAAATCCATCACATCGTCATCACCACAATGTAGCAAGAAGTGTTCGACATGGTCAGCCGCGTCGGCACCACCCTTCTCGTACTGGATCTTGGCTGTCCGAGCATACCCGTTGAGTCGGATCAGGAAATCGCAGATCGGTTCGTTGACTTTACGTCTCGCCGAGTAGTAACGAGTGCGGGCGGATTGGTCGAGCTGTGAGCAATAATAATCCAGGAACGCCTCGCTGAGTAGTTTCCAACGTCGCTGAGTCTTCTTCGGAAGCTGCCTGTACCAACTCTTCGCCGCGCGTCCCAAGCATAGCGAGAAAGGTTCGCACCAGGCACTTTGGGGCATCCTGGTGCTCTTCATCTCGTAGATGAAACGCTTGAGCCACTGAAGCGACGCGTCAGAGCGGTAGCGCTTTCCTTCGAACTCGGCGATTTTGTCGAGCGAGGCGTGGGTTCGGACTTCTAGGTACTGCGTCGAGTCCTCTTCAGCCGCGTCAAAGCTCAAGTTTCGGATGTAGTCCTTCACGGTTTCTTCACGGTTACCTCTCACGTCGAAGGCGTCGTCGTCTTCTTCATCCTCCTCGTAAGCCTCAGCCTCGTCTGCAGCGTCATACAATTCACGGCAACGACCAACATTCCGCTGCCCACGACTCGGCGCTCGCTGAGTCGGGTTTAGCTTCATTGGAGTCAGCATGTGGGAGTCTTCGAAGTACGGAGTACCTTGCGTAGCGCGAAACACTTCACGTCTCTTCGTCTCCGGGGTCTTCGGCAAAGGAATTTTGCTTGGGTCTTCGCCGAGTGGTTTGAACTCGGCTACTCGGCTATACACCTTCTTCGTTCCACCAGGGGCCTTCTCCAATCCAAACGCCACTCTCAACTTCTTCTTCCATTACCAGAGCTCAGCTCCGCCACGGGTCAGAGTCCAGTCGGACAGGATGAGGCTGTTTGGTCGACTGTTGCACCGATAGCCCATCGCCTTCAACAGCAACACAGTTTCTTCCACCAACTGATTGATGTTGGCTGCACGCACCGGCTGAGTTAACTCGGGACCCAACATCGGCCACTTCGCCTGCGCCTTGCCACAGGCGCGAACATCATCATCCATTCCGATCTCGTTCTCATCTCCTCGCCGAGTCGAGCCAACACTTTATTGGCGCTCGGCGTATCGGCGTTCCTCGTCGCTTTCGGAATAAGGGGCGGACGGTCCCCTTGAGCAACGCCATGTTCTTCTTCATCTTCTTCATCGTCCGCACCTTCGTCGAGCTCGGCGAATAAGTTACGCTCGACAGGACGTGGGGCTCCCATGCGTCCCACCTGCAGCGTCAACTCTTCCACCTCGCCAAGTAGCTCGGCGGTAGCCTTCGTTTCTCCGAGCTCAGCGGTATCGGCCTTCTCTCCATACTCTCATTCACTTGCATCTCCGTTCTCGCTCTCCTGGTCTTGGCCATCCTCGTCGAACTGGACGGTTCGTCCCACCTCCATCGTCATGGCGATGAGTCGTTGATCCGCCGGGTCCGACCCCGCGAGAGGCGATCCTCCAGCCGTCGCTGGGCTTCCGTCGCTCGGAGTTGCTGATCCCTTGGCCATCTTCACTCTTCTCTTTCTCTTCTCTTCCTCTTAACTTGGTTAGCTGGCGCCTATAAAAACAAGCACACACTCCTGTTCCCGGGTCGCGGCACCGGTTGTGGTGTAGTAGAACACACAAATACCGTCAGATGTGGATTCCTTACACAAACCACAACGAATCGCCGAGTTAGGTCGGCGGTTGTATGGCCTGCGCAGAGGGTGGTCCCCTCGCGGTCCGGCCCTTCCGGGACAGACGAGTGGCTCGCTTCCACTCGGTTCCGACTAACCAAGACAGATCACTTCCGAGGCTCCGCCAAGTTTGGTTCGGCTGAGCTCGTTCACAACCCTGTGCCCTCCACCAAAGGATGGACGACGGCGCGCGAGCGCTTTTACAGGTCACCGAGCGCAGAGGCTGCTCAGCTAGAAGTGTTACGGCACCCGGGCTATCCGACGTACCGGCCCGCTGAGTATGCGGGACTTTCTTTCGCGCGTAGCGAGACTTTGTCCTACCCGGACCGACCTAATCTCTTGGCGCTACCAGTCAATACCCTACAAGCTATGCCTCTCGAGTACTGACGGCAGGCATAATCCAGCCCTATGCAGGGACTTACCGGAAAAGTGTACACGTGTCTTAAACTAGGAAAATTCTGCTCTGTTATCTTCTGGGAGCCCTTTCGGCTCCCCCTATTTAATCCTATGCTTTTCATACAAATATCTAGTGAAATGTAGTCGTTTCGGATCTCTACCGACCCTTCAGCTGAGTTCCGGCGACCGTTGAGCTCAGCGGCTATCCGGATAGCATATCCGGACAGATCGCCGAGTACTTACCGTGATCCTTTGCTCCTAAGCTCTGGGTTATCAAACCGAGCCGATTCTTGACCTAAAGTAGGTTGGCGTATGGTCGAATCTGGAAATCCCTACACCACACCTACGTGCAGGCAGTTGTAAAAAAACGCAAATATTAAGAAGCAATACTTACACACGTAGTTAGTAGTGACAAGTGGGTCGATCTCAGCCAGACCGTTTTGATGGCATGAGATCGAAATTGACGAAGATCCAGTCTAACTTCACCATGTTAGCTACATTTACAATACACTAGCAAACACGTTTCTTAGCAAAACAGTTAGTTTGTGCGAACATTAACTACAAATCAAATCATCTAATTCTTTGACACCTCATGAGACCATCTAAGATGATCTCGCCAGGCTGAGGCATCTTAACTGAACACCTTATGTTGAGCCGTCTAATTTGTTTTGTGGAACATGAATTTTATTAATTTTAACGACCCCTCTGTCCTTGCCGATGCTCGTCTCAATTTGCACCGCCGTCTCCTTGGTCTGACGATCAAGGGTGCTCTCATGATTAAGAAGCGGAGGCCCCGAGCCCCGGAAGGTCCTTTTTAGACTAGTGATAAAGCCAGTGCCCCACGTCTGATTGAGCGTGTGAGAGCTCCGCACGCCACCGGGGATTCTGCAGTCCACCCAGAGCTGAGTTGACTTGGGTACTTCGTCTCGTGTCCATTGCGATATTCGCAAGGTAATACGTAGTTCTGTTGTATGCTCGGAGATGATGAGTCCATGAGCAGACCGATATTCGGTCCATACAACAACCGCACTGCCAATATATGCCTTTCAAGTGCCTAACTTTCGGAGCTGTGCGCGTCCTGAGTCATCTTAACCTAGATGATTGTATCTGACCTGAGGCTTCCAAACATTCGATTGCGTTGATTTTTTTCTACTGTAGCAATGTACGTGTACAGTAAATGCTCTTACTTCCGGTATCGTGGTCCGACCATATCCTAGGATTTGATATATTTAATAAAAGTAACACTACAAGTTCAACTGAGAAGCAAGGAGAATAATATCCTCCACTTCTACATCTGATCCGTAGCTTGTGAAACCGGTATCTTTGCTTCTTTCATCTACGGCATTAAAGATAATGCCCGTGTGGCGAAAGCAGTTCTCAATGGTACGCTTAACTTGCAATTCATTCCAGATTTCATTGCTCCATTGCATTGCCTGCAACTGGTCCACGGCGTACGCCGTACTATCAACCTCAACGCCGTCCTTAATCTTGTCGTATACCCACTGGAGCAGCTTCCTTCTGTACGCCATTTTAAAGGATGCGATGATGCCAGCGTCCATATGTTGTAGGAACGCAGTAGTGTTGGGGGGAAGAAACTCCACTCGAATATTGGTGCACACAAAATCCCCCAGTTTGTGTGAAGAGGCATTGTCGAGAAGCAAGAGGATATGACGCCCACACCCTCGCATATCCCTGGATAAATTGAGTAGCCACTCCCTGAAGATGCCGCCTGTCATCCACGCCTTCTTATTAGAACGGTAGCTAAAGCCGAGTTCCTCCGCCGTGCGTTACTTAAAACAGTGAGGATTCTTTGCGTGTCCCACATAGAGCACCGGCAGCTTGTCAGTCCCGTCCGTGTTTACAGTTAGCGCGAGGGTGATTCTTGTCTTCTTTTTCTTGGCGCCGCGGGCTCCCTTAGTACAAATTGAGCGGGCCGAAGCCATGGCGTAACAAAGCCCCGTCTTATCCATGTTGTAGATATCCTTAGGTTCGTACAGGTCAGTTATCTCTTAAAGTCGCTGGCGGCCTAAGGCAACCGCTACAGAATCTGCAGATCGAGCTTCACCAGCTTCACCAGGCAGCTTTCGACTCTTCAGTCGGTGCCTCCATTCAAAAGCGGATAACCACCCATCCGAAAAGGTGAGGTCCCACGCATCACACAAGCCTTTCTAAATATCACGAGCTTTCATCTTAATTAATTCGCGAGAAAGACACACACCCATAGCTTCAACCTTCCTAATCCAGTCCAGTAGCAATTTCTCCAGCGCAGGCGACGTCACGTGTCGTGGCTTACGCCTCTTGCCACCGCCGTAGCTCTCGCTCATGATCTTGGTTGCGTTTTTCAGCATGTCGGAGACTGTAGCTTGTGGCGGTACTCGCTTTAGCTTGTACTCTGCCTTTGCCCACGTACCCAGCTCTTCTTGCGTCATACTGGGGAAATCAGCTGCCTTCTGGATAAGCCCACGCTTCTGCTGTATCTTCATCCATTTCCCCATGACTAGATGTGCTGCTCGTTGCGGGTTCTGTTGTGTGAAGTGCGAGCTTTGCGTGAAACGAGCAGATTAAATGACTGGCGCCGAGAGACCCCTATCAGAGGCCCAATCAATTTGTCCCCATTTAAAACGATTGCATCGAAAATTTCAGGTGATTAATTTATACCAGTACCGGAGTAGGAAGCATATACGGTACTATCTAAACTACCTCTATGTAACTAAACAAATATTCAAGGAAGTTTAAAAAAAGTCGCGATTCAAGTTTCCTTTGGTTTATTTTGATATTCTGCTGAGCTATCTAACGTAGCGTGGATATCTTTATAATTGTTTTTGAGATGAATGTAACTTGAGCGTTTGACCTCCGATAATAATACAAGCGTACAGATTGACATTCAAAGGGGGCTTCTTGCAGGTGCTTCAGCGGGAGTAGAAGTTTCACCAGAAACCAAAAGAATAAAATCTACAGATAACCAAATAATAATAACTCGTCTATAGCTTTCATTCTCCCCCTTGTTCATGAAAACAAAACACTTTTTCACCTAATCAGAATTTGTGGTGCAAAAAATGTGTTTAGCTTGTTGAGTCTGCTTTCGATTTTACTGTAAGCATCGCTGTAATCGGCCAGTTTCCTCACAGTAAGATTTATTTTGACAAAGAGTATTGGGGACGAGTACAGACATCGACGGTGAATCCGCCATGCGTTTGAAACACGCCTGGACCCAAACATGGTTTCCCCACTAAAGAAAACAGTTTCAACCAATCCGTATCCCGTATTCCGGTGTTAATGTACATTTAAATCAGGATCTGTAGATTCTTGCATCGGCTTTTGTACCTTTTGGAATCGTTTTTGTAGTTTGCGCTCAGACTTTGAGCTAAAACTACCACTTTCAACCAACCAAATTTATGGGCGGGTATTCATATCGGTGTAATAATGTTATTATAAATGAAGGATAGTGTTCAGACAACGGGCGGATTTCACCGTCGTTGTCTGTAGAGACTTTCCACAACAACAGTCCGTGTTTTGCCTTTCTATAAAAAGTGTTGGGGCACCCAAAACAGGTGATGGAACACTTACATTAAAAAAAAAAAAGCACCTTGAAAAGTAAAAGGAGCGCCACCGATCAAATAGTGCACCCACCTTAGTTTAAACTCATATGCCTAAGCACGTTCATGGAATATACACTTCCTCACTCTGGAGGAGCAGTGCGATTGGGCCATCAACCAGTACTAGCACTGCAACCGTCAAACGAAGCGACCTGCGCCGACGGTGGTGCTGGCCACATTTTTGGTGTACAGGGTGCTGCCCTCACGGATCTTAAGGAGGCTGTGCGAGGTCGCAGCTAGCGTTAGTGCAGCAGACGCCACCTACGCTACGCACTGACGCCTGCCTTGTGGAAGTACGTGACGTCATCGCCCGTAGATAGCAGAGCTAGCCTATCCAGTACTCGCCCTTGTGCTATTGGACTCCTACTCTCGAAGGTCGTCACCGGTGCTGCTTGTTGTGCCACCCTAGTGATGTGTAGCCTACTGACTTCAATTTGGGTGCAACTTTTATTTGTAGTGGTATTACTCAAGGTCAGGGTGTCGGTCGTCCAAATGTCCGGTGGATATTCCATTTTTAGTTTAGTCATGCTCTTTTCTATACCGTATTCTTTATGTACGTTCGGCCATTACTGTCAAATCCAGCAGCCAATTAAATTGATTTTAATTTCGTGTTGTCTCGCTTTATGTGCTAGGCGACAAATGTATATTTGCACACGTTACATAGTTTTTTTCTCTGCAAGTATCTCTTAAAAAGGCGGATAGGCTGGGCCACATCAAGAATATTACTGTCCTTAATCAGATAAGGAATACAGTAAGCTCGGTGACTTTTATAAACATCTAAGAGAAACACCCGCTTCTTCAGTGCTAAACCATCCACCTCTATTGGTAGTTCGGTATTCAATAGCTCCAAGATAGTAGTATGTGTTGAAACTACTGCCAATCCCAGCGCGAAGTCCGTCGGTTATACTTACACCAATACCGGTACCAAGCAAAAGTACTTCAAATACTCGGGCAAACCTAAATATTGCGGATCGTGCGCGTAAATTGATTGTGTGCATCGCGCAGTCAAGCAAGTCTCTGTCCATCATGCATTTCTCGATCGCATATCAGTGACGACCTCTAGCTCTCCCAGGAGAGAAAACAACTGACGAAGCAAGCTTCAGAGGCTGCTCATTTGGCACCGTCGACGATCGGTCTGTTGGTTTGGCACTTGCTCGGCAGAAGGTAGAAGTGAAAGTGAGAAATATATTCAAAGGAGTTTTTTAGTTGGATTCTACATGCACACTACACAATAACCTGAAAAGACACGCGCCTACACTCGCTCGGATTGGTCCCAATAGTGAAACCAAGTCAAAATGTCGTACCTTCAACATTGTCGACTCGACACTTGCGTAAAGGTCCTTGGGGGTATGGCTTCCGGTCGCCTGCCCGTTGGCTGGCTCCTACATCAATGTCCAACACTCCTCCCCAGAGCCTCGGGGTTCCTGAATCACTCGATGTCGACGAGTCCGATCTTCTCCCGTAGCTCCTTCACCCGTGGCGCCGGTAGCGCCTTCGTCAGCAGGTCGGCAAGCATTTCCGCGCTAGCCACATATTCTGGCACCACGACGCCCTTCTTGGCGCAGTCTTGGATGAACTTGAGCTTGACGTCCACGTGCTTCGCCTTGGCCGAGCTTGATTCGCTCTGAACTTGCACGATAGCCGCTTGGTTGTCCATCAGCATGGCCATAGGCAGCTTGGTGGCGATATCCAGCTCACCCAGTAGCTCCTTCAGCCCGAGTAGTTCCTGAGCACCCACTGTCGCAGCGACGTACTCCGCCTCGGTCGTAGATAGTGCCACGGAACTCTGCTTCTTGCACTGCCATGACACCGTCATTCCGTTTACTTGGATGATTGCCGCGCTCACAGACTTGCGGTCGCTCTTGTCAGCTGCAAAGTCGGCGTCCGTATACGAGCGCAATCGTAGTGGTAGTCTTTTAGCGTTGTCGTCGCCGGACATATCCATCTTGTGCGATCGGGTGCCACTCAGGTACCTGGCGATGCGTTTAGCCAGCTTCCAATCCGCCATCGTTGGTGCATGAGTCCGTCGCGTTGCACAGTGTACAGCGAACATAATGTCAGGACGCGTGCATCTCGCAATCCACAGCAAGCTCCCCACCAGTGACTGGAAATTTGTCACCGTCGGTCCTGCTGACGTGGTCTCCTTTGCCGTGTGCGGAAGTAGTTCTGCCAAATCTGACTCTGCCGCGTCTTCTCCTCCGATCGGCGATCGCACCAAATTTGCTTTGTCCAACCCAAACTTGGTGAGCATCTCGACGATTGCAGCCTCTTGGTCAAACCTGTAACCACTGAGCTCGTTGTACTGCACGCGCATACCAAGAAAATTGCTGGCAACACCGAGATCCTTGAGCTCCAGGACGGACATGTCAGCGAAGAACTGGGAAACCCTGTTCTCGTCCGTGCCAGTAACCAGCAGGTCATCCACGTACGTTCCGACGACCGTCATTCCACCGCTGTTAGCCGTGAAGTACAGGCACGCGTCCGTAATGCACTGGATAAACCCAAGCTTGACCAGTTCGCGATGAAGGTGCTCATGCCAAAGGCGTCCTGCTTGCTTCAGACCGTAAAGGCTCTGACCAAGAAGTAGGCCAACTTCATCCACGCTCTCAGCTCCGAGCGTCTTCAGCTCTTCCTCCGTGATAACGAGTCCGTCGGGGACGAACAGCAAAATCTCGATACCCTCCTCCGTTTTCGCCTTTACATACGCGTTTGGAACGTCGCCGTGTCTGGCAGGCACATTCCGTATGCTCGCAATGACGAAAATGAGCTTGACACCAGTCATGGTAATCACAGTCGCAAACACGAGACAGAAGTTAACGCCGAACTTTTGCTCGTTGCCACAGGCGACTAGTCGAGCCTTGTACCGCTCGATCAAACCCGTGCCTGTTCGTTTCTTCTTGTACACCGACTTAGTATGCAAGCGAATGCTACCAGGCTCGAACTTGACCAGCTTCCACGTGTTATTCGCCTGTAGAGCTTCAAGTTCTTTCTTTTCAGCTGCCTCCCAAAGCGCGCTCTCGGCGCACTTCCGCGCCTGCCTGTAGTTCTTCGGTTCCGGGTCATCAGCGTGGGCATTGACGTCCTTAACTTCGGATACGGTCAAAACCACAGGCTCAGTGCTCAGCCTCGACTCGTCAACCTCCACGTCTTCATCAGCTTCAGCACGGCGGCGCGACTTGCGGCGTGAGCGACGAGATCTTTGTGGTGTGGAACGTGGTGCCGGTGGCATCGTCGTCGTGGGAGCCTGAACAGTTGGTGGCTTCACATCGGATTTCTCCTCCAACGCGCGGATGTTCTGCACATGCCTCGTGACGATCACCTTGTTCTCCGAAGGCAGGTACCCCTTGTACCCCTTGGTCGATTCGTCCTTGCCGACGACGACGCCCTCACACGCCCTCTTCTTCATGGCGTGCTTTCCGGGGTCACGAAACACGGAGCACTTTGATCCAAACATGACGATGTCGCGAAGGTTTGGTGCTTCGCCAGTCAGCACTTCGAGCGGCGACTTCCGATCCTCGTTAGCGCGTGACGAGCTCCGGTTCAGCACGTACGTCGCGTACTCAGCCGCGTCACCCCAGAAGCTCAGCGGCAATCCTGCATCGAACACCATACACCGAGCCATGTTGAGAACTGTGCGATGCATCCGCTCTGCCTTGCCGTTTGCAGCTTGGTTGCCGACTTCTGACACCTGACGAGCCACTCCGTTTTCTTTGCAGAAGAGATCCACGTTTCGGTACTCTCCTCCACCGTCCGTGCGGAGAACATGCACGCGAATGTCGAACCGTTTTTCGAACTCGACAAGAAAGTCCTCGAACTTCTTTGCAGCCAGGTTCTTCTTCTTCGCCATGAACACCTTGCAGTAGTTCGACTTGTGGTCCACGAAGTTAACCATGTAGCGGTTACCTTGGCGGTCAAGTGGCGTCATGGGACCCTTCAGGTCACTGCAGATGACTCCTCCGACTTTGTCGATCGGTGCGTGCTCCCCGGTGTCCTTAGTCGGTTGATTCGCTCGAGTCTGTTTACCCTCAGCACAAACCATGCAGGGCTTACGGTCACGATTCGATATCTTGATGCCGGATGCGGGGTCATTTGCCATACGCTCAATGGTGTCCAATGACAAGTGACCGAAACGTGCATGGAAGCCCATCAACGTGTCCGTGGCGACGACCGGCGAGGTTGTGTCCGTACTCGTGTCCACCACGTTCATGATCATCTGCTCCATCTTAGCATTGTTCGTAGCTACCGATTCAAGTCTAGCCACAAGCACGTTGTGCTTTACGTCGACATAGAATACCACTTCGTTGCTTTTCATCAACGCCAACTTTCCGTTGCGCTTGGTGAGAGAGCATCCCTTCGCTATCAGCCGTCCGTATGAGATCAGGTTCTGCGCGAGTTTCGGTGAGTAGTAGACCTCACTGAGCTCCACCTCAGCCGCGACTCCGTCGACAATAGCTCTCAAAATCACCGATCCTTTCTTGGCTACGTCCATCGTTCGCCCATCCGGTAACATGCAGGTGGCCTCACCAGAGCACTGCACTACGTTAGCCAGTAGCGCAGGATCATTGACAAGATGGCGGCTGGCACCGCTGTCCATAATCCAGCTCGTAGCGTCCACGGACTTGACGTCGTTACCGGCGGCAAGTGCGAACTTTACTGGCTGGTCATTGTTGCTTCTAGCGGAACGATCTGGGCAGTTCTTGTTCAGGTGTCCAACCTTCTTGCACTTGTGGCATCGCCGCGCTTCCTCTTGGGACTCAGCCATTGCGTTCACGACTTCCTTACCAAGGTGCTTTGGCGCTCGATCTTCATCGGTCATCATCTGCGCCCAAACGACCAGTTCGTTCGCTTGTTGGAGAGGATCCGGCCGCGTGATGTCACACTTGGCCATCAAGGCGTGCCTCAAGTCCGGATCCGCGTGCTTGATGATGTTCTCCAGCACTAGCGTTGGTGACGCGTTCGTTGCCATCATGAGAGCATTCAAGTACAAGAAGTGCTCATTCCACGATCGTGACGGGTCCTTCTTCGCGCCAAAGAGCTTCATTCCTTGTTGCGTCGAGAGCGCCCGCTTGAACGACAAGTGCATCTGATCCATCACAACCAGAGCGTCAGCTGCGTGGCCCACCAGCGCATGATGTGCTGCTGGAAGAAGAGCTCAGCTTTACCACGTAGATGCTGGCCGAACTTGTTCACCTTGTAGCGCTCAGGCCAGGCGTAGCCACACGCCTGCTCCGCCATCTCGATCTGCTCAATGAACAGCAGCGCCCACTGCTCGAAGCTGCTCCCAAGTTCCTTGTAGACCTCGCTGCCGTCGAAGTTTCGCATGAAGAGCTTCACATCCTTGGCAGGCGGCACTCTCTCGTTGGGATACAGCGGCGGAGGTCGATGTGCTTGGTACTGCGCACCTGGTTGCTGTTGCTGTGGCGCCTGTTGAGCTGCTTCTTGGGCCTGGAACGGTGTGCCTCCTGCTTGTTGCCCAGCACCAAGACCACCATACACCCCAGGCATCTGCGCACCCATGCCGAAGTTCGACGCGCCGAGCTCATGCATCTGCATGCGCTGCATGCCCAAGCTGCCTCCGTGCTGCAGTGCCTGACGGTACACGTTCTGGCCCAGCCCAGCCCCCGCACCGGGTGGCGTGACGGCCGCACGCTACTGGTGCGTCTCCAGCGACCGCTCTAAGCTGTCCACTTTGGCCGTGAGCTTAGTGATGAGAGCCGCGAGCGCTCCAGCGTCCGGCGTGACCTTCTCTTCGTGATGCTCTTCGCCCCTTTCGTGGGCGGCGGGGGAGGCGGGGACTGCCTCCGTAGCAGCGTCTGCGTCTGAGTTGTTGACCATTGGGCTCAAAACCTGTTGGTTTAGCACTTGCTCGGCAGAAGGTAGAAATGAAAGTGAGAAATATATTCAAAGAAGTTTTTTAGTTGGATTCTACATGCACACTACACAATAACCTGAAAAGACACGCGCCTACACTCGCTCTGATTGGTCCCAATAGTGAAACCAAGTCAAAATGTCGTACCTTCAACATTGTCGACTCGACACTTGCGTAAAGGTCCTTGGGGGTCTGGCTTCCGGTCGCCTGCCCGTTGGCTGGCTCTTACATCAATGTCCAACACGGTCCCTACGTGGAGTGGGCTTACACCGAGTTATCTATTTTAAAAATCGTTTTTGACGAATTAATTAAAAATATGTTATAAAAACAAAGAAACAGCCAGCGTATTTGGAATATAGATCATAAAAAATAATGACTTTTTAGCGTGTAATTTTACTTTTTCTTTCTTTATTTGCTTAAACAGACGTAACCAAGCGAATCATTTTTTAGTCGCAGCTTCACACCAAAGATAATTCATTTTATCTTAGTGCGGTACGCTTGGAGCGTTCAAGTTCTTAGCGCAATATGCTATAGCGATGTTTATCCTTAAATAAACTTTTCACTAATCTCCGTTTTTAGTTTTTTGCAATATCAAAATATTGGTAGTAATAATAGACGATCGCCTGATATTACATGGTTTTACGAGTTGAAGTCGTAGTAATAATACACAATCTAACTCATACCTGGTCTTGAGTTTCATGGCGAGCTCGGCTCCGGACCAGACGACGGCAATTGTAAAATGCTGTGATTAACGCGACTTACATGTGGAGATAATGGAGTTGAAGACATTGTGTAGTCTTTGACGAACTCCTAACAGAGTATACGATGACATAGATTTCCTAACGGCCGGAGTTCAGGTCCTTTGTCGGCGAGTTGACGAGCTGACGAGCACTTTACTGCATTTATAAACTCACTGATGGTGTCTAACATTGGCACTACTAATACTACTACATATATTAATAGTAGTTAGAGGCGAAGCTCTTAACTATGTACTTTAATACATAATGAGGACCTAAAAAAGTAGTATTATATTCGTCCATGAGTCATGAGACCCAAAATGTGTACGTTCATTTCTAAGTTTTGCTACTTTAGCTTGGAGTCTATATAGCACCGTGATTATCTAATCCGAGGTTGTTGTTGCATTCAAATTATGCAGTGGAATAAGATGATTCATCTATCATTTCCTGCTTTGAATGCAACAACGACCTCGAATAATACTGTACCAAAGAGATACATTTGTGTTGATCAGCACTCTTTATCAGGCTAGATCGAATAGAAGAAATACAACTTTAAAATCTGATTAGAGGCACGAACGAACTTACGATGAGCTGTGTCTTGTGTGTTTAAGTCGATGAATAAAATACCAGTCGGTTACGACGGCGGCTGTAGTGCCTTTCGCAACACGCCTTCTCCCCGACCTTGCAATTCCCCTGCACCGATGCTAGCCTACAGTGTGGCAACGAGAGTAATCACTGTTGACAAGACCGCGAACGACGTCGGAAGCGTAACCGATGTGGCATCAGATACCGTAGAGCCCGCCGCTGAGTCGCTCTGTGTCGCCTCTGCCGACGCGGCGGTCGTCGATCCAGAACTGGAGCTCGAGCTGTTAGCGCTGGAGCTGCCGCTCAAACTGAGGGCGAGAATGTCCTGCAGCAGCGTCGTGAGCTCCTCCTCGCTCATCTGGCTCGCGCTCGAGATGTCAAACATGTTGGCGAGCGCGGGGTCATCTGCCACTGCGGCCTGCACTTCCGCCAACAGCTGCGATATAGTCTCGCTGCCGCTCCCGCTGGAGGCGACACTGGCGCTGGCGCTGCTGTTCGTCGCCATATCGTTGGCCGAGACGAGTGTCGACAACACCACGCAGAGCGTCGCGAGGAGTACGCCGAGTGTCCTGACTCCCATGATGCCTGGCTGTGTGTAAAGCGTTCTGTGAGCTTTCTTTCTTCCTCTACCCTGCTGCGCTGGAGACCAAGCGAGGGTGGGTGTGTGTATGTCTCTCTCTCTCTCTGTGTATGTGGATCTGCTCCTTTCGCCGCCTTCGATTCCGCGTGCTGTGGCGTTCTTTTGCGACTGTCTATCCAGCGGCTATCGGCATAGAGGTGGGAGAGTCCGAAAACACTTGCAAATTGTATGCCAAGGTGCAGAAGCAGGGACTGGTTCAAGCGACTCCCTCTTTTTTACCCGCACCTGGATTCTCTATTGGCTGAGAGTTTTCAGAGTGGGACCACCGATGGTCAGCTGCACGCAACCCCCCGATTAAGAATACAAAGAAGAGTTCTGATCTATGCTGATGAATGTGGAGCTTGTAGTGAGCTAAGTCGCCAGATTTACGCTTTGGCTGGTTATCGGAGCTTCGGCTTCAAAGAATTCAAGCTAACCGCTCGAATGATGTTGTCCTGCTTGCATTTCAGAATAGTGTCACACCCAAAATGCCTCTTATCAGTAATAAGAATGATTTGAATCTTCTCGACAGCACACAACGTCAGGATCCTTACTGAATCCAAGTTCAGTGCCACCCAACTGGGAATGTTTGTTTAGAGGTTGGAGTGTATTACTATCCGCGTTTTGTAAGATGCAATTTTTCAGATCCAACAGCTTGTCCGCCGTGCGACTCAGCCCGGAATCGTGTTGAGCTCGAGAAAGCGCTGGACCAAAAGTCGAAGGCACGTGACTACTCACATGCAGTGGTTTATTAAATAAATGAATTTGCTGAATCAACGGGGTCTCTGCCGCAAAGAGGACCACGACCGATCAAGTAAAACCGTTGTAATCTTATTTTTAGCATCTTGTTCGATATTTGATTTATTTAAACAAAGCAAATACGGAAAGCCTCTCGTGATTTTATAAAAAGCAATTACGGAAAGTAAGTGAGCTTATTTACTTAAGCATTGAAGTTGCCCGGTTTGAATGTTTGTACCTACTCGGATCAATCACGTCTGCCGGTGTGAACACTCCAACAACTTCCACTTAGTCCAACTTGCCAACACCGAAGTTGGCCGTGGTCTGCTGCCACGAAAGATTAAAGATACGAATATACCGAACAAGAAGAAATTTAATGCCAACCATGAAGAAGTGTTGTTTTCTTTTAAATTTATGGTATCTTTAATGTAATATCCGAGTCAGATAATCGGATAATCCGATTGGTTATCTCACAGCTCAAAGTGCGTCAGTCTGATGCTGTACACGAGCTGTAAAGAAAGCTCAGCAGGAATCCTGTACGGTAGGGCTATAATGGCATAGACGCTCGCATCACGAAAGTTATGGGCCGCTCAGGAAGTCCTAAGCCTAGCTAACCTTCTGCCATAGCACGAGATTGAGTAAGACTAGCGTCCTGCAAAACATTCTTACACCTGTCGTTCGAGCGCCTGGGCGTCTGGGCTGATACGTGCGCGAGCGCATACAGAGGCGCCACTCATGTATTAAACTGCACTCAGGTTTGATCATCGGTACAGTGTGCTAGACAAGTTACTGTAACGGAGGCCGGGCAGCTGGCATCTCGTGGCACGCAACGGAGACGGTGGCCGGTTGACTGGCAGATGGGCGGACGGAGTGGTAGTTAGGCGAGGTAAGTAGGCTTGAAGATCCGTGCGGAGGCTGGCGTCGGCTGCCGAAGCTCGGATCGACATGATTTAGTGGAAAGTTATTGGGTGGACGGAAGAACGGACGGGTTCGGCGCTCTCACTTTGGATTTGGCAGCCGAGCTAGCAGATCCTACAACTTTCGACGTTGGAGAGCGTCGACCTGGACGGACGAGTGCGAAGCGGACGGTGTCTGCTGAGACGAGCTACTAGCAGTTCCTGGACGTGGAGTGCGGATTGGACGGACGGAACACGAACTTGCAGAGTCTACCGAAACGTTCTACTGGTAGTGGCTGTAGGCAGAGTGTATTAAGTTGAACGGACGTAATAAATAGGTGTAGCTACCAGCTGGGTACTCACCGGCGCGAGTGACTCGAATTGTCCTCGTCAGCCAGCGGACTTGGACTTGCGGATCGGCACTGTCGACCAAACCCCGGCGAGCAGGGGAACTAATTCAGACTCGTTACATGGTGGCCATACAGGGGCTGAAGTCAAGAACACGAACGACAACTACAAGCACAGGTACGCATACGTGAGCGACGAGACGTACGAGCAGCAGGTGTTACGGGTAGGATAATCTTACGTGATCAAGAAGCTGGAAAGGGTACAAGAGTTACAAAAGGTTACAATTAGGAGCGGTTACAAGGTTACTGGATCCAATGGTAAAAACGCGACGGACGGTGGTGACCGGCGGTATGACCACGCCGAGCACGGCACGCACGGACACGACCCGGACGGCACCGGAAGCTCGGACGACTACAGGAAGGACGACGGACGCCACGACAGAAGCGGGAGATGCACCGCAACAGGCACCTGCCACAGAGGCAGCGAGTGATGGCGACAGGGACGCAGCACTCATGGCCACGCTGAACAGGATGATCACGACGGTGACCCGACTGGAGACACGGGTAGCCGGCATGGAGAGCGCTCAGGCGGCGCCGCGACGAGTGTCCATGCCAGCGAGCGGACCAACCAACACGCTACGGTCCGTCGATACGATGATCGTGCCGCAGCACATTGATTCGCAGCGATCCTCAAGAGCGACGTCAGCAAAAGCAGCGAGATCCAGGATGAAAACGGCGGCAGCACGAGCATCTCGACGGGCACCCGCCCCGGATGGAAGCGATGGGAGTAATAGCAGCGACGACAGCGGTAATAACAGTGGTGACGACAGCTACGACAGCAGCAGTGACGATGCCGAGGCAGGCCAGGGTGGACGACGAGGACGGCGGGATAGACGCCGAGGAAGCCGACGCGGAAGGCGGTCGCGCCGTGGACGACACCATCGCAAGAACGCGAAGGACTTGGAGTTGATGGTGTACAAGCCGTCGCCAAACATCTCTGTCTCGACGTGGATCGCAAAAGTGGACCTAGCGATTGAAGGGGCGAGGATCTCTGGACGTGGGGACTGGACGGATAGAGAGCTATACTTCATTGTGGGAAACAAGTTACAAGACAACGCGGCGAGCTGGTGGGTTCAAGTGAACCAAGAACTTCAAGACGACGAAAAAACCTGGACGCATCTAAAGGCGGCACTCATGCGGAGGTACGGCGAGCGGCCGGATCAGGCAGTGGCCGAATGGAGGGTGTACCAGCGTATGATGTGGCCGGGAGAAACGTTTGCCGACTTCGCGGCCGGGCTGCGGGCAGTAACGGGACAGAACCACGTCAGTGAGCACACCTTGCTGGCGCAATTCTACCGCAACCTGGACAAGACGACGAGGATGCTGGTGAAACACGCGCCGGCGCCGACGACACTGGAGCAAGCTGTGGACAAGGCCACAGCTATTGACGACCCAATCGACAACGTGGCGCGCGGCATGGTGAATATCGGGCAACCGTGGGCGACCGCCCCGAACGCGTTCGCGGTGCCTATGGACGTTACGACGGGACGAGTCGCGATCATCCCGGGCGTCGGTACGGGTGCAGCGGGCATGGCAGACGGAGTAGCGGCGGAGACGGGCACGGAAGGCGCGGAGATCGCGTACTTCACTAACCCTCAGGGCGTCTACAATAAGTTCACCGGTACGTGGGACGTCCCTGAGGGCAGGTTCTGGAATGGACGTTATTGGGAACCAGCAAGGAAGCACTCGACACGAGTAACGCGGGGCGAACGACAGGGAGGTAAACGCAGTGGTGATAAGAAGGCGAAGGTGCGAGTGACGCTACCGGTGGAGGAATCCAGCGAAGATTCGGAGGAAGAAGTGCCGGAGCCTCTGCCGCAGCGAAAGAAGCAGAGAGCGGTGATACGTAGGACGGTGCCGGCAGAGACGACGGTGAAGACGGAGCCGGCCAGAAATGACCAGAGACCGTGGGCTGGCCGGGCAGATAGCGCCGAGATGCGGTGCTACGCGTGTGGAGAACACGGTCATTTTGCAAGAGAGTGTCCGGACCCCGACCCGAAGGCCAGGAATGACGCATTTCTAGCGGCACGCGCAGCGCAGAAGACGACGGAGTCGGGAAACGAAGAGCGGGCGTAATGAGGGGATCACTGCGTCCGGAGAAAACGACAATTCCCCGGCGGGTAACGCCAAGCGTAGAGCAGCCGACGGAGACGGTAAGTGAGTGGGTAACGGTCCGGCGGCGGAAGAAGACGAAGGCGGTGGCGAGCAGGAGAACGAAGACGACGACTGGCCGGTAACAGACATTACATGCAGCCAGCACCTAGAGTTAGCGGCAGAATTGCAGAAGGCGGATGAACTGTGTGGGGAGTTCTACTCGCACGGCGATGACGTTCTGCGCGAGCTGCCGATGGTAACAACAGCAGAGAGTGTGCTGGCACAAGACGGGAGTAGAGTGGTTGCGATGCAAGCGGCCCACACTCAATTGGACGAAGAATTGGAAGGACGAGATGAGGGCCGTGCGCGACGATACGTGGCGACTGTGCGGCCGACCAAGGCGGCACTACGCTACGTAAGGCCGGCATCTGTGAGCAACGACGGCAGCAGCAATAACGTTGATGGCCCGCGAGGTGGCGGTGGTGGTGGCGGCAACGAAGCGCGCGGCGACGTAGTGGGCGGCGAGGACCCGGAGACTGAGGAAGGCGGAGCACACTCGAAGAACGACGAAGTGTTGCGAAGTGAGGAAGGCGGAGAGTGGCCGGAGAACAACGAGGTAGCGCGAAGTGAGGAAGGCGGAGACGCGAAGAGCGACGGGCACGCGGGGGCCAGCAGTAACGACGTGGCCATGGCTACGGAGAACGTGGGTCAAGTGAGGAAGGCGGCGCGGCGTGCGAAGTCCGAAGCCAAGCGAAAGCGAGTGGAGGCTGCTAAACGGAAATCGAACCAGGCGGACGCCAAGGTGGACGTAAACGCGACGCTAGCGGCGTTGGATGCCGAACGACAGGTACGGCGCGAGCAGCAATGCCTCGAGGTTCGTGCGGTGTTCGAACGAAAGCAACAGCAACAAGAGGGCGTACGACGACAGGACAGGGACGGCCAAAGTGCCAGAGTACGACTGGTGCAGAAGCCTCTAGGGACGATTGGCGTGGAGAACAAGGGCGACGAGACTGACGGCGGGGTGCTAGCGGACGACGGGCTCCCGACAGCGCTGATGGACGTCGAGGGCGAGCAGCTGGCGGGGAAATGGGACAGTGGTGCCCGATACTCTGTGGCTGGCACCGACTGGATGATGCGTGGGGAGCGGGTACGGCGACCGGCCCCAGTGGACGTAGTAGAAGGCATTGGTGGGTTTATGCTGGATGTGATTGGCGTGTGGACATTCCACATGAGGAACGCCTTCGGACAGTCCATTACAGTAGATGCATGCAACATAGATGGCTGCACCGACGAGTTCCTGGTTGGAGTTGACTTCTTTGAGCAGCACAAAGCGGTGTTGGATTTCGACAAGCACGAAGTGCGATACGACGAAAAGAAGGAGCGTATAGTGATACCATTCCGGACGGATGGAGAAGACGGGAGCGTGAGGGTCGCTGCAGTGAGACTAGCGGCGCGTACCAGACTCGGGCGCAGTGCAGTGGCAGTCGTGGAAGTTGCGGTGGCAGCTCCCGACGGCGAAGAAGGTCTATTCGTACCTACAGTGGCTTGCGGAGCGGTGATGATGGCGACGACTTTAACACGAAGTCGGAACGGCAAGGTGTTGGTGCCGGTGATCAATGGACAAGGCGGTAGAGTGAAACTGCCTGGCAAGAAAGAGTTGGGCAAGTGGATCCCCGTGGAAAAGGACATGGAGGTGTTGACGATGAGTGGTGCGATTGACCGAGACAAGTTAGACGAGTGGCTGCAGACGCTGGGCGACACCGGCACGCCGCTCGACAACGAGGATGAAGTGCGCATTGGAGAAGAGAACTCGGAGTCTCGAATGTTGATTTTGAAGCTACTGCGCGCCTACCGTAAGGTGTCTGCAGAGCAAGGAGATTACCCGCCAGTTACGGCACTCGACATCCAGCACCACATTGACACTGGCGAGGAGTCGCCCATGATGATGAAGCGACGGCGGCACGCACAGCTGGAGGACGCGATAATCGAGGAGAACGTGCGGAAGATGCTGAAAGCTGGCGTAATCGAGGAAGGGAATGGAGCTTGGGGCTTCCCGGTGGTGCTTGTACGGAAGAAAGATGGAGAAGTGCGCTTCTGTATCGACTATCGGGCGCTTAATAAGATTACCAAAAAGGATGTTTACCCTCTTCCACGTATTGATGAGACTTTAGAGGCGTTGGGCGGAGCACGGTTGTTCACGACGCTGGACTTACGTTCTGGGTACTGGCAAATTGGTATGGCGCCGGAGGATCGCGACAAGACGGCCTTCACGACGAAGCAGGGCTTGTACAGGTTCAGGAGAATGCCATTTGGGTTGATGAACGCGCCGTCAACATTTCAACGTATGATGAATGGAGTTTTGCGGGGACTAACGTGGCTTACGTGCCTCGTATATCTGGACGACATTGTTGTATTCACTCGTGGTGGTGTCGAGCGACACGTAGTGGAGCTGGCAACGGTACTGGAACGACTCTCGGCGGCGGGACTAACTCTGAAGCTAAAGAAATGTGTGTTCGCTACACGAGAGATGGAGTATCTCGGCCACGAACTCAGCAGTGATGGTGTACGGCCGGTGCAACGGTTAGTGACGGCGGTGGCAGAGTTTCCCCGACCCAGCGACGTGGTGGAAGTGAAGCGGTTTGTGCACTTGGCGGGATACTATCGGAAGTTCATTGAGGCATTTGGGTCAATCATGGCCCCGATGACACGGCTGCTGAAGAAAGACCAGGATTGGGAGTGGACGGAAGAACAGGAGTTTGCGTTCGAGCGAGTGAAGGCGGCGCTGACTACCAAGCCTCTGCTCGTCTATCCCGACTTCGCACGTCCGTTCCGTCTGGTGACGGACGCTAGTAAGGTTGGATTGGGTGCTTGTCTGATGCAAGACCAGGGCCGAGGCTGGCAACCTATTGCCTATGCCAGCAAGGTCAACAGCAGTGCGGAGATGAATTACTCTATTACGGAACTGGAGTGCCTGGTGGTGGTTTGGAGTGTGAAGCTGTTTCGGCCCTATTTGTATGGGAGAGTGTTTGAGATCATCACGGATCATTCTGCACTGAAGTGGCTGATGACGCGTCCGAATCTGGCGGGTAGACTGCACAGATGGTCGCTCACTCTACAAGAATACGAGTTCGAGATAGTGTACCGACCTGGCACGACGAACGTAGTGGCGGATGCCCTCTCTCGGGCTCCAGCGGCGGTAAAGGCGGTGACGGGACAACGACACGAGACTGCAACGGTGGCAGCACCACCGACCCAGATGGCAGCACTAACGACGATTAGGCCGGCGGAGCTGACTACGGAAGGAACACGGAACGACGGCATAGACGCGGGTTCAGCGGAAGAACGACAGCCGTTGGATCGACCTCTAACACGAGCGATCAAGAAGCGGCTCGAAGCGGCTGTAGCAGCGACGCAACGAACGGGAGAAGCCGGTGGAGCAGTGACGACGACGCCACCAGGCACGGAAGTCACGCGGGCGGTGAAAGCACTGGAACGGCACACGCAGGAGACAACGAACGAGAGTGCAACAATGCAGGAGGCGAAGGAAGAGACGGTCAACGGCAGCGGCAGACCCCGACGCCCAAAGAAAACCAGAATCCCGGATGACGGTGACGGAGTAACGCGGTCAAAACGACGAAAGACGACGGCGCAAAAGAACAACGCCGGAAAGGCTGGAGCGGCGCGGCAACGAACTCGTAGTGGCGGTGGCGATCCAGATGCAGCAAGGAAGGTGCGGCCACCGTTGGCCGAAGGCGAGGAATCGGTGCCAAAGGACACGACGTTGCAGATAACGGATGCGGAAATAGGCAAGGCCCAGCGGCGTAGCAAGTTGGTACAGCAGTTATTGGAGAACGGTGAATATCGTGGCATGAAGGTGGAGAAGGCGTACGGGTTGGTGACGATTTATACGACGCACGGCAACGCGTAGTGTTGTCTCCTGCGCTGTGGGCGGTAGTCTTCAAGACGATGCATGGATCCGTGTGGGAAGGACACTTACGCGGCCCTCACACATACGGACGAGTGGCGAGATTGTACTGGTGGCCAGGGCTATTACGGGAAGTGAATCAGTGGGTCCGTGGTTGTCAGGAATGCGGAAGCAGGAAGGCTCGCCCACGCGAACTGATACCGCCGTTGAGACCCATACGGGCCGGTGATGTTGCTGGCCGGTGGGCATTGGATGTAGCAGGACCCTTCCCGGTGGCAGACGGTGGAGAACGATATGTGATCGCCGCGGTGGAGTACGTCACCCGATATGCAGTAGCGAGGTGTACGACACAGCACACAGCGGAGAGTGTAGCGTCTTTTCTTATGGAGGACGTGGTGCTTAAGTTCGGGGTGTTCCGAGAATTGTTGACGGACGGGGCGCCGGAACTGGCAGGCAAGGGGATCGAGCAGTTGGTGGAGTTGTTGCCGGCGTACCAGATTAACCCGGTCCCGTATCGACCGCAGATGATCGGCTTGGTTGAGCGATTCCATCGCTCTTGGAAAGACTGCGTATCGACGTTCATGGCCAGTGAAGCGCAGAACGACTGGAATCTCTGGGTGAAGTTCGCGGTGTACGCGTATAGTTCGGCGCAGCATTCTACTGTGGCGTTGACGCCGAATGAGTTAATGATGGGGAGACGTCTACGAGCTCCTAACGAGTTGCTGCGGAGAACGGAAGTAACGGAGGCAGGCGAGTTAATGGCGTATCATCGCAACTTACTGGAAGCGATGGAGCGAAGCCATGCGTGTGCTGAAGCGGCTCGGAATAAGGAACAGGAACGGCAGGCGCGCTACTACGATCGGAGAGTTCGGCAGAGAAGGACGTTCGAGATTGGTGATAGAGTGTGGGTGTATAACCCGCCACGGGGCCCGAAAGCGACGAAGTACGTGCACCAATGGATGGGCCCCATGCGGAATATTGAGTCGGCGGGATACGACAACTTTGTCCTGCAACGGGAGGATAAGACGGGCGCGCCAGAAGTAATTATAGCACACGTGTCGTTCCTCGTTAGTTACTACGAACCGGCACCCTTCCTAGAGAAAGCGGCGGCAGATCTGAACGAAGAGCTGGCAGATGAAGACGGAGGCGCCAGCCGCGATGTCCCGACGACAACAGCGGCTGTACGTGCAACGACGGCAGGTCGCGGTGCGGCCACGATTGGAGGAGTATCGCCGAAACGAAGAAAAACAACGAAAGGAACGTGGACGGCCGTCGATTCGGGTGGCCAGTTGGTGGAGACACGAAGGCGACGAGTTCGCAATCGAGCAGGCCAGTACGAGCTCCAGTACGAGCTTCGACCGGTCGGCTACGAGCATCAGTGGACGGACGGACTCGGGCGTGTGGTGCGGATTGGAGATGACGGCATTGAACGACGTGAGGCGGATGGCGGTGGACGTGAAACGCCGGGCGGATATAACTCCGATCGGCAGATTGGAGCAGGCGTTGGTGGCCGAGTCGGACGCGACACTGGATCCGAAAATGATGTTCCAGACGGGCGGAGCGACGGTGCGAATGGTGGCGGACGACTGGTGCGAGATGGAGCGTGGCCGGACGGCAGGCGAGTCGGGCGGAGTCGAACGAGCGGAAGTGGACGGATTGGTCGAAGCGGAGTGGGTGACGGACGAAGTCCTGGTCTAGCAGTGGAGGCCGGCGACGAGCAAGTTGGGCGGGTGATGGCGAACGATGACGAACGTGAGTGGGTGTCTGCAGCCGTGTACGACAACCTGCTGCGAGACGGTAGGGTCGTGGAAGACCCTAGTGTTGAGGAAGTCGTGTAACGGGGGCCGGGCAGCTGGCATCTCGTGGCACGCAACGGAGACGGTGGCCGGTTGACTGGCAGATGGGCGGACGGAGTGGTAGTTAGGCGAGGTAAGTAGGCTTGAAGATCCGTGCGGAGGCTGGCGTCGGCTGCCGAAGCTCGGATCGACAGGATTTAGTGGAAAGTTATTGGGCGGACGGAAGAACGGACGGGTTCGGCGCTCTCACGTTGGGTTTGGCAGCCGAGCTAGCAGATCCTACAACTTTCGACGTTGGAGAGCGTCGACCTGGACGGACGAGTGCGAAGCGGACGGTGTCTGCTGAGACGAGCTACTAGCAGTTCCTGGACGTGGAGTGCGGATTGGACGGACGGAACACGAACTTGCAGAGTCTACCGAAACGTTCTACTGGTAGTGGCTGTAGGCAGAGTGTATTAAGTTGAACGGACGTAATAAATAGGTGTAGCTACCAGCTGGGTACTCACCGGCGCGAGTGACTCGAATTGTCCTCGTCAGCCAGCGGACTTGGACTTGCGGATCGGCACTGTCGACCAAACCCCGGCGAGCAGGGGAACTAATTCAGACTCGTTACATTACTTTGGTGCCGTCTGCTACTTGAACTCGTACACCAGGAAATCGTAACCAAACACCGACACATCAGGCTTGTAATGCAGAGCGAACGCTCAAAAACTACCCTTGCTACGCAGATAAAATTTCAGCATCACTTTTCAATATTTTTTACAGAGCCACTTTTACTAAAGGAAGGCGGGACCATGCCGTAAGCTGTACTAAGTAGATCTTCTAGCAAGAGCGTGCCGCGAAAACATACTCAAGCTTGTTTCTAAGTGCTTGAATCGCTTCGTGCAAATTGCACGAAGAAATCATTTGAAATGTTGCATTTTGAGGTTTATCTTACGTTTTGGAAGCCTTACCTTTTTACATTCGGGGATTATATTGTTGCGAGAAGTGTGGTTTCAGTGATGACGTTATCACATATTGAAAGTTGTGGTGACGTCGGCATTAATAATGTGAGTCAGATGGTGGCTAGATAGATATGGCCGATAAATACCCTATTTCCGCTAATTTATGATCCACTGTTTTTTATTTTTGTTTATATTGCATCGGTGCTTTTCTGCTGAGTATATTTTGAGGGCTCTGCTCGCACGCGATTTCTACTTCAGTTGAGTTGTGGGCAGGGATTGATAGTACAATGGTTCTTGGTGCAGTTAATAGAGAACTTTTGAAACCACGTTTGAGTTGAGATTCAGTTCCACATAGCCTCTATTTTGATATCTCAACACAAAGCTCAAGTGCTATTTTCGGAACAACCGCATTTTTCAGCGTGATTTTCAGACAGCTCACGCACCTCGCGCACCCCACACACATCACCGTATTATCCGCGATGTCTACGACCGGTCAACGTGACGATCAGTATAGGCTACCACGGGGGGTGACAATAGTGCTGAAGAAATGGGTGAAGAGAATCAGGTACAGGAGAAAGAAGCGTTTCTTGCACGACCGGTATTGCGCCAGAAGTTCGCTGCTGTGGGCGATATTGTGCTGCTCAAGGCCGTGAACACCTTCCGTCCCTGGACCGCTGCAGTTGGGACGTCGAAGGGCATCATGAAGGTCTTCGATGACGTTGCTATTCATTATCGTTTAGATAAATCGTTTGGATAAAAGAAGCCTGGAACCGCAATGCGCACTCGCTCTACAAATCTCGTTACTCAGTACAGGACAGACCAGTGTCAATCGATGCGGAAATCAGGGACAGTGGAGGAGTACGCCGAGCGTGAAATGTTACATTAGAATATAGTTGCGCTGATGAATGACTGGGAGGATAAAGAAGCACAACGCAAGGAGGATCAAACAGCTAAGCAACATGGAATCGAATGTTCAGGCGAGCTTTTGCGTAGTCTCGCGATGGGAGAAATCGCTTCTGAGGAAGCAGAAGTTCAAGCGGGCTTTAACGACGGTTGTCAACGTAAAGATTCAGCCAGTGAATCTGTGGAGGCATCAACGTCATCTTGAACTGTAGCAAGAGGACTACTCGATCGTCTTCAGGTGCCAATAGTGGTCGCAAGAGCAAAATTACCAAAAGAGAGCGGCTTGATGTAGTAACTAACGGGATAACTAGTGTTCTTTTGTAAGCCAGCGAAGACGAAAAGTCTAAGATTCAGTACAAGATGCAGCGCCTTCAGTTTGAACGGGAACAAGAGGACAAAAAGAGATTACATGCTTCCGAAATAGCTGAAAAGCGACGAGCACACGAACTTCAACTAAAAACCCGTCGTCGTCAAGCCGACGAAGATCGTGATAAACGGATGCAAGAATATATATTGAAAGTACTCAAACAGCAAAAGCAATGAACAACCCATGTAATGCTCCGTCATGAAGCTGATTTAACCCAAGATAAACTGCAAGAGGTGGAGCATCAAACAGAAATACATGGAAATGTGGTTCCCTAGTGGCTGTAAGCAGGTGTGGCAATTGAACAGCAGTACTGCAACATGGAAGTTTAGCCCAACAGCACTTTGACGGACGTACTGTTTCGTATCCCAGTTCAGGAATTCCCATTGCGTCTTTATACGCCCAAACCCCCATTCAATATTTTCACGTACGCTGCTCATGTCCTTGTTATATGTTGCACTGGCACTATAGTCTACCACCGATGGTGCACAAACAAATCTGCTGCACCCGTATGCTGGATCACCGTAAATCACTCGGTTTCAAAAGACGCCGTCCTGGTTCTTTGCAATCACCTCCAGCACCCCACTAATACTCAGCATAGTAGAATCATGCCTGGTCCAAACATGCTGACGGTTATTCCGTCAGGTGCCTGAATACTCTGCCAGATGAAGCCGTATTTTCTCGGATGACCATTGTAGACTGATCGTTGCAGATTTTCAATGCCATTTTTACGAAAACTTGGTCGTGACATGTACTGTTTTGTGTCATCAATAAACCCCAGCCAGTTTGGAGCGCGGCACCAGAATGCTGAGTAGCCGTGCAATATTTTACATTTCTTGCCATGATCAGCGCTTCATTAAAGTACAGTAGATATTTGTGCGCTTTGAATAGAAACTTTAGGATTGCCGCGACAGCACGGCTATAGGCTGTCGTAGACCTTCCGAATTCAGAAGCAGCTGTGAAAAGCTTAGACGCCTTCGAAAGCCTTCGGCAAGCCATGGCTAGCATTTCGACTCGCAGAACATAATCTCCAGAGTCGGCTCATACTCCATCGCGAGGCAGCCCCAACACAGAGGCTAGTTGGTTCAATTGATCGACCGTAAAGCAAAATATAACGCGTGCTGCTGCGCTGTCCACCATTTCGTCAAAGCAACGAGAAAAATCAACAACAGCGACCGCCTCACGTAGCCGAAAGCAGTGTAGTTTCTTGAGCGTCTTCATAATACTTAAAAGGTACTTCGTGTTGTCACGGGAAAGCTGCCATGCTTCTGCAAGCACCCCCACCGCTTGATTCGCAGTTAACTGTGGGCCAACAAACATCTTGAGCGTTCTGAAAAGCTACCAGAGTCTTCTATCTCAACTCAAATCAACTGGGGGTAGGCTTGAGGAATTATGGTCACTAGCTCAAACCTACACACGTTTGAGTTGACATATAGCCCTTAACGCGAGCTGAAGCTGAAACGTGCACGTAAAACAGACTCCGAAAGTTCTCTAATACAGTAGTACAATATTAAATACATTAACGCCTAAACTCTTTTAGCTTTATTACTAGCCGAGCGCCGCCGCTACGCGGCGGTGGCTTAGGTTCTATTCTAGTTGGTTGCCATCCTGCCGAAGCGAAGCGGGGGCGGGATGGCAAACCTTTGAACCCCTATGTGCCTAAATCGACTTCTTTAATTTCATAAAGCTGGGTTTAATTCAGATCAGTCGCTACAAAATGCTGAGTTCCCAGTAAGGCTTACTAATTGCATGGCTTAATGTAAGCCGTTTATTTCTACAGAAGTCTGATCCCCTAGCATCATGCTTACCATGCATAAATAAGGTTACGCTAGTGATGGTGACAGTTTATTATTGTTGGCTATCACCGTACCTTCAGCTTCCACCTGCACTTCAAATGGCAGGTCTACAAGCGCTACACAATAGTTTTAGCTTAGCGTCGTGCTCGCTATCATCGGCCGTTTTAGAGCAGCTATGAAACTTAGCTCGCATCAATTCTAAGGATATTATAGTACTGGCCTGTCCAGCTTGCACTAAGTACCCGCTTGTACTGCCTATTTGAGCTTGTAAGTAGCTCTCAGTGCTAGCTAAAAATATTTAAATTGTAACCTTTTAATGCATTTAGCGCTCATTTTGTGCTGATTTAGAATTAGTCATTAGACACTCGAATCAGCCAGCTATGATTGAAACATATGGATATTGCGTCGCAAGACGCCATGCTGTTGTTGTTGCTGTTGTTGACGGCGGTAATTCTATTTGATAGTGTAGCGATGATTCCAGGCTAGTTAAACGTCATTTTGGCTCCAATTTCATTAACGTTTCTTTTCGGTTCTACTTAACCAACTGTCACAAGTCTTCGTAACGCCTGCTTGTCGGCGGGTCATCAGCCACAATGCTGTGCTCGTCGTCGTCCAGTTCCGTCTGTAGAACGTCTATAAACACCCGTACAGGCCACCGCAAAGTAGCCGGGACGTTCGTTCCTATTTATTGACAACTAATCTATGTCGAACTTCTACTAGCCGTTAACTGCGTTGTTCTCATTGTCCCACTCGTTCTTCGTTCCTCGTTCGAGTGGCCACCACCATCCGTGCAATCCATCGACAAGCTGACCAGGTCCCACGTCAACACTCTCGCTCACTCCGAAACCCACAAATGTCCCGTAGTGGCGTCGTTCGTGGTCGTGCCGCCGTGAGCCTCCATTCGTCGATGTCTTGTTCGTCCAGTAACAGCTTATACAATGATGCGTCCGTCACTGCCTTCGTTCCTCGTTCTTCGTTCGTCTTTCGTCTTTCGTTTGTCTTTCGTTCGTCTTTTGGCACTCGTCTGAGTCACCAAACCGTCGCCCGCCGCAAAGTTCGTAGTCTTTCCACTTTGCTGCAGTGAGCGTTTGACCGCTGTTCGCGTTCCCCGCGATCTCCCCCCGCTCAGCTTCTTCAACCACTATCGTATTACTCGCGAAGTCCGTGCCGCATCACGGTCTGTCGTCAGCCCCCGTACTACTATATCCGGCGGTTAGGACCGCACACGGGCGATCTTTCCGGGTCGTACGACTTATCACCTGTGCTCTAAACGGATACGACAGCTGGCCGTCCGTTCGCGCCTTCGTCTCGTCCGAGTCTGCCGCGGGCCGCATCGTCATGTTTATCGTAATCACTGGCCGTCGTTATCGACATCCTGTTACACGTCTTCCCCTTCCACAGGTGTTCTCCTATCGACCGAGGAAAACCGCGCTTCTGCCATTACCAATCTAATTCCAGCGGCGAGAACCAAAGCCAAAACACCTTCGACACATCTACTGGGAATATCGACGGCTTGCTGACTCAGTATCTGTGTTCAAATGGCGGAATCACCGTCGCGATTACAGCCGCTCAGCAGATGCCCTCGCCATCATAGCAAGGGATAATTCAACTAGATTCCAGGTCGACATCAACCATCGCGGAGCAGTGACGCAGAGCACATTACCGACGATGTGGTCCATTGGAACACGAGTAATATTGATGAGGGAGCCTCGGATCCCGTCGAGTTTGCGCAGAAGAAACGACCCAAGCGCATACCACGCGGCACGTATCGTATTTCATTGTGAAGAGGGCACCCTGAGTGCATGGCTCGAACGTGGATGGACAGCAAGCCTGTACGATTCCTAGCAACCGGATGCTCTAATCGGCTGACGTACGTGTCCCGCCGTGAGCGCGACGGATCCATCTCTCAAGTACCATATCCTCGTTCGGGGATGGCTCCGTTTAAGGAATGGAAGGGGGTCTAGCTTGACGTCCATGTCGATCGGTTAGAGTGGGCAGATGGGCAAGAGACGTCTGCTTACATAGGACATAGGAACTCGCTAAGTTAGGCTTAAATGACTTCAGTGCACCTCACTGCAAAATAAAATGATTGAGCAGTCTGCGTCAAATATATATAATCTCTCTTGACAAAGCAATTTTCCTTGAGAATGTTCGGCATGGACATCATCCATGCAACCTCGATTCAAGTTCAATATTCGAGTGTAAATATTTCGGTAGGCCTCCCGACGTTTACAACTTCATCAATCACAGAAAGAGCGTCGATATATCCCGCTTTGATGACTAAATGTAGTGAATCTCCATTCTCTCTCCCCTCCTGAAATGTCGCGTTAATGCACTCCAAGTATTATAGACAGCCGAGAGTGCTCTAATTTAAATAGCCAGCTTGGCTTCTACAAGAATTAGAGGCGCCAATTACTATAACGGTCCCTCGTACTGTCGTGTTCCCTTGACGTATATGTAGAACGGCAAGGTTACTGGACCACCCGATGCGTTACAGAAGCCATGTGGTAGTCCGTAGCAGCAGTCTCTTCTTCCTTCGTTGTAAAATGGGAATTATTTCGAGTAGCGTCACAAATATATGCTGCGGCTGCGCAGGAGATGCATTAATGCAATATAAACATTGTGCTTTGCAGTGATTTTACCGACGTTATGAAAAGCTTAAAATGGCAGCCCGTCTTCGAAAATGTGTGTGAAAAAAAATTATGAGCCTTAAAATGAGTTAAATCTTTATCTAAATCCAGCTGCAGAAATAGTAATCGATGTGACCACGAGGCTGCACCAGCAAGCAACGCTTTATGTTTGCGCTCATAAATACTTCCTTATTCTACGGGCGTAGTGAAACGGAATGCAGCATCTGTGCCAGAATTGCACTTTCAAAAGTGCAATTCTGTCCACTTTACCGTGCCATCATCGGGGACACCGTTTTATGAGCTCGCATTATCGTAAGTTTATCACCGCTTATTATAAATCCAGCAAATTCAATCATATTTTGACAAAATCGCTGCAAACCACAATATATATTGTAATCTCTACTCTTTTGTCCTATCCAGACGCAAAATCGACCGTTATTACGGGGATTGTATTTTATTTATATTAAGTTAGCATTTAAATCCCTCTCCTTGCACCCTATTAGACCGAACGCATTAATCCCTGTATCGCTGTGACATAGGCTGTCAAAGTCCACCATCGTGTGTATTTAGCGCATATTACGATCGTTGGAGGCGTTGATTGGTCGATCCGTCTAGAGCTGGTAGATTTATATGTAATTCGACCAGAACGCCCAGGTAGCAGACGGCAAACTGAGGTATTTAAATATAAATAGACTGCTATTTGGTAATGGCAAATCACACGAGAATGCGTAAATCTGAAAGGACAAAATGGCTGGAGCTCACGATATACATATATGTAAGGCCGTATTCGATTTGCTCCATTCCAGCGAGGTTTTCTGATTCTAGTGATTTCGAGGTATTCTACCTAAGTTCTAGAAAAACCTCAAATGCCTAAAAATATTTGGTTTCCAAATTGGTGCTAGACTTGTTTTTCACGAAATACCTATTTTCGATTTAGCTGGTTAAATTAGGCAGATTTATCGAAATATCTATTCTTAGCAAAATCACATTTTTTAAGTCGAACACGATCTAAATAATTTGGGATTCCTTCTTACGTGTATTTTTTATCACTATTGCTTGCTTTAACCCTATACGGATTCCCCAGAATCTAAGATATATAAGTGAAAATATTTTGGAGTCTCCGCAAATTCGCATATAGAAGTTTGTATGATATAATTTTAAGCAGGTCGACTGTAAGTTTTGATTTCTGTGTGACATGATAATATGGGGTGACAAATATAAGCGTCTGCGGGCCTCTGTGTGTCTTTCATTTTAAGATCTGCGCCCGAGGAGAGACAAACCCTCATAATTCGTTAAGATGCTTACCATCGCTTACGATAAATCATTCAAGCAAATTTGGCGCGAGCTCAGCAAAAAAGGACGGACCTACAAGAAGTCAACGGGCCTAAGCAACAATTAACGGTACCTACCACCTGGTGGAAACGTCAAGGGGACTGAAGGAGTCGACTTCTTTATTAGTATGTGCACTGCATTTGATTGCTAAGGGCAATGACTAATTCGTCTTGTGCTTGCTAGAGGAGGAGAGTCTACTACGCTACTGTCGCAGCAAGGGGTGCTTGCCTTCGCACCTCTTCCAACAAAGATGAAGAAGCTGTGGCCTAGCGAGATGTGCTAAAATAAATCTTACTCAAGTGTTGCGAGGACAACCTACTCACCGACGTATCTGTGCGGACAGCTTCTATACGCCGGTGCCGCTCGCACAAGCTTCTCAGCATGGGTCACGCTCACGTAGGCACAACCCGGAAGAGCGGATGGGCTGGTGCCTTGGTGGTGTGCGACCACCTCAAAGCCATGGGGCTCGACGTACACGACCAGCTACGGCTTCAGCGGTACTCGATCCAGCGCTCTATCTGAATGCGCAAGTACTAAATGATTTTTTCTAGGCTTGGTGGACATTACCATGGTAAACGCATTCGTCGTGCACAAGATAGCGATGAAGAAGAAGAACCAAGCTGTGCCAGTACATGCAGTATTTCTACGACGACTTCACGTGGACCTGCTGAACCAAAGTAGCGAGGATTTCAACGCAAGCGGCTCCCATGCTCAATTACACGCTGGAGAGAACGGAGGACCTAAATCGCGCTAAGCGGCGGGAGCGGTTGTGTAAGATCCGCTTGATTTCCGCAGGTGCTGGGGTTCGCAGCTTTGAGCCGAGCTACTTCTGTGCTACGTGCTCGCGGGCTAAAAAGGAAGTGTAACGTTGTGCAACATGGCGCGACGGCTTCAATACGGCGTCGCTCTCACTTGCAGCGAAATCTGGAATCAAAGCTGAAAGAATGGAGCTGTCATCCCTCCTGCGCTACAGGTGAAGATTCGGTTTGTGAACAAGCGGCAGAAGGAGATTGAGACCGATGAGACAGAGGAGCAAGAAGTAAATGCAAATGGATTTTTGATGAGTGGTGGTATTTTTGGTTGCCCTGGCATTAGTCGTTAGACGTAACGGTTTCAAGGAAATCGTAATGCAGAGTGTTTTGGACTGGTCTTCAACTGCACATCCTTCCATTCCAGCCAATCACTGTTTCTCTTTTGGTCACGTGTCATGCGAAAGGGCTTGAGACAGGGTATAAAGTACTGATTTTCCGGCATGCGCTATTCATATGTTAGCCCTAGTGAGGTCTGTCGTAGGACAAAATAAAGGACCAAAAGCTTACTGCACTCTTGTGACAACGCTGCTGGGAAGAACAAGCTTTTGTAGCCATGGAGACAAATACGCGTCTTTAATCTATTCTAAGTATGTCCAACCTGGTGTCCTACTACGTCCTCAAGGACGTAGTGGTAAGCTTCAAAAGTGGTTTTAATAACAAAAACCTTTTTTATTTTTGTCCTAATAGCTAGGACAAAATCCGGGTTTATTTTAAGCTTGATATCGTAAGTGCGAGTGGTAGTTGCTTTGTTATAAAGGTCATCAAGCAATTTCGGCCCCGAG
The DNA here is from genome assembly GCA_011320135.1 of Phytophthora betacei. Classification (NCBI taxonomy): domain Eukaryota; phylum Oomycota; class Peronosporomycetes; order Peronosporales; family Peronosporaceae; genus Phytophthora; species Phytophthora betacei. The sequence continues at coordinate 646,660 of JAANHX010000559.1, forward strand.
AATCCTCCCTTACAAATCTGAAGTCCTTTTTTATCCTACCGCGGGCGCTAGGATAAAAGACGTTATGTATGCTACATAATCACTGATTTTTGTCCGACCTCTTAGGACAAATTTCACTGGGGTTAGGAAAAACTGAGAAACCGAAATTACCGCAGGGTTAACCCCCCCCCCCCCCCCTTGTTTTTTTTTAAAAAATCATTTGTGAAATGTTATTATGAGCTCCTCCGGCCGAAGGTGCGACTTTGTTATAGTCCTGGTCTCTGTAATGGGCCCCTCCATTACATAAGTAGGTAGATTTCTTTACATAAGTAGGTGCATCAGCACACGACTAGCGTGTGCTGAAATGCAGTCATGCCATTGGCTGATATATGGGGAGCCAGACCCATTATTAGCCAATTGGACTATGACGTGTATTTGAGTGGCCAGGGCTGTGGTCTTGGTCCTAAAATAAAGTTAGAGTTGATTTTTCCTTAAACCTAAGACTCCGTCGTCCTATTGCGAGCTTCCTCAACACTATAGTGTAAGCAAGTAACGGAGTAAATACCTGGCCCGCTACACCTGGTAGCACTTCGTAGTCCTTCCAACGACCAGGTTCGACATGAGCCAAGACCTCGACCACGCTGCCTTTCTCCATCTCACTCGGATCGAGTGGGAAGCTCTCCACCGCCTCGCGGCGGTGTCCGGAGAAGCCGTCGTCACGTCGCTGCTGCGCTCAGCGACGCCCGACGAGCAGCGCGTTGCGGCACAAGAATTCATGGAACGCGAGCTCGCCGATGCGAATCGGCGAGTGTCCACTCCCTCGCGTATCTTCACGAATGACGTCGTGAAGCTAGAGACGTCCACCTACTCCGATGCCGGAGAAGATCGACTTCCGCTGAATCGCTGGTTTCGAGAGATCGACATCGCCATCACCTCGAGGTTGATCGAGGCGCCTTCCGCGAAGGTCCATTTCCTCCTCTCGCGGTTGTCTGGGAAAGCCAAGGAATGGGCTCTCGGCAAGTTGGTTGTCGATCCCAACGTCTTCCCCACTCTGGATACCCTCCAGAGTGACCTTCGGCTCGCGTTCGAGCCGCCGCAAGATGAATCCCGAATTCGGGCAGACTTCTTCGCCCTTCGGCAAGGCACGATTACTATGCGCGACTACGTCCAGAAGACACGACACCTCGCGTCGTGCATCGTGTCTAAGCCGATCGATATGGCCTCTCAGGTTCATGTATTCGTGTTCGGTATGCGCGAAGGCATGACGCGCTACTGCCTTACAAGATCGGACCCCTCTACGCTCGAAGAGGCATTCGCCCTCGCCCTACGCGAGGACTACGTGGTTGCGGCGTCATACGCTCACGCGCTACCTGCTTCAGCTCGGGATTCTGCGCCCGAGCCCATGGCCATCGACGCTATCGATGCGACGAGCACTCGTCAGCGTCATGTAGCGCGCCGGAGCGGTGCTCGGAACAATCGTTCTCTCACCTGCTTCCGCTGTCGGAAGGTCGGTCATCGCCAGCTCCAGTGCTTGCGCATGACGATGCCGAGCCCGTGAGTTCTGACCAGCCAAAAAACGGTCAGGGTAGTAGGTGCGGGGCGCCCTACTGGCTGGAATGGAGGTCCGGGTCCACCGGTGGCAACCCAACCTCCTAGCCCTCCTGTGCTGCATGCACATTTTCATGCCACCACCACGCCGAGCGATTCAAGATTGATCATTGTCAGTCTTCATGTCGCCGGTGCCCGGCGACCACTGCGAGCGCTCCTTGATTCAGGAGCGACCAACAACTTCTTCCGCGCGTCGTGCTTGTCGGTACTCCCATCGGACATCACTGTCCGCAAAGGTAGAGGGGAGGTCGCTGTCAAGTTGGCCGATGGGAAATCACGCCGCGTCGCGCGGCGCGAGATTACACTTCCGTACATGTTCGACGGTTTCCGAAGCAACGACGCCTTCCTCGTCATTGAGATGAATTACGCGTTTGACTGCATCCTGGGTATGCCGTGGCTGACGCGCTATCAACCAGAGATTGACTGGTTGGCCCGGTCGGTCAAGCGCCGCAGTGATTATGATGTGAGCGAGGTGTTCACGCACCTCCTGGTCGCCCAGAAGGATTGGCCTCACGTCACCGTCGTGGACCGGTCATCCACGACGCACGTTGTGCACAGAGTGAGCGATGGCCCTCTCTGCACGGCTTGCGCAGTGCTGTTAACTGACGAGTCCCCGTGGCGACGCGGGGATGAAGACCAACTGGCGGTTGAGCAGGGGCTCCCGCAGACGAACGAGATGGCGGTCGAGCAGGGGCTCCCGTCAATTGAGCCGGTGGTCGAGCAGTTGGCGCTCCCGCTGAACACTACCGCGGTCGAGCAGGGGCTCCCGCTAGAGGGGGGTGACATCTCGTCCAGCGAGAGCGACTCATCATCCTCGAGTTCGCACTCGAGGCGGCGAAAGAGGAAGTCGAAGCGGCGTCGGCTGAAACCTCGCCGAGAGCCCGTACCAAGTGACAGCTCACCGACGGAGTCGGTCTGCGTGCTTGAGTATGTGGAAGGTACCTCTGGCCGCCGACGAACACTCGAGCTTGCAAACCCGCCTGGCGAGGCAGGGTCGATCACTCGACTTCCAGGTCTCTCCTGGAAGAACTTTCTTCGCGGCCTCAAGGCCGATGAAATCGAACAGATTTGCCTGATCACCGACGCCGATTCGGCGTCGCTCGAAGTGAATGCAGTCAGTGACGACGTCTCGCGTCCAAAGAGCGCTGAACCGAAGTCGGCCCGCGAGGAGCGCTTCGCAGCGCAGTCTTGGGAAGCGCTACGCGAATCCGGCAATCCAGTCTACGAGTCCGCCCGCGAATATGAAGATGTATTTCCGGATAAGATCCCAGCTGAGTTGCCAGCAGACCGAGGAATTCGCCACGAGATCGATCTCGTACCCGGCTCGAAGTATTGTGTGACGCGGCAGTGGCCGCTCCCGCGAGATCAGGTCCAAGCTATCGATGACTTCTTCGAGAGCTGCCGCAAGGCGGGTCATGTGCGTGAGAGCACATCGCCGCACTCCAGTCCGACCTTCTGTGTGAAGAAAGCCACGGGCGGATGGCGCATCGTCCATGCCTTCAACAAGCTGAACGACGCTACCATCCCTGCCCAGACGCCGATTCCTCGGAAGGACATGTTGCTCGACGCAATGTCGGGTAGTGAGGTCTTCAGCGCCATCGACTTGACCGATGGGTTCTACCAAATCCTCATGAGGCTGAGCGATATACCGCTCACAGCGGTAAGCACTCCCAGTGGTATGCTGTGGGAGTGGCTTGTTATGCCACAAGGCTTGAAGAATGCTCCCGCCACGTTCAATCGCATGGTATCCCATGTGCTGCGCCCGCTCCGCGATTTCGCACCGAGTTATTTCGATGACATCTTCGTACACAGTCGCGCTGAGGGAGGCCTCAGCGCGCTTGAACCACTTGAAGCATCCGCGGCAAGTCTTCCAAGTGATGCGCAAAAACAAGCTTTATGCCAACTTAAAGAAGTGTATATTCTGCGCGCCGGAGATTCCGGTGCTTGGCTGCTTTGTGAGCAAGAACGGCGTCCGCGCCGACCCCGAGAAAGTGTCGTCGATATGTGCGTGGCCTACTCCACAGAATCCCACTGAACTGCGTCAGTGACTGGGTCTCGCAAATTATCTCCACAAGTACACGAAGAATTACGCCGGATTGATCCAGCCGCTCTCTTCGTTGTTGAAGAAAGATGTGCCGTGGTCGTGGACTTCCGCACATCAAGCCGCATTCGACTCGGTGAAGAAGAGTCTCGCCGAGGTCCCAATCCTCGCGCTCCCGGATGACTCGAAGCCTTTTCACGTCGTCTGCGACGCGAGTGATTTTGCCATCGGCTGTGCGCTGATGCAATTCGATGAAGAAGGTCGAGAGCGTGTCGTAAGCTACCAGTCCAGGCAGATGAAGCCGGCGGAGCGCAACTACCCTGTTCACGACAAGAAGCTCCTTGCGATGCGCTACGCTCTGATCAAGTTCAGAGTGTACTTGTTGGGTGAGGATACCTTCGCGGTGTACACCGACCATGCATCGCTGAGGACAGCGATGAAGAGTCCTCATCTCTCCCAGCGGATGGCCCGCTGGCTTTCGGTCTTCTCTGAGTACAACTTCGTTGTCCACTACAAACCCGGCAAGAACAACATTCTCGCCGACGCTTTGTCTCGGCGTCCCGACTACGACCCACGCGGTGCATTGGGTCGACAAGCTTCGCTGGATGAAGACGATGTAGACGAGTGTGCCACGTGCGAGGCGTCAAGCGTCAACCTGACGAGCGTCTCCCCGGTAATGTCACTTCGCGACGAGATCCGAGCTGCTTACGACCATGACTCGATGTGCTCCAGTATCCTGGAGCATCTCCGCTCTCCCAGCGCCGATACACTGGGAGCCCTTTCCCGCTCTGTACGAAACAAAATCCACCGATATCGTCTCGAGGACGAGCTGCTGACGTACAGCATCGACAACTTCGATTCCCCACGTATCGTTGTTTCTAACGACCCCGATCGGCGCTCACGGATTATCCATGAGTTTCATGATGCCCCGCTGGGTGCCCATCTCGGTCGCGAGAAGACATTTGCCGCTGTGTCACGCGACTTTTATTGGCCCCACCTGTACAAATGGGTACGGAAGTGGGTGCGCACCTGCGAGATCTGCCAGCGCGTGAAACCTGCCTCGTCTTCGCAAGCTCCCCTGCGTCCTCTACCGGTGGCCACCGAGGCCTGGCGCTCGGTGTCGATGGACTTCATCTTCGGGCTCCCACCCGATGCTAAAGGACGCTCAGGTGTCTTGGTGTTCGTAGACCGCTTCAGCAAGATGGTCCACCTGATTCCGGTGTCGGATTCGATCACCGCGGCAGATACCGCGGTGCACTTCATCGATGCGGTCTTCCGCCATCATGGTCTTCCTGAATCCATCATCTCCGACCGCGACCCGCGCTTCACATCGGCCTTCTGGTCGAAGCTCTTCGAGGTACTGGGCTCGAAGCTGTTGATGTCCACAGCAGCCCATCCGGAAACGGACGGCCAGACGGAGCGCGTAAATCGCGTCCTCGAAGACGTCCTTCGAAGCTACGCGACATCGCTCTCCAGCTGGAGCTCGTTTCTGCCTCTGGCCGAGTTCGCGCTAAACAACGCGGTACACGCGTCGACTGGGCTGACGCCCTTCTTCATTAACAACGCGCGACACCCGCGTGTCCCTGCTCTTCTCGCCGTGGGCCATCCCACAGCGCCGTGTGTCTCCACACTGGGTGGGGAAGAAGCTGCCGACAAGCCGTCTACTCCAGCTCCGGCGGCAACACCGGTACTGGGTCAACCGGTACACACCGGTTGCTAATGATATCTCGAGTGTATCCCCAGTCCCCACATCGGTCAACGCAGTGACACGTTCCGCATCGAGCCCACTTGCGCCGGCTAACTACGCGCCGAAGCATGCAGCGCGACCAATCGACTCCGCAGTCGTCTCCGACTTCGTACTACAGCGCCAAGCGGTCACCCGCTATGTTCGTGACGCACTGCAGGACGCAGTGGACAAGCAGAAGGAGAACGCTGATAAGGCTGGCCGCAAGAACACAGCCACGTTTACGACAGGCGAACGAGTGCTCCTGTCGACTGAAGGTATCAGAAACGCTGCGGTTACCAACCTCGGCGCGAACAAACTCGCGCCGCGCTTTATTGGGCCGTTTACGGTGATCAAGACCATTGATGACGCTTACACTCTGGATATTCCTTCGACACTACGGCTACATCCGACGTTCTACGTCGGACGTTTAAAGAAATACCATCCGTCCGAGATCCCGGACGCTGGTTTGTCCTCGAGTGACGCGGCAACTTTCCAGCGAGATGGTCCTCCTCCTTTGATCGACTCTTCGGGCGCTCAGCGTTGGATCGTTGAGCGAATCGTCGACCACGACTTTCGCCAGTGTCATGGTACCCGTGACGGTCACACTGAAGTGTTTCCACAGCGTCGCGCCGTGCGGGACAAGGAACAACACTATCGCGTGCGTTGGATGGGCCCTCCCCAGGTGAAGGTACTTGGGAGCCGCGCAGTCGCTTGCTGGAAGACGTATCCGACATCGTGAGCGAATACGAGAAGACACTCACGTTCCGGAGCCTGAGTGAGCCGGGTGTTGATACCCGCGGTGAAGAAGGCGACCAGCCTCCGCGGGTACACGGAGGCGCTCGCCGTGATGATTAAGAAGAAAACTGGAGTCGACACCGGGATCCAACCGGTGAACCGCTACACAAGAACTCGGCACTGTACCGCTGAGCCACTCGGTGAGTAAGCCGAGTGAACAAGTGAGTGAGTGAGTGAGTGAGTGAGTGAGTGAGTGAGTGAGTGAGAGCGAGTGAGTGAGTGCGTGCGTGAGTGACGCGAGGTTCCACGACGACGAGTGAAACCCCAGCTCGCAGGTCACCTATATTCCGACGTCGCAGTCGCCTGGGTATACAGGATACTTCTCCGTACGCTGTGCAGTCGCACATCGTCGCTCAGTCAACTGAGTGAAGTGGTTGTCGTCCCCGTATTCGCGGTCTCAAGTACCTCGTGCGCTGTCTTCGTGATCCTCGTGTCTGCTAGAACATCGTGGACGTTCCACGATGAGCGTATCCCCAAGCACAAGGAAGTCTCCAGTCGGCGCTCAGTCTTTGCGTCTGTGGTGATCATCGTGCCAGCGTTTCCTTGCAAAAACACTTGCTCGTGCACTTGTCGCGGAGTTTGATCTCCGTGGGAATCGAACTCACGCGTACTGCGCGTGAGCGTGCTCCATTACCCGCTCGGACACGACGTCGCAAAGAACTCGATGCGCCTCAGGGCAAGTCCAAAGGTCCAAGCTCCACTCCACCAGAACCTCACCTGACTCCTCGAAGCCCACGTGTGTCGACACCAGCGCCAGCGCCGGTGGCCTCCAAGCTGTTGCCTGAGATGGCTTCTCACTCTGCACGCTCGCTGCCGAGCGTGGTGTCTCTTGTTGATACGCCAGTGGCTTGATGTCGCGAGTGTTGCCGCTATCTCCGCCGTTCCAGCAGTCTTCTCCAATGTTCTTCATCAGTGCTTATGTTGCGTAAGTGCAACTTTAAGAGGGGGGTAATGTAATGGTCCCCTCCATTACATAAGTAGGTAGATTTCTTTACATAAGTAGGTGCATCAGCACACGACTAGCGTGTGCTGAAATGCTGTCATGCCATTGGCTGATATATGGGGATCCAGACCCATTATTAGCCAATTGGACTATGACGTGTATTTGAGTGGCCAGGGCTGTGGCCTTGGTCCTAAAATAAAGTTAGAGTTGATTTTTCCTTAAACCTAAGACTCAGTCGTCCTATTGCGAGCTTCCTCAACACTATAGTGTAAGCAAGTAACGGAGTAAATACCTGGCCCGTTACAGTCTCGCTTTAGTGCTGCCGTCCGAAGTGAAGTTTCACGAGACTCCTTCAAGCTGGCAATGATTGAAGGAATGCAATGAAATTGGCTAGGCTGTTTAACAAGCTAAAGCTGTCATCCCTTGGAGTCATCATATGAATGAATATCATCAATTCTCCGACCCTACTTAATTTTAGTATTGGTATTAATCACCAATCATCCATTTTTATTTATTAGACAGCCAATCGTACGGTCTTGTCAAAATGATTCAACCAATCCAGGGGTTAAGGGTTAGGTTGAACCTCGTTGGAGCTGGCTCCGACATATCGGGTCGGAGAGGACTCAGGAAATATGGATATGCTCTTACAAATTTCAATATGTAGGCATATCACATGCATAAAGTCATTTCTCCGACTTTCTCCGACCAGTGCAATCATTACCACACACAATTTATACAACTATGTAGTATTATTGTGGCTTGCAGTATTTTTGCCCATCGTTTTGACGTCGGATATCGTAGAGGTGCGACAAAATAAATCGGTCTGTGCGAGGGTTAGGTTTATTTATTTCTGAGAGAGAGCGACCGTTCTGCCACTGCTGAAACTTTGTTAATCCGACCTCCCCCCAAAGTCACAGTCAACCGTCCGCAGCCCTCACCAGCAAGACACGAGGCTCCGGCAGGTAAAGCCTCACTACCTCCCCTGTATGATCTGTCTAGCTGCTAATATCCTCTCGTGTTTGTGATCTTTTGTAGTATAAGAAGGCTAGACTGACAAACAAGGGCGATAGACTGGAGGGAGAGGCAGATAAACAGGTACTAGCGTCTTATGGGCAGCAAATTACAGGTGACTGGCTAATGTCTTTGCGTTGTTCATGTAGCGGCATAGGTGGCGAAGACATGTGGCGTTCTTGTTCGGTAGAGCGTGTGTGGTGCGGTATCGTGGTTGCTAACAGACAACGAGATGCATCAACCACGCGGCGAGATAGCATGTAAGTTCCATCAAATGTCCTCTATGCCGCTTTACTTGAGTATATACTAATTAAATGTACGGTGCACTTGTGCAGATTAGTTTTTAATATACTGGCAGTGGCATTTCCAAAACACAATTGTCACCACAAGTCGAGTTGTCTGCAATTGCTAGTGTGTGCGTTTTGTCATGGATACAAGAGAGAATCAAGCTGCGATTTCTACCAGTGAACCCGAAGGTAATTTACCAAGCGTTTTAACTGCCTGTTTAACTGTCCGAATTGGCGAAGCACACGGTAGTGCTAGAGGCGGTTGGAAGCAAGATGTGATGTTTGACATAGCCGAAGGTTACGATGTGTTTCGCGCAAAGTGCATTATGAAGTTTAATGCTTTAGCAGCAAGTGGTGACGTACTGAAGCGCAAGAAGCAACTACAATTGCGGGAGAACAGTGACATTTACCTGAAGCGATCGAGCAACGAAAATCAAGACAAATACATGCGATTGTCGACTACATATTTCGTGGAGTCTTTGGGCCGGCGGTGGCAGCTTTTAAAGTCTAGTGACAGATCCCCAGGAAGTGGATTCAGATTCTTGGCGTTCCTGTATGTGAAAAACGCTACACCGATTGCTGCATCGGCTGACTTTCAGCGAGCTACCGAGAAGCGCATACAGCGAGCACGCTTGTAGCGTTTAGCTCACGAAGCTACCAACGCGGTTACGTTTGGTGCTATTACCGGACATCATCTTGACATCGTCAATGCGCGTCGTCCAGACAGCGCTGTTTTTCACGTTCCGGACGACAATACTACTGCTCAAGCGATGGAATTAGATAGACAGCGGGAAGCATTAAGAACCCAGCGCATACAGGTTGAAGAACAAGCGCTAGCTCAAACAGGCATAATCAAACTGAAATGGAGTGGAGTGTGGATTCCTGTAGAAGTTGATGTGGTTTCACTGAGGAGAGCTATTGGCTTACCAGACCACGACATTTTTACGTCTGGAATCTATCACGAGTTCACGCCAACAGCTCCATCACAACCAAACCTAGAAGACTTTGAGCATGAAGAAGAAGACAATGAAGGAGAAGCCATGGAACTCTCTGATTTAGGATTGATTTAGATCACTTGTTCGCCTGAATGTATTACACTTTACTCGTGTTTCTTGCAGCTATCGATTAAACCCTCAAATACTTCGTCTCGCAGCGAGAAACTATTGTAGCCACAGTGCTGGAAAGACCCAAAAAAAACTTTCTCGTTCCCGCTGGGCGCATTTGTTCATGGCTACATCCAATACCAATTCTGGGTAGAGAGGAAATACAATATTCGCGTGGCGTTGAATCCATCGTTTTAAAAGGCCGAAACCTTGCTCGATTGGGTTTAGCTGCGGACAGTATGGTGGAAGAAAGATCAGGCGAGCACAGCACGCATGAACCGCAGCTTGAAGCTCAGGATAAACGTGGATTTTCGCATTATCCATTACGACAATTGATCTTAGAAGTGACCACGGGTTTAGCAGCGGGATGACATGCTTTAAAAAAGCCTCGTGAAATTTTCCTCTTGTAAACGTTCCTTCTGTCCATTCCCATGCAATAAACCCGGAGACGTCGAGTGCAGCCAAAATCGACAGTCTCTTTCCCCGTCGAAATGGCAACCTCACGATAGCTTTCGTGTTTCGTCGGGACCACGCGTAGCGTCGATAAGCGTGGCGTCCATCCTTGGAAGTTTCATCAAGAAAAATTAATTGCTCAGCGTACGAGTAAAGTGGTAGCAGCTCTTCCTTGTAGATACGAATTTCGGCTGGAACTGCTTCGCGTGCCGCCTTCGACAACACCTTGCGGCTGAGATTTAAATCAAAGTTGAGAGCACGACAAATAGTAGAGGTTGAAATCGTTCTAAGAAGAGGGAATTGTATGGAGATGTTATCTCGTAGCTCCTCAATTTAAAACGTTGGGTGGTCATCCACATACGCTTGCACAAACTGAAGTACCTCTGGTGGCCATTTGGTCCTCTTCTCTTTTTGTTCAGGCTTGTCATTGACAATGCCATCACTTAAGAAAAGAGCGTACCAGCGTCGAATAGACCGTAGCTTTGGACCTAGCAGCTCTGACACATGCGTGACAGGGATATTGTAGACGTGAAGGAGAGCGACTGCACGCCACCAAAAGTCGTCGGATTAAGTCATACGACAGTGAATTAATAGGCGAAAAAAATGCAGCAAACTCAAAGCAAAGCAACGACCACTCATTTTTGCCGATTTAAACCAGCAAAATGGACTTTATTTGATTATTCGGGCTAGAACGATCTGTGTAAATCGTAGCAAGACAGGAGACATGCTCTTCCATTTCGGAGCTGCAAAATATATCGGACCCGATATATCGGATATATTACCATCCGTTTTGCCAAAACAAAACTGCAAGCCACAATAATAAATCTTTCGACTTATCATGCTACTAGTAGTAAGGTTAGAAGAGGTGGGAAGCAGCGCCGCAGGGAGCTTGCTCGCCATTAGGAGCAATACATGCAACAAACCCTGCGTGGTGATCCATTATTTTCGAATTACGTAGTGCAATATGTAGCAAGCGTCAATTAAATGTACATGTATTGCATTATTAATTCTTAAGCACTCCGGCTCGCTGCCTTCTGTGCACCGCACTACTACCACCTACTGTGCACCGCCTTCTGTGCACCGCCTTGCCACCATCCTGCTGCACTGCCATCGCTCTGCCGCATAACTGCCACCGCACTGAGACCGCCCTGCCACCGCTCTGCTACCGCCCCGAGACCGCCCCCCTCCTTTTTTTGTGAATACATTTTAAATGTGGCCCACAGTTAAAAAGAAAACTTAATATATCTGTTTTAAGAGTTACTGACTTAGATGTGCCGCCATTTATGTACAAGTCGGAGGCTGTCGGAGGTCGGAGATTTTATGGTATGGTATAATGTCCACTACATTCCAACCGTTACCTGTCTATGCAGCCACATACTAACACCATTTTCCGTATTTCAACCAATCCTCGTTAACAAAACGCTTATTTTACACCAATGGAAGAGGCATCTGGTTAGGAGCAGGTTTCCAACCATTCTGACCATATTTAGTTGGAATCTTTCAATAATATTGTCTATCGGATACTGACTTTCATATAAAGTCATATTCTAAGAATATCCTGAAGTTTCTGACGGTAGCCAGCAGTAGGGGTTTCTGTACAGAATAAAATTGCGGCGTATCAGTCATGTCGATAGCATCCTTGGCCCCTGGTAACAGCAAGAAGGCGCGAACGACAGCGTTAAACTCCTTCATCACGTTTCTGGGTGCCGAAAGCATGACACTTTCAGCCGCGCACAAGCTCATCGATGCTGATAAGACGGGTAAAGTGCTTCGTATTATGCTAGACAAGTATGCATATTCACTAGCAAGGTCTCAGGACAAAATTTTAGCTACGAATACATGTCTTGCATAATATGGAAACGTAAAAAATTGGCTGGCAGATAAATACCCGCTACAGAGCGGGTTAGTAAAGCCCCAGCTACAAAAGATTTTATCGGGACTCGGAAGGTACTGCACAAATCGAGAAGAAAGTGGTAACGAACGAGTTGCTCCCCCGTGCTCAAAGCAAGATTTAGAAGCAATTGTGCGAATTCTATACACAACGGCATCAAATGATAGCGAATATCTTGATTCCGCTCTCGTTGTTATGATGTGGTACTTGTACGGTCGTAGTTCGGACGCAGAACAAGTCGAGAAACAGCAACTGTCCATCCTCCCGGGTACGCATTAATTGGTCTGACAAACAATTTCACGCTCTAACTAGATTTTAATAATGTAGGCGGTGTTTTATTCCTTCGCTTTAAGCGCGTTAAAACAGCAGTACTCCAGGGCATGTCCTTGTTCAAAGATCCCAACAATTTTCTAACATGCCCTCTCAACGCTATAGCTGTAGCGCTGGTGATGCAGAACTTTCCATGCAAACGAATGTTTCCTCAGTTTCTTAAAAAGAAGCGAAGCTCCACGAGCGTTCAAGATCTGGAGGAATTGTCCCTCGTAGAGCTTCTAGAGACAGAGGACGACCACACTTCTATGCCAGAATCGTCGAGCTCAGCAGCCGCGTCACTGCCTGGAGCCCAAGTCTACGTTAACAGGCTGCTGGTGAGGGCTAGAGACAATGCCAAGCTTCATAATGTCCGGCTCACCCCTGGCCTCACTTCTCACTCGTTTCGCCGCGGTGGGGCTATGCACGCAAATGACGGGACCGTTGCCGAAAACTGGATCATCGAACGTGGAGGCTGGCAGCTCGACCGTGTGAACAAAGCGTTTGGCTATATGCTTGGGACGACACAAGCGGATCAGCAGGTATCTCGAGTCTTGAGCGGGTGGAAACCTAAGGATGGGGCTCGTTTGCCTTCACTTGCAGCACTTGACACACCGGTCCTTCGTCGGGCACTCAAACTCCAGGCGCTGATATTCTCGAACACTCTGGGTTTTGCTGATGAAGCCCTCAACCTAGACGAAGACGTAGCCGAAGTCCTGACTGCCACACTTATCTTGCACTACCCTGATATGCTGCGCCTCTGTGAACGCAGCCCATACGTCACGAAGATGCGAGAGGCAATGACTGCTCACTCCGTCACCGAATCCGAGCTGCTAGCGTGGAGTATCACCGTCCGCCGTGCCTTCATACCACCTCTTGAGCCAAACACGGCACCGCCTGATAGAGAAGATCGTCTTGATTCACTGTTGGAGCTGGTTCAGCACCAAACCAAGCAGATCGACGTGCTCATTCTGCAAAATAAGCATCTGGAACAACGCTTGGTAGCAGTGGAAGGCCAGCTCCGCTCGACAGCCAGCACGACAACGCAAGCAGCAACCACGATCGACCCATCTTCCGCAACAACACCTCCACAACCACCACAGCCTGGAGTCAAAGCAGCTCGATCGAAAAAGAAGGGAGCACAGTCGCTGGCAGCCACGTGTTTCGCTTGGTTTACGGCGGAGCCTCGTGTATATGCCGCGCGATCTGTAACAAAGGCAACGCTGTACGAGTTTAGACACACCGCAGGGTACATGATGCTTTTCTTACCGACTGGATTCGCACTAGATGCAGCGTCTCCAGCGTTCAAGAGCGAGGTGCTGGCCCTGGGTGAGAAGGCGCAAGAAAAAGCGCTAGCATTCTTGAAAGAAAATGGGTCCTCAGCAGCTGCATCCGGTACGGCGCTGAAAGCTTTTCGTAAGCTTCATAAGGCCGGGAAGCTCGACGAGCATCTAGCCCAGTTCCATGACCGTGTTGAGCGCGGTGACGTGGTTGACCCTACTCCAACTGCTGCCTTACCAGAATTTATTCGCTTGAAGCGCCTTGGCTGTTAGTCTGTACAATAAAAACAAAGAAAATCACCCACAACCACGGACTACACAGCACCGATAGTAAACATCCGATAGACTTGAATTCATTTCGCGCACTAAAACATTCGCAATATATTACAGCATAGCTACAAGAACAAGTTAGATGACACATACCGGCTCAATTAATGATCTAGAACACACTTACCATATCTACGAGTAGTATAGAGCCCGAGGGAAACCGCTAGTACCACCGCTCTGTGATTATACACCTCCGGCAGCATACCGCCCGCCCTACCGGGTCATTTTACATCACAGCAACGGACTTGGGAAGCGGCAAGAGTGGGAGCGGCAGGCGGCATGTCTTGGTCAGCCGTGCGGTGCGCTCGGGGGGTCGAAGGAAGGCTTGTCGCCGCAGTACAGCCGGCGTTCCGCGCGCCATCTTCTGTGCCGTCGTGGTGGCGATTGTGTTTGGAGAATGCCTGTGTGGCCTGAGAGAGCAGGGATTTTTTATTTTGAATCACGGCTAAGTTCGCGTACTTAGGTTCGTAAGTATCATTTTGTTCTAGGTGGTTAGTACAGTATAAGGCTTTAAAACTATTATCAGCCCTAACGTCCTCCCTGGCCTCTTGAAATTCATAATATGAAAATGACCTAACCTCCTCCCTGGCCTCTTGGGATTCATAATATGAATATGAATCCCAAGAGGCCGAGGAGGAGGTTAGGGCAGATAATAGTTTTAAGGCTTTAGACTAACCACCAGAAATTATATTATAAATCCTAAGAGGCCAGGGAGGAGGCTAGGGCTGATAATAGTTTTAAAGCTTTAGAATAACCAAAGCGATTTACATTTCGATTATTAGAACAAACTAATCGGTTCTTAAAAAATATATCAATTTTGTGTTTTGAACACCAAGTAACGAATTTCCCACCACGATATGGATGCCTTCGACTTCCTCGAGACGCTGCCACCGGCAACGCTGGAGCGTCTGTACCAGGATCCATGGGCGTGCCAGGCTATCTTCCAGGCTCTACCATCTCTTGCTCAGCAGTTCGTGATGCGTCTTCTGCCCACAAACTCTGCCGTACCGCGTGATCTACTGGAGCAATGGGTTGTGCCAATACCAGGAGAAGCCAAACGCATGCCGCCTCAATTCAACGCCGCGTTGCAGAAGCTGGAGGGACTTCGAGTGTTTGTACAGCAAGATGGGGGCTACAAACCTCACCCGACGTTCCAGAAGCAGCTCATGGTGAGGAAAAATAGCCTTAAAACGACAAATGGCTGGCGACTAATACTAACACGATACTGGGCAGTATGCGCTGAGCAACTTGGGCGGATCTCCGTGGGAACGTGGGCGACTACATCTTCCTAAGGACCCGGAGAACACTTTCGCTGCGGTGGATCTTGAGCGGTACGCAAGGGCACGCTGGGACTCGGTGCTGCACTACATGGTGGGGTCTACAGCAGTACAGGAGCCGCCACAGTCCGTGGTGGACATCCTACTGCGTACAAAACTACTGCAGGCAAGTGGGGCAGACTCCAGGGCGCTGCATATCACAGACACGGGCTACGAGTTCATGCTGAAGGACATCCACGTGCAGATGTGGATCTTTATGTTGGAATACATTCGCACGCTGGATAACACGGGCACCCTAAAGCAGGAGGACATTCTGCAGTTCTTGTTCCAGATCAGCTACTGCCAGACGGGAGGGTACTACGCAGTAGCAGATCTGACGGAGACCCAGCGACTATTACTCGGAGATTTCATTGACTTCGGACTGCTGTTCCGAAAACGCCAAAATTCGGATCGCTTCTACACAACAAGTCTGGCTGTGAACCTCATTTTCGGTGGGTCCACGGGACAGAAGCGTAGCCGTGTCAGTCTCACGAGCTCGTTTGCTGGTGTTCGTGCCGGTATGAAGTCGCAAGTGGCAGATCCGCGTCAGGCCCCGACAGTTGATCACGGAGCTCGGCTGCTTGTGGTGGTGGAGACAAACTTCAAGATCTACGCGTACACTTCGTCGACTCTTCATGTGGCTATGCTCAGCGTGTTTGTGGACATTGTGGCACGACTACCGAACTTGGCCATTGGCTTCATCACTCGAGAGAGTCTGCGCTCTGCTCTGATTCACGGCATTTCGGCCCAGCAGATCTACGACTTCTTGATGAAGCACGCGCACCCGAAAATGCGCCGCAACAGTCCAGTGATCCCTGAAAATATTGCTGACCAGATCTACTTGTGGGAACGCGAGAGGAATCGCGTACAGTTTCTGGAGGGAATTTTATTCGACGGTTTCAACACCAAGGAAGACTACGAGAGTGTTCGGGACTACGCCAAGGGTCTCAAGGTGCTCACATGGTCGGATCCCATTCACTTCAGGCTGTCGATTGCTACTGCAGGTATTGACGATGTGCGCCACTTTATCCAGAACAACTATCGACTCGAGGATAAGAGAGATTGATGAATCTGCAACAGACAAGAGCTTGTAGGTGAAGTGACTAATGCAGCACTTGAAATAATAGTTAGTGGCTCCAGGATACGATCTGTAGTCGATCAAGCGGAGCTCCCCATGCGTCCCGACGCGTACAGGGAGCCCGTCCGTTGTTGTCTTGATATCTATGCTAAGCATTCTTTTTCATTGTTTGAACCTTCGTCAGAGTAGCGACTGCGAGGAGATGAAAGAAGCGATGAAGTTGACGCCGTGGACGAAGTTGAGTCGAATAGGCGCTTGTAGATGGAGCCGCAGAGCATAAGAACTGTAATCGAACACACGAGAACAGAGCGTCAACATTCCAATTTGGTCTCTTGTGCTGACAAAATGGACAGTATTACCTTTTGTTGATGTTGATCCAGCCGGCTTCTTGCCGTAAAGTTCTGTCGAAAAAAAAAAAAAGAGAAAGCACGTAAGCATTCCACGTCAAACCCGAAGAAACCCGCTGACACTTACTTGATTCCTCTATCACTTCGTGGTGGAATGTAGAGTGTCCGCACACACAGCCAAAGTGTGGATCCTGTTTGTCCTGTGGACAAGCCTCCATCTTCTGCATTCGATACACACAACATCTTCCTGGTCGGCAGAGCTTGCACTTCCCTCGCAGTCGTCCTTCAAGATCGCGCTTGAAAATTACGTGGTCAATGATGTCCATCGGGACCCCCTTGAAAGTCGTTGTCTCTAGCACCGCGTCAAGATTCGTTCGGACATAGTCGGCGCAGATATCCAAGAGTGACGGGGGTATGAGTGCTCCAATATCAATCGAGTACAGATCCTGCAGCCTGTCCGTGCCGTCGTATCCTCCTAACAAGTACATTGTGCTATCCACGACCACAGCTCGGTGAAACGTTCGACTACTTGGGATGCTTCCAGTCGTGCAAACTTCACTCCACGTGTTGGTCACCAAATCGAGGCGTTGCAGGTCGTTGAAGCGGCTGTGTGTCTTGTCCACACCCCCAAAGACAAACATGTTGTCTCCGAAAATCACGGCTGTATGACGGTATCTGTGCGGTGGGCTACTACCAGTCGTCTCCAGCTTCCTCCACTCGTTCGTGACAAAGCTGTACTCGTACAGGTCGTTCAGTGTGTCGCGTCCATCCCACCCTCCAAAAACGATCAGCCGGTTGGTCTCTGTGTGCACGACACCACTGTGGCCAAAGCGTCTGGACGGGACGGCGCCTTGGGCCTGCAATCGGCTCCAGCGTTGTGCCTGAATGTCGTAGCCACAGAGGTCGTTGAAACGACTGGAGCCGTTGTATCCTCCGAAAATATAAATACTGGACGAGTGCAGCACCATAATGTGGTCAGTGCGAGCTTCCGGTCGGTCCTCCACGACGCTGGGCATCTGGCTCCACCTCTGTTCGTCGAAGTTGAAGTAGTACAGATCGTTGAAGTAGTTGCCATCACGACCGTCGTAGCCTCCGAAGATGAACATGTCGCTCTCGTGGACAACTCCTAGCGCCCCTGAGCGCCTCGGTGGGAGAGCACCGTGCGTCTGCACCTGCGACCACGAGCTCGTCTCGAGATCCAACTGGTACAGATCCTGTTGACGTCTTCTACGATCTGTGCCGCCGAAGACATACACTCGGCCATCTGCATCACGCATGGACCCAAGTTAGCCTTTCGTCTTCTACATTAGCTCTCATATAGATGTTGTATACCTTTGCTGGTGACTGTGTGGCCTGTGCGTGGACTGTACACGTCTCCATGCGGGTGTAGCTTTTCCCAGGATCGCACTTCGAGCCGACTGCCGGCGGTGGAGCAACTACTCGCAGTCTCCTTAGCTCGGTCTTCTTTCTTGGTCGTGGACGACGTAGTCATGGGAGTCACCGCCATCTTTCTCTGATCTGTAGATCTGTGTATTTAGTAGGTACAACCCAGTGATTCGGGTGTCAGGTCAAGTCTACGCAGCTCTCGCTCGATTCGTAGAATGCCGAGCCAGCAGATCCCAGGCCTCGTGTCGTCTTGGCCAGCCCTGGTGAGGAGTTTCCGGGCCGTTTTCCTGCTTGAGCGCACTTGCTGTCACCTCGAGGAGTGCGGCGGTCGTTTCTTACTGCGGGCGCACGAATGCGGAATGCAGGAGTGAAGGTCACGAAGGTTTCCCTTTCGAGCCGGACGAGTGCGCACTTGACCGCGCGCTTGGTTGGCTTAGAATAGCAAATCCCACACTGAAGCGGTCTCGAGTGCGGTCGAATGGCTTTCCGTTTTTCTTCTTTCTGTCTTTTCGAGCTGACCTATTTTACGGTACGACAAAGGAGTGATGGTCATCGCAGAATAAATTTGCGTTCACTATGCCCCTGACTTGAAGTGCATTGTGTCTCTTCATTGACGTTGTGTGGAACACACCAATCTTTTCACTCGACTGTGACGTGTGCACACTAGAGCATTGTAAGCCGACCAGAACTCGTGCGTACGAGTGGACGATATCTTGCTCAACTCAGGCTGCCTAGGATCAGCGTTGCAGCCGGCGACAGCGTTGGCGGTGCCGTTGACGTTGTTCGTTGGACGGCTCCGGCCATGCATACTAACGCGCCTGGCTGTCCATATGGGACGGAAGCTGCGATACTGCGAGGATCTGGACTCATTGGCGCTGAGCCTTCCAACATCAGAGCCCCTTGCCCGAACAAGAGGACCAATAGTCGGTTCAGACGGTTGAAAACGCCGGAAATAACGACAAAACGGCTTCGGACGAGTTTAGCGCCTACAACTCATAGCAATGTGGTGGTTATTATTGACGGCGCTCAACCACATACAAGTGTCATGAGAAACTTATCCGAAAACTGACCAGCCAAACCTCTTACATGATGAAATATGACCTCCTCTTCGACTTTTGATGTGTGTTTTCTCTAAAGGAGCCTTGTAGCATATAATCCGCGACTTTATGTCCTTCGCTAATGGTTTGGAATAGATTTGGTCCTGTTGCGTAGAAACCCGTGTAGAGTGATTGAAACAATCTTCCATGCATACCTTTTTGCGTGGTTTGCCATTTTTAAAGCAATAAAAAGTCTAGAAATTAAAACGCATGTAGCATAGATTTTGCTGTGGTGGGGGTGCGAAAGATCCTACTGTCATTTCTGCTTCTCTCTTGTATGCGCGTGACGATGATTCAGGCTTTCGGTAGATCTGACCGAGCTGAATTGCAGTTTTTTTATTTTTGACTTGAAAAGTACTTCCTTAAAACACCAAAGGCTACGGTGTGGCTTGAGAAAGTTACTAACACAAGAGGAAATGAAGTTTATCTTTCGAATCGAAGTACTTGGACCTTCGCTGGCTTAGCTTTCAAACTGACGGCCGTAATGCACACGGCGTTCAATTGTAATGTAGCTGTATCAACATCCCGTGGTATCAATAGAGGCTTGTTTTAAACAGCAAGCTAAGATAAGTAACAGCTCGTCGAGCGCGGACGCGTCCAACATTTTATTATTGGTGAAGATGTCACCATCAACTCTGCATTCGCTTTCAGCACCCAGTATACACGTTAGCTGTGATAGTTCAACAGTAGCCGTCTGGATGGAGTCAGCTGCTAATGAAAGAACTTTTAGCCTCAGATTTACTTGATGCATATCAGTCTGCAACTGACATTTACAAGTAAGAAACTGACATTTACAAGTAAGAAAACGAAGCAACTGTTTTATTAATAGGTGCGCACTCAAGTTTATTCAGTTGCCATACCGTCAAAATTCCAACCGTCCGACCGGGATTCCAACCGGTACCGGTATAAACGTCTGGAATAAAATAATCGCGATTTAAGCACTCTAAACGAAAGCAGGGCGTCTTCCTCTATCGCTTGATCCCTTATAAGCTACAAAATCCTTAAAACTGAAGAAGTGCAACTTCTTTCCACTGGTGCGAAAATCCGACCCGTCTGTTTGGAAAGAAGTTGTGGTCGCTCAAAAATATTATCTCAATTTATGGGCCCTCGAAATGACGATACATTTAGAGTTCATTTTTTTCAATTTTAAAAATTCAAGTGTTGTTTGAAAGCTCTTGTTAAAAGCAATTGAATAAGGGTAGTTTTACAGCTTTTTTCGATGGAAATTTACAATAAATGTCACAGCTTCGGTTAAGTGCGAAAATCGATTGGCCAACTTTATCTCGATAACTTGAAATGGTTCGTAAGTATTGACGCAGTCTATTATTATCTTACTTTGATATCTCTCGCAGTATGATTCAGCTATTATTCTCTGTTGCTCGAAATACTTCAATCCATCTAATATATAACGTGTTATTTTAATAATGACGTCATTTTACGTGTTTCAGATACTCTAGACATGTAGTCGAAATTACTAATAGTATTCTACATAATAACATCATGACATAATATTACTGCGTATACATGCAATTGCGGCTACACGTAGGTGAAGAAGCGTTGAATGACCTAGTTTAGCAAATTATTGCTTATCTATGAGTCCAGGAGAGACTAACATACCTAAATCCATTTAGACAGTTTCAGAATGATGTGCCAGTGCGCCTCCACGTTAGACCTGGAAACGCACAGCGAGGTACATTTGCACTCTATGTTTCTCCAAGCCGGCATGTTTCCTCACCTCGTTCATATGTGTGATATTGGCGCCTTTTACAGACCTTCTAACTCTAGCAATGACCTGTCTTCTGAAGATGATTTGAGTAACATGATATGCTGCTATACCTGATAGACTCTATCAGGTATAGCAGCATCATGTCACATGACATGTGAGAGGAGTCGTCCACGGGGCATATCAGGTAGGACAGATTTTAGTGTACCACCGCTCGTGTTCAGTGTACCACATCACCCCTGTCCTACAGTAAGCGAAGTTTTGTCCTGTTGCGGAGTACTGATCTACGGCCTACGTTGGCTATCCGGGACTATGATATGTTAGTGAAGTGAGTGTTAACGTGTACCACACCAGATGCGACAGGCGAGAGAAAACTTCACAACAACAAAATACACGTGCCGCACGGACATCATCTTGCTGCCTGCTCAAGAAGTTGCCTTTGAGAGTGAGCTTTCGCTCTGCGTATTTATTGCCTTTCGCAAGTGGTTATGAGCCCAAACCTCGCTAGGGGGAAGCTCATTGTTGACGACAACGATGGCAGACAAGAAAGACAGTAAAGAGGAGAAAACGTCTCACCCACCGTTTGACGGCAATGATTTCGAGATGTGGCTGGAGCGGATGACCCTCAAACTGCAGCGTAAGGGGCCCTGGATGTACTGCGAGAATGAGGTGGACGAACCGGAGAAGGCAAAAGCTGACGAACATACTGTTTGGGTGAAGGAGACACGCCGTACAAAGGAGTTCTTGTACGACGGTATGACTGATAAAATAATGAAAACCGTGAAACATGAACCGACCCCATTTCGAGTTATGCAGCGTCTGAAGCAGCGTTTTGTTGGCAAGACGTACTTCAAATATGCGGAAGAGATGACGAAATTGCGCTGGTTACGTCTGGATCCTGCTGGTAACGTGTCAGATCACTTGAGTGAGGTTCGTCGTCTGATGGATCGTATTGCGGTACTGGGTAAACCATTGGATGATTACGAAAAACCTGCATTACGTATTGGCTCACTACCTGCAGCATATGATAACGTGGTTGAGACGTTTTTGGCGAGTCATACACCTGCAGATCCCAATGATCCCCCGAATTACGACCAGTTAGAACATGCACTTGAGATGGCATACGACCGACGACAAGGCCGCAAAGCAGATAACAAAGATGACGAAGATAAAGCTTACACTGCCGGTGGTGGCAGAGGCCGTGGTGGAGGCCGTGGCCGTGGTTCCGACAGAGGACGTGGTCAAGGCCGTGGTCGTGGCCGTGGTCGTGGTCGTGGCAGGGGAAGAGGATTTGGTGACCGCAGTGGATGGTGGAGGTCGTGGTCATGGGCAAGGTCTTGGAGGACAGCAAATCGGTGGATATCGTTGTTTTCACTGTGGTGAAGAAGGTCACAAAGTACAGACCTGCCCACACCTAGGTAAAAGACCTCCAAATGATGACAGAAATACTACTCAATCTAGTAAACGCGGAAAACCGAATTATGGTTCATATCCAAGTGGAGCTGGGGGAAACGATAGTAATCAAAGTGAAGAAAGTGCTTATGCCGTCTCGAGTTTTTCCGGACTGGATAAACAGAAAGAGGAGTTGACTGGCAGTCGTTGGTATCTTGATATTGGAGCTACGAGTCACATGACTAACCAAAAACTTGAGTATACCTCATTCACATCACTGAGCGCTTCGGTGCGTGTTGGTGGGAATAATTGGTTGTCAGTGGCTGGAGTGGGGACAGTGCAGAAAGAGCTGTTGACGTCACATCGAAAGAAGATGATTCTGCTTCATGATGTACGCTATGTTCCAGAGCTACAATGCAGCCTGTTTTCAGTCCGACAGCAAACTAGGAAGGTGCTACTGCCGAGTGAGCGAGTTCAAGTCCATTTTGATAACGAGAATTTTGCTCAAAATAAGTTGCAATGTGGTGTGGCAACTGCAAGAGTTGATGAAACAAATCTTTACCGACTTGATGTGCTGAACCCTGCAGATACTGCAATGTTGACGACGACGGATGAAAGCCGCGTTGCGTTGTGGCATAGCCGGTTGGGCCATCCTGGAAAAAATGTTTTCAATGCATTATTTCGTCACTCTCGTTGGCCACTATCACAGTTGGATCTACGTGTTCCCTACCATTTCAGATGTGATTCTTGCGTGAAAGGGAAGCTGACTCGAACGAGTTTACACGCACAGAGTTGTAAGCAAGCAAATGATTGGCTAGTCGGCGAATTTGCTCATGCGGATGTGTGGGGACCATATGCAGTGACCTCTTTCTCTGGTAAACGATATTTTACGATATTCGTCGACGAGGCTAGCCGTTTTGTGACCCTGTTCTTGTTGAAGTCACGCTCGGAAATTTATGAAAAGTTTGAGCAGTACTATGAAGGGGTGAAGACGCAACTGAACGTGCGAATGAAAAAACTTCGTACTGACAATGCTCAAGAGCTCCAAAAGCTCGGACATATTTGTAAGGTAAAGTATAGCATGGAGTGCTCTTTCAGTGTCAAACATACACCAGAACAGAATGGCGTTGCCGAGAGAATGATAAGGACTGTGACGGAAAGGATGAGATGTTTTCTTGTGCATTTTCAGCTTCCTCAGCAATTGTGGGCAGAAGCTTCCGTCACTGCCGCCTACTGCGTGAATGTTGTACCAAACACCACTAGGCGAATGGAGATTCCGTATGCGATCAGGTATCGAGAGACGCCAGACTACTCTCGGTTTCGTACTTTTGGATGTGCGGTTTTGGCGTATACTGACAGGCCTGAAAGACACAAAATGGATGCCAAAGCTCGTGAAGCTGTATTTGTTGGATACAATCGAGAGAAACGTGGATATCGTCTATTGGACAGCCACTCCGGAAAGGCATTCTACTGTCATACAGCCATCTTCTATGAAGAGAAGTCAGGTCGACTTATGGCAGGGCAGCTAGATACTACTGACACAGCTTCAACGAAGCAATATCTCCAAGTGACCGATGTCACTATGGAGAGAATCCCGGTTATGCTGGATGAAGAGGCAACCAGGGATAGTAGTGTGGCTCGGACTGGTGGGGCTGACGAAGATGAGGTACAGCACCCAACTAGTGGGGCCCAGAATGAAGTGCAGCAGAAAAGCAATTATGGCGGGCAGGGAAAGAAACGAGGCCAAACTACATGTGACACCTCTGACGAAAATAAGACCCCCAGAAAGAAATTGCGTGCTGCCAAGCCGAGGGCACCAGGTGTCTCGGAGCCAAATACTGTGTGCGATGATGACAATAATCATCAGCTGGCGGACCACGTACAGCGTGAGTTAATGCTGCCGAATAGGACGATGGCTCCTAGCGCACAGAAGGAGATCTGTGAAAAGAAGAGCAGTGAACGGAAATTGATACCGGCTGCTAAAATACAGTCTCAACGGGATACCCTTGATGAACATAAGCCAGGTGTGGCTAATGAGGATATCTATGCTACTAAGCGGCTACCTACTCCGGTAAAATTACCTTGTGAGATGACGACCACAAGACCGGAGGTGTTAACTTCTCGTGGTAACACAAATGCAGAGCGCTTAACTGCCTCTTCTAAGAAATGTGTTCCTCGTGAAAGAAAGACTTCTGGTAGTGAAGGCAATGAGACCCATCCATTAACACGGAATGGGCGTGCTTCCAAACCGCCAAGGTGGCTGGGTGATTTCATCCATCTGGGGTACGTGTACTGTAACCCAAAGGACTCAGTATATCCTGCATCCTCTAATTGGGAGAACGCTCGTGAGGCAATGCAAAAAGAGATGGCAAAGATAAACGCACTTGCATGGTGGGAAGATTATTGTTGCCTGACCATGAGTGTCATTACTGAGCCACAAACGATAAGTGAAGTCGAACAAAGCTCACAGTTTATGCAGTGGAAGAAAGCTGCAGATACAGAATATCGTTCTTTGATTGAGAACGAAACGTGGGTGCTGGTGCCACGGAAGAAAGGCATGAAAGTATTGCGAAATCGATGGATTGTCCGTGTAAAGTACCTTGCAAGTGGAGACATCGAGCGCTTTAAGGCTAGGCTCGTAATAAAAAGGTTCATGCAAGTGTATGACATCGACTACTTGGAGGTCTATTCCCCAGTAGTTCGACTGGAGACTTTACGCGTCTTGTTGACGCTGGCAGCTGTCTGGAACTACGAAATGTACCAGATGGATGTCACCACAGTCTTTTTGAACGGTCCCACTGATGTTGAAGTGCTCATGGAGCAACCCGAAGGCTACGTGGTTGAAGGAAAAGAGGACTGGGTGTGTCTCTTGAAAAAGAGTCTATATGGATTAAAGCAAGCGCCACGCGTGTGGTTTCGCTTGTTAAAGTCACACTTGGAAGAACAAGGTTTTGGTCTGATGAATTGCGAGCCATGTGTAGCTGTTAAAGTCATTGATGGGTGGCTTGTTTTTATTGCTATCTACGTGAATGATCTAATCCTGTTTGCACCGACAAAAGATATGATCTCCCAGATGAAGCAAATGCTGGAAATAAGATTCACCATGAAGGATCTTGGAGAGCTTCACTGTATCTTGGGATGGGAGATCACAAGAAATCGTCAAGAGAGGACGGTTTTTATTGGCCAGCGAAAATACGCGACATCGGTGCTGGAG
Organism: Phytophthora betacei; assembly: GCA_011320135.1. Lineage (NCBI taxonomy): Eukaryota > Oomycota > Peronosporomycetes > Peronosporales > Peronosporaceae > Phytophthora > Phytophthora betacei. The sequence continues at coordinate 671,966 of JAANHX010000559.1, forward strand.
CGATTCGGAATGAGTGAGTGCAGCGGATGTAAAACGCCGAGCACATCAGATTTGAAACTGAGCAAGACGATGTGCCCAGTGAACGCAGATGAACAGGAGTTAATGCGAGCAAAGCCGTATCGCGAAGTAGTTGGAAGCTTGATGTATCTGATGTTGGGATCGCGCCCTGATCTGGCTTATTTAGTTAGAGAATGTAGCCAATTCCTCCAGAACCCTGGTATACTACACTGGCATGCTGTAAAGCGTGGACTACGATATCTAAAAGAGACAGTAGACTGGGGGTTACGGCTGGGTGGTATTGAATGGGTGCAGAAAAAAATGGATCAACATCTAACTGCTTTTGCTGATGCTGATTTTGCGAATCGAGTGGACGATCGCAAATCGGCTGCTGGGTATCTAACTCAGTACTGTGGAAGTACCATATCATGGAGTAGTCAAACAGAAAAAACGGTGGCACTGCATACCACCGAAGCCGAATACATGGCACTAAGTCTACTCGTACAGGAGGTGATACATCTACGGCAAATGCTGAAGGAACTCCAGATGAAACAAAACAAACCTACAGACGTGTTTGTGGATAATGAGAGTGCAAAGAAGTTGGCAAAGAACCCAGAGTTTCACAACAGAACCAAGCACATCGATGTGCGGCACCATTTCATACGTGAGCGTGTTGAACTACAAGAGATTGACGTATTTCGCGCTCCTGGAACTGACAACGTGGCAGACGCATTTACAAAGCCATTGCCTCGTGTAGAGTTTGAGAAACACCGAGCTGCAATGGGACTGTTGTCACGGACAGAGTTTGAGAAGTCGTTACGCCAACGTGAAGACCAGTAGGTGGGGCTGTTGCGGAGTACTGATCTACGGCCTACGTTGGCTATCCGGGACTATGATATGTTAGTGAAGTGAGTGTTAACGTGTACCACACCAGATGTGACAGGCGAGAGAAAACTTCACAATAACAAAATACACGTGCCGCACGGACAGCATCTTGCTGCCTGCTCAAGAAGTTGCCTTTGAGAGTGAGCTTTCGCTCTGCGTATTTATTGCCTTTCGCAAGTTGTCCTAAGCAAACTTCGATTACGGCCAATGGAAGCGCTTTATTTAAAACAGATGGCTGCACGTTAATCTGTCTTTTCGCGTCTAATTATAGGCAGCAGTGGCAATAGGAAGAGCGACGGCATACAAATAGCTGGAGCTATTCGACCGAAATGCTATGAACAGCTCTCATCAGCGGACCACTTAAAAAATAATGGAGGCAGGTCATTCACGAGCCGAACATTCAGCCGGATCAGCTTGGAGTAATTTTTACTTTTTAGCACTAATTGTGAGATTTGCTAGTAATCTTACCCGTAAACGTCGATCATGGGCGTTCGCTTAGGACAGCGATGCGGTAACGGTAAGTGCTTATGTCTTCATGATTCTGAATCACGAGAACATAATCATAAGATTATGGTTGTGCCTCACTTCAAGTGAATACTGCGCCCAACTGGGAGAAGGGGGTGGAATTGACTACATCTCCAAACGGAGATCAACAGAGGTGAGCGGATACGAGTTTTTCTTGGCCGTACCAAACCCGCGCGGTACTTGCGAAGGCAGGTCCATCGTCGAGCTTTCCAGAGAGGCAGCCATTGCACTCTGCAGGTGAGAGAATCTTTTTACGTATTGCAGGAGCGCAGCTGCCTTTGCGGAGCAAAACTTAAAGATCAAATGACATTCGTCCTCATTATCTTTGGATTGTGACGGTGATGAGAGATAAACTTGGATTTAGTAAAGTTGGTGATTTCCAGTTGGGCGCAGCAGCGAGCTCGAAGAAGGACGGACCTCATTTACTGTATTTTAATGATAATAGTGGCCACTGCTGCAGCGCATTGTTCCATTCTCTAGGTCAAGATGAACCTACAAGCTCTGGCGACGCTCTTCTGCGCGGTAATTGCTTGTGCTCGTGATTGTTTGTGCTCGGCAAGTATCAATCATGACAAAATCCAGCCCTTTTCTCAACCCGAACCAGCCACGATCTCTGAAAAAGCCGCAATTAAGTTTAAGCCGCAGCTGTTCACCTCGGACTACGTTTGCGTGCCTTTTCCTGCCGTAAATGCTGAGGGTGAGACCACCGGCGGGCTCCAGGGGTCGACAGGGAACGACGCTTGCAAATATGCTCCTCTTGGATCTCAAGTCTATGGCCGAGCTGGATGGTACAAGGATGTGTGGGCGATCATGTACGCTTGGTACTTTCCGAAGGGCTTCTTCATGGAATTCGCCTCGAGACGTCATGATTGGAAGAGCGTTGTTGTGTGGATTAACAATCCCGGTTTTGAGACGCCTATGATTGCTGGGGCCTCCATGTCAAAGTCCGGCGCGAAATACGCCAAGGAAACCAAAATGCTGCCAAAGTATTTCGTTGGCTCTGGAAGGGGTTGGGAGACTGCCATCTCCAACACATCTCTTCGCTTCAAATTCAATACAAATATTGGCCATGGGAGTTTAGACTTGTCGGTTGAGAAGGGCGAGTACCAAGACTTGATCATGTGGGAACAACTCACCGGCGCGGCGCGTGCAGCTTTAAACGATGGTAAGAACTTCAGAAATGCGAAGGTCCCGATCAGTGATGAACACTTTGAGAAGCACCTCGACAGCGCTTGGCCACTTTAGAAGGACGAACATGTTCAAATCTACAGCGTAGTGCGGGGGAAGGGGGGGGTCATTAAGGCTGTATTTTGAAGTGTATGTTTTGCCTTGAAAGGCAACACAGATAATTGCTAAAAAGGTGGTTTTAAGCTACTCTACTTTGTCCAGGAGAACCCGGACGCAAGTGTTGTTACCTCAGTCTGTTTCGGTTCCGATGCACGAATCTCCAGAATAGGAACGGCTCCCTGACTTTTTCTCTCGATCATGGGACAGTCGAATAATTTTTGGTTGCCAACCTTCCCTGATTCATGGTGTAGGTTGTTCACATCGACGCTGGGAGCTGAAGACGAGGAGATTGTGGACGTTTTGTCATCACCATTACCGTCGAACGAGTTGCGGACTGCTGCTATGGACTGCTTCCTTTGACCGAAATAGCTATGTCGCTCGTCATAAGACTGGTAGTTCTTCCTGGTGAGAACAGGATCCACGTTATTGTCGACCCAGTTGCACTCTTCTGTCTTATTAAAAGACCTAGCAAAGGTGAGTTCGGGTTTCCGAACGAAGGCCTGCTCCATAGATGAGCTGTCGAAGAATCTACCGAGCACTTGGAACCAGTTATTCCACTCCGGAGACACCGATGCTCGGAACTCCTCACGGCGTGGAGTACCATCTGTGTCCACGCCAATAACGTGGAACGAGTCGTTCTTGTCCGTAAGCACAACACGCAGAACCTGAAATCGCTGCTCCAGTTTCCCGTTGACCGTATCCTCGCTCGCATAGAGACAAAGACTGTCGTCGCTCTTGAAAAGACAGTAGTACGGTTTCCAGCGCTTGAGCACGAGGCCCTTGCGCTTCTGCAGCCAGCCTCGCATCACCACTGCCGTCAACTCCTTCCTCTTGGCCATAGGGAACCCAGCCGACGCCGCGGTGGAGCTTAGCTGGAAGGTCCCCCGGTTACTTTCACTCCCACACGAGCCACTCACCCCACTCTGCTTCTGGAACGAGTGCTGTTGAAGACGTCGAGACATTTCAAAATCCTCGGTGGTACTTGTGGTTTGAATGCTCCCCATACTACAACTGAGTGGGTTGGGCTTGCACTTGTCGTCATAGTAAAACGCACTATACTCGCCGTGTAGATGATTATTGCTAGTGTTGTTCCCATGAACAACACGTGAGCTTTGGCGGGCAGACGTTCCAGATGCGTCTTGCTCTACCGATTTATTTCGTCCCCGCACGGATTCGAGCGTGAACCCGTCGAAATCAAAGCCTACCGAGTCGTTGTTGTCCTTCGTGACCTGGTTGTTATTCGTGTCTGTATCAGGTCCCAGATCGGATGAAGCGTAGCTCGCAGGGGGTGAGCTGCTCCAGCCAAAGTAATCCGCTGGATGCGATGACGAAAGTTTCGACGTCGAGCTTTGAATCGACTGCTGGAGAGTTGGCGACAGCAGTTGTAGACCCGTTGTCTCCTTGGCGGCAGTGACGGAGCCATTTCGAGATCGCGACTGCGTCTGGTTTGCTGGCATGGCCACAATAGTCAGGTTGGTTTCGTGGAGAATGCAAAAATGAACCCGTCGCTCCTCAGATGAGTGTTCTTTCCGTGGAAGCCAGATCGATAGAAGCCGGCGTATGTAGTACTAGATTGAAGACACTCGAAGAATCTTCCGCTAGGTTTAGACTTCCGCCTCCTGTCGTCTACCACGGGTGAAAGCGAACTGAGCGATTATATTTTATGGATAGACTGACGGTCAAGAACTGGGGCCCTTACTGTCAGCTTGGCGATTGATAGTGTAGGGGTCTGTCAGCTAAGATTGGAGGCCTATCAAATAGGGACTGACTGGGCTGCCAGATGGAGATCGAGTGTCCAGGGACCATGGTTAAGGAGCTCTTCCCAGCTGATTCGCGACTGACACTGTCAGCCACAGAGGCAGATTTTACCTGTGGTAAGCAACAGCGTGCTTTGTGCTACCACGTATTGATTTTGGATAGGCAGCGTTGCCTACGGAGACTTGAAGTGAAGTGCAGGAGCAAACTTGTGGGATCGTAAAGTCGCACGTGCCGGCTTCAAGTGTGCTGAAAAGGAAGCACCAACGCCTATGAACGTCATAATGATGATGATGTCGAACGAAGCCTGCTCGCAACCTGCGCTAGAGCTCCAACTCACAACTGAATATCCGGTGAAGAGACGGCAGTTCTTGGCTCCGTTGAGTTTCTTGGGTGGCCAAACGGCTCATTTATCTGTCGTCGCGCTTGTTAAACCCATCGTGTGTCCACCGGTCTTTATGCGAAGTTATCATGGCGCCGATAAATACCATCGTTTAAAGGCTCTTGTTAGCTCGGCCGAGCTGAGTTCGCACACACTGCCCTTAAAGAGGACCAACATCTCATTCAGAATGCCACGTAATAACAATGGACGGTAGTTAGTGTCCGTATCCGATAACAAACCCCCGCAAAGCAGGGCTGGCCAGCTGAATGAAGATTGATCACACGCTTGAAAGAAAAACACGAAAACTAAGTCTAAATACATGTATTATACTACTGTATTAATACTTCTGGCATCAGGTACGCCGATGTCCACCGCAATATTTAAATACATGTATGTTCACTCGTTTACTACTGTATAATAAAGATAGTGTCGATGTCCGACCTACAGTTGCAAATCGCATTAGGATGGCTACAATCTTCCTCAGTTTCGGGACTCCAGCATCTCCTCAGTTCCCCTTTCTCCTCCAAAACAACAAGAAGATCAAAACCTTTACTGCTACATTTAAATATGGTGAGCGCCAAGGAAACCGTGCAAACTCAGATTGCTGCGTCGCCCGTCGTCGTCTACAGCAAGAGCTACTGCCGGTACTGTACCAAGACCAAGACGCTGCTGACGGAGCTGGAAGCCAAGTACGAGGTCGTGGAGCTGGACCAGATTGAAGGCGGCAGTGAGCAGCAGGACGCGTTGGAAGACCTGACGGGTCAGGGCACGGTGCCCAACGTGTTCGTGGCGGAAAAGTCGATCGGCGGCAACTCGGATGTGCACAAACTGCACAAGGCTGGCAACCTGGAGCCGCTGCTGAAGGACAGTGGCGCTCTGTAAAGCAAGAAAATAAACTACAAATGTAGCATTGTAGACAACGAAAAATAGCTCCAAATAAACTTCACAGCGATTCTATCAAGCTGGTTGGCCTTGTGACATACTACTACTACGTAGTAGTAATAGTTAAAGTGCCAAGGAGAAAGAGTAAACGCACTCTCAAAGGACCGCTGCTACTACAAAAGTATTTCAAAGTAGAAATTGACGCGTACATGTAGTCGACACTGTCTACTCGACAGATTGTCCCGTCCTACCCAATAGGCACGTTGTCCAAAGTTGAATCATAACTAGGCCATCTGCTGTAACTTAACTTGTTTTGCGACTTATCTAGTGTTTATCGCTGCTCATTTGGAACCCCACACGTCCACCTTCGGTTTAGTTAGCGGCTTCGAAGTATTCCTTCGACGCATCCACCGTGGGCTTGATGGTCTTCTTGCCCTTCTTCCAGCCAGCCGGGCAAACCTCACCGTGCTCATCCGTGAACTGGAAAGCCTCCACCAGACGAAGGATCTCGTCCACGTTGCGACCAACGGGGCAGTCGTTAATGGTGCTCTGACGCAGCTTGCCCTCACCGTCGATGATGAACAGACCGCGGAAGGTGGCACCGGTCTCCTCACCCACGTCGATCAGGACGTCGTACGCCTGGGAGATCTCCTTGTTAAAGTCGGCAAGGAGAGGGATGTCCAGCTCGCCCAGACCGCCCTGCTTGCGGGGAGTGTTGATCCACGCCAGGTGCGAGAACTTGGAGTCCACGCTGCAGCCCAGCACCTCACAGCCAAGCTTACGGAACTCCGCCGCCTTCTCGCTGAAGGCGATGATCTCCGTGGGGCACACGAAGGTAAAGTCCATGGGGTAGAAGAAGAGCACGACGTACTTGCCCTTGTAGTCGGACAGCGACACAGTCTTGAACTCTCCGTCGACGACGGCGTCGGCGGTGAAGGCTGGGGCGGCGTGGCGGATCTTGGGGGCCATTGTGCTTGCTGGTCTTGAGTCTTGCGGTGTAGATTCGAGAATGGTCTGGACTTGTACGGCGCAGGAGAGCTCCAGCTGCTGGACGCTAGCCACAGGGTGGAGATTTCGTTACGGCACGCGTACGTGGCAGCCAGCGCAATCTGGGTGATGACGGAGTATTGATGAAATATAACGAAATGTCCGGATAACTGATGAATAGACAAGTTCAATAACACGTTTACGAGGAAGAGCACTGAGTTTAGTTAACAGACAGCTTGTGATGTGTCCGACCTTGTGCAATCGATTGCAGAGGAGGGGCAAAGGTAGGACAGCGCGTCTTCAAGATCAGAGCGATTGTTGACATTCTGAAGCACAACTTCAGCCTACATCTCGCCAGTTGGGCCGTGCTTCAGTTTGGACGCTTCGTATTTTTTTTAGTTATTTGCTGCTTGTTCCTTTTGCATTACGGTACCAGGACGTCGTGGTTGACCATGATGGTCACCATCGGTTTTGGTGCTCGACGTGGTAAGCCGCTGCAACATCGACGTTGATGACCTAAAGCACATGCACACGGGCACACATGAAATTGGGAGGACAACGTTGCGCACCGTTACTCTGATTGTCACTACAGTACAATGTACTGTATACGTCAGCCAACCAACCAAGTCCACCTTCTGCATAGTTCTCCGTTATACCAGATCTGAAATCTCTACAACGACAGAAAATAATTTCTGTCAATGGCAATGGGTGCAATGGTTCAAGGCGAGAGCAATCTGGAATGCGTTTTGCTAGCTCAAAACATTTATAGAACAGGTTAACCAAGCCGTGGCTTCTCGATTTTGGTGCAATCGAGGTTAACGACGGTCATACTGGCACTCGTCGGCATTGCGTGTTAGTACTACAGTGTAGTAATTGGTTCTTCGACGAGGCGGTCGTTCTTGTCTGTGTAGATTAGGTACCGTAGGCAAAAAGCATTATCCAAGGCCAGAATGTTGTTTGTCTTTCAGCTGAGCATTGCAAACAGCGTCGATGAGCGCACTTTCGCGACGACAATGAAACTCTGCTATTGCATTACCCCCCCCCCCCCCCCCCCCCCCCCCCCCCCTCCAACAGTGCTGGGCCAACACACAGCCAGCCAGCCAGATTTCAAGTTGTCGCAAGGACATCCACCCTTGCGTAGCGTTAGGCACAAGCTCGCGGGTTTTGATTCTCAAAGAAAAGCAACCTGTTTGAAGCTGTTGTTGAGATTTGGCATCACGATAAGATGTTTTCTACAGCGATGTTTCCAGCTATGAAGTACATGTACGTGGATACTCCAAGTACAAGAAACTTCAAGTAATTATCAATGTCGTAAGCATATCAACACTTTTCACTTTTGAGACGCGCACCTAAACGCAAGAGCGACACGTGAATGGAGAGATCCTGCTCACCACTCGCTGATGCTGGTTGGCGCAAGAGCTGTACCTGCACTTCAGGCTTAGCATCAGCACGGCATTGCAAGATTCCAACGCCCATACAGGGAGTCGTGAACGCTGCACCCAGCTGAACCAGCCGCTCACCCACTTCATTTGTGTCTTTCTCACTTGCTGGCTCTGACACAAGCGCTAGCACGCCGCCTTCAACTCCCACTCCTCCATTAGCTTCACTGGCTTCAGCGAATGTTTTTCGAAATCCTCGCTCCAAATCCGCAGACTTGGACAGCCTCCGAGTCAATGTTCCTACCAAATTACTACGAAGAAAGTGCTCTCCTCTACCCGTGCAGGCCACAGCGAAGGCATTTTTCACTTTGTTCCGCTCACTTCGCTTCCTTTTGCGACTTCGTGTCGTCGTATCCACAGCATTCGACGCATCGCAGCCCATTCTCGGACACCCCGCAAGTCCCAAGCGACCTGGAACTTTGTACGCCACCCCGCCACTGGACAACGCAGCAGCTACATTCCCTCTTGGGTCCATACAAATGGCGCCAACGGTGTCTAATTGTCTCTCCTCCACCTTGGTCTCAAGCTCTTGAAAGCGTCGATGCCACTTGGTCCAATGTTCTCGCGTCTTCTCCGTCACTTGAAACTTGTCCAGCTCTTCATCATCCGCTGTCTCCAGTCCAAAGTCATGTGCCAATTTGCGAGCGTGCTCCCCTACAACGACAAGCGGAGGTTGTCGACCGAACGTAAACGTCGCGTTCGAGTCGTCGCTCTTGGCCTGTTCCAAGAGCTTCAACGCCAACGCACCCGGCTCCTTCACTCCCGTCACAGCTCCACAGCAGCTCACTAGGTGCGTCTGCCCGCACACGACGCTGGCTTCGCACTCCACGCGCCCCTCTTCAGTTAAATTCGCTCCAAGACCAGCATTGGTGAGTGTACTGTGCTCAAAAGCCTGCAGCAAATATGCCGCGATTTGCGCCGCCGTTGGAGAAGAAGAGCGTGCAATAAGTTGGTGAGCACTCTCGAGGGTCGTTCGAAGCAGCGAGAGATACGCTGCTTCGTTAGAGGAGCCGTAACGTCCAGCGCCGCAGTGAACAGCCAGCAACCAGTCGCTCATAACGGTACGAAAAAAGGTATTATCGTTAAATGGCCCTGTCCTATCTCCTAGACGCCAATGTCCTCGTTCCATAGCTGCGGCTTGTCGTGGATGAAGTCCTGCATGAGTTTGATGCACGTCTCGTCCTGCAGCAGCTTGACGTCCACGCCTCGTGAGCGCACGTACTCTTCAGGGCCCTGGAAGGTCTTGTTCTCGCCTACGATGACCGTCCGGATCTTGTAGAGCAGCACAGCGCCGCTGCACATGTCGCACGGACTCAGCGTCGAGTAGAGCGTGGCACGCGCGTAGTCGACGGCCGTGAGTCGTCCGGCGTTCTCGAGGCAGTCCATCTCGGCGTGCAGCACGGCACTGCCACGCTGAACGCGGCGGTTGTGGCCGCGCGCAGCGATCTTGCCGTCGATCACAAGCACAGAGCCGATGGGGATGCCCCCCTCGCTCAGGCCCAGCTTGGCCTCGTCAATTGCAGCCTGGAGAAACGGGTCCATGGTCTCACCAGTACTGTATTGGCCTTGGACAGCGAGGAAAGGAATGACGCTGTCCTGAAACACCAAGTGTGTCATGGACTGGACGTATCGCTCAACTCACGTGCCATCCATGATACATGTAGATGGCTACTTTCGTCTAAAATTCCGTCAGCCTACCTTTTTTGGTTGAGAACACATTGATCCACAGCGTGTATGGCCTTCAAAGCACCAACTAGTACATGTATGAATCGTATGTGTCCACTGCACGGCAAGTTGAAGGTTATCTGAGACCGAGCACCAAGCTTAGCTGATTTTTCACCAATCGTTACATCCTTAATTGATTAATGATTGGTGAACACTTGTATATTTCTCAAATTAAAGTCATCTAATTGGTTAAAACATTTTTTAAATGATAACGACATCTATGTTGACGTGCGGCTAGCACTTAGTGGTTGAAGCTCACTCAAAATTTTGCGGCATTGATCTCAAGAGTCCACGAACCATGACGACATATCCCTCTCACTCAACAAAACTTTTCGCTCCGCACATCTTCGAGAGGCTGCTCGAGCATCGGAGCTCCGTGGCGGTGGTATCAACAGGTGACGAAGCTCTTGAGTGGACGTATGCGGCGTTGCTGCGTCGAGCTTTCACGCTTCGTGAAGTTCTGCAAGAAAAACTGCCGACGGATGAAGAGCAGCCTCGAGTGGCGCTGCTTGGAGCTCGTGGGGCGTCGTATCTGATCATCCAGTGGGCCATTTGGCTGGCGGGGGGCATTGCGGTGCCTCTGCATCCTGCACATCCGGCAGACGAGATGGACTACATTGTGGCGGACTCTGGGGCGACATTGCTCGTTGTTAATGAGTCATTTATGACGCCAAACTCCAAGTTGAAGGAGTATGTGGATGGACTGCCAGCAAGATTAAACGTCGAGGTGATTGTGAGGCCTGATGATGTCAAAGGAGGCGACGACAAGGCGTTGTCGAATGAGCAAGTGAAACAAGTGCAGCAGTGGCTAGACTCTACGGATTACAGCACGGCTGGGGCGTACATGATCTACACGAGTGGCACAACTGGACGTCCCAAGGGGGTAGTCACCACTCATGCGGCTTTGACAGCGCAGATCAGTGACTTGGTGACGGCGTGGGAGATGAATTCTAGCGACCACTTGATCCACTTCCTGCCTCTTCATCATGTGCACGGCATCCTCAACAACATGCTGTGTGTGATGTATGCTGGAGGGTCTGTGGAGTTCCTGCCATTCGCCAAGCCTTCTATTATCTGGTCGAAGCTGGGCCAAGCTGCAGACACCAGACGTCCCGTGTCCATGTTGATGGCTGTGCCGACGGTGTACATGAAGTTGCTGGAAGACTTGGAGAAGCAGCCACAGGACGATCCAAAGGTCCAGAGCGCGTTGAAAGGCGCACGTGGCTTGCGAGTGGCGATCAGTGGATCAATGGCGTGTCCCGTGTCCATTTTAAATCGCTGGGGGAGTCTGACGGGGCTTCGATTGCTTGAACGCTACGGCATGACGGAGCTGGGAATGGTGTTGACGAACCCTCTGCATGGCGAGCGCCACTTGGGATACGTTGGTAACCCGTTCCCGAGTGTTTCTGTTCGCAACGTGGATCCCGACACAGAAACCGAGCTTGCACTCAGCGACGAATAGGAAGGAGAGCTGCGTGTCAAGGGACCGTCGGTGTTTCGTGAGTACTGGAGGAAGCCTGAAGCTACAGCCAAGGAGTTCGATGCCGACGGCTGGTTCAAGACAGGTGACATTGTTCAGTATAGCAGTGAGCTCAAGAGCTTTCGCATCCGTGGACGAGCGAGCGCTGACATCCTCAAAACGGCAGGCTACAAGGTGTCAGCTTTGGATGTCGAACGTGTATTGTTGACTCACCCGCAGGTACTTGAATGCGCTGTCTTCGGACTGCCGGACGAAACGTGGGGGCAGATCGTTGCCGCTGTCATTCGCTCCGGCGTTAAAGGCGATAAAGTTGTTCCGGAGATGTTTACGCCACCGCTGGTGGATTTCTCAAAAGAACACCTCGCGAGTTATCGAGTGCCGCGAAAATACTTCTTCGTGGAGGAGATCCCCAAGAACGCGATGGGTAAAGTGAACAAGAAAGCGCTGGCAAAGATCTACTTAGAGGAGTAAGTTTAATTATCCGATCTCTTGGTAGAAGTGCACGACAACTGTGTGAGTTAGCGCGAGCGCTTCGGTGAAAAGATAAGTTCACGACGACCATCCGTTTGTTTCGTCAACTCTCTGGTAGTGGCCGTGGAAGGAACTTCGAGCTGTAGTTGAGCAAGATCAGCTACTGGTGAGCTGCCACTGTCAGCACTAATCATAATAAAGTGTTGAGTATGGGCTACAGAAGCAGGTTGCCGAAGGCTGCAGTGTACAAACCGAAGCTTCTCGTCGATTTTGTAGCACTGCACCAGCGTGTACATGTAGATCGCGACGCTCTCCATTTCAAGATGCTTCGTGTTGCTCTTTTGAATTGCGTTTTCCACGGAGTGAGCCTTCGCTGCTGCATCCAGAATAGTCTTCGTGCGTGACGACATGACCCATGACTGTTGAAATGCCGCACGTTTTCCACTAAAAATTGTGTCTGGGTTGGTCGCGTTGCCAGGCTCTAGCAGCATGACAGTTCAACGACAATAAATTTAGAAAGCAGAGTTAACATTCCACCTCATGGCATACTCGTCATGGTTGGTCGAGGATACCAGCTCGAAGGGCCCTCAGAGTGCTGAGAAGTTGCAGCAGCCATAATGCGCTCTTTCGCGTCAACTGGAATGAGTGCGTCGGTGATCGAGCTGGACGAGTCGCTCGCCCGCGAACTGCTAGGTGAAGGTGGCGAATCCAGTTGATCTACACACATAAAAAAGTTAAGTAGTGCTGAGATACCGCAAGCGTCAGTGCTAGAATTTCGCGATATACAAACCGTTCTCCAGATCGCTGTCAACAAGCTTTCTTGGAGAACTGCTGACTCGAAATGAAGCAGGTTCTGGGTTGGCTCTTGGATTTTCCTCCAACGCCAACAACAACTTCTTTTGCCAGCCTAGTGGTGGGCGGCCTAGCACGATGCTATCCTGTGATGACGTTGATGTTGACGGAGATGGTGATGGCGATGGTCGTCGGCTCGGTGTGAAGTTCATTCGATGTTCGCGTGTCTGAAGCGAACAGCAGAGCGAGCATGAACGCTTTAAATTTCGATAGTCACGTTTCAAAACCCAACGTACTGCCGAACGAATTCTGGTAGAGAGCTGGGATTGTAAAACTGGAACGCAACAAGGAGTAAGAAGTTTCCACACAAATATTACCAAGACAGGAAACAGACCTTCTGCTCGGCTCATTTTGAATGACAAAGGCGAAGCTTCGAGTGTGTTTGACGGCGTCGTTGCATGAAAAGTTTCATGAATTCTTCGAGGAGAACGAGAAGATTAGTCGTTAGCTTGGTTTTTACATGCTACCCCCGTCGTACGGCTCGTTGGCGTTTCCGAATGAGGCAGTGTCTGGACGAGAAAATGTCTGTACCGGGGTAATTTAAACCATGTCAGATACTTCGAATGGTCTAAGAAACAAATTGAATCAACGTGACTGTATCAGGACTGGAGCCAGCGCAAGAACGGGAGTTGATTCTCCATAGCTGATAGACTCGTTGGTCGAACTCACTCCTGCTGGTAGTAGACGCTTCGTGACCAAGAAAGCCCGTGTTGTCGCTATCTGGTGAGTGCTGCTGAGCCTTGAATTTTCCGTGGTGACTGTGTAAATCTTCATCATGAAAAATCTGGTTCAAATAACAAAATGTTGATACTGGAGATCAAGCGCAGTTTCAAGCACGTATACCTGTAGCTCATCTTCACCCCCATCGTCACACATCCGCTGAGAAAGTCGTGTGTCTGGATGGACTGACTCAGCAATATCCTGCTTTGCGTGTTGAGCTCTGCTCTTGTGTGGTAGCTCTTGTCCATCACTTCATCCAACCCAACCACAAACGCAGAGTCAGCAGCGATATCCCCTGATACACCCTTCATACACATATCATACTTGAAAAAGAGCAAGTCGACGCCAGAAGCAATCGACGATGGGGGTCGCTCCCCACGAGCACTCTTGATTAAGTGAGCTGCACGAGAGGACTCACACTTTCTCGCCTTCTTCACTGGGGTAAAGATGCATCTGTTCGCACTTCTCTCTTCCTGAGCGCTCACTTCTTGTTCGCGGCCTCTCTTCTGACTCGAAATCGACCGTAGCTCAATGTATTTACTATCACTACCACATGCCGGCTCTCCAGCTGCCCCCTCGGCTCGAATACCAGCGGTGCACCTGGCTCCTTTACGCTCCAGTTCTAGGACGCGGATATCTACAGGCATCCACTCGAGCTCGTCAGTAAATACAGAAGACAGTCGCTTCAACTGTGAATAGTGCAAACCTTGAGACTCGTCGTCATCTCCGATCGACACAATGTACCAGGGCCTCGTCGAGTCCCCTGCTCTAGACTGGGAGCTACGTGAAGGACTCGTGGGCGTGACGCGCTGACGTTGGACTTGGGACGGAAAATGCATCTGTCGGCGTCGCCCACGCTGCGAGTACAGCGCGCGGTGCTTGCCGCTCGTCATCCAGTTCATACTTGGCTTGAGCGTCTCCTTGGTTCGACCTGTGGCTTGCGAGGCGAAATGCGGAATGAAATGGATGCGGGCTTTCCCTGTCGCACTTCAACTTGGAGTGATGGTCATGTTGCAGTTAGTATACATCTCTATACATTTTGAAACGTATACAAGGCGAGGTGAAATGTGCTCGTGTTAAGGTAATAAACATCGCTTCAGCGTCAGTCCAGGAAGTATCTAAAGACGTAGTCTTCGTATGTCTTATCCGCAGCTGCAACGACTTGGGTACACTGGTGACAGAGCATCGAGACTTCCTCCGATAAATTGCGAGCTGCGCCGCGGTAGGCGATGAGGCAGTAGATCGGAATGCTTTGCAGCAGCAACGTTACTGGCTTAATGCAGCTCGATGTGCGACAGAAGAGGAGAAAGTCGCAGTCAGAGAAGTAAAGCACGTCGAAGAGCGAGCGAACGTCAATTCGAACGCCCGCAGATTTCACGGCGCAAGTGCTGAATAGCTTCCCGTCATCGAGCGTGGCCTTAATGGGGTAACTTTAATCCTGGGGCTCTATAGTTGCAAGCACGGGTGGAGCGGACGTGTTGAATAGTAGCAGCAGCAGGAAAAAGGTGGTCGAGGCGGTAATGTAATTGCGCATCCTGGCTCGACGAAGGCACGGGGAGCTCTGATCGTAAGGCCGAGAGAATAACAGTGATGCTTTCAAGCGTGATTGGTAGCTTCACGTCTGGACTTGAATCTTGTGCTCCTGGCCGCCACTGTGGCGTGAGTCATCCATGCCCTAGCCTGGTACACGCGTGTACTGGCTCTTGTGAAAGCAGTAAAGACAGACAGAAACACGCCCGCCTCATGCCCCCTGGCCGTTTGCAGTCCAAAAAACCAGTCCAAACTTGTGATCACTCGACGCGAGTTCGACGTCCAGTCATCGTGCTGGTATCCAGTACCAAATGCCAAAATCCAGTACAAACCAGCCGCTGGAGTCTACGCTAAGAGTCAAAGCACGAAACCTTGTCTTATCCACTCAAAAACTGCAATGGAATACACTGGTAATTGATTTGAATTTGTTGCGGTTTAGCTGGATAACTATACCCTAGGTCGTACGCAGCAGCAACCTCGCCTCTCTGGACCCGCACTCCCGAGAACACAGGCCCATGGTAGTAATAGTAGCCCTTGGCACTGGTAACGGGCATCCATATTGTGAAACAAAATCGATAGCTGACTTCAGACTTCAAATAATCTTGCTGATTTATCCTTTTCAGAAATGTAGATAGCGCTTTAACATCTTATATGTTAATCTAAGAAGTATCTGTACACGTAGTCTTCGTCGGTCTTGTCCGCAGTACCAACCACGTTAGCGCAGTGGTGATACAATGTCGAAACTTCTTGGGAAATGTTGCGTGCCGAGCCTTGGTAGGTAATGAGACAGTCGTTCGGGATTAATTGTAGCAGCAACGCCACGGGCTTGATGCAACGCGAAGAGCGGCAGAAGGCAAGAAAATCGCGATCTGAGAGGCTGAGTACGTCGAAGAGCACGTTGACTTGACCTTTCTTGACGCCAGTAGCGCATGCACTGAAGAGCTGGCGGTCGTCGAGCGTTGCTTTAATAGGGCTGCTTACATTCGGTGGACACTCTGTCACAGCCAACACCGACGATATGAAGATCCCCAGTAGCAGTATCGCGCCGACGAGATTCATCACTTAAATATTACGCGAAAGCTTCGGTGGAAAAGGAGAAATGGACAAGAAGTCTGTTCCCGCGGTGAGCTGGAACATTTAGCACGTAAAAATCGTCTAGAATAGAGTGCCCGTCTCACCATGCATATAGTACATGTACTTGCTTTGGTGTTCGTAACGGCAGATCTCGCTGCTCTAGATACCCCCGCAGCACAAAAGTAGCGTATCAATTTGAGCGAGATTTTGGTTCGCGCTTCGAATGGTGGTGTTTCAGCGATACAGTTCGAGTAAAATGTTGGAGTAGCTTTTGCTGGAGAGGATTACCAGGTTTCAAGTACAGCAATATCTCCAGTTATCAGAGGTTCATCATGTTCATGAACTTCATGTACTGCACATACCGGTATGACACCGCCCCGGCTCACATATATACATGTAGTACATGATTCCTCACTGAAATGCACAGAAAAATGAAGCACGCATGGAAATACATGTGCTATGCACATTCTGCACGTAATATGTTCTGCCCGTTCTGGTTAGTTCAACCGCTGTTCATGCACCCAACTTGTGTTTTGAGTTCAAGCTTTAAGTGATTTCAAATCACGGTGCATGTAGCTGCGGTTCTCTAAACTTTATGCTGAAACTCAACTAAAACAAGGTTCTATTTAGAGACATCGTTTTAATTGGTTCTATTAGAAACCTCGTTTCAGCTGAGTTTCCGCATAAATATTAGAGAATCGCAGTACATGTACCATGATTTGAAGTCTTTCAACAATTTGGTTTTAGCAAACTGGCCAGCTAGCTCAAAATCGATCTCAGCTTCACACAGCCAATCAGGTGTCTCCCTTCTTTTCCACCTAAATAATGCGCCTCGTCACCACAGATAATGAGAGAGCCTTAGTTCAGAGCAAATGATACTAAGGTAAGAACTAATCGTCTTAGCTATGTAACGTACGGTGTGTTACTGTAGTCATGCAACACATACATGTATAGGAGTATAAGACGGTACGGCTGAGCTGAGTGGGTCGGTTTTTTAATCCTATGTGTGGGTTATAGCACAGAAGGCCTTCTAGAAGGCAAGTCTGTGAGAAATATTTCGAATGTATATTTTGCGAATTCTATCTTGTACACTTTATTTTTCATGTACTCACAATATCATTGTAACGGGGTACGTAGTCCTAAGTGTACCCCTAGTTACATGAAGCGTGACACGTCACACTTCAGAAGTATACTTCGGGATATCTGGTACATGGTACCAGGGCCGTCCGAAGCCAACCATTGGCTGATGACATTGCTTTCCTATAGGTGACTTATAGTTTGTATTAAACACAAGCTTTACTCTACTTTTAAATATACTCAGTTTACATTCTACCTTAAATAGGTCACTTCGCTCTCTTTTGATAAAGATGGCTGCCGTTTCCTGAGAGTTTGTATACGCTCGGAACCCAACTTCCTCTAGCGCAAGGTGCTGTGTGACCCCGTCACACTTGGTAGCACTCGTAGTCTATCCACGCCACCGCGGGTAGACTACCTGAGCCTCTCCGAAGCTCGTTGCCATGGATAGGAACGACTTCTCCCATCTGAACGACTCACAGTTCGAGTCGGTTCGGAAGATGGCAGACATCTTCGGGATGGAGGCCCTGCAGAGCCTGGTGGTGTCAACACCGGCTGAGCAGCTCGAGCTCGTCAATGCGTTCGACGCGTACGAGCAGGGCCTCATCGCGCATGTGCGGTGTCGCGGTCTCCTTCTCTCGTCGGGGTCGTGTATCTTATGTAAGCCGGCGACGTAGGAACTTAGACGTAAAAGTAAAGCAAATGTATTGACTTGTTTCTTGTTTCTGTTTCTTGAGCACTTCTGTTGAAAGAAGGAAAATCACGACTGAGAGCTTCCCTACCTGCTCTCCTACCTACGAAGGTATCTCCTAATAGTCCCCATCCGGACCGACATCACTCTCAACTTCACTATCCTCCCACTGTCTGGATTCCTTGGTTCCACGTCAGACTTGGAACGAGGCCGTCTGAGTAGTAGAGTCGGGATAGTCAGACGTGGCACTAAGCTTCTGCAGTGTACTAAACTGTCGGAAACACTCGTCCAGAATAGCCAGCCCTTCTGCCAGCCGTAGACCGTGACAATTCTCCCCGACTGACGCTCGGAGTCCTCGCCGAGCCTCGTTCCCTTTAGCATGTCCGACGGTAGTGGTGGTCGTCGAATCCGGAACGACAGGTGTCGTTCCAATCGAAGCTCCGCTTGAATCTCTTTCCACAGACGACGTTCCACTTCTCGGACTGCCACGCAAAAGGTCGAGGCTGGCCTTCTCTCTCCCTTCCCGGCGCTCTTTCCTATTCCCGAGCTTAGTCCACCCTTGTTGAGCCGTTGAAATGCCAGATCGATCGACTCCACCTGCTTGCGAGGCCCAATAATACCTCGTAGCGTGACTATAGCAACCCAGCGTCAGCACCGACGCGTTCCAATAGAGACAAGCGATCGAGAATTCCAGCACCACGTCAACTAGTAACGAAACAAATGCGACGCCCATCCATCCGCATAGTACGCCCTCCACGCCCTCATACAGCACGCGTGGCAAGTAGAACATGAGAGACATAAGCAGTTGCATCACGAGATAGACACCAGTTAGATATTCGCCCACACGATCAATCGAGGCAACCACAGCTTCAGCCATAGCCCTCAAGTAACGACAGGAAGACGTCCAGATACGCTGCACCACATCAGGAACGAAGAGGCAGAACGAGTGATGCCACGCCTCGCACCACTTAAGGCACAATCGTCCAAATATTCCAAATCGAGATTCGTAGTTCCGGAGTACCGCCATAGGAACGAGGAACCACAACGTGACCAAAATACACGCGTATTCCCTGGGAGGCAGTGCCTTCGCGTTCGCGCCTCGCACAGTAGTGACAAATCTGTCACTAAAGTGTACCAAAAGAAACAGATAGTAGTACAGCAATCCAGCGCACTAGCACCAAATGCCCATCCCACGTTCCGTAAAGGAGTCGTGACAACCCACGCCACGATGCCAGCCACAGCACAGCCCAACATCGCTCCAGTCTCCATCTCTGGGAACTTAACAGTCGACCACACCACATCCTTCCAGTGAAACCACTTCTCCAGCACTTCCGCCATTCTCAAATGACGCCGCTTAAGACTGAGAGATCCAGCCAGTGTTGTCCGTTAGCATCCTCGTCCCAACTGTCGTCACGAGTCACCCAAATCGTTATCTCTCACGTCGTTCCATTTTTGCACCCAGTCGCTAACGTCTTTTCTCCGACGTGTCCCTTCCGTCAGCCACTAACCTTTCGAGGGAAACTTATCCGTCAGTTTCCAACTATCCCAGCAGCGAGCATTTCTCGACGACAACAGCCTCTCTTTCGCCATGTCCAAGCGTCTGTCAGCAGCAGAGCGCACGCGTTTCAAGGCCTTCTTCGACGCAGCACTCGACTACGACGAACATGGAACGCCAGGCGACGACGCCAAGGCCATCAAGCGGGAGTTCTGGACCGAGTTACGAGGACACTTGGGAGGCAACGGCCTATCTACAGGTCTAGCGCATCTGGACCAACTCGTGGATGACTTGTTAGAGGAACGGTCTCCAGTTTCTCTGCACGGTCCCGTAGTCGCTATGCCTTCGCAGCCCAGAGTCTCAGCTCCAGCACCGTCGCCTGCCAAGTCGTCCACCGCTTCAGCCACTTCGTCCGCGAAGAAGACCACCCGTAGCAAGCGAAAAACCCGTGGCGGACCACCGCCTGTCAAGACGACCAAGAAACTACGCAGTAGTGACAAGCCTGCTCCGTCACCATCTCCACTCGTTCCGTCCGCGGAGTATAAGGCGTTGATCGACTTGAATCCCGACGCACCAGACTCCGTGAAGCCTGCCGTTTACTCGATCCTCGCCAAGGCCGAAGCAGCGGGAAAGAAGCCTTGGTGTATTGCCTACCCGTGGACCGGACGACCTCAATGGTACAATCCTATCCGTTTCCGCGCTGTGTATCGTGCCCATTGGCGTTTCTGGATGATGCATCGGCGTGCCTTTTGGGAGTGGGCTCTGTACGCGCCTTTGGCATCGGAGACGGCGCAGAATAACCGCCGGAAGACAAAGATGCGAGCTGTTCAAGCCCGAGTCGCCTTCATGAGCTTGTGCATTGAGACTTGGGGCTTCTATGCCTTTCTCACGCTCCTCGATAAGTGCCCGTTGATGTTCTGGATGGGCGGCCAGCCCGGCCGAGACAATAAGAAGACGCTGCACTACGATGGACCTCTAGCCGACGCTCTCACCTCCCTCGAAGACAAGGATCCGGAACGATACAAGGCCACGATCGCTAATGCACTGGAACCCGTGCAGATCGACGCCTACGGCTACCCAAGCATTCGCGCCCTCCTGGAGACGACGGAGGCTCTGGTCCCTACCGCTAAGCCGGCCAATCGGCTGTCCATGGTGGCTCTGGCACGCGTTCGTCTCGACCTCCAATCGTTAGTGACGCCCAAGGACACGTGGGTAGGGTCGAAGAGTGACGAACCTTGGAGGACCCTCATCAGCGACGCTACCGTGAAGCAGACCCAGCTTACCGTCGCGACGGAGTTGAAGAATGGCACATATCAACTTCCCGAAGTCCGTGGTCCGACCAAGACGGAGGTCAAGCGTGCCGAATGGTCCGATCTCGAAGAGGAGGACGAAGACGAGACTAAAGCAGCCGATCCTGCCGCTGCTGTCGGGACCTCCACTGTTACCGACTCTAAGAAAGTCAACGCCGACGCTGACGACGGAGAAGATGGAGACGAAGAGGTTGAGGACGACGAAGAGGCCGAGGAAGACGAAGAGGCCGAGGAGGACGAGGACGAAGAGGACGAAGACAACAAGGCGGAGGCTGACGACGAAGGAGACAACGAGAAAGCTGTTCCTGAGAAAGCTCCAGCCGCCAAAGAGTAAGCCACCAAGAAGTAGTCTTCCTGCTAACGCGAGTAGTAGTCGTCCGACTATCAGTTCGTTGCCTTTTCCTCTAACTCAGAATAATTTTGCGTCCCTAAACTTCTTATAGTTCCACAATCTTTAACAAATCACCATCGTTCCATCAATGTTAGACGCGCCGTTCCAAATCATTCGTTCCAACCTTGTCTCGCTCCAGATAATCTCGTCTCGTAACAACTCTTCCAAATCGAAACCCAAAGTATCCATGCTCATCTCGTTCTCATATGTAAAATGCAGCAATACAACCCAGTATCTTGAGATTCTCTCGTTCTCAAATACCGATTAGGGTGAAGTCATCACACTCCACTCGTTCCAACCGGTCAAGTGACCAGCTAGAACAACACATCCGCGTCGTCCACGTCAGCGTTGGCTTCGACCAACCTGGCGCTCCGACGTAACTCCGGCAAACCCTTCTTCTTACGATCTGCATCTTCAAAGGCAGTGATTAACGTTCCGAACTCCGGAGCTAGAGCAGCTCGTGACAGCCAAAACGTCTCGTAGGTAGCTGTCAGTACCAGGTACTGAAGCTCACCCTTTTCCATTTTCTTCGCAAGAATATCCACAATAGGCGACGAGACACCAGCAAAAGCAGTCTCTTCACCTCCAATAGACAAACGTTCCACAAAACTCGATGGAGGTAGATCATCCTCCTGCAATGGTCCTGGTTCCGTACGCATGTCGCTTCCAGTCACGTTCTCTGTTGTCACGTTCTCATCAGTCACGTTCTCGGTAGTCACGTTCTCGGTCGAACCTTCAGGAATATCATCAGCGAACGGTCGACTCCAACGACCACGGAAGCGCTTCAACCGATTCACATTCACCGTAACAACCTGGTCAGGATGTCTGGGTATCGCAATCTTGTAGGCGTTCTCCCCGACTTGACCGACAATACGGTACGGACCGTGCCAAGAGAACGCCAACTTCTTCGTCTTGTTTTCACCGACTTTCGCTCTGAAATACTGATAGACCCAAACGGGATCCCCCACTTCATATGTGACCTTGACTTGCTTACCCAAACGCTGCTCGTGCTGATCTTGAGCCTTTAGTAGCTGTCGTTCCACTAGACGCCTTGAGTCACGTAACGACAAGTACAACTTCCTCCTGTACGCAGCAACCTCGTTGCTTTTCCAGTCTTTTCCAGTGTTGAGAAAGGCTAAGTCGATAGGTAGAACCGGGTCACGACCATATAAACTGAAGAAAGGAGTGTCTCCCAGACCCTCGTGATACGCAGTCCGGTATGCCAACAAGACCCGAGGCAAATAAATGTCCCAATCGGTCTGAGTCTCATTCACAAACATCTTAAGCATCCCCAACAATGTTCCGTTAAATCGCTCCACTAGTCCTTGAGTTTGAGGATGATAGGCCGCTCCAAACAACTTCTTGATCCCTAGTGTCTGATATAGTGATCGTGCCAAATCAGACGTGAAGTTCGTTCCTCGGTCACTAAGCAATCGTTCTGGAACGCCATGTCTGCAAATTACACCCTCGATCATAGCATCGACGAAAGAGATCGTGTCCAGTGACGCAACCGCGAAAGCTTCAGCCCATCTCGTGAAGTAGTCCACAAACACCAAGATATACTTATTTCCACGCGGTGTGACAACCAGTGGACCAACAGCGTCCACTACTAGCAACGAGAACGGTCCCGATAGTTCCTGGACAGGCATTCTTTGCATAAGACCAGTCCGCCAAGGCCTTCGACCTTTACCACCACTGCAAATAGAACACTCCTTCACGTATTCAACCACGTCCTTTCGCCAACCGTGCCAGTAAGCATGGCGTCTCACCTTATCCAACGTTTTAGTCTTTCCCAAATGAGCCGAGAAAATATCAGCGTGACAATAGTGCAAAACGGTCTCGATAAACGGTAATGGAACGACCGGAACGGTCACGGTCCGAGCAGGACCGGCACGAACCCCCAAATGCACACGGCGCATGAGGACCTCGTTCTTCATCAAATGATGCGGAGACATCTTCAGGACTGTCACTCTTAGTTGCGGATCCAGAGCAAGAGCACCGTCTTTCAGGAACGCCTTCATAGCACGCATCCACGGTACTCGTTCCTGTTTCTCCATGAACTTACCATAGTCCAACCCAAAGACATCGACAGCAGACGGTAGTGTAGATGGAGCACCCGCTTGCAGTTCTTCTTCCTGCTCTTCCTGGGTGAGCTCCCCACTAGAGACAACACCGTCTGTTGTCTCCCCGACTGGAACTGAACCGTCCGTCTCGTTCCAGTTCTCGGTCTGCTCCACAAGGATCGTTCCATTCTTGTCCGGAGGATCGTTCCGATCCTCGTTCAAGAGATCCTTCATCGAAATGGCACTAATAATCCCCTTGTCAGGACGATGATGAAGTCTCGATAGTCCATCCGCATGAACCATTGACGTCCCAGGTTTGTGATACACTTTAAACCTCAGCTGCGATAGTTCCGCGGCCCATCGTGCCAATTTAGCATTTGACGTCCTCGTGCTGTCACTAAAGATCCACGTGAGGGCTTGATGATCCGTAAACAAGTCGAATTCACTGTGATCAAGATAACACTTGAACTTCCGAGTTGCCCAAACAATTCCCCAGCATTCGATTTCCGTCGTTCCACTAGTCTTGTTGAACCAGTTCCGCTGTGAACCTACCAACATCTTGCTAGCGTAAGTCACCGCTCGGTCACGTTTGTCAACTTCTTGCATCAGGCAAGCACCCACGGCCAAATGAGACGAATCAACGTAGAGCTTAAACCGTTTCTTGAAGTTAGGATATACCAGTATCGGAGGCTTCACCAAGGCCCGTTTCAGTTGACGGAACGCCACTTCACAATCATCGTTCCATTTGAAGTCGACTTCCTTCTGCTTCAGTCGTTCCAAAGGAGCGGCAATAGCAGCGAACCCAGGTATGTACCGCCTGAAGTAACTGGTTAGTCCAAGGAAGGCACGGACCGTATGAAGATCATGGGGTCTCTCGATGTTCATCACAGCCTTTGCCTTTTCCGGGTTCGGCAAGATTCCGGTAGGTGTCACGATGTGACCCAAGAACGCTACTAGGTCACGTCCCCAGTGACACTTCTTCATCTTCAGCTTAAACCCAGCCTCACGGAATCGTTCCAAAACCTGTCTCACCCGGATTAGATGGGTAGGAAAGTCATCACTAAACACCACGCAATCATCCAAGTAAACAAGGCACGTCCTCCACTTCAGATCGACCAGCACGCTCTCCATTAGACGTTCGAAAGCAGGAACGGCGTTACACAACCCAAAAGGCATAACAAGCCATTCGTAGAGTCCAAATTTACTCGTGAAAGCAGTCTTGTCGATACTGTCACGTTCCATTGGAACGTTCCAATATCCTGACGCGATGTCCATAGTAGAGAATAGCTTAGCGTCCCCAAGGACATCCAAAATGTCGTCAATTAAAGGCATAGGGTAGCTATCCTTTATCGTGACAGCATTCAACTTCCGGTAATCGATGCAGAAACGGATTCCGCCGTCCGGTTTCCGAATCATTAGCACGGGACTAGCCCACGGGCTATTCGACGGTCGAATCAAGCCAAGTTCCAGGTATTCTTGAATCTCGGCCTCCATGACATCTCCTTCAGCCTTCGAGACTCGATACGGAGGTTGCTTTATGGGCGTACACGTTCCAGTATCGATGCTGAACTTCAGAAGGTCCGTTCGTCCCGGTTTCTTGGACGTCTTGACGAATAAATCCTTCATATCCTTCAACATTTCCACGAAAAGTCTCCTTTGTTCAGCTCCAAGTGACGAATCATGGAAGTCCACTTTGAAATCATCGTCCTCATCGTTCTGCATAGCGGCAGCCATCTCTGCTTCGACGGTTCCTTCTTCAGTATTCTCGTTCCTTTCGGTAGCACTTATCACGGCACTAACTTCATCCGTCGTTCCACCTTGAACATTTACACCAAAAGCCGATTTTGGAACGAGGGTCACCGCAGCCACATACGCACCCGATGAGATTTCAACTTCTTCGGTAGACGCATTGCAGACTTCCACTAAGACAATACCATTCATCACCGTACACAAGGTTCTGGCAACTCGTAAGTTCTCGTCCGTTCCAGGAACGCCTTCGACCAAAACTGTGGAACGATCTTTCATCGTTCCCTGAACTTTAGACTTGACTAGAGCTAAATGACCCGGCTTCAATTGCACAGTCGAGGTCACCGTGGCGGCATAAGTCTCTTCCACTCTCGTGACGCCCAGCGGGATCACATCTCCAGTTCCCTTCAGAGTCATCGTTTGATCCTCGAGATCGATAACGGCACGGAACGAGCGTAACGAGTCCGTTCCCAAAATGGCATCTACGAACAAGTGGTCGACCACTACGAACGGAAGCGTCATTTCCATCGTTCCAAGTGTCACAGGAAGGTTAATCACACCGCGTACGCGGATCGCATGCCCCGAAACACTATCCAAGCTTCCGCTATAGGGTTTGAGAGGTTCCGACGCCCTGCCGAGTCGTACCAGCACGCGCTGATTCACGAGACTCGCAATGGCCCCAGTATCCGCTAACATTTCCGACGGACAACAATCGATGTAGCCACCGGTCACAGCCTTCACGCCTCCAACACTGCAGATGACACGTTTCCCGGCCGGCACGACATCCGCTTCATCTTGAGGAGCGTCACCTTCACTCACAGCTCGCCGTCCAGGCGATCTCTGTGGCTTCGGAGCTCTTCGCGCATTGATCAAATAGACGTCCGGCTGTTCTCCGGCTATTTTCAGCCTCTCATCTTCCGACGATTCGATTGGAAGCTCAAACGTCACCTTTTTCTGTCGTTTTAGAGCAACGGCTGTTGCGATGGGTCCTTCTATTTTAGAAGCCCTTTCCTCCCTGTCGCGTATCCTGTCACGTATAGATGAGGCTTCGTTCCAGAAATATTCTCGTCCCCAATCCATCGTCCGATGTTGAAGCGAGCGACTCATCGTTCCCCCAATGCTTTCCAAGTAGTCACGAAGATAATGGACGTCCAAGATGTCCCTGTTAGACTTGTCACGAAACGGAGGAACTTCACGCTTCGCGTCGTTACGTCCCATCGAACCAGTTTCTTTCACGGGACAATTTTTCTCCTCGTTCCACTCCTGCTTGAGAAGCTCGTACACCCACTTGCGAATTTCGGAACGCCACCTAAATGGCAGCGGCGTTCCCACAGAGTGTTCAGCAGCCTTAACCTTAGTTCTCTCTAGGTCGACCCACACGTTTTGCACGAACTCGCGCTCTTCATCTTCTTCCTCAGACTTCACCTCTTCGTTCTCACTTTTCGTCACGGAACTTACAGGCAAAGTCGGTTTCTTCGTTCCATCGACTTCCTTGAAGTCCCTATTGGCACGCTTCGCCTCCGACGAATTCTTCAGCGTATTCTCGTACCAATCCAACCAGTATTCAGGCGTCCTCATCTCTCCTGAAGAGACTTCCTTCGTGCGTTCCAGCACTTCTTCCGATATTCCTAGCTGTACACTCATTTCCGCAAGTGACGGCTTCTCCTGTTTCTCAGCGTTCCGTTTCACTCGTGACAGAATCTTCTCGTCGTCCAAGGGAAACAGTCGCTCTTCCAATTCCTTGTCGTACTCCTCGGGTTCACTCTCCACTACCGGATCGTCACCGCGTTCGAGCATATCCAGCTCCTCGTCGGTAAACAAACGATCATATTGACTTGTAGAGTCCATCTCCTTAGTACGTTCCGAATCATTATCAGCTGTGGGAACGCCCGCCTCTTCCTGAGTTGCGTTCACCAATCCGATTACAGCTGCAAACTGATTTGCCCTGACGCTAACCGCGTCCTCCGTGTCCGATTCGAGTGCCTGTTCATACCGCGTAGAACTGTTGGACGGCACTTCAGCCTCCGTTCTCCTATTGCACTCCTCCTTGGTCTTCGACGCATCCTCGGAACGTTCCGTTGTCCCTTGATCGACGTCCTGTAACCAATTGGAACGATCCTTCGTTCCACTTTCCCAATCCAGCGTTACGGTGGAGCTTTCCGTTGCTCCTCCCGCGCACACAGTTCCACTTTCAGGTCTCTCCTTAGAAACCTCTACCTTCTCATCTTGCCTTGAATTAGTCCGTTCCGTTGGACTGATCGTTCCAATCCCAATATCCGCATTTTCAGTCGTCACGCTCGCAACGGGAACGTCACGAGCGCTTACTCCTCTAGTCACACCAGCCCCAGGAGCCCTCTCAGGTTCACCAGTTCCACTTAATCGTGAACCTTCATCTCCCTTTGTGTCGCCAACCTGGCAAGAGGAAAGAGCGACACTTCTTTCCCCTTCCTCCTGCCCCCTTCATGGTCGGGACGTTCCAGTTGGTGTAGACGTTCCAGAAGAGGTAGACGTCTCAGTCACGACAGTGCTCCTCGAGAGGCTACGCAGTTTCTCGACTTCTGGACAGTTTGTCACGCTATGATCCGGTTGTCGACAGAAGGCGCACTCCTGAGTACGACGATCTCCATATCGACCTCCACTCGTCCTCCTGGGCAAGTTACACTCCATAGAGTAGTGACCAAACTTGTGACAGCGATTACAATAGCCTCTCGCACGAGGGCACGTCTCACGACTGCATCCCTTACGCTCGCAACGACCACACACGACTTCACCTTCCGCAGTGCGAGTGTCAGGACCCATACGAATGTTCAGCGGTCCAAGTTCGGCACCAGTGCTCTCTTTTGGAACGCTAGCCGGTTTTGGAACGGTCGGAGCCACTGCACTTATATGCCTATGGCTCGTTCCAGAACTCTTCAGCACGTTCTGATTCAGTTGTTGCAACTCTTGTAGCACTTGTATGTCAGTCGCAGGCGCATTCTTCGTACTCGATTGCTTCGCTCCTTCCTCAGGAAATTCGTCGTCCTCTTCAACAGGCAAGTGAAGATTCTTGAACAACAGGATGCGACAGGCTTGCTCAATTGACCCGATCATGTTACCGTTCAACACTGCTCGCATCTGCTTGTTCCTTATTCCTTCAAGGAAGAACTCGTACCTCATACGAGGGTCAGGCATGTTAAAAGCGTCACATATCGTCGAAAGTCGATCACCCCACTCTTCTGCAGACTCGCCACGTTTCCTCGCGGCCGTTTTAAGACGGGCCCACGATTGAGTCGGAGTCAAGCAGATGAACCGGTTGTGAAATCTGGAACGAAGGAGCTCGAAGCTGTCGATCCTCGAATTGTACCACCATTCTTGACCCTTTTTGCCCTTCAAGCATTGTTCAAAAGCAGTCAAGCGCATTTGATCGTCCATGCCCACCGTGCACTTCTCAAACGAGCGCCAGAACGCAGCAGCACGCTCACTCGTGGCCGTGTCCGAATAAAATGGAACGATCACTTTGACAGCGTTCCTCAATTCGTTCGGAATTCCAACAACAGGAACGTGACCTCGGGAGTAGTCTCGTGACTCGCGTTCTGCGTAACGATCAGCGGGTTTATCTGGATGAGAAGTCGCAGTCCTCGGATAGCGTTCTGGATTGAGCCCAACGTTCCCATGAAGACCCAGATTCTCACTGTAAATCGGGAGCGATCCCACATTCGCTGGCTTCGTTCCCCAATTCGGAACTCCCTCCGACCTCATTTCTGCAGACACAGAAGGTGTAGTCACAGGCGTAGGTGGGTACATAGGAGGCATCTCAATCGGATCCCAACCGGGCGGCAACATCGGAGCAAACGGATTTCGGAACGAGTTGGTTCGGGACGTTCCATACGTTCCTCCCCCATCGTTCGTTCTAGGCGTAGGAGCGGACACGTTATCGTACGCGTAGACAGGAGACATAGGTCTGCTCGTCCTAGGCGCAGTGGGCGACTGGTACACAGCCCTACCACCTCCAGGACTACGCATTTCACTCCTCGGCGACTCTAGCAGTCGATCCATCTCGGCGCTCGAGTACACCGGCGGCGTATTCGCCATTCTTGGTTCTTGATCCGTCAGCGGAGTGCGTGGCGTTCCCACTGACCCACTCGACACCGCAATCTGTTGCATCGCCTGACCGATGGTGTTGACTATCAAAGCTTGTAGTGCCGGGTCTACAGTGGTCGTTCCACCACTCACAGACTTCGTTCCGTCACTAGCGGAAGCCGTTTCAGCACTAGTAGGAGTCGTTCCACGACTAGCAGGCGCCGTTCCGTAGCTTGCAGACGTCGTCCCACGACTTGCCGTAGGAGTATAAGCTCGCGAAGTCGCCCTCGGCGCACCGTAACGTTCCACGTCGCACTGCTGCTCAGCGCGAGAATTAGCCGTACCCCGAACGTTCGACCATGACGCAGGAGCGTCGTTCCCATATCCTCTACGAGGATCCTCCTCACGCGAATACTCAGTCGACACGGCAGGGGTCGCCTCGCGACTCGTTTCTTCCACGGGATCCAGAGACGGTCGTGACGGATCCAGCGAGAACGATACCCCTCGTCTCGTTCCTGAACTCGTCGTGTCGGTCTCACGCGTCTCCCTAGCCCGGGCCTGCTCCTCTCTAGGAGTCGGTCGATCAGCTAGAGTCCTAAAGAACTCTTGAAAGCTAGCCCTGCCCTGAGGCGTTCCCAGCATCGTCACGAACATCCTTCGATTCTCCTCAGCTCGAGGTGACGTGCCAAACAGGCCCTCGTCTTCATCCAGGTCGACTCGTTCCTCGTGACCTCCGGCAGCTCGTTCCGCCTGACCTTCAGCCGCTTCCCCTGTCTCACCTTGAGTCCTTGGCTCAGCTTCGCCGCCTTCACCTTCCGTGGCCGCAGCGTCAGCTACTTGCTCCTCATCTGCTTCAGCCAGGATCCGCGCGAGACGAAGCTCCTCATCCTCGATAGGATCGTTCCAATTTTGGAAGCTCATACCGTTCCCGCTTCCCTTTTCCTTCGCCTTAGTGCTTCGGTACTAAGGATCTCCAAGCGGCTCTCTCCGCTTTTAGGTTCCTACGAAACTTGGCTAGAAGATACCCTGCTTCTCCACCAAATTGTCGCGGTCTCCTTCTCTCGTCGGGGTCGTGTATCTTATGTAAGCCGGCGACGTAGGAACTTAGACGTAAAAGTAAAGCAAATGTATTAACTTGTTTCTTGTTTCTGTTTCTTGAGCACTTCTGTTGAAAGAAGGAAAATCACGACTGAGAGCTTCCCTACCTGCTCTCCTACCTACGAAGGTATCTCCTAATAGTCCCCATCCGGACCGACATCACTCTCAACTTCACTATCCTCCCACTGTCTGGATTCCTTGGTTCCACGTCAGACTTGGAACGAGGCCGTCTGAGTAGTAGAGTCGGGATAGTCAGACGTGGCACTAAGCTTCTGCAGTGTACTAAACTGTCGGAAACACTCGTCCAGAATAGCCAGCCCTTCTGTCAGCCGTAGACCGTGACAGCGGGAGAACCTGCAGGCTCCGGCGGCGGAAGAAAATCCGCCTCACCCGAAGCCAATACGGCTGAAGGTTAAGCCGTGTGAAGGGAAGGAAGACGAGAACCTTCACTTCTGGGTCCGAGAAGTAGAGCTGGCGATGAACGCGGCTCTGATCTCGACCGAGCAACTCCGTGTTGCTTTTGCACTCTCCAACCTTAGCGGCCGTGCTAAGTGTTGGGTGTACACACAGGGAGCAACATCCCCTGGATGTTTCACATCCTGGGCTCAG
The DNA here is from genome assembly GCA_011320135.1 of Phytophthora betacei. Taxonomy (NCBI): domain Eukaryota; phylum Oomycota; class Peronosporomycetes; order Peronosporales; family Peronosporaceae; genus Phytophthora; species Phytophthora betacei. The sequence goes on from JAANHX010000559.1 coordinate 702,493, forward strand.
CTGTGTGAACTGCTCCGAGCCGCGTTCCTCCCGGCGAACTACGAGTACCGCCAGCGTTCGCGCTTCCTCTCGTGTAAACAAGGGAGGGGCGAGCTGCACGAGTACGTGCAAGAGATACGGGAGATCACGGCGTTCCTAGTGGGAAACCCACTCAACGAACACATCAAGATGACTGTGTTCATGGACGGCCTTCGAGTGGGCCCCGCACGCACTCAGCTGTTCCGGGTGCAGTCAGACACCCTTGAAGAGGCGATTCAAGTGGCTGTCCAAGAAGTGTACAGTCATCGACAGGCACGTTGGCCGGCCTCAGCGTGGCCTGGGAGTTCCTTGTCGACTCCCGGTCGAGCGATCCCCAACGGACCAGTTCCCATGGAGCTCGGGTCCGCCGAACAGCATGACATCCGCTGCTTCGGCTGCGGGAAGATGGGCCACTTCAAGCGCGACTGTCCCGCGGAAAGAATCCGCAGACGGTCTTTCCCCAAGCCCGTCCTCAAGGGTCGCTGGCAGAAGCCAGGATCCCGGGGACAGGGGAGCGCCAGAAACCAGTAGGGGCGGCGCGTCCTATAAAAGAAGAACTAAGTCTTCGTGATGGGTGCGGGGGTGGCGCGTACCACGGGGACTTAGCCCCTGAGAGTCTTCGCACTCTCGAATCGGTGAAGAGCAGCGGCGGGTTGCTCGTAGTACACGGATGTCTACGGGGATACGATCATCCCTTTAGAATCTTGATCGATTCTGGAGCGTCGAAGAATTTCGCACGCCGCCAGACGGTGGCTCGCAGCAGCAACAAGTTGTCAGATGCTTTGAGAGAAAGAAAGGGCAATGGGACGGTGTCAGTGCGACTGGCTGACGGGAAGGTCGGCACTGTCCCCAACGTCCAAGTGGATTTGGCCGTCAAGTTTGAAGACTTTGACAGCCTCGAACAGTTCACTGTTCTCGATATGGATCCATATGATATGATCCTGGGCATACCCTGTCTTGAGAAGCACGAGCCCTGGATCGACTGGCGAGGCAAGGCAATCGGTGCCAAAAAAACGTCCTGCGAAGTCCGACAGAGCATTGGCGAGTCATGTTCCCACCTCTGTCAGGCCCCGGGGTGCCCGAAAGGGCTGACAGGGTACCGAAGCATCCAGCAGATGCTTGGGAGTCGTCGACGTATATGACGACTCCGAGGACGCTTCGATGGTGGCGGCACCCAGAGGAGGCGCTGGTCAAGTGGGTAACTTAGGGTAACATAATTCGTGACAGCCGCAGCTGTCACGAACGCTGGTAATAGCGTGTTCAAGGTGGGTAACAGAGTTCCACACACGGTCGCCCAGACCTTAACTGAAGAGGAAGACGTCGGAAACGCTTCCTGTGTGGATAAGACAGTACCACACGAGGCCTTGAGTGCCTCGGATGTCGGCGCTCCGACCTCCCCGGATGTTGGTAGCAACGTTTCACGTCACGTCACGTCACGTCACGGTCGCCGTCGCCGTCGACGTCGCGTCAAGCGACTCGGAGTCCAGGGACCAGGCTGGACGGGTGTCATCCCATCTTCTATGCCGAGACCGGTTTACCCGTCAAGACATCTGGTGTCCACTTGGAACCGTTGCCAGAGGTTGCAGAGATACTGAACCTCGAGAAAATGACGGTCAAGTCTTTCCTGGCCAACCTCAAGGCTGGAAGGGTTGCCGCGATGGTGCTCATGAGACCTGAGATCACTTGGGAGGAGCTGAACCCCTCCTCTGTCTTGGACGAGAACGTCCTGAAAGACTTAAACAAGCAGCGTCAGACGCGCGTGGGTTCCGAGATCCTTAAGAACCCCAAGGATCCGGTGTATCCTTTGGTGACGGAGTATGCGGACGTGGTGAACAAACACCCACCGGCCCAACTCCCACCAGATCGAGGCGTACGGCATGAGATCGATCTCGTGCCTGGCACAAAGTACTGTGTCACGAGACAATGGCCTCTTCCACGCGAACAGTGCGAGGTCATTGATGCCTTCTTCGCTGCGAAAGCGAAGGCAGGCACGGTGCGGGAGTCGAAGTCCCCGCACTCGACGCCAACTTTCTGCGTTCGGAAGCCGAACGGAAAGTGGCGTCTGGCTCACGCTTATAACAAGCTGAACAACGCAACAGTGCCGGCCCAAACATTAATCCCATGAAAGGATGTGTTGTTGAACAACAGGGCCGGAAGCGTACTGTACAGTGCGCTGGGTTTGGTAGACGGATACTACCAGATCCTGATGCGCGAGAGTGACATCCTGCTCACCGTGGTGAGTACTCCAAGCGGCATGCTTTGTGAGCGCCTCATGCCACAGGGCTTGTCTAATGCCCCGGTGACGTTCAACCGCCTGGTGACGCAATTGTTCAGACCACTGCGCGCCTTCGTACAAACGTACTTCGACGACATATTCGTCCATAGCCGTGCCGAGGGAGGAAATACGGCCATGGAGGTGCATCTGGGGAACCTCCGTCGAGTATTGGACGTGATGCGAGGGAACAAGCGCTACGCCAACATCGACAAGTGCGTCATCGCGTCACCAGGGTTTAAGCCTCTCGGTTGCTTCGAAAGCAACGTGGGCGCTCGGGCTGACCCAGACAAGGTCAAGCCCATAGCAGCATGATCGGGTAGAGACCACCCCGGTTCTCGGGCTTCTTACGACACGTAGTGAATTCCTTAAGATGGATGCGGTGTGAAGCGAGAAGCACACACCGAGCTGCCTCCAACTTGTCAGCAAACAACTGTTCCTTCTGGAGAAGGGTACGCTCGTAAATATCCTTAGATGTGTGGCCGCCAACAAGACCACGAGGAGCGACGAGAAGCTCCAGGAAGAGGTCAGCCCCAGAGCTCTCCTCGGGAGGCCAATACCCTCTTGAGTTGATGGCAGCTCCCTGGCTGACGGGTGCCACCACCGAACCCCCACGCGCACGCTGGGCCCTCCTGCTGCTGTTCGAGGTCATTAGTGATCTCCAGGGGCTCAGGAATAGCACCCTCTTCCTCCTCCTTCTCGTCCTCTTCATCTGAAGAATCGAAGAGGCCTCGATGGGAGTACCCAGTCTCCTTCTCCTCGCGGAGTGGAGACTTAGAAGCCATACGCTTCTTAGAGGGCTTGGCGCCTTCGGCCTTAGCAGCCTTAGCACGCGCAAGACCCTCGGCAAGCGAGAGACGTTTGCGAAGTTTGTCTTCCTCGTCGCCACCAGCTTTGGAAGCGTCCTTACCCTAGACGGCCGGGCTCTCAGTGTGCATCGACGTCCTGGGACTGTGATCACCGTGATTACTAGCGAGCAACTGCACGCTGTCGTCTTTATGCTCGCTGGGCACTGTGTCGTCCCGTAGAGCCCACAGGGGCATCATGCGTCCTCTCGGACTCGGCTTCGTCCTCACTGCCAGAATTGAACTCACGTTCAGCGACCGAGGGTTCGGACGATTGTCTGGACAGGCCGAGGGTGACGGACTGCGGCGTTTGCTAGTACGCTTGCTTACAGCCGCGTCACCCGCTGAGCCGATCACCTTCGAGACCACCTTAGTAGCCTCCTGGAGCGCCGAGATTTTGCTGTGAGCCTTAGCGCTCTTAGCTTGCGCCTTTCCGGCAGCAGCCCTGGAGCGTGGCTTCGCACCGCTCTTCGCAGTGCCATGGGGCATGATAACGGTCGATGTGGAGACCAAGAAGAAGAGCTGTTCACTCTATCTGTGAAGTGAGCCTCCGCCGCGCTCGCGCAGCCGAGGCGATGTATTTCAACTTTGAGAGTGAAAATTTGTGACGTACGCCATTCTGATTGGTTGGTAAACCGAACCTAAGTGGGGGAGGATGTAACGGGGTACGTAGTCCTAAGTGTACCCCTAGCTACATGAAGCATGACACGTCATACTTCGGGATCTATGGTGCATGGTACCAGGGTCGTCAGAAGCCAACCATTGGCTGATGACATTGCTTTTATAAAGGTGACTTGTAGTTTGTATTTCACTCAAGCTTAACCTACCTATAAATATACTCAGCTTACAATCTACCTTCATTTGGTCACTCCTCTCCCTTTACGAAAAAGGGGACCTGTGAACTGCCGTTTACTGAGAGTTTGTATACGCTCGGAACCCAACTTCCGCTAGCGCAAGGTGCTGTGTGACCCCGTCACAGATATATAGTGACAATGGTAAGAAAGAAAGGTTTAAAATAGTTTTCCGTCCTGAGAATTATTCTCTGTTATTATCCTGCAGTTCGGGGCTACACTTAACACACAATCAATCTGCAAGGCAACTAAGATGCCGTTCGAATATGCAAGGAGGGCAACGCTTGGAATCCAAGGTACCTCTGCATTTGACGAAGTCATTGATGCTCACAGGACGCTCAAGGCGAAAATAAATCAACTGCGGCATTGCTTAGCATGTGGTGAGAGCTACAACGGTCACTCCATGGGATACCTCCTATGGCTCTGTGGGTCGTCTATCTGCGACGATAAAGACGACGAGTGCACGTACTCCTCGTCTTTATCTTAAAGTGCTATCGTGCCAAGAAACAGATACACCATTTTTTTCGAGAACGGAGTGCACAGCAACTAAGTTAGGTCCCCTACAAAGCGACAATTATATGGATCTATGAAATTTGAAGTGAGATCAATGGTGCTTAACTCTTTGAGACCTGCAAACATCCGCAGCAAATTGATAAATGCGTTCAGCCTTACTAAGCGTACCGTACCCAATTAGAAGACCATTCAAAATTATGTTTACAACTTCAAGAACAGTATTCTCTACTACACAAACGTTGTGGATGATGTCGTAACGATCGCCCGCAAAACACTGTATAGGCATGATCTTCTGGAGACAGCAACGTATACGTTTGGTAATGACGTAAATCTTGACGAAAAATCAAGGTTTAGGAGCCTGCTGCGATGAAGACCCATTTGTGTTGGCTATCTCAGCAAAAAAGCTGCTTAAAGAAAGGATCGCGACCCGGATTCATTATATTTAACATGGATGCGACATTCAAGTTGACAATGCGCAAAATTCCCTAATCTATGTGCGAGATTTCCGACCCGTATCAATCATTTCATCCTGTTGTATTTTTTATTGTATCTCAGTGCACCAAGGCTCAATACTCTGCGGCTATAGGGGTAATTAACATCTACTCTTCTAAGTAGCAAACCGTTCCTTTGAGACCGGGAACACGTGAACTAACTTTCACTTGGGTAGTAAATACCCTTAAGCATTTCCTCTGTGCAAGGTGCTGTGTGACCCCGTCACACTTGGTAGCACTTGTAGCCAATCCTACACCTTCGGGGGTAGATTGAACTACCTGATTCCTCTGTGCGCTCTACGTTTGAGCCACAATGGACCGACGTGAGTTTCCTCGCTTGAACGACTCACAGTACGAGTCTGTTCGCAAGATGGGAGGCATCGTTGGACAAGATGTCCTTCGCAGCTTGGCGGCGGCGACGCCTGTCGAGCAACACGCGCGCGTGACCACGTTTGAGACCTACGAGCGTGGTCTCATCGCTCACGTCCGCGGGAGTTTGGAGGCTGCTATGGCCGCTCCCCAGACAACCAGGTCTAAGCCGATAAGACTGGAGGCTCCCGCATTTGAGGGGAAGGAAGGAGAGAACCTTCACTTCTGGGTCCGTGAGGTGGAGATCGCCATGAAAGCGGGTCTCATCTCGGACGAGCCACTTCGAGTGGCTTTTGCCCTGTCCAACCTTGGTGGACGTGTCAAGCACTGGGCATACACCAGGGAGACGGCATCTCCTGGATGTTTTTGCATCCTGGGCTCAGCTGTGTGAGCAGCTACGAGCCGCGTCCCTACCGGCGAACAACGAGTTCCGCCAGCGCTCACTCTTTCTCGCGTGTAAACAAGGTAAACGTGCAAGAGATGCGCACGCTGGTGGCATCTCTGGCAGGGAATCCTCTGCCGGAATGCATCAAGACAAAAGTCTTCATGGACGTCCTGAAGGTCGGTCCTGCTCGCACCCAGCTATTCCAGGTGCAAGCGACAGCCATGGAGGAGGCGATTCGAATCGCCCTTCAAGAAGAGTACAGCCACAAGCTGGCTGGTACCCCTCGGGAAGAGGAGAATCGCCACGATGAGGATGGCGTTCCTCGGGAGGTGGAGCATCGCAGCAATGGCGCTGTTGCTCCTGCTGTCACACAGCCGTTGATACCGGTGCGTACCGCGAGCCCGTGGCCATGAACTTAAGCTCATCCGAGAGCTTGATCCGCTGCTACGGATGCGGCGGACATAGAGACTACCAGCGTGTATGTCCCTCGCCGGTTCTCGGGAATAAGACAGCCCGTGGACCCCAGGTCCGGTGGCGCAGGCCGTAGCCAGGTGGACGAAAACTCCTCGTCCACCAGTAGAGGTGGTATGCCCTACTGAAGATCGCTAAGCCCTCGTGATGGGTGTGCATGTTGTGCATACGACGGGACTTAGCCCAATAAGACGTGGTTCTCTCAAACCGGTGAAGGGCAGTGATGGGCTGCTGGAAGTACACTCGATGTACGGGGGTGCGGTACACCTTGAGCGTTTGATGAGTTCTGGAGCGTTGAAACACCACCAGAACGTCGCTTGGCATAGTGACACCCGACTGCACTATACGTCAGAGTGACGATTGTGGGCTGGCCCTTGGTGGACTAGCCTTTGATACGGTGAAGAAAGTACCAATGATCCCCAACGGACCTGGACGTTTGGGTTCGATGAACTCGCGCATCGCGGTGTCGCTCGTAGCTATCGCCATGAACAACATGGCTGTGTCGAACATAAGACACAACCCGGACTTTGGTGTGGCAAGGCTGAGAAGGGCCTTCCAGTCTAGGTCTATGACGGAGCATTGGTGAGTCATGCTCTCGCCTCCGTCATGTCTGGGGCGTCTGATACAGACCGCCAAGACGCAGAAGCGTCACGGAGCTGTCCGCGCGCCGACAGCTCTGCGTACAGCAAGCCCGTGCTCCGCTGCGGCAATGCCATGGGCATGGGTCTTTTGCCCGGCGTGTGGACCAGCAACACCAGCAGTGTCCAACGCCGAAGGTTGTCGCGCCATACGGGCCTCGACAGTGTTTATACCTATTAGCTCTAACCCGGTGAGAACTTAGGACCACACGGTCGCCCAGACCTTAACTGAAGCGGAAGAGTCTGAATACGCTTCCTGTGTGGGTAACACAGTACCACACACAGTCGCCCAGACTATAACTGAAGAGGAAGGCATTGGCCATGCTTTATGTGTGGGTAACACAGTGCCACAGGAAGTTTTGAGGGCCTCTGCTGTCGTCAACGAGACATCACGACGTGTGCCACGCCACGTCAGCAACCGCTTCGAGCAACTCGGCATCCAGGCCCCGGACTCCTCTGACTCGGTCGGTGGACACCAACTCTGTCCGGTATGTGTGCGGGTCTGCCACGCCAGCCGATCCAAACACCGAAGATCGTCGCGTCATATGGGCTTCGACAGTGGTGGTGCCGAAGGGCGTTGAGTCTTCGTTGTCCACACTGTAAGTCAGCAAACCATCGTGTAAGCGGAAGCGGCTCACGCGGGATCGGGCCCGCGGGGACAGTCGGCGCCGCGCTGGCTCCGACGGATTCTGTAGGAACGAGATCAGCTCGGAGCACGCCGCGTCCGACGCGTACGCGGCCAAGATCGCGTCGCGCAACGAACTGGTCGCTGCGACTTCCATCGCAGTGACATCTTCAGCAGAACACACGGCGCACTCGTCGTCGTCTTTGTCCCCAATCGCGTGGCGGCCAAGTTGAGCGTAATCTGGCCGACGCGAGAGAGCATCGGCAAGAATGTTCGTCTTGCCTGGCTTGTAGCAAGCAACAAAGTTGTATTCGGAGAAAAGGGAGAGCCAGCGCGCCATGCGCTGGGCCAGATGCGGACTCTTCGTTGCGGTTCGCAACGACGCGTGGTCGGTGTACACGACGAAGGTCTGTTCGCCCAAGAGGTAAACTCGGAACTTGAGCAGCGCATAGCGCATGGTCAGTAGCTCCTTGTCGTGTACGGGGTAATTCCGTTCCGCCGGTTTCAGCTGGCGCGACTGGTAGCTTGCCACTCGTTCGCGCCCTGCTGCGTCGAATTGCATCAAGGCGCAACCAATGGCAAAGTCGCTGGCGTCGCATACCACGTGAAATGGCTTGGAGTGGTCAGGCAGCATCAGGACGGGCGCGGTGGATAAGCTCGTTTTTACCGCGTCAAAGGCAGCTTGATGTTCTGGACGCCATGTCCAAGTGGCGTCGGTCTTGAGTAGTTGCGACAGTGGACGAACTGTCGCCGCGAAGTTCTTCGAGTAGTGATGGAGATACGTCGCGAGGCCGAGCCACTGTCGGAGCTGTTTCGCGTCTTGAGGAGATGGCCAGGCGAAGATGGCTGCCACTTTCTCAGGGTCAGCACGGACACCGTCCTTGCTGACGTAGCTCCCGAGGACTGGAATCTCGGGGACGCAGAAGATGCCTTTCTTCAGGTTGGCGTAGAGCTTGTTTTCACGCATCACTCCGAACACCGTTCGTAGGTGTTGGAGATGAACTTCGATGTCAGTGATGCCGGCGTCGGCATGACTATGAATGCAGATGTCGTCAAAGTAACTGAGCGCGAAGACGCGATATGGACGCAGCAAGTGGGACACCATGCGGTTAAAGGTGGCGGGGGCGTTCTTAAGCCCCTGCGGCATGCCTAGCCTTTCCCACAGCATTCCACTGGGCGTGCTGACGGCGGTCAGCGGCACGTCGTCTTCGCGCATCAAGATCTGATAGAAGCCGTCCATCAGATCAATCGCGCTATACGTGGTTCTGCCCGACATGGAGTCAAGAATCATGTCCTTTCGTGGGATCGGCGTTTGTGCCGGGATTGTGGCGTCGTCAAGCTTGTTGAAGGCGTGGACGATCCTCCACACCCTCCCCCTCCCCCCCGGTCGCTTTCTTCACACAGAACGTAGGACTGGAGTGGGGTGACAAGCTCTCGCGAACGTGGCCGGCTTGCCGGCGACTTTCGAAAAAGGCATCGATCGCCTCGACTTGGTCGCGGGGAAGCGGCCACTGTCTGGTGACACAGTACTTGGCGCCAGGCACGAGATTGATCTCGTGTCGGACTCCGCGATCCGGCGGAAGGGCCGCCGGAACCTTGTCGGGGAAGATGTCGATGAATTCACGGACGAGAGGGGCCACAGGGTTACCGGAAGCTTCGAGGGCCGGTAACGATTGTGCAGCGTAGCGCGCTTCACGGGCTGTTTTCGGTTCGGCGCCCGTGGGGCGCGTCTGGGGGTCCGGCGCTGAGGCATCGGTGTCGACGTGGACAGTAGCGATGGGCGCCGCGTCGCTAGCTACGAGCAAGCATACTTGTTCGACGTCGCCGCGCTTTAAGTCGCGGAGGAAATGTTTCCAAGAGAGACCGGAAAGCTTTGTGATTGCCGCGGCGTCGCACGGTGGACGTGCGACCTCAACTTCACGGCGACGCGGAAGATCGTTCGAGGCGTGTCCAGCAAGGACTGTGATAGTCTCGAACTCGCTCAGGACGGAGTCCTGCGACGGGGCACGGGGTCGGCGGGGGTTACGGCGACTACGACGATGAACAGGACGGAGTACATCTGGCGATGAGAGCTCACGCTCGATCATGGCGAGATCGGTTGGGCGCCGGGGTATGTCATCGGCGCCGGGACACGAATCATGTAGAACGATTGCATCCACAACCTTAGGGAGCTCGCGCTTAACCATGCGCGGGAGCTCAGGATCGACCGCGCGTAGGAGGCCACGCCCTACCATATTCACAGGTACAGGGAGCTCCATCTCGACTGCGCGCGGGAACCCCTGTTCAACCGCTTCACGAGGTGGGAGCCACTGCTCACCAAGATGTGGGAGACTCAGCTCGACCACATCGGGAACGCCCTGAGGCTCCGACTCAGGACCGGCACAAGTTGCTGGAGCACTGGCTGCGTATGAAGGGCCATCGCTCTCTTCAAGTGCAGGGGTGGTCATGGAGTCGGGGTCCATGACAGCAACGTGTGGCCAGAGGTTGGGCGTACCGCTCAGGTACGCCAGTACTGCGTTGACATCGATATCGCGTGGCCGAACAGTTCGGGTCAACCAGTCGATGTGAGGCTGGTGACGCACTAGCCACGGAATGCCGAAGACGCAGTCGAATGAACCGCTCAACTCGATCACCAGGAAGTCGTCCGAGCTGGAGAACCCGTCGAATGCATACGCGAAGGCGACCGAGCGCCGGGGCATCCGACGCGGCTTGCCGTCAGCGTATTTGACGACCATGTGGCCTGGACCTTCGCTGATGCGCGTGGTTGGCGACAACACCGATAAGCTGTCGGCGCCAACGAAGTTGTTCGTCGCGCCGGAGTCCAGCAACGCACGGATCGGGCGCTGGGCGCCGTCAACGTTAAGACTGAGTATAATCAGTCTCGAGTCGCTGCCGGAAGTGGTGGCGAAAAGTCGTGCGTGAAGCACTGGAGGGCTAGGAGGAGGCTCTGCCACCAGAGATGCATCTCTCCTTCCATTCCCAGTAGGGCGCCCCGCACCTACTGGTTGTCGCCGTTTTTTGGAACGGCGACCTTGGACCCCACCGTGACGTTTGCCAGGACACGTGCCGGCGCGCGGCACACCGCCGCGCGATGTCCGGGCTTGCGACAGCGGATGCATTTCATCGGACGTTGGCTGCGCGTCGGGGAGCGCGGTGGACGTGTCGTCGACCGAGAACGATCGAAGTGGCGGATGGCATCTATCTCCATCGGCTCTGGTTCTGGTTCGGAGGCCGGAGCCCGACTGAAATCGAAAGCTTGAGATGCCGCGACGCTGTAATTTTCGCGTAGGGCCACCGCGAAAGCTTCTTCCAGCGTAGATGGGGACTTCCGCGTTAAGTAGAAGCGTTGGTAGCCGGTGTTCATGCCGGACACGAAGACATGGACTTGGGTCGCCATGTCAACCGGATGTGTCGTGATGCACGAGATGAGGTGACGTGCCCGCTGGATATACTCGAGCGTGGACATCTTGCCTTGCTGCAACGACAGGAAGGCGGAACGCTGGACTCTCTCGTCTTGGGGCGGATCGAACGCAAGTCGCAGGTCAGATTTCATTGCAGACATCGTGGGAAAGCATGAGTGGTTGACAACGAGCTTGCCGAGGGCCCACTCCTTTGACTTCCCCGTCAGTTTTGAAAGAAGGAAGCGAGTCCGCGCGAGCTCGGTGGAAAGCTGCCGGGCTTCGACTACGATGTCCACTTCGCAGAACCATCTGTTCAAGTGGAGGCGACCGTCGCCTTCACCACTATAAGAGGAGACATCGAGCTTGACGATGTCAGTCTTGTTCTTGGACAGCGTGGGAGTCGACACGCGCTGACGGAGGTCAGCGAGTTCACGCGCCATGAATTCTTGGGCGGTAAGGCGATGTTGAGCTTCGGTTCCAGCAGTGAGCAACGTGTGGATGACAGCCTCGCCGGACGCAGCAGCGAGGCGGTGCAACGCCTCCCATTCGATCGAAGAGAGGTGGGGGAAGCTGTCGGGCTCCAGCGACGTGTTGGGCAACTTGGGCGCGTCGGGCATCGGCATGTCGTTCATCGTGAGCGTTGGACGGATGACTCAGTGCTACCAGGTGTAACGGGCTTTCAGCAACCCGTTACCTTACGTACACTGTGCGTGAGGAAGCAGGCAAATTAGACTCTGTGATGTATTCAAAGTTAACGGCGTGGTCCGAGACCACGCCAACCAGTAGATGTGTTCTACAAGCTGATTGGCCATCGCATTGGATGCGATGGCGATGTGTGACGATGGGCCCGTCACATTATTTAGGTGGAAAGAAGGGAGACACCTGATTGGCTGTGTGAAGCTGAGATCGATTTTGGGCTAGCTGGCCAGTTTGCTAAAACCAAATTGCTGAAAGACTTCAAATCATGGTACATGTACTGCGATTCTCTAATAATTATGCGGAAACTCAGCTGAAACGAGGTTTCTAATAGAACCAATTAAAACGGTGTCTCTAAATAGAACCTTGTTTTAGTTGAGTTTCAGCATAAAGTTTAGAGAACCGCAGTTACATGCACCGTGATTTGAAATCACTTAAAGCTTGAACTCAAAACACAAGTTGGGTGCATGAACAGCGGTTGAACTAACCAGAACGGGCAGAACATATTACGTGCAGAATGTGCATAGCACATGTATTTCCATGCGTGCTTCATTTTTCTGTGCATTTCAGTGAGGAATCATGTACTACATGTATATATGTGAGCCGGGGCGGTGTCATACCGGTATGTGCAGTACATGAAGTTCATGAACATGATGAACCTCTGATAACTGGAGATATTGCTGTACTTGAAACCTGGTAATCCTCTCCAGCAAAAGCTACTCCAACATTTTACTCGAACTGTATCGCTGAAACACCACCATTCGAAGCGCGAACCAAAATCTCGCTCAAATTGATACGCTACTTTTGTGCTGCGGGGGTATCTAGAGCAGCGAGATCTGCCGTTACGAACACCAAAGCAAGTACATGTACTATATGCATGGTGAGACGGGCACTCTATTCTAGACGATTTTTACGTGCTAAATGTTCCAGCTCACCGCGGGAACAGACTTCTTGTCCATTTCTCCTTTTCCACCAAGGCTTTCCCATAATATTTAAGTGATGAATTTTGTCGGCGTGATACTGCTACTGGGGATCTCCATATCGTCGGTTTTGGCTGTGACAGAGTGTCCACCGAATGTAAGTAGCCCTATTAAAGCAGCGCTCGACAGCGACCAGCCCTTCAGTACTGGTCGTAGCGCCTACTTCACACCGATACGCCCCCTTTGACTAACCATCACCTTAAGCCGCGCTCGTGAAGTGGCGACGTGAGCGTCGCGAGTACGACGAAACGATGTCAAACGAAGTCGTGCCAAGGACAACTCGGGTGACCTGATCGTCCCCGTAAAAAGCACTTTCGACGAGGGACTACTGCGCATGTGGTGTCTTCTGCGCTGGGAAATCCCGATGGACGATGTCACCGACAGTCACATCTTGACTGAGGTTGACAAGATTATCGATAGCGTCAAAACCTACGACGTCCCCGACATTGATATCGAAATACGTGAACAGTTACGCATGATTTTTACTGAGTTCGACGTCAACGAGCGAGTGATCCACTACTTCAAGAGATGATACATAATTATGGACGAACACGGTATGTTTCGACCGCAATGCCTGTAAGGCGTGCGGGAGAAATTGTGTTTTCCACTTCAATTTGCTCAATCTACCGGAGCTCCACTCGCCAGTCATCCTCACCTGTCATTATTCACTCGAAAATTAGCTCCTACAGCAAGACATCCAGCGACCACCCGCCTCTCCTCGTCCCCTGCTCTAGTCGAGCTGATGGTCTAGCGATTAAGCGTTCTACTAATGAAGTTGAAGTTGCCCCTCATTTGTTGTGGAAAGGTTGGAGAGTTTTCGTCACCGGTTCAGATGGTAGACAGCAACTGTGTTGCATACTGATCGTATCATTTAAGCCGCAAGCGTTCCGCGCCGATGTGGAGAGGGCGATACGTTTTCAATCGCGCAAAGCAAAAGAAGATGAGGTAGCCCTCCATGATCTCATTCTGTTGAAAGCTTTGGAGCCGGAAAGGGCGTTCCGGAGCCTCAAACGCGCCAAGCGCGACCGAGGCGATCGCGAACGAGGGCGACTAGCACACCCTGCCGCAAAAACGATCAACAAGAAGCAGAGGGTAATTGAAATCAACAAGGCGGGTTCGAAGGCGCCTGTTAGGTCCAAAACAGAGCGACCCATGGTCCCTCCGACACCCTGCCCACGCCGCAAGGAAATGCATTGGATTTTGGGGTGTACGACTGCGACGGGTGATTACAAGGCTGACATTCGTCATAAGCTGCGTGCACAGCGTGGGGACAGGAACAAAAAGTCTTGGCCAAGCTTGAACGCCTGGGGGAGTGTTTCTGAACAGAAGACGGTGAAACTGAACGATCTGCTATCCGTTGCCCTACTGTGCCGATATTGCTGTGGATAGAACCGCGATCAGTCGGAAGCACGTCAGCCAACTAAAGAACTTGACCCATCGGTCACGATGAAGCCTTTGCCGACCCCGGTCATCAATTTTTCGGTTGGCGACGGTGAAGTTGAGTGCAAATCCTCTGTCTGCCTCCGACTTTTGTTGAGTACGGCCGCTGGCCCGTCGCGCTTCATGGACCAATCCAGTGCCTCATCATTGAGAGTGACGAGCCAGAGTTCATACTGGGGCAGGCCGTGTTACTGTCGCTAGGTATCGATGTTGATCGACAGTAAAAGCAACTTGCAGGCCGCAGTGAAGATGAGGATGGGGCTGAGTCTGAATGGAAGGACGACCTAGTTGACATCGCCCATCCATGTAACGACGAAGGTCTTCAGGATGCTCTTGAGCGATCAGTGACGACAGTCTTGGAGAAAGGGTTTCCTCGCAAGTTGGAGACCAATCTCCAGGCCATCGTAGCGAAGCATGACATCTGGAGATTACAACTCGGTAAGGACCCGCCTGCAAACGTAGAGCCACTACGAATCCGACTCAAGGAAGGTGCCAGCGCCGTGAAGAGCAAGCCACGGCGGTACCCACCTGCCGTCAGGGCATTTCTGCGCGAGTTCAACAGCAAGTTGGTTGAGCTCGGCTGGGTGTATGAAAATCCGAACAGCCGTTGGGCAAGTCGGATACTTCCTGTGCGCAAGCACGGCATGAGTGCCAATGAATACAGGCAGACCTGCGCCTACCGAGTGGTAAACGCTCTCATTGAGGCTCTCATTAGTACGATGCCACACATGGCGACTCTGCTTGAGCACATCAAAGACAAGCACCACTATGGGTTGTTTGGCCTACTTGTGGGATTTTGGCAGCTTCCAGTAGCAGAGCTTAGCCAGGAGCTACTGTCCTACATTACGGACGGCAAAATATACACTCGTCGTTGAGTTCCTCAGTGATGCTGTGATACCGCTGCGCATTTCCAGTAGACGATGGAGAAGTGTTTCGATTCGCTTCTGTATAACTCTTTAGTCATTTGGATTGACGACATCCTGCTGATCGCGTATAACATTGGCACTTATGTCGCCAAGTTGGAAGTATTCTTCGACGGCTGCTGCAGGGCTCAAGCTCAGTGCGAAGAAAAGCAGCCTGTACCAGAAGTCCATCAACAAAGGATTACGAGATTCTGGTAGCCTAGAGTCTGTAGAAGGCTCTTGGGAACCGCTAAGTTCTCTAGCTAAAGAAGTCAAAGTTCTACTCGACAGTATATTCAGCAACAGGATGCAAAGGTACGCAAGTACTGGAACGACAACTGCTCCAAATTTAAATAAAAACTTCTGCATATTTTTCCACAACCAATATTTTTTTTGCAAAAATCAACTTAATTATGCTACCATGTAGCCCTGTTTGTTGCGAATATATTGCACACAATTGATGGTCTAATACACATTATTGGCTCCACTACGAATTTGCAAGCTTTGCCTCAACTGGTTGCAGTTGGTATAGTTATGGCCGGGGCATTTCAAACGACGGCCACTGAAATTATGTTACAAAAGCGTGAAATCTACATCATAAACACACAACAAACACTTGTCACAATGACATCATGGGTCACTACAATTACTTCTACCTCGAACCAGGTTTTTTGAGGGCCAGTGTAGTACATGCTACCCATGTACTTTAAGAACCAATCCAGCCTCCATCTACAAGGTGAGACTACAGATCACATGATCTTCCGCGTACCGATACCGCTGTATACAGCGTTCGGCATCCAGGATGACACCACATGTGATGACAACATTCGAGTCCAACCAATGCAGCTGAAGACAACCAGTACCATGTAGTCTGGCTGCATGTAGTAGGACCTCACTTTGCTTTTTACTCAGCAATAAAATTACGGCTAACTTCCAGGGAGCACCGCCGGCTCCCTTCTCCGTGTCTTCGTTTCTTGACGAACACCACATCGACCCAGGATGCGCAATTTCATTACCGCCTCGACCACCTTATTCCTGCTGTTGTTACTATTCAACACGTCCGCGTCACCCGTGCTTGGAACTACAGAGTGCCCCCAGGATTCAAGCTACCCCATTAAGGCCACGCTCGATGACGGGAAGCTATTCAGCACTTGCGCCGTGGAATCTGCGGGCGTTCGAGCTGACATTCGCTCGCTCTTCGACGTGCTTAACTTCTCTGAGCGCGACTTTCTCCTCTTCTGTCGCACCTCGAGCTGCATTAAGCCAGTAGAGTTGCTGCTACAAAGCATCCCGACCAACTGCCTCATCACCTACCGCGGCGCAGCTCGCAATTTATCTGAGGAAGTCTCGACGCTTCGTCACCAGTGTGCCCAAGTCGTTGCAGATGCGGATAAGACAGACGAAGACTACGTCTACATATACTTTGTGGACTGACGCTGTAGCAATGTTTTATTTACTTTACACGAGCCCTCACATTGTACAGTATACGGTTCTAAATGCATTGAGATGTATACTAACTGCAACATGACCATCACTCCAAGTTGAAGTGCGACATGTCCGAGAAAGCCCGCATTCCGCATTTCGCCTCGCAAGCCACAGGTCGAGCCAAGGAGACGCTCAAGCCAAGTATGAACTGGATGACGAGCGGCAAGCACCGCGCGCTGTACTCGCAGCGTGGGCGACGCCGACAGATGCATTTTCCGTCCCAAGTCCAACGTCAGCGCGTCACGCCCACGAGTCCTTCACGTAGCTCCCAGTCTAGAGCAGGGGACTCGACGAGGCCCTGGTACATTGTGTCGATCGGAGATGACGACGAGTCTCAAGGTTTGCACTACTCACAGTTGAAGTGACTATCTTCTGTATTTACTGACGAGCTCGAGTGGATGCCTGTAGATATCCGCGTCCTAGAGCTGGAGATGAAAGGAGCCATGTGCACCGCTGGTATTCAAGCCGAGGGGGCAGCTGGAGAGCCGGCATATGATAGTGATAGTAAAGACATTGAGCTACGGTCGATTTCGAGTCAGAAGAGAGGCCGCGAACAAGAAGTAAGCGCTCAGGAAGAGAGAAGTGCGAACAGATGCATCTTTACCCCAGTGAAGAAGGCGAGAAAGTATGAGTCCTCTAGTGCAGCTCACTCAATCAAGAGTGCTCGTGGGGAGCGACCCCCATCGTCGATTGCTTCTGGCGTCGACTTGCTCTTTTTCAAGTATGATATGTGTATGTAGGGGTGTATCAGGGGATATCGCTGCTGACTCTGCGTTTGTGGTTGGGTTGGATGAAGTGGTGGACAAGAGCTACCACGTAAGAGCAGAATTCAACACGCAAAGCAGGATATTGCTGAGTCAGTCCATCCAGACACACGACGGATGTGTGACGATGGGGGTGAAGATGAGCTACAGGTATACGTGCTTGAAACTGCGTTTGATCTCCAGTATCAACATTTTGTTATTTGAACCAGATTTTTCTTGATGAAGATTTACACAGTCACAACGGAAAATTCGAGGCTCAGCAGCACTCACCAGATAGCGACAACACGGGCTTTCTTCGTCACGAAGCGTCTACTACCAGCAGGAGTGAGTTCGACCAACGAGACTTTCAGCTATGGAGAATCAACTCCCGTTCTTGCGCTGGCTCCAGTCCTGATACAGTCACGTTGATTCAATTTGTTTCTTAAACCATTCGAAGTATCTGACATGGTGTGAACGTAGTCTTCGTCTGTCTTATCCGCATCTGCAACGACTTGGGCACACTGGTGACGAAGCGTCGAGACTTCCTCAGATAAATTGCGAGCTGCGCCGCGGTAGGTGATGAGGCAGTTGGTCGGGATGCTTTGTAGCAGCAACTCTACTGGCTTAATGCAGCTCGAGGTGCGACAGAAGAGGAGAAAGTCGCGCTCAGAGAAGTTAAGCACGTCGAAGAGCGAGCGAATGTCAGCTCGAACGCCCGCAGATTTCACGGCGCAAGTGCTGAATAGCTTCCCGTCATCGAGCGTGGCCTTAATGGGGTAGCTTGAATCCTGGGGGCACTCTGTAGTTCCAAGCACGGGTGACGCGGACGTGTTGAATAGTAACAACAGCAGGAATAAGGTGGTCGAGGCGGTAATGAAATTGCGCATCCTGGGTCGATGTGGTGTTACACGGAGAAGGAAGCCGGCGGTGCTCCCTGGAAGTTAGCCGTAATTGTATTGCTGAGTAAAAAGCAAAGTGAGATCCTACTACATGCAGCCAGACTACATGGTGCTGGTTGTCTTCAGCTGCATTAGTTGGACTCGAAGGTTGTCATCACATGTGGTGTCATCCTGGATGCCGAACGCTGTATACAGCGGTGTCGGTACGCGGAAGATCATGTGATCTGTAGTCTCACCTTGTAGATGGAGGCTGGATTGGTTCTTAAAGTACATGGGTAGCATGTACTACACTGGCCCTCAAAAAACCTGGTTCGAGGTAGAAGTAATTGTAGTGACCCATGATGTCATTGTGACAAGTGTTTGTTGTGTGTTTATGATGTAGATTTCACGCTTTTGTAACATAATTTCAGTGGCCGTCGTTTGAAATGCCCCGGCCATAACTATACCAACTGCAACCAGTTGAGGCAAAGCTTGCAAATTCGTAGTGGAGCCAATAATGTGTATTAGACCATCAATTGTGTGCAATATATTCGCAACAAACAGGGCTACATGGTAGCATAATTAAGTTGATTTTTGCAAAAAAAATATTGGTTGTGGAAAAATATGCAGAAGTTTTTATTTAAATTTGGAGCAGTTGTCGTTCCAGTACTTGCGTACCTTTGCATCCTGTTGCTGAATATACTGTCGAGTAGAACTTTGACTTCTTTAGCTAGAGAACTTAGCGGTTCCCAAGAGCCTTCTACAGACTCTAGGCTACCAGAATCTCGTAATCCTTTGTTGATGGACTTCTGGTACAGGCTGCTTTTCTTCGCACTGAGCTTGAGCCCTGCAGCAGCCGTCGAAGAATACTTCCAACTTGGCGACATAAGTGCCAATGTTATACGCGATCAGCAGGATGTCGTCAATCCAAATGACTAAAGAGTTATACAGAAGCGAATCGAAACACTTCTCCATCGTCTACTGGAAATGCGCAGCGGTATCACAGCATCACTGAGGAACTCAACGACGAGTGTATATTTTGCCGTCCGTAATGTAGGACAGTAGCTCCTGGCTAAGCTCTGCTACTGGAAGCTGCCAAAATCCCACAAGTAGGCCAAACAACCCATAGTGGTGCTTGTCTTTGATGTGCTCAAGCAGAGTCGCCATGTGTGGCATCGTACTAATGAGAGCCTCAATGAGAGCGTTTACCACTCGGTAGGCGCAGGTCTGCCTGTATTCATTGGCACTCATGCCGTGCTTGCGCACAGGAAGTATCCGACTTGCCCAACGGCTGTTCGGATTTTCATACACCCAGCCGAGCTCAACCAACTTGCTGTTGAACTCGCGCAGAAATGCCCTGACGGCAGGTGGGTACCGCCGTGGCTTGCTCTTCACGGCGCTGGCACCTTCCTTGAGTCGGATTCGTAGTGGCTCTACGTTTGCAGGCGGGTCCTTACCGAGTTGTAATCTCCAGATGTCATGCTTCGCTACGATGGCCTGGAGATTGGTCTCCAACTTGCGAGGAAACCCTTTCTCCAAGACTGTCGTCACTGATCGCTCAAGAGCATCCTGAAGACCTTCGTCGTTACATGGATGGGCGATGTCAACTAGGTCGTCCTTCCATTCAGACTCAGCCCCATCCTCATCTTCACTGCGGCCTGCAAGTTGCTTTTACTGTCGATCAACATCGATACCTAGCGACAGTAACACGGCCTGCCCCAGTATGAACTCTGGCTCGTCACTCTCAATGATGAGGCACTGGATTGGTCCATGAAGCGCGACGGGCCAGCGGCCGTACTCAACAAAAGTCGGAGGCAGACAGAGGATTTGCACTCAACTTCACCGTCGCCAACCGAAAAATTGATGACCGGGGTCGGCAAAGGCTTCATCGTGACCGATGGGTCAAGTTCTTTAGTTGGCTGACGTGCTTCCGACTGATCGCGGTTCTATCCACAGCAATATCGGCACAGTAGGGCAACGGATAGCAGATCGTTCAGTTTCACCGTCTTCTGTTCAGAAACACTCCCCCAGGCGTTCAAGCTTGGCCAAGACTTTTTGTTCCTGTCCCCACGCTGTGCACGCAGCTTATGACGAATGTCAGCCTTGTAATCACCCGTCGCAGTCGTACACCCCAAAATCCAATGCATTTCCTTGCGGCGTGGGCAGGGTGTCGGAGGGACCATGGGTCGCTCTGTTTTGGACCTAACAGGCGCCTTCGAACCCGCCTTGTTGATTTCAATTACCCTCTGCTTCTTGTTGATCGTTTTTGCGGCAGGGTGTGCTAGTCGCCCTCGTTCGCGATCGCCTCGGTCGCGCTTGGCGCGTTTGAGGCTCCGGAACGCCCTTTCCGGCTCCAAAGCTTTCAACAGAATGAGATCATGGAGGGCTACCTCATCTTCTTTTGCTTTGCGCGATTGAAAACGTGTAACGGGGTACGAGTTACCGTCACTAGCTTACTCTATAATGTGGAGGAAGCTCGCAATAGTAAAACCAAGTCTTAGGTTTGTGTCAAATTCAACTGTTTTATTTAGGTCCAGGGCGGCTACCGCTGGCCTCGTGTGAACCACTCAAACACATGTCTATCAATATTTGAGTCTGGCGCCTCACTATTAACCAATCAGATGATGATACCTTGGCACCCGCTACCCGTGTGCCACTTTACCTACTTATGTAGCTAAGGAAATATCTACCTACTTATGTAATTGGAGTTGGGCCCATTACATCACCCTCCTCTTTAAGTTGCGCTTACGCAACGTAAGCGCACGGAACACATTTGAAGAAAACTCGAGAACCGAACGGAGCGAAGATGGCCGAGGACAACACGACGCAGTCAACGGGCGTCAGCACCAGCGCGACGCTTGTGACAGCAGCAGGCATCGACACCCTAACAGCGGCGGTAACCCAGACAGCCGAGACATCGGCAGAGCCGACAGTCACGAAATTCCAGCACCGGAAGCACGCGGTCGAGCTTGATGGATGACGCTTTGGTTCCCTGGGACCTGTATGACTTGTCAGGAGCGGAGAATCCGGATACATTCGACACTATGAAGAACCACTTCCGTCGCTGCCGCGCGACGCGGAAGAAGTACATCGAAGGCGCTGATCGTGAGGGACTTCGTCGCTCCTGGTTGCCTTCATCCGGCGATGGAGCCGGATGTCACGTGCTGGAGAAGGTGTTGTCGACTGGTTGGCGTATCGCGAGGAGATCCTCGCGGATCATTCGATTGGAGAGCTGCGCGTGAAGGTCTGCAACAACGCGTGGGATATTGATCGACTCAGCTTCGTGCACGTGAGAGAGGGATGTGAGTCATGTGGTACTTCAACCCGTCCGACCCAACGCGAATGGAGGGAACATCTCGCTGTGCGGCCACTCAGCGGAGAAGAGTCGGGATGGATCGGGAAGTACAAGCCCACCCTGTCCAGTAGGGATCAGGCGGCTAATCGCGGCAGCTCACGCAGACGTTGCACGCGTCGGAGCGCGGAATCGTTGTCATCCCCTAGTGCGGATCGATCTCATGGGCCTTCTCGATCTCGCTCACGACCTCCGCGGGGTGGCCCTCGACATTCTTCTTTTAAAGCAGCATGGTCTCATACTCGTGAACCACGTCCGGAACGTCGCGGAGAAGGTTGGCGCGGGGCTCCTACGTATCATGCTCTTGGGGGGGGGGGGGGGGGGGGGGGGGATAACCGAGCCAACGTACCAGATAGCGGCGCGCGGGGCACGCCTACGGACGTTACGTTGAGTGGCCGAGCCGTGGGGGTCTTCGTGGTCAATGATACGCTCCACAATCCAGCGCGCATTACCCACCGAGTCAACTATCGGTGGTGGACCTTCACGGAGATACGACGTACGCCATGTACGTCCAGGGCGAGGTGGAGACAGTTTTGAACCGTGCGTTGGACGCTCAGATTGGGGCTGAGCGGGCGAAAGATCGTGCCTGGCGGTCTGAGCAGATCGCGTCGGAGCTTCGGCAGTCGAATCGGGAACTCTTATCTCGCCTACGGGGATTGGAGACGCGTGTGCTTGGCTCTGCCCAGCAGCGTGATCGTCCGCGAGAGCGGGCGCCTGAGGCTGACGGGTCTCTGGCGCGTCAGACTCGTCGGGCTGGTCGCCCGACGCATAGTCCGTCTGCTGGCTCGGGTCAGGAATCGTCGCAGGGAAGTACCGCTTGAATCGCCCGACGTAAAACGTCGGGTGGAGTCTAAGTGACGACGGGATGTCCAGGGTGTAGACGTCACCCACAGCCTTGGTTACCGATGAAGCGTGGAGCAAATTTGTTGGCGCCGAGGTTGGTTACGGCAGAAGCGCGGATTCCCTAGGTCGATAGAAGAACGTGATCTCCTATTTTGAATACATTCACGCTCTTTCAACCGTGTTTATCAGCTTGTTCCTTTAGCTTTTCCACTGCATTCTGCTGTGCGTCGCGGACGAACCTTGAGATGGATTGCCTCTGCAAGACGAATTCCACAACTGCCGAGCGACCGGCTGGAAGCACTGAAGGATTCGGTGTATAAACGGTCGTGGTAACTTCCTTCTCGCGAAACTTGCTGTCTGGATCAAGTTCTGCGACGTCCATCTCGTTATCGGAGATGCAGTACGCCAAGGTGTCTGGATGGTCTGCTTGGACAGAGAGCGAGTCAATGCGTTCACGCTGGCTACATCCGAAGATAACCCTGACGTCGAGTACGCCCGCAGGCCTGTTGGCATCGGTGAGGTTACCGGTGCGCGCTAAAATACCGGTTCACGTACCGGTGATGACCACGACACGGACTCGTTGTCCACAGGACTGATCGCTGCTTCAGCATCCATGTCGACCGAAGAAGATTCTCCCCCACCAAGGGTGGAGCCGCTAGTATCCGTGGGGTGACCCACGGCGAGAAGTGCCGGAACACGTGAATGTCGAGCGTTGTTCACGAAGAACGGCGTCCTGCCCGTCGAGGGGTGCTCGGCGTTGTTGGGTGCGAATTCGGCTAGCGGCCAGAGCGAGCTCCAGCTCGTGTACGAAGTCGCGTAGCTGCGGAGAACGTCTTCAAGGCCTCGGTTGACGTGTTTTGGTTTTCCATCCGTCGCCGGATGCGCCGCGGTCAAAATCAGCAGCTTAGTTTCCGAGAGCTCGAAGCAAACGCGACCAGAGCGCGGATGTAAACCGCGGGTCGCGGTCGGACACGATAGACTCCGGCAGACCGTGGTGACGAATAATCACGTCGACGAAGTGGGCCGCAAACGCTTCCGCGGTGATGGAGGCTGCCACCGGAACGAGAATGACCATCTTGCTGAAACGATCGACGAACACAAGTACACCCGTGAAACCAGCTATATCGGGCGGAAGACCGAAAATGAAGTCGATCGAAATGGAGCGCCAGGCTTCCGTGGCGACCGGAAGAGGGCGCAATGGAGCCTGAGACGTTGAAGACGGTTTGACTCGCTGGCAAGTTTCACATGTGCGGACCCATTTGTGTATCCACTTGTACATGTGCGGCCAATATAAGTCTCTCGACAGAGCCGCGTACGTCTTGTCGCGACCGAGATGTCCTCAGGTCGGGGCGTCCTGGTACTCGTGGGTTAAGCGCGCACGTAGATCAGCGTCGTTTGGGACGACGACCCGGGTTCCATCGAATCTGTCGATGCTGTACTTCAGCAAATTGCCGCCCAATCGATATCGATCGATCTGATTACGCGTGGTCCTTGACAGGGTACTTAGCGTTGCACTACTAGGAGCGCGCAGGGGCTCCCTGGTGGCACCGTAGATAGGATCATCATCGTACGCTGGAGCAATCTCGTCGCCCAGCGGGAGCGTGGGCGTGGTCAGCGTTAGGTTGATGCCTAACGACACGCAGACCGCACATTCGTCGTCGTCCTCATCAGCCACCCGATGTCCTAGCACTTCACGGGGATCGTAGTCCGGACGCCGAGACAGCGCGTCGGAATGTTATTCTTGCCCGGCTTGTAGTGAACAACGAAGTTGTACTCGGAGAAGAAGGACAGCCAACGGGCCATCCGTTGCGACAAGTGAGGGCTCTTCATCGCTGTCCGCAGCGATACATGATCGGTGTAAACCGCAAACGACTGCTCACCGAGCAAGTACACTCTGAATTTGATCTGAGCGTGCCGCATTGCCAGGCGCTTCTTGTCGTGGAATGGGCAATTATTCTCGGCTGGCTTCAGTTGACGCGACTGATAGCTAATAACGCGTTCATGTTCGTCATCATCGAGCTGCATCAGCGCACAGCCGATGGCAAAATCGCTCGAGTCGCAGACGACGTGAGATGGCTTCGAGTCATCAGCAAGCTTCAGAATCGGCGCAGACGCCAAGCTCTTTTTCACCGAGTCGAATGCAGCTTGGTGGTTCGATTTCCACTCCCAGATCACGTCCTTCGGCAGCAGCGAGGACAGCGGCTGGATCAACCCAGCGTAATTCTCCATTACTTGTGCAAGTAAGTGGCCATGCCAAGCCACTGACGCAACTCAGTGGGACTTGTAGGCGTTGGCCAAGCACAGATAGACGATACCTTCTCGGGATCTGCGCGCACACCGCCCTTGCCAACGTAGCATCCCAACACCGGAATCTCCGATGCGCAGAAGACACATTACTTCAGGTTTGCGTCGAGTTTGTTCTCCCGCATCACCTGGAATACTTGCCTCAGGTGTTTCAGATGTACTTCCACGGCACTGAAATTGCCCTCACGAAGTTGTCGTCGAATTAACTCGGCGCGAAGTCTCGGAGCGAACGAAGCACATGGGAGCCCATGCGATTGAAGGTGGCAGGCGCGTTCTTCAGACCCTGTGGCATCACGAGTCACTTCCAGAGCATCCCACTCGGTGTACTTACGGCGGTGAGAGGCACATCACATACTCTCATCACCCCTGTAGCTTTCTTCACATAGAACGTTGGACTTGAATGGGGCGAAGTACGTGACCCGCCATTCGGCGGCCCTCGAAGAAGTCATCGATCGCTTTCACTTGATCGCGGGAAAGTGGCCATTGTCTGGTGACGCAGAACTTCATACCTGGAGCGAGGTCGATCTCGTGCTGAACCCCACGATTCGCCGGTAGCTCGGCGGGGATCGCATCCGGGAAGATGTCGGCGTACTCGCAGGCCGTGTCGTATACGGGGCTCTCTGACTCCCGCAAGGCCTCCCAGGACTGCGTTTGGAATCGTTCCTCACGGGCAGACTTAGGTTCAGCACTTAGCGGACGTCAGCATTCACTATCCGTTGCGACTGCATTTGCTGCCTCATCCACCGAGACTGCCTCGGTGACCAAGCATACTTGCTCGACGTCTCCAGCTTTGAATCCCGAAGCATGCTCTTCCAGGACAAGCCTGGAAGGCATGTGATCGCTGCCGCTTCGCGCGGCAGCCTCGCGACTGCGATAGTGCGCGACCGATTCGGGCCGCCTTCCACGTACGCAAGCGCTCTGACCGATTCCATCGGCGGGCTATCGCTGGTCGTGGAGTCTCGACAAATCTTCAGGCGTCGTCTCTCCAACTTCTTCTTCGGTTTCCTCGAGCTCACGCTCGAGTCTGACTCACTGCTACTCGACGATGCATCACCCTCCTCTAGACGCGGAAGCCCGTTCTCGATCGGGCGGGACACGCGGGAATCCCTGCTCAACCGCAGCATCGTTTGACGGGAGCCCAATCTGGACGACCGCCGAATCGTTCGTCGGGAACCTCCGCTCTACCGCCGTCTAGTTGTGTGGGAGCCTCTGCTCGACCACCGGCTTGTATTGTGGGAGCCGCCGCTTGACCACTGTCTCGTATTGTGGGAGCCCCTGCTCGGCCACCGTCTTGTATTGTGGGAGTCTCTGCTCGACAACTTCATCATCCACCTCGCGGCACCGCGAAGGCTTTTCGTCCAACAACGTAGCACAAACCATGCCGAGAGGGCCATCGCTCGCTCTGTGTACTGCCTGCGTCGTCGCTGTCTTGTACACGACTGTGACGTGGGGCCAGTCTCTTGGCGCCACCAAGAGGTGTGTGAAGACCTCGCTCACGTCGAATCCACGTCGACGCTTGACCGATTGGGCCAGCCAGTTAATCTCTGGCTGATATCGCGCAAGCCAAGCAATGCCCAGGATGCAGTCAAACGTATAATATATCTCGATCACCAAGAAGTCGTCCTTGCTACGGAAGCCATCGAGCGTGTACGACAAGGACACGTCACGCAGCGCAACGCGGCGATCCTTACCATCTGCGAGTTTGACTTAAATCTTGCCCGGACCATTCCAGACGCGGACGTTCTTGGGTAGGACCGACAAACACGACGCGCGAAAGAAGTTGCTGGTCGCTCCTGAGTCAAGGAGCGCGCGCAGTGGTCGCCGGGCACCGGTGGCTTGGAGGCTGACGATGATCAGTCTCGCGTCGCCCGGCGTAGTGGTGGCTTTCATGTGTGCTTGGAGCACGGGAGGGCTCGAAGGTTGGGCTGCCACCGGAGGGCCCGGTCCTTTGTTAAAGCCAGTAGGGCACCCCGCACCTACTGGTCCTGGTCGTTTTTTGAATGAGCGACCGAAGAATGTTCCGCATCGGCGTGAGCGACGACGGGAGCTGGCGCGCGGCACTCCACCGCGCGGTGACCTTTCTTCCCACAGCGGAAGCAAATGAGGGAACGAATGCTTCGCTCAGCGCTACCGCGGTAGGACCCGCGACGTCGATCGCTCGACGCGTCGATGGCGTCGATCTCCATGGGCTCGGGGGTAGACTCTCGGGCTTCCGCAGGTATGGCCGCTGTGTACGATGCAGCGACCATGTAATCCTCGCGAATCGCGAGTGCAAAAGCCTCCTCGAGAGAGGAGGGCTCAGCTCTGGTGAGGCAGTAACGGGTCATACCCTCGCGCATGCCGAACACGAATACGTGGACTTGCGAAGCCATGTCGATTGGCTTGGTCACGATGCATAACGCCAGATGTCGCGTCTTCTGGACGTAATCGCGCATGGACATCTTCCCTTGCCGAAGAGCGAAGAACTCTGCGCGAACGCGAGACACATCTTGCGGGGGCTCGAACGCGAGGCGCAAGTCGCTCTGGAGAGTGTCCAGAGTTGGGAAAGCCTCGGGGTCGACAACCAGCTTCCCAAGGGCCCATTCGTTTGCCTTCCCGGCTAACCGGGGGAGGAGGATGACGCCTCAATGCGTCGCGAGGCGACAGCGATGTCGATCTCGCAGAACCACTGGTTTAGCGGGAGCCTGGTTTCGCTGGCGCCAGATTACGTAGATGTCTCCAACTTGACGACGTCATTCTGGGATGGACGCGAGGGAGTTGACACCCGCCGATTCGCATCGGCAAGCTCGCGTTCCATGAGCTCTTGTGCCGCAAGACGTTGCTGGTCGGGCGTCGCTGAGCTCAGCGTGTGGAGGAAGCTCGCAATAGTAAAACCAAGTCTTAGGTTTGTATCAAATTAAACTCTCTTTTATTTAGGACCAGGGATAATGACACCTTGGCACACGCTACCGTGTGCCACTTTACCTACTTATGTTAAAACTAAGGAAATATCTACCTACTTATGTAATTGGAGTTGGGCCCATTACAAAACGTATCATCCTCTCCACATCGTCGCGGAGCGCTTGTGGCTCAAGTGATACGATCCGTATGCGACACAGTTGCTGTCCACCATCTGAACCGGTGGAGAAAACTCGCCAACCGTGTTCGTCAAGCATCTTTTGAACTACTGGACCACTCGTTCGTTGGCGTCGGGCTTAGCTAAGTCCATGCGTAGCTGTTGACGCATCTTGACATCAATGTCGGGGACGTCGCTGTTTTTGACGCTATCGATTATCTTGTCAACCTCAGTCAAGATGTGACTGTCTGTGACATCGTCCATCGGGATTTTCCAACGCAGAAGACACCACATGCGCAGTAGTCCCTCGTCAAAAGTGCTTTTTACGGGGACGACCAGGTTACCTGAGTAGTCCTTGGCGCGGCTTCAAATCGTTTCTTCGTACTCGCGACGCTCACGTCGCCCCTTCACAAGCGCGGCGTACGAGGTGTTGGTTAATCGAGGTGGAAGTATCGGCGTGAAGATAGGCGCAACGGCCCGATCGTCATCAGCATCGGCAAGTCACTTGATCTGGTCTTGGCCATGGTCTTTCTTCCCAGCGAACAATCCGCTAAAGAATTCTTTGTGGAGTTTGTAAAAAAACGAAGACACGGAGAAGGGAGCCGGCGGTGCTCCCTGGAAGTTAGCTGTTATTGTATTGCTGAGTAAATAGCAAAGTGAGGTCCTACTACATGCAGCTAGACCACATGGCACTGGTTGTCTTCAGCTGCATTGGTTGTACACGAATGTTGTCATCACGTGTGGCGTTACAGGGTATCCTGTCATCCTGGATGCCGAACGCTGTATACAGCGGTGTCGATACGCGGAAGATCATGTGATCTTGTAGTTGGAGCTGGATTGGATACTGAAGTTCATGAATAGCCTGCACTATACTCGACGAAGGCACGCGGAGCTCTGATCGTAAGGCTGAGAGAATAAAAGTGAGGCTTTTAAGCTTGATTGGTAGCCTCATGTCGGGGGGGCCCGTCACCTTGACCCTTGTAGGCTCCAGTGGCGTGCGTTATCCATGCCCTAGCCTGGTACATGTTTGGAATAGTAGCTAATACATACTGTAGTGAAAGCAGTAAAGACCGACAGAAACACGCCCACCTCATGCCCTCTGGCCGTTTGAAAACCAGTCCAAACTTGTGATTACTCGAGGCAACCAGTCATCGTACTGGAGACACCCAGAATCCAGTACATACCAGCCACTGGGGTCCACGCTTAGAGAATCAAAGCACGAAACCTTGTTTTCTCCACTCAAAAGCCGCAATGGAAAAAATGTACTGGTAATGGATTAGAATTTGTTGCGGTTTAGTCGGATAACTACACCCTAGATCGTACGCAGCAGCAACCTCGTCTCTCTGGACCCGCACTCCCGAGAACACAGGCACATGGTAGTAATAGTAGCCCTTGGCACTAGTAATGGACATTCATATTGTGAAACAAAATCGATAGCTGACTTCAGACTTCAAATTATCTTGCTGGTTTATCCTTTTCAGAAATGTAGATAGCGCTTTAACGTATTATATGTTAATCTAAGAAGTATCTGTACACGTAGTCTTCGTCGGTCTTGTCCGCAGTACCAACCACGTTAGCGCAGTGGTGATACAAGGTCGAAACTTCTTGGGAAATGTTGCGTGCCGAGCCTTGGTAGGTAATGAGACAGTCGTTCGGGATTGATTGTAGCAGCAACCCCACGGGCTTGATGCAAGCGAAGAGCGGCAGAAGGCCAGAAAAGCACGATCTGAGAGGTTGAGTACGTCGAAGAGCACGTTGACTTGACCTTTCTTGACGCCAGTAGCGCATGCACTGAAGAGCTGGCGGTCGTCGAACGTTTCTTTGATAGGGCTGCTTACATTCGGTGGGCACTCTGTCACAGCCAACACCGACGATATGGAGATCCCCAGTAGCAGTATCGCGCCGACGAAATTCATCACTCAAATATTATGCGAAAGCTTCGGTGGAAAAGGAGAAATGGACAAGAAGTCTGGTCCCGCGGTGAGCTGGAACATTTAGATCGTAAAAATCGTCTAGAATAGAGTCCCGTCGCACCATGCATTTTGTACATGTACTTGCTTTGGTGTTCGTAACGGCAGATCTCGCTGCTAAAATAAGCTATAGATAAAACCGTAGCACAAAAGTAGCGTATCAATTTGAGCGAGATTTTTGTTCTCGCTTCGAATGGTAATGTTCCAGCGGTATCGTTCGAGCAAAATGTTAGAGTAGCTTTTGCTGGAGAGGATTGCCAGGTTTCAAGTACAGCAATATCTCCAGTTATCAGAGGTTCATCATGTCCATGAGCTTCATGTACTGCACATAACGGTACGACACCGCCCCGGCTCACAAAATATTCATGTATTAATAGTACATGATTCCTCACCGAAACGCACAGAAAAATGAAGCACGCATGGAAATACGTGTGCTGTGCACATTCTGCACGTAATATGCTCTGCCCGTTCTGGTTAGCTCAACCGCTGTTCATGCACCCAACTTGTGTTTTGAGTTCAAGCTTTGAGTGACTTCAAATCACGGTGCATGTACTGCGGTTCTCTAAACTTTATGCTAAAACTCAGCTAAAATAAGGTTCTAATTAGAGACGTAGTTTTATTAGAAACCTCTTTTAGTTGAGTTTCCGCATAAAGTTTAGAGAATCGCAGTTCAGGGATTTGAAGTTTCTCAAAATTTGCTTTGAGCAAACTGGCCAGATCGATCTCAGCTTCACACAGTGTGCCTGTAACGGAGTACGTAGCCCTAAGTGTAGCCCTAGCTACATGAAGTGTGACACGTCATACTTCGGGATATTTGGTACAAGGTACCAAGGTCGTCCAAAGCCAACCATTGGCTAATGACATTGCTTTTCTTTTGGTGACTTGTCGTTTGTATTTAATTCAAGCTTAGCCTACCTATAAATATACTTAGTTTACAATCTACTATAAATTGGCCACTTCGCTCCCTGTCGGTAAAAGAGGGCCTGTGAACTGCCGCTCACTGAGAGTTTGTATACTCTCAGAAGCCAACTTCCTCTAGCGCAAGGTGCTGTGTGACCCCGTCGCACATGGTAGCACTAGTAGTCAATCCACGCCACCGCGGGTAGACTACCTGAACCTCTCTGAAGTTCGTTGCCATGGATAGGAACAACTTCTCTCATCTGAACGACTCACAGTTCGAGTCGGTTCGGAAGATGGCAGGCATCTTCGGGATGGAGGCCCTAAAGAGCCTGTTGGTGCCAACACCAGCCGAGCAGCTCGAGCGCGTCAATGCGTTTGACGCTTACGAGCAGGGTTCATTGCGTATGTGCGGGGAAACCTGCAGGCTCCGGCGGCGGAAGCAAATCCGCCATACCCAAAGCCCATACGGCTGAAGGTTAAGCCGTATGAAGGGAAGAAAGGTGAGATCCTTCACTTATGGGTCCGAGAAGTAGAGCTCGCGATGGACGCGGCTCTGATCTTGATCGAGCAACTTCGTGTTGCTTTTGCACTCTCCAACCTTAGCGGCCGTGCTAAGAGTTGGGTGTACACACGGGAAGCAACATCTTCTGGATGTTTCACATCCTGGGCTCAACTGTGTGAACAGCTCCGAGCCGCGTTCCTCCCGGCTAACTACGAGTACCGCCAGCGTTCGCGCTTCCTCTCGTGTAAACAAGAGAGGCGTGAGCTGCACGAGTACGTGCAAGAGATACGGGAGCTCACGGCGTCCCTAGTGGGAAACCCACTCAACGAGCTCATCAAGATGACTGTGTTCATGGACGGCCTTCGGGTGGGGGCTGCACGCACTCAGCTGTTCCGGGTGCAGTCAAGCACTCTTGAAGAGGCGATTCAAGTGGCTCTTCAAGAAGAGTACAGCCATTGCCAGGCGCGTACGCCGGCCTCAGCATGGCCTGGGAGTTCCTTGTCGGCTCCCGGTCGAACAAGCCCCAACAGACCAGTTCCCATGGAACTCGGGTCCGCCGAACAGCGTGACATCCGCTGCTTCGGCTGCAGGAAGATGGGCCACTTCAAGCGCGACTGTCCCGCGGAAAGACTCCGCAGACGAACTTTCCCCAAGCCTGTCCTCAAGGGTCGCTGGCAGAAGCCAGGATCCAGGGGACAGGGGAACGCCGGAAACCAGTAGGGGCGGGGGCCCTACTGGGGAAGAATTAAGGCTTCGTGAAGGGTGCGCGGGTGGCGCGTACCACGGGGACTTAGCCCCTGAGAGTCTTCGCACTCTCGAATCGGCGAAGAGCAGCGGCGGGTTGCTTGTAGTACACGGATGTGTACGGGGATACAATCACACCATTTAGAATCTGGATGGATTCAGGGGCGTCGTGGATTATCGAACGCCGCCAGACGGTTGCTCGTAATAGCAACAAGTTGTCAGATGCTTTGAAAGAAAGCAAGGGCAACGGGACGGTGTCAGTGCGACTGGCCGACGGGAAGGTCGTCACTGTCCCCAACGTCCAAGTGGATCTGGCTGTCAAGTTTGAAGCCTTTGACAGCATCGAACAGCTCACTGTTCTTGGCATGGATCCATACGATATGATCCTGGACATGCCCTGGCTTGAGGAGCACGAGCCCTGGATCGACTGGCGAGGCAAGACCATTGGTGCCAGCCGCCCTGCGAAGTCCGACAGAGCATTGGTGAGTCATGTTCCCACCTCTGTCAGGATCCGGGGCGCCCGCAAGGGCTGCCAGGGTACCGAAGCATCCAGCAGATGCTTCGGTGTCGTCGACGTATATGACGACTCCGAGGACGCTTCGATGGTGACGGCGCCCAAAGGAGGCGGTGGAAAAGTGGGTAACTTAGGTCCACAAGCGGGTAACATAGTACCAGAGACAGCTGCAGCTGTCACGAACGCTAGTAATAGCGTGTTCAAGGTGGGTAACAGAGTTCCACACACGGTTGCCCAGACCTTAACTGAAAAGGAAGACGTCGTATACGCTCCCTGTGTGGGTAACATAGTGCCACCCGCGGTCGCCCCGACCTTAACTGAAGAGGAGGACGTCGGATACGCTTCCTGTGTGGGTACCACAGTACAACACGAGGCCACGAGTGCCTCGGATGTCAGCGCTACGACATCCCCAGACGTGAGTAACAAAGCTCCACGTCACGGTCGCCGTCGACGACAACGCCGCCGCCGCCGCCAAAAGTCGGATCTGAACTTCGTTCAGATCGACGTCGCTTCAAGCGTCTCGGAGTCCAGGACCCGGGCTCCTCCGACAGGGCCGGTAGAAGAGTGTTATCTCATCTTCGATGGCGAGACCAGTTTACCCGTCAAGGCATCTGGTGTCCGCTCGGAACCGTTGCCAGAGGTTGCAGAGATACTGTACCTCAAGGAAATGACGATCGAGTCTTTCCTGGTCAACCTCAAGACTGGAAAGGTTGCCGAGATGGTGCTTATAAGACCTGAAGCCACTCGGGAGGAGCTGAACTCCTCCTCAGTCCTGGACGAGAACGTCCTAGAAGACCTGAACAAGCAGCGTCGGACGCGCTTGGGCTCGAAGATCCTTAAGAGCCCCAAGAATCCGGTGTATCCTTTGGTGACGGAGTATGCGGACGTGGTGAACAAACACCCACCGACCCAACTCCCACCAGATCGAGGTGTACGGCACAAGATTGATATCGTACCTGGTACAAAGTATTATGTCACGAGGCAATGGCCGCTCCTGCGCGAACAGTGCGAGGTCATTGATGCCTTCTTCGCCGCGAAAGCAAAGGCAGGCATGGTGCGGGAGTCGAAATCCCCGCACTCGACGCCGACTTTCTGCGTTCGTAAGCCGAACGGAAAGTGGCGTCTGGTT
This sequence comes from Phytophthora betacei, assembly GCA_011320135.1. NCBI lineage: Eukaryota > Oomycota > Peronosporomycetes > Peronosporales > Peronosporaceae > Phytophthora > Phytophthora betacei. Next base: position 735,809 of record JAANHX010000559.1, read on the forward strand.
CACGCTTATAACAAGCTGAACAGCGCAACGGTGCCGGCCCAAACACCAATCCCACGAAAGGATGTGTTGTTAAACAACATGGCCGGAAGTGTACTGTACAGAGCGCAGGATTTGGTAGACGGATACTACCAGATCCTGATGCGTGAGACCGATATCCCGCTCACCGCGGTGAGAACTCCAAGCGGTATGCTTTGGGAGTGGCTCATCATGCCGTAGGGCTTGTCTAACGCCCCGGTGATGTTCAATCGCTCGTGACGCAATTGTTCCGCCCTTTGCGTACCTTCGTACAGACGAACTTCGACGACATATTCGTCCATAGCCGTGCCGAGGGAGGCAAGACGGCCATAGAGGTGCATCTAGGACACCTCCGTCGGGTGCTGGACGTAATGCGAGCGAACAAGCTCTACGCCAACATCGACAAGTGCGTTTTCGCGTCACCAGAGATTAAAGTTCTCAGTTGCTTCGTGAGCAACGTGGGCGTTCGGGCTGACCCAGACAAGGTCAAGGCCATAGCAGCATGGCCAACGCCCCGATCCCAGAAGGATCTTCGAAAGTGGTTGGGCTTGGCCAACTACCTTTACAAGTACAGTGCAGGGTACGCGGGCTTCGCTAAGCCCTTGTCGGGCCTCCTTCAGAAGGACGTCGACTGGCGCTGGGAGCAGGAGCACCAGGATGCTTTTGACAGCATCAAGGCCAGCCTCCAAGAGGCCCCTGTCCTGGCCCTGTCGCACGAGACGAAGCCGTTTAGCGTCGTCTGCGGTGCGTCCAATTACGCCATCGGGTGTGCACAGCTGCAGGCCAACACGGCTGGACATGAACGAGTCATCTCGTTCCAGTCCAGGCTGCTCAGCGCCGCCGAACGGAGCTACCCTGTCCACGACAAGGAGCCCCTGGCAATGAAGTATGCCCTTGTGAAGTTTCGGGTTCACCTTCTGGGCTCCCGACCCTTCGTGATCTACACAGACCACGCATCCTTGAGGACGGCGACAAATTCGCCTCACCTCTCCCAACGGATGGCGAGGTGGCTGTCCCTCTTCGCGGAATGCAACTTCCCCGTCGAGTACAAGCCAGGCAAGCTAAACATGTTTGCGGACGCCCTCTCTCGGCGTCCAGACTACGAGATGGCCCACATCACACGGGTGACAACGGATCTATATGATCGGATACGCAGGGCGTATCGGGACGATGAGGCTGTCGCGCCTATCGTCAAGTTCCTCACGGCAGGAACGAGCGCGAAGTCCGACTGGCTCTCGTCGCGACAGCGCTCACGGCTCCACCGATATGAGTTGAAGGATGGCCTCCTCTTTTACCGGGTGGAGCCCAATGAAACTCCTCGGGTGGGCGTGCCCAACGACGAGGATCTGAAGCTCGATATACTCGCGAAGGCGCACGACGCGCCCTCCAGTGGCCACTTGGGCCGCGCGACGACCTTCTTGTCGGTCTCTCAGGCCTTCTGGTGGACCCACATGTACAAGTGGGTCGCCCGATACGTGAATACATGTGAAACATGTCAGCGGGTCAAACCCGCAGGGCACTCTTCGGCTCCACTTCAGAGCCTGCCCGTATCGGCTGACTGTTGAAAGTCAATGAGTCTTGACTTCATCTTTGGGCTTCCCGCCGACGGACACGGCAACACCGGAATTTTGGTGTTTGTGTGTCGGCTGATCAAGATGGTACATCTTGCTCCAGTTCCCGTTACCGTTACTGGCGAACAAACCCCAAGGTTGTTCGTCGATGGCGTGTTCCGCTATCACGGTCTCCCGGAGACGATTGGCTCGGACCGAGACCCGCGGTTCACGGCTGCATTTTGGAAGACGCTGTTTCCTTTACTGGGAACTCGTCTGCAGATGTCCACTGCGAGCCAGACAGAGCGCGTCAATCGAGTGCTCGAGGACACTCTGTGCAGTGTGTGCGCGGCAGCACCACGTACGTGGTCGACGCAGCTTCCAGTTGTTGAGTTTGCGCTCAACAACGCGGTGCACGCGTCCACAATGTTCACGCCGTTCTACTTGAACGGCTTCCGTCACCCCAGAGAGCCTCTCTCACTTCGAGGAGACACTGACTCCTCTATTCTAAGTGGGGGAGAGGCTCGGAAAGCCCTTTCCTCCCAGGTCTCCGATGTGAAACCAGTTTCGCTGCGGAAACAAGTGGAATCCTTTGTGGATACCAAGCTGAGCGCTATCAGTAGGGTTCGCGAGGCCATGGTAGCGGCCCAGGACAGACAAAATGAGTTCTTTGACAAACATGGAAGAGGAAACTTGAGTGTGTTTAAGGCGGAAGACTTAGTGTTGCTAGACACGAGGAACCTGCCTCTTGACACTGTCAGCTCTGTCGGCAGCAACAAGATGAAGCACCGCTTCATCGAACCATTTGCAGTCCTGGCCAGACATGGTGCGTCGTACACCATCGACCTGCCAAAGACAATGACGATGCACCCGACGTTCTATGTTGGACGTCTTAAGCGGTACTATGATCCGCAGGGGGTTGCTGACTCGCAGACCCACTTTAGCCCAGCTCCTCGAAGCGAGGGCCGGCCACAGACGTCGACGAGGGTGCCGGAGCAGGTACCCAAGCCTCGGTCTGAACGGCAAAGCTGCGGTCAAGACCGTATGCAGGAGGGGCTCCGTACGAGCGGACCCCGGAGCCATACGCCGAGTAAGTTGAGTACGCCGGGTACGCACCATACGCGCTCGACTAAGAGTGCGCTGAAGGCGGCTCCGGATGTGGCAGCAGAGTCTCGATATGTCGGAAACATGCGGAAGGTCTCGTCCAGATCGGACGAAGAGACCCGTCGGCCCACCCGCAGATGCAGGCTCGAGACCTCACGCTTCAACAGGTCCAGGCGACCCGCAAGACGAGCGAGCTCGCCCTGATTCCCGGTCTGGGCGGCAGCATCCCCGCCAGTCCCAAGGCCAGGTGCAATATCAAGTACGAGGACGCGTTGCCGAAGGCGGTGAAACTCAGGGCCCTGTGTCGGACCCGCAGGAGAAGCACTCGGACGAGAGTGGCTCTCGGGAGGCGCCGAGTACTCGTACTCGAACGAGGGCACCTCCGCCCCTGCTTGACCGGAATGGAGAGGTCCACTACCACGTGGAGTGGATCCTCCAGGAGCAACGGAGTCGCGGAAGCGACAGCTCCTCGTGATGTGGAGGGGTTATGCCCACTCCGAGAACTCGTGGGAGCCTATTGGGCGGATCCTGATTGACTGTCCGAAGGCTGTCGCAATCTGGGAGCAGAAGCGGCGGCGGCTTCATAAGTAGTCCGGGGCTTCTTGCCCGAACGGGGAACGGACGTTGACGACACTCCGTACCCGCGCTCATCATGAGCGCTAGAAACCGCGCGCTTAAGAATATCCCTTGGCAGCATGCGCTTGCTGACCGAGTGGGCATACCGGACACGACGATCACGCTGGTCCAGGATGTGGGACAGCAGCTGATCTTCATGGAGTTCCCGTAACTCCGAGGGTGAGTATTTGAGAGACCCCATCCAAGCCCAGAGCATGTCCTCACAAGAACTCCAGTTGGGGCAGTTCTCGGAAGGAAACCAGGGGTAGCCCCAAAGAGGGTAGAGACCGCCCCGGTTCTCGGGATTCTTGCGACAAGTCGTAAAGTCCTTAAGAGGAATACGGTGTGGCGCGAGAAGCACACACCGAGCCGCCACCAAGGTGTCAGCAAACAACTGCTCCTTCTGTACAAGGGTACGTTCGTAAACGTCCTTAGAAGTGTGGCCGCCAACAAGGTCACGGGGAGCGACGAGAAGCTCCGGGAAGAGGTCAGTCCGAGAGCTCTCCTCGGGAGGCCAATACCCTCTTGAGTTGATGGCAGCTCCCTGGCTGACGGGTGCCACCACCGAACCCCCACGCGTACGCTGGGCAGCTTGGAAGTCCTCCTGCTGCTGGTCGAGGTTGTTAGAGATCTCCCGGGGTTCAGGAATAGCACCCTCTTCCTCCTCCCTCTCGTCCTCTTCATCCGAGGAATCGAAGAGGCCCCGATGGGAGTACCCAGTCTCCTTCTTCTCGCGGAGTGGTGACTTCGAAGCCGCACGCTTCTTAGAGGGATTGGCGCCTTCGGCTTTAGCGGCTTTAGCACGCGCAAGTCCCTCGGCAAGCGAGAGACATTTGCGAGGTTTCTCTTCCTCGTCGCCACCAGCTTTGGGGGTGTCCTTAGCCTTGACGGCCGGGCTCCCAGAGCGCACCGACGTCCTAAGACTGTGATCACCGTGATCACTAGCGAGCGACTGCACGCTGTCGTCTTTGTGCTCGCTGGGCACTGGGCTGTGCCCTCCCGTAGAGCCCACAGGAGCATCGTGCGTGCTCCCGGACTCGGCTTTGTCCTCACTGCCTGAGTCGAACTCACGTTCAGCGATCCGAGGGTTCGGACGGTTGTCTGGGGAGGCCGTGGGCTACGGACTGCGGCGCTTGCTCGTTCGCTTGCCCACAGCCGCGTCACCAGTAGAGCCAATCGCGTTGGATGCCGCCTTGGTAGCCTCCTGGAGTGCCGAGCCTTTGCCGTGGGGCTTAGTGCTCTTGGCTTGCGCCTTTTCGGCATCAGCCTTGGAGCGTGTCTTCGCACCGCTCTTCGCAGTGCCACGGGGCATGGTAACGGTCGATGTGAAAACCAAGAAGAAGAGCGTACAGACTGCTGCTCGAGGGTCTAACTGTGAAGTGAGTCTCCGCCGCGCTCGCGCGGCTAGGTCAATAGGGTACGCTTGGGGTTACGTACCCCGTTACAGAAAAAGAAGTGAGCATGTTGCAGCATGAAAGGGTCTAATTTAGTACGCTCGACTGTTAGTGAGAAATACTTTAAAACCTAGATGAAATAGCTCTAAAGTCGCTTTATAGTTTTAAATTTTATTGGGTCACATACGGCCCCAACGTCGCCGCTTGTTTCCCGCGTAGATTAGCATAAAAGTTTTTTATAAGTTTTACGACAAAAACATTTTGGAAGTTTTGAACGCGAGTATGACACCTAAAGCAACCTTTCCTTTAAAGTGTGGAGTACATGTACCCGTTTGATTAGCAGCTTGATTATATTTTGGTTTTACTACTACATACAGTACTGCACCCCGTTTTCGCGGGGGTGGATCATATAGGATTTGCAAATAAATCAGATTTTAGCTTTCAAATTTAAGTATATTTGGATTCAGGATCATCACATCCGGAAGTTTATCAAAGGTCCAAGGGCGCGAAAACGGGGTGCAGCACTGTACTAGCAGCAACATGACGAAAGTTAGAACCGTTGAAAAGACGCAATCTTGCACAAGTCTTCCTTGTTATGTTTATTAATCTGTAAAATTGCTGGTTCTGACATGTGAAGCAATCCTACAAGTCTACGAGAGCTGCGACGGATCGTTTATCGCACCGATTCTTTCGCGCCAAATTGTAGTCGACACCTTTTTCGGACGGCCAACCTTCCTTGGTGCTGGAGGGGGTGCTTTTGCGTGTGCCACCTTGCGACCATAGCGATTTCTTGGTAGGGGGGTCATTATTAATACAGAATGAACTTAGATTCGCACATTTAATTCCACTCATTTAACCAATCACATTTTTTGCGAATCGTCTAAACCTACTCCTAAAAAGTGAGTGAATGTTTGATTTCAGGGGCATCATCCACTCGTATGAGATTTTGTTTTTAGAAAAGATAGTCTACTCAACAGTTGACACGATTTTGCATTTTGCCACGTAGTTTACGCCATAATCTTTATGGTTGCTTACCTGGAAGTGCATGTACTTGATAAGCGGGGAACTTATCGTTGCCTCCAAATCCTGAAAACGTTTCCGGATAAGCCAATAGAATCTCTCACATTTATTCCCAGCGATGGAGATACCAGGGACTCGTTGTTTCTAGACACCTATGGCTCACTCCTTCATTTCTACGTCGAGATGAGCTTACGAATTCTCACCACGATACTTCTCGTAGCCCTGGTTGATTGTGCTGCTACAACTATCGATCACGACAAAGTTGAGCCCTTTCCTCAACCTGTGCCGGTCACTATCTCCGAAAAAGCTGCCATCAAGTTCAAACCACAACTGATCACCCCTGATATTGTGTGCTTGCCTTATCCCGCTGTAAATGCTGCTGGAGATGTCACTGGCGGGCTCAAGGGGACAAATGGGAACGATGCGTGTGAGGATGCTCCTCTCGGTTCTCAGGTCTATGGTCGAGCTCGATGGTACAAGGACCTATGGGCAATCATGTACGCTTGGTATTTCCCGAAAGGTGTTTTCATGGATTTCCCTACGAGACGCCATGACTGGAAGAGTGTAGTTGTGTGGATAAATAATCCCGACGTGGAGGCGCCTCAGATTATTGGGGTGTCCATGTCCAAGTCCGACACGAAGTTCTTCAAGGAAGTCAACATGCAGCCGGAATATTTTGCTGGCAGTCAAAGCTCGAGCACGACTCTTCGATTCAAATATCACATCGATGTGTTGGCCCCTTCGAGTTTGTACTTCTCCAAACTGGATGGCAACAGCCAGGATTTGATCATGTGGGAACAGCTAACTGACGCGGCTCGTGAAGCTTTAAACAACGGCAATAGCTTTGGGGAAGCGGAAGTCCAGTTCAGTGATGAACACTTCGAGACTTTTCTCAAGAGTGCATGGCCGTTTAAGAATTAACACGGTACAATGTACCCTACATGTGCATTCAATTTGCTCTGCTAATTACCGGTATAAAAGTGCAATAATGAGTGCTTTCGTACTTAGTGATAAATCATGGAGGAAATGCTAAAAACGTGCTATCACTTATCCGTGCTAACTGTAAATCGTGCATAGATTGCACTTAATACATGTAGTGCTTGAATTTTTTTTAGGATAACTCTTGTTTTAATAACTCTTGTTTTAATACGTTGACAAAGTTAGTAAGCAGCATTCAATCCGTTATTATCCCCTTTACATGAGCAATGGCCGTGCAGCTTCGCGCTCGAGGCGCTCGACCATCTCTAAGAGCCACTCGAAGGTGTGTTGTTGCGCGATGCGCTTCAGCAGCCGCATCGTTTCCAGCAGCGACTCGCGTACTCCGGGTATCAGCGCGTACGTGCCCGAGCAGGGGCAATACTCGCGCATCTTGTGCTCGGCTGGCAGGTGGCATTTGCGGCAATACAGATCCTGCAACTGGTAGGCGACAGACTGCGCCTGCACCAGCTCCACAAGTCGCATCTCGAACGCAGTCTTGTCGTACAACGCAAAGCACCGAGGGCAATGCCAGGCCGCAGCCGCGTCAGTGTCGTCTCCATTCTCCTCGTCGTCTTCGTCTGTCTGTGACGCGCTTCCCTTGAAGAGCTGAGGGTCTCGACACAGGTCCACGGAGCGACAAAGGTTGCAGCTGAGGCAGATGACGTCTTGCACTGTAAACGACAGCGACGGGTTGCGGAACTGGGATTCCTCGCCGAATTCGCTCGTGCGCAGGAGCTTGAGCAACGTGCGTCTCATCTTGCCTACTTGAGTCTCCACACTGGGCTCGAGCTGGAACACGGCAGTCACGAACTTGACCAGCTCCAGTGCAGGCGACTCCAAGGGGAGATGCGACCCAGCGAACAGCGGGAAGCTGTCCCGATCCATGTTGTACGTCAGAATCTCAGGGACCAGACGCAGCATCTTGTCCGAGAAATAGGACGACACCAGCTTCTGTGAATACTTGGTCAGGGGACTGAGCTGCTTCTCGTCCTCGTCCAGAGGCTGTTCGTCCTCGTCAGCAGCGTCAAGCTTGGCATTGTCGCCCTTCGCGAGCATTCGACGCTGGAACTCTGCTCGTCTGCGGATAAACTGCCCAATCAAGATGAGGAAATACTCGTCCACTCCACGAGGCAAGTAGTTGGCGATGTTCCAGTGCGCGACGATCTCCAGCGGCTTTTCTTGAATGTGGTCATGCTCAGTCTCCTCCTCCTGTTCTTCTTCTTCCTCTGGCACCACGTTCTTCAGCAAGACACAGCCGTAGTTCTCGGCATCCAAGAACAAGAGGTTGGAGAAATACTTCTTGGGAGTAAAGTTGAGCACCTGGAACAGCTCGTTGGACAGCACAGTCTGCAGGATGAAGTTTAGGTACGTCTGGGCGTCTCGCACCGACTTTTTCTTGGTGCACACGATGATCTTACTGAAGTCGGCGTACACAATCTGCGACCCGAGACGCCGGAACTCTGCCAGAAGCTGCAAGAAGAGCTTCTCCATCAACCGCTTCACCATCGCATGCAAGGCCGGGTCGAAGCTTAGAGAGTTGGGAGAACAGAGCCACCGGTAGAACTGCTGCAGAACGTGGTCGGCAAACTTGTTTCGACTCGCCAGGAAGTCTTTGAACAGCGTCGTCACCATCACACGCAGCAAGCGGAAAGCTTCGTGGCAACTCTCCTCGGCATCGCCTTCCGCGACTGCTGGAGCAGCAGAACCTTCAGTCGCGCCTGCTTCGCCTTCGCCATTCCCGTCAAACTCAATCTCCATCTGATGCGCCACTCCCAGACCTTCGATACTGTGGATCTGAGACGCCACAAGGATCGCGTTGACTGCGAGACCGTCCAGCTCCAGCTCAACACACACATCCACAAAAGACCCCTTATCGCAGACCACTACAGACGTGTCCACACGGTGCTGAGACGTCGCATCACTCTTCTGCTTCTGCGCCGAGCCCAACAGCGACTGACTGAAGAGCTGCTGGAACTGCTGCTCCTGCTCCTTGCCTCCAAGATCGGGCAGTGACGTCGGCGAGTGCCACCACAGATGCTTGTGCTTGGTCAAGATGCGCGAGTACAAAGTGTCCAAGATGGCGATGGAGTGGTCGCCCGTGAAATTGCCCACTGGCAGATGAGCGTAGCGAGCACAGTCCAGCACATCCGCATAGTACTGAGTCATCTCAAAGCAGCGCGTCATCATTTTTTCTCCCATGATCTTCCGCCATGTCAACGCTGGAAAGAGCGTGTCCTCTTCGTTCCATGGCAGCATGGCAATGGGGAAGCTGTGTAGACCCTGCATCTTCTCACGAAGACGCTTGCTAGACGGGATACACGTCTGCGCCACCACAATCGTCGGTTTGGGGGCAAGCTGCTTGTTCGAAACAAGCCGCGCGAGGGTGGCATTGACACCCGAGAAAGCCTCCTGGGCTGTTTTGACGACGTGGGTCTTGAATGAACAGCTCTGGATAGGAGCAGCAACGCCCTCCTCTTGAGACTCCAGGAGAAGCTGTTCGAAGAAATTCTTCAAGTCTGAGCCCCGAGACTTGACGTTCGAGACCGGATCGACGTACCAAACGTTGGCGTCTCCCTCGCTGACTGCCTTTCCCAAGCTCTCAGCACTGGCCACGTCGTCTCCTTCTTTCAGCACAACCAAAGCCAGAATGGCGCGTTTCTTCTGCTGTGCAAAGTACAACAATACTCTGCGCATTAGTGAGTTTGAAAGTGGGGCTGCTGTACCATTGGATGGCAAGTCCATGAGATACGGTGCCTGCGCCGTCGATTGGAACTGTAAATCGCTGAGTTCATACTCCTGGTTGGTGCTGGAGAGATGCGGGTTGACAACCTTCGCCACGCAGCCAAGAGCACAAACTGCTCGCGTCAACGCAGAAACCTGTAGCTCATACACACCGCTAACATGAGGGTCACCCAGAATCTGATTGATCTCCTTGTGATACTGCTGATACTGCCGTTCGCTGAGCATTACTTCCAACACCGACTGAGGCTTGGACGAGAAGTGAGGCACAATGCGCGACACACGACGCGATCCCGGTAGTAATGACAGCAAACTCTCATGGTCTTCTTCTTCACAAGTGATGTAGAAAACCCGCGGCATCTTGAGGGTAATTCGCTGGAGCATCTGGGAATGTGCAGTAAGAACCCAGCACGTGAAGATCCCTCCTTGTTCTTGCTGAATCTCCACAATCTGCCAGTACTCGCGCTGCAGTGCACTCCCAGCATTGAAAACGAAATTCTCCATGCCAACTCCGTTGCCCTTTGCAGCCAATGCACGAGTAGACCCACTCTGGAAACGCTTTGCGTTGCCATGTACACTGTTCGCCATGCCAAATCCACTGTAATTGCGCATTCGTTCCTCTCGCTCACGTCGTCGCTTACCAAGCATGGACTTCCATTTCTTCTTGCGGTTCTTCAGCCACTGAGTGAACGGCACTTCTCCCAGCTTCACGTTAGCGGCAGGCACATCGTCAACGTCATCATCATCGATTTCCTCAATCGGACTAATACTGTCATCTCCGTCACTTGTTTTCTGTCCTCGCTTTCGTGACAGGGGCTTATCAGTGCGTGACGGTTGTTTTCCTTTAATTAAGTCCTCCATATCGATCAACTCAGCCACGTAGTCTCCTTTGTCAGCACCCTTCGCAGCAGTCTTAAAGAACTGCTTCATGTTACCCTGTTGATGCTTCGCATTCTTCTCGCGAACTTGCCTCCTCATCCAGTCGGGAAGCTCAATGCGTGGTACCGGATTCTTCACGTTCTGGAAAGCAGCAGGAAGCGAAATAATCTTCTGCACAGTCGAAGCGAAACGCGTACGGTAGTAATCCCAGTCCAGGATCGACCGAATGTCAAAGTCCTGGAGATGAGGATCTTTCAGCCACTTCTTCAGGAAGTGCTTCTTGACGGCATCTTCTGTTGCGAAGATAGCCGTCGGGATAGCTCGCTCTGTCACCTTTTCACCGTACGGACGTGCAGCGATAATCATTTTGCACGTTAAACCCCTGTCCTTGAGCATGTCTTCACCGAGAAACTCACCCAAACGTCTAGCGGTAGTGATGGAGGTCGATTTCTGGCCTTCGTACTCGTCCAGCTTGCCCGACATACTCTTGTTCTCTGTAATCAACGCCATCAACTCTTCATCATCCATCGACTTGCCTCGGGTATCAATCACGTCAAGCCAGCGATTCGCACATTTCGCAACAGAAGCGTAGCACTCCTCCAAGCTGTCACCGTCGAGAAAGCACTCAAAGACCTGCGACTGGAACGCCTTGATAAGCTGCAATTCACCTCGTCGCTTGAGCTCAAATCCCTTCAGTTCAGCCAGCGAGTGATCAAAGTTGAACACTGCATACCGCTTCTTCAACAGTTTTCCCTCTTCGGTAGACGCAGGAAGCACCATGGCTTTGTATGGACCATCCACCTCGAATAGAATGGAGCACTCTTTGTGTGAATTGTACTTCCCTGTAGCGGGGTCCAGCTCGTGATACTGGGGGTTAGTGAACTTCGCGTGCACATCTGCGTTTAGCATCACACACGGGTACGAGATACTTCTCGAGCTGCCATCGTTGAGCTTAAACGAGAAGGTTTCTGGAAAAGACTTGGGTAGAATAGCCCAAATACCATCGGTATCCAGCTCCAGCGGTCGACCAATTTGCTCCACCAGCTCACGAGCACCAGTAATGATGTTAGAGCCCGTGTGCGTCACGATACCCGCCATTTCCATCGAGTGCCAACGCGCACCCTTCCGCATCACGTAGCCGTAAAACGAGTTCAGAATACACTTGTGCGCCAGCTGGAGGGAGTCGTACACAAGACACTTGTTTTGCGCATCAATCTTCGCCAGTAGATCCTTCGCCTCTGCAGCTTGCCCCACCTTCTTCTTCCAGACCTTCGTGAGGCCCTTGTACTCGTAGCGACGATCACGGAACGCTCGCACTGTATTGACATAGAACGGGTTTTCCCGCATGCAGACTGTGGCCGATCGCTTCTGCTCCTCTGTCACCTTAGTCTTCTTGTACACACTGGAGCAATACGACTTGAAGCGCTGTTTCAGCAACAGTTCTTGCCTGTCATTAGGGAGTTGCGCGTAGGGGACTGCAGGTTGAGTGCTACGGTTGGGGCCTTTACTTGCATCTCCATTCGCTGCTCCTCCCTTCTTCTCCACAGGGAAATTCTCATATTCGATCTGGGTCTTGATGGAGTAGTATTCAGGGCGTGTGGCAGGGTAGAAGTCGCCACGCCATACCCAATCCATTTCACGCTGACACGAAGCATCTTTCTCTTTGATTGCAGCTCTGCCACACTCAGTATTGTACGCGCAAGCAGCACAATCGGCCTCATTCACAATAGCACACGGCTGCAGCCGGTTCGTCAGAATAATGTTCGGGTACATGGCAGCTACATCCAAGTGGTAAATGAGTGGTTGCTCCTTCCGGTTTGGTCTCTCGCGAAGTCCAACGAGGCGATCAACAATGTCCTTTTTCACTTCTTCGTAGTTGGCGACACGATCAACTGGCACATTCATCTCGACCTCCAGCGAGAACGTCAAGTCACGGTCGATATTGTCGATCAGCTGCTGGAAAGCACTAGGTACCAGCTGAAAGTCGTACAAGAAATCAGCGCGAAAGACTCCGGACTCCAAACACTCGACGTGGCCACCCACATAGGTCTCGCTCTCGACAAGATGGCCTTTGTAAAACTTTTCTTCACGAGCGGAGCTTTGTTTGTTTGGGCAAATGATGTTGCCTTCAAAAGCCTCAACCATTAGCAAGGCTTCGCATAGAGTTCCGGACCCTTTGCGGAGCACATCTTCAGAGCCCAGAGGAATGATCGTGCACAGCGAAAACACGAACAGGTGCACGTACTTGTCGTACAAGTAAAACGTGGCTACAGCATCGGAAACTGAGTACGACGCCATCTTCAAAGGTTCATCACGAGCCAGTGCGACCATATCTTCTGCGTCCACCTCGACTGGATCGTATCCCAACTTGTACTTAGTCACTGCTTTCAAGCCCTGACTTCCCTGTGGCAAGTACGAGTCTCGCTTTACCCAACAGAAGGCGTCCATGTGCACACTGCAGCGTCCACGGTACTCGCCACTGCGTTCGTCAAGCGAAACGCCAATCTCATGCGCCATGTTGATGCCGTGGACTTGTGCACGTGCGTCAATAAATGGCCAATCGAAAAAGTCGCCGTTATAAGTCACGAAAATGTGCGGCTTCTCCTCGATCACATGCTCGAAGAAGCGCTTCAGTAGCTGCTCCTCGTTCTCCTCATTAAATACAATGAAAGGACCAGGATAGTCCTCCTTCGGCGTGTACTCGAAGTCTTGGATCTCTTCCGACACGAACTCCCGATTTACAATCAAGTATCCCTGCTTGTCGATCATGTACGAAATCATGTAGATCTGGTCTATCTGTGCGTCCGGGAACTTCAGTGGGGCCTTCGTACATTCAATATCGAAGGCACACACCACCGGTTCAGCTTTGTCCACCATATCCTTCTGTCGTTTCACATCCGAGGGCGAGTACGGCGCTGTTGGATCATAATTCACGTGATACCACGCACCCACTCGAATGTCAAGGTCAATGGCGACACGCATGGGGTACGGGACATCGTACTCTCTCAGCTCCAACAAAGAGCTCTCACTCTCATCCGTTCCTGCTCCTTTGGCTCCATCTGCATCCGCTCCGAAGACGAGATCGTCTTCCGTCACTTGTTCGCGTGTCTGGCCCTGCAGCTCATAGGCCTGCCGAGCCTGCAGTCTCTCCTGGTTCCTGGCCACCAAGGGGGCTAGCTCTCTCTTCACGGTCATCAAATCTGAGACCGTGTTGAAGCTCAGCTTCACGTACAGTGCCTTCTTACCATTCAGATGGTCCGCCATGTCGAGATCTTCTCGGAAAACTCTCTCCGCCTTGGCCACGAGGCCTTCGAATTGCCTCAAACAGTACGCGATGACCTCCTGCGATCTGTTGGTCTCGGAACGCACGTAGAAGTAAGGCTGGTAGATGATACGTGTCTTAAAGGCCTTGCCATCTTGTTCGAGGAAGTACAGTTCGAGGCCACTGACCTCGTTCTTGCCCTCCACTGGATCGGGCAGCGTGCAAGCTCGCAGATTGAGCAGCCAGCCGAGCTTAGCGTGGTCTTCTCCGTCCATGGCGACGTCTGGCTGCTCCTTCCTAGCTTCTTCTTCTTGTTCCAGAAGCTCTGGGAGCAGATAAAAGCCGAATTTCTTGTCGAGCTCGTCGCCTTTCTTGAGTGCGTACTGCTTGGCTTCAGTCATGCCACGTCCCGGCCGGTTACGCTGCGCGTTGGCGCGTGCGCCCTGAGAGTTACGTGCCCATGCCGAGCCTCCGCCGCGACTGTAAGGATTGCGGGTTGTCTTTCCTCCGCCATACTGTGTCTTGCCGTGCTCCGCCATGGGTGGAGGTGCTTATTGCGGTTTTCGCGCGGAATTGGAAGAATGAAGGTCACTAAAAAAAGCGCGGGAAGCAATATGCTCAAAGATAGTAATAAAATGACATATAGCAGGCTGAGGATTTCGCGTGCGCTTTTTGGTATCGCCAGCGAGCTGAAGTTTTAATGGTGGGTAGATGGTTTATATTACGTCTCATCCTGCGGCTATTGACTGGTAGCTACGGAGGTCAAATCAAAAGAAGAGCGTTGGCGAGAGCGGTCGCGCTGTTGTTGTCTTACTTGGTGAGCTTACGCTTCTTGGAAGGCTCCTCCACAGTCTCAAAGTACTTGAGCGAGTCCTTGGGGTTGGCTGTCATGCCCTTCGCGCCCTTCTTCCAGTTAGCGGGGCAGACGTCACCGTGCTCTTCGTGGAACTGGAAGGCCTCAATCAGACGCAGCACCTCGTCGACGTTGCGGCCGATCGGCAGGTCGTTGATGGTGATTTGGCGGAGCACTCCCTCCTTGTCGATAATAAAGAGGCCACGGAAGGCCACGCCCTCGTCATCGCCCTTCGATACGAGCACCTCGTACTTGGAGCACAGGTCCTTCTTGACGTCGGCAACAAGCGGAATGTTCATGTCACCAAGACCACCCTTCTTGCGCGGCGTGTTGATCCACGCGAGATGCGTAAACTTGGAATCGATGGAGCAGCCGATCACCTGCGTGTTAAGCTTCTTGAATTCGTCAGCGCGGTCACTAAAGGCGCAGATCTCCGTAGGGCACACGAATGTGAAGTCCATGGGGTAGAAGAAGAGCACCACGTATTGGCCTTTGTAGTCCGACAGGGAGATCTTCTTGAATTCGCCGTTAACCACAGCATCGGCCGTGAACTCCGGGGCAGGCTTGCGGATCGTAAGGACCATCTTTCAAAAAGGAGCTTGCGCGTTTAGAGGCAGATCTAAAACTGATGGATCTGCGGGACAGGATCAGCACTTTGGTATACCGGTATACTCGGTATGTATTCTATCGGATTGGAAAGGGGAATGATGTCCGACGTCGGACACACCACTTTTATGTGGTTTTGAAACTCGCTTAAGTACGTATTGTACCGAGCTCGTACTTAATCGAGTCGGTCTCTAGAAGAGAAGCATCCACCGACAAAGGGTCAAGTAGTAAGGACACCTGGTGCCGCCATGTCGTTTAGCAGCTTCTACTCGGTGGTGAACGCCATCAAGGACAAGTCGGCAGAGGCTATGACGACGCTGAGCTCCGATCTTCAGGAATTGAGGACCATCGTGCAGGAGGATGTGGCTGAGCTCAGCAAGAACGTGCGTCAGAATATGCAGGAAGGACGGCTCAGTATTGACCGCAACGACTCGGGGGACGACGAAGAGTCTAAGCAGGACCCGGATGGCCAGGAAAAGGATGAAGAGCCTAAAGATCCCACACAATCCGCCACAGAAGAGCAAAATGAGGATCAAGACCCGCTGACGTCGCTGAAGAACTCGCTCTTCTCCTTCGACATGACCAGCTCGCTTAACTCAGTGGGCAGCTCTGTGCAAGGGTCACTTACTTCAGTGCAGGGATCGCTGACCACAGTAGGCAACAAGCTGACGTCGCTGAACGTCGGATCAAGTCTCGGCTCGCTCGAGGCCATGGGGTCCAAGCTACTTAACTCGGCAGACGAGTTCCTTGGTACATTGGCGGGAGATAACATGTACGAAAACGACGAAGAGCTCAGTGAGAGTGAGCTTAGTGCCAGGCGATTCCGGTTGCTAGCATTACAGGAGGATTCGGAGACATACGTCGAGCCACCGCTCGACGTCGAGACCTTTGAAAAGTGGAAAGCTACGACGCCTGCTGAGGAGCTGGAAGAGATCCAAAAGGAGGTCCTGGAGAACTACCCGACGGTCGGAGCCAAGTTCACGGAGCTAGTGCCGTCTGTAGTGGAGGCTGATGTGTTCTGGGCGCACTATATCTACAAGGCTTCACTGTTGGCGGCGCAAGAGCAGCGTGGTGCTGACCTGCTTGAACACGGTGCGTATTTGAAGTGGGACGTGGTGCTTTGTGGGCTGCTATGAGCGACTGACAATGTTTTTGTTTGGATATGTGTCAGCTTTGAACGATGACGAGGAGGAAATTGGCTGGGATGTTGACTCACCGAAGGCCAAGGACGACGAGGGCAAGCCGATTTTCCCTGACGACGAGTCGAAGGAGGAGGAGGAAGGCAAGACACCAGCTTCTACCGCCGCAAACGGCCCGACATCCTCCAGCGATGGAGAGAGTTGGATCGAACTGGACGAGCGGAAGGAGTCGAATTCGCCAGGTGCGTCGTCGAGTCTGAAGGAGCCGACCAGTGCGCTGACCGACTTGAAACTAGAGGAAGGAGATGAAGCTGCCGAGGAGGACTCGCTGGACTGGGGTGACGATGACGATCTGGCGGTTCCGGAGACAACAGCTACTGCTACATCGGAAGCCAAGGCCCCTGAGGCGACGCCAGCAAGCCACGAGGATGCCAGCAAACGTGGGGAGGACTGGGGCGAGTGGGATTAATTTAAGTAGCTGTCCGCACATACTTCATCGATCCTTTAACTTTCATACATTTACTGTTTACGGCAGTCTGTATGCAATATACTGTATAAGCTTCATAATTTGTGTACCACAGTCTTGATGGTGTTGACATCAGGCCAAAGAACTTCAATTAGAAACTTTACCGAATGATCATTAACTTAGCGTGCTGGTGTGACGAAGTCGCTGTCTAAGTCTGCTGAACCCTTTGTATGAAATCTTTTCAGCAGCGTTTGACCTGACGACCGTGACCTACATCAGACTGGGAAAAAAGCTTGTTTGACTCAAACTCATGTTTGACGAAAGAAGATGCTGGCGTTTTCTGGCCTGAAATGGAAACTGTTACCGGTATTATCGCAAATTCCAAGTTGCCATTCCAGATTTTGCGTCGCAAGGAAAACGCCCCCGTTACGTCAAGATGAATATCTCGGACCTGTTGTGTTCGCCGGCCACACATGGGGTCAAAATGAACACCTCGAATTTATTATCCTCGCCGGTCCCTGATGGCGTCACGATGAACATCTCGAACATATTGTGCTCGCCAGTCGAAGCGCCCGCTGAGCCTACACCGATAACTCCGGAACCGCGCATAGTTGCAACATGTGAGCCGCCCAGACGTCCTCAAGCTCGGTCTATGAAACGACAGAGCAAGTTCGTGGCCGATGATCAGCGCAAGCGTCCGTACCGAATGAGCGAAACGCAGAAAAAGAGTCGCCAAAACTTTCAGCAGCACGAGTCCAAGGTGTTTAATCTGACGCTCGACATCAACGATCTCAAGCAGCAAGTGCAGTATCTTCTCGAGTGTCGGGACCTGCAGGTCACGTGTCTGTTACAAATGCGCCAACGATTAGAAGCTGCTGTCTTGGGGACGGTGGATAAGATCCTGTTCGGTGGAAGTGATCGTCCTCGCTCGGGTGACGAAGGCTGCAGCTTCTCGAGGATGTTCATGGACCAGTCTGATGGATCGACGCCACCGAATGGCATCTACGAGTTCTCTCTGCAGCTCGACAAGCCGAACTTCAATCACCGTTCGTGCACCATCGCAACGACGCAAGTGATGTCTGTCGTGGAGGAAGACCCCGAGGGTGACAACGAAGATGCGGCGGACGTTCGGAAGATCTGCGGGGACCCGGGAGGCTGCTTGGTGGAGGCGGTTGGTCAGTTTACGGGTCGGTTCACGCGCCAGATCATCGTCTCCATGTTCCCTCATGTGCTCAGCGACGAGATGATGGTGGCGCAGATCATTGGTCTGAGCATCACGTGTCCTGCACGGCTGCTACTGTATTTCAATGCACACAAGACGATCGTCCGGCAAACAGCCCAAGCTGACGTGTTTGCTGCTCTGGCAGCGTTGCAGCAGGCCAAGCCACAAGAATTTGCCGCGATCATGGGCACTGCTGCTGCGTAGGGCGAAGAAACACCACTCACGTACTACGTAGTAGTAGTAATGATCATATATGTATACCTGCTGAGTCGACTTGTAAAACTTATGAGGCGTTGAACAGTTTTTTTCTTCTTCCAACTTTTACAGTACCGACCGTCGGCCGAGAATTAACGTTGCTATACATGTAGTACAGGCTATGCATCCCACGTAATGTTCGTTTACTTCATGATTGCAACGTTGCGTCCACCTATGAGCGTTTTCTAAAAGTCATCGAAAAGAGAGCGGACTCCGGCTGCCCCATTTGATCGAACTTGGCGATGACCACGCCTGCTAATTTGTGGATTTGTTTCTAACTTCGCAGCACAATTGGCAACCGTCTTGTGAGGCTTCCAGCGTCGTCTCCATGCGGCAAACTCGTGACGGCACTCCTCAACATATTTTTCGTCTTCCATCGTTACATACACAGTGGAAGGCTCACAGATCTCTTGTTGCAGTGTCTCGAAGCAGCTCTTGTAGCCACCGTCAACTAGATACAACTCCGGGTAGTGCAGCTCAGGGTAGCTGTCAGCATGCAGTCTCCGATCCACATTGCGTACATGGCGCAGCATCTTCGGCGCTCGGTTAGCCGAGAACTCACAAAAGAAAATCAGCGCCGTACGGTCGGAGTGCTCCAATGTCGTCGATAGGAAAAACTGCGTCTCCATCTTTTCGGGATCACACAGTGAGGTGGCACCTTTCAAGCTGCCGCCTTCAAACTCGTATGGAAATCTACAATCCAAAAGCTGAAACCCTGCCAGGCGCTCTTTGAAATCGCCTCTCAGTAGTTTTGCAGCAGTCTCGGGCGTGATCACATTCAGGTCAGGGTGTTTGCTTGAGTATACCGTCGGCAAAACTGGTTCCTGCGGTGGCGCAGAGACACTTTTGATCAGCTGCTCCGATGCATGATGGCGAAGAAGTCGCGGCGGCACTACGGGAGCAGGTGATAGGCTGGTCGACGTCATTACGGAGTAGCTGGACACCGCTCGCTTGAGCACATGCGGCTTCATCTCAAGTGCAGCTTCAGCTCGTCTCCTTGACTTTTTCTGGTGAATTTTTCGCTGCGTTAGTGTTGATCTCGGGGACACCTCTAGTTCACCAACTGCTCTCTTTCGGTCTTGAACCTGTTTGCCTTTCGCCATATTTGGTGCCACATAACCTTTTCTTTTGAGGTCATCTGCCACATGTTGTGTATTTTCGGAATCGAAAATAACTCGTCGTCGACTTTGTGGCACGTCTGCTCGCGGTTCCTCCATGGTATGTCTTGGAACACCTTGCACTGATATCGCGACGCTATCTCCAACAGCGACGTTGGCACTTCCTCCTGGTCGAATCATGCTTTATTATGGCTGGTAGCGATACGATTGGCTGCAAAGCCTACGATCGCTAACCAGCTGAACATGTAATGCGCCTGGCGACTCCACGAGATTAGCATTCATCAAGACACTGCAGTGCCTAAATCTTTATAATAAGGAAAAAACAAAGTCATACAAATGCAGTGTATGTGGCGAAGCCGATGGTCACAACGCCGCTAGCTGCTCACAAACTGGCAAGGAATATAACATCGATCGACATGTCCATTTATATAGTGGGCTGCTCACCATACGATATTTGTGTCCAGCAATTACTAGCAGTTACTATTAATACCGGTGCTCACGAAACTCATTTTCAGCAGGTTATGAAGGAGGCGCACGAAAGGGTTAAGCTGCTGATGTAGTCGGTCGAGGTTCCGAGATTCCGTAGTGCCTACAAAAGCGTATACAGTTGTAGTATAATTAGTAACGGCTAGATTTTCTATCCACAATAGCGGTAATACCTTGTATAGGAGTTTGCTTTAGGTACACGTCCTTCTCCTCGGGTTTGTCCTTGTATTCGCCGGTCATGTGTTTTGTTTTTTGGTCAGTTGTGATAATTTTTTTGTACCAGTGGTGATGTTTCCTGTAACTCGGTCGACAATTCGGGCAGATATCATGTCTGTGATGCAGGGATGGCATGGTCTTTTCAATTATGTCATATATATAATTTTGTTTTGGTTACCTGTATGTTATTGGTAATTTATTTGACTAAAGAGTCATCTGTCATAATTTATGATGCAAACCTCTTTATCATTTTGTACCTCTCACAGCCAGCCATGACCTCACACACACTTAAAATACGCCGCTACCAACAACTCTAAAAGCCAGCTACACAACGCAGCTTGCTGGCTTCCGCACTTTTCAATTTGAGTAACAAAAACCACTTGCCTCTTCGCTAAACTACCATCGTTCTTGCCCCGCGCGCCCGCCACGTCACCTTCACACCAGCCCAGGATACCGGGTTCTACTCCCGACCGTGCCGTAACGCTAATGACGAGGTCGTCTCTGAGTACTTCCGCTGTCGCTGCGGTACGGATCGGAAGCAGACCCGGTGAAACGGCTACTCTAACGTCATGCAGCACGCCCGTCGGGAGCACCCGGGCTACGAGGCCGTTATGATGTCCGCATCTACCGCTGAGTCTGGCTCGCTTCTAAGCTACGTCCGTCGGTCATCACTCAACGTTTTCGGCTGGCTCGACTGGATTGTCAAGAACCGCATCCCGCTCAACTTCTGCGATAATCCTGCTGCAAGAAGGTAAGCCATTTGTTTTACATTGTGTAATATGCTATCTAAATTTAGTCAAGCTAGTTTTTGTGCTACTTAGATACACAAATTTGGACCCGATTTGTGTCGAGCTACTTCAGCGAGCCATGGAAAGTCTCACTCGGATTGAGAAGCGTCACATCGCTGCCGAGATGCCTCAGCAATTTGATCTAATTCTGGACGGCTGGAGCCACGCGTCTGAGCGCTTCGTTGCTGACTTTGCCTGCTACGAGGTCGACGGCGTCATAAAGACCCCGCTCCTCTGCATGGAGCCGCTCCTAAGCGAGCCGGATGTGGACCTCTCGGCGCGCGGGCACTATGAGTTCCTAGTTAGCATGGTGCCCCGCTACTTTGGTAAGCAGCTGGTGGATTGTGTATTTCTTGTAGGGGACACCTGCGCCGTCAATAGACTGCTAGTAACGCTAATGGGCGTCCCGCTTATTGGATGTACTGGCTATAAATGTAGGTTGATGATGCCACTTCGTCCTGGGATTTAACAGAACACACGCTGGAGCTCACCTTTTTGAATGCTTCATCGCTATGTTCACCTCCTCGAGCACCTCGACCCGACAGATGATGCGCTCGTGGACGTCCTTCCAGCGCCGTCGTGTAACAAGCACCTGCTGTCGCTACTTAAGGGGCTGAAAAAGGTGGAATCAGTTTCCAAACTACTACAAGGCTCAAGCGTCACATTGCTGGATGTTCGGGTGTGGTTCGACGGTCTCATTGCCGTAAAACCGCAGTACGCCACATATCTCGGTGAGCTCTATTTTTATTGTATAATATTGTGGTCAACGTGCATTTCATTAGCATTTTTCTTGGTGTCATACATGTATAGGACCCCGTGCACAGTCCCGACTTCGAATCGGGCTACGTACGCGTCGTCGGTGGCAGCCACCGGCTGACAAGGGCGGCAGCGCCGTCTTCTCCGCCCTTCCGCTGCGCGGATGAAAGCACACCTAATGCTGCTGGGGATGCAGCCGTCAGCGAAGATGGATGTTCTTTTGTAGAGCATCTACAAAAGAGACGCCGGCTGGAAGCGGTTCGACCAATGTACAATTTGCTAACGTCATTCCGCCCACGTCTAACCTGGTTGGGCGTTTTTTTAGCGTTGCACGGACGACGTACGGGCAAGAGCGTCACAGACAGCAGCCAATTGCGCTGGAAATGGTGCTTTTCCTGCGGCAAAATGGTGGGTAGTGGACAGTACAGACCATCGATGAGGTCACTCGCAAACAATTAACATGAAGTTAATTTGCTTTACATTATGCGCTTATTTATTGCGTGCTCTTTGTAGATGTCACAATGTATTGCTGGACACTAGCTCTCCACTTCCATTAGTTATGCTGAAGGCGGGCTACCGATAAATAACAATGCCATAATCAGGAGCCCTACTGTGATGCCCTACAGGATACTTCGTGCATAATTATTTAGACGACAAAAGCATTGACATGCACGACAAATGATGCACTAGAATAATTCAAGGCTTTTTGTCGTCTCGCTTGTGTTGTCGAATATAAAAATCGTTGTGTACCCGGCGGAGGTCAAATTACTACAGTAGAGTCGTAACAGAAGTTCTCTATCAGAACGGTCTTTCTCTCAGTAAACCGGTGCGCTACAATATATGTTTTAGGTCTCCAACAGAACTTTTAGAAACCATCAGGTGTGACCATCCTGAGATCTTACTGCTAGTGCAATTTTCGAATAATCCTGAAGTTGATAAAGCTCGCTGTAGTATAAGCAACGAGGCATGTCAGGTACGCAAACATCTACTTTATTTTTACTCAAAAACAATAGCCACATAACGGCTAGGGCACTCGTTGATCTCTAAACGTCCGAGCTTAGTTTAATACATCAAACGAGACCTGATGTTCTCCAAAATGGACCGGAGCAACCAGCCGTCTCCGTCCGTCATCGTGGCTCCTTCATCCATCACACACCCAGGATAATCTGCGGGTTTGTTCGCCGATACGTACATCCCCGGCAGATCGAAACCGTGGCCAATCTCATGCAGCATGGTCATCTGCTGCTCCTCGTCCAAATTATCCAAAAAGTGGTTTACCTCGATTCGCTGCCCCCAGTCGCCTCCCGTGCCCACAGCATTTTCTCCCGGCGATGTCGATGGCCACAGTGACATATCAAACGGCTCACCCTTGCACCCACTCGTGTCGGCATTAGCAGCTTGGCCTCGGTGCTTGTAGCAATCATCTGGGCATTGGGGGTTGCCTTCCTGATCCAAAACACCCTCATAGATAGTACCCAGTGAGTCGTCGTCCCAGTCCATGATCGACTTGTCGCGCACGGCAAAACCCACCACAGTGATGTCGATCTTGTCGATTGGCCAGCAGTTGTAACCCACTAGCCAGCGGTTCCAGAGGTTGATCTGCTGCTCGATCATGGCCTGGAACTTGGATGCCACGGCCTTGGTCAGCTTCTTATCGTTCTCCCAGCGCACGCAGTAGCTGAGCTTGCCCTTGTTGCTCACTAGCTGGTCGAAGATGAGGTTCTGGAACGCAGGAGTGGTAACGTACTCCTTCATCGTGTTTTCCCATACCCAGTCGATCTGCTCACGGGTGACCCCACCCGTGTTCGGACTACCGATAACGCACTTGCTGCTGCCCGATGTGATATCACCGAACGTAGCGTGATCAACAGAAGACGTTGTGTTTGCTACAGCCGCATGGGTAGTGCTGCAGGCGGCTAAGGCCATCAGCGTAGAGGTCAAAAGGTGCTTGGTCGAGGGGCGAGAAGATTGGGAGCTTGGAGTCATAGTCGAGAAATCGAGAATGCCAAGTGCGAATAAAAGATTTTCTAGCTAGGAGCAGAGTCAGCAGTTCCATCCGATCGACATTCATTCTACGAAAAAGCATGTTTGCCAGTCGTGGGGTCAGTATGAATCTGTTTTGGTGATTCCCGTATACATACAAGTATTACCAGAGATTTGCAGCCTGCAGTCGACACTTCGTCTCGAATACTATCACTATTCAATATACCATGTGCATGCACTGGTGCATCGTTGAAAAATTAACAATCCAGAAGTACTGGTAGTACTGCTCATGTGCTTCAAAAAAAGTAATGTCAATTAACGAATACGATCTGTCGTATGCGAAGGTCAATTCCAACTTTCCAGCTGACACGATAACATTTTTGAATGACGTGATGCTAATCAAATCATGCTATCAGGTTCAAAACCTCTGAGAGCCAAAATCTAGGCAAAGCCAAATGAGGCTTACGATGCGTGCGCATTGATTCCGGGCTTTAATCAGGGACCAAGCGTGGCCTCATAAAGCTCGGCTTAGGGTCCGAAGTGTTCTCAATATTCGTTACCCGCGCCGCATTTCTAATGCGGCTCTCTACGAAATCTGCGAGGAACGCCCACTACGGCAACGGATCACAGCAGCCCGATGGGGGATGCTCGGCCACATTCTTCGGCGACAAGACGTCCCGGCATATCTCCAGATGAAGGCGTACTTCGCACCTATTGAAGCAGGTAAGTGGAGCGGCAAACCCCGCACCACGCTTCGCGTTATTTTTGGTGCAGACCTCGCTTCCAGTGGCTCCGGATTCCGCCTAAGGACTGAACAAGGCCTCTACGAACTTCAACGGCTCGCTGACCACCGTGGCAATTGGAAGGAACTCTCGACTAAAATATGTTACTCTCAACCTATGACTGGAGACTCGACGTATGCGGGCACCACTCCATGCCGCCGACTAGCAAAGTTGAGCCTAGCGCAGGTGTAATTTGGCTACGCGAACACGTAATACCTTACCTTACCTAGGGCCCTGTCACCGCTCATTAGATGTCCTAAGATATGAAAAGGCCCCGGGCTTGGTTTTAGGGCTTTTATTTTGCTACTTCGAGGTATATGTATTGCTTTTGATGTCGCTTTGTTGTTGTTGTAGTGACGTAATTGAGATTGCGGTAACGCCACTCAAACTTTTCTATAGAATTTACAAAATCCCGACCGGTCAGCCAAAACAACCCATCGTCAAATCTTTCCGTCTTCATGGCCTAATTTAAGGCTTAATCGTCAGCAAAACCAGCCAAATTGTTCATTCGAAGCACACCAATGCCATAATCGACCCGATTCAACACTTGCTTCAATGATATGTTATTTCTTGCCAAATATTCTCCCTCATACACTACGGTGCTTCGCGTTAGACTAGGGGTCTGGAAACGGTGTAGAAGTCTTAAGCTTTTCTTGCCTTACATGGTGCCTAGCTAGTTTTACTTAAATTCTAGGCGAGTCATTCTGAACCAAACTATTTTTTTCTTCTTACAGTAACGCAATTGTTTTTAAATAAGTAGACCGGTCCACCTTAACAAAAATCGTTCCGAGCAGTAGCACAAATTTACGAAATTCCTTAGCATTCCACTACGTGATGTAAATATATTATTGAGGTCAAGTGAACAGCAGCAGCACACCGCCAACTGGATTACGGCTTGTCAGTCAACGTCTTTTTATCTAGTCGCAATTGTACCAGCTCAATAGGCAAGCTGCCTTATCGAAAGCCCGTAAAAATGTGGCATGCCACATAGTTGTGTAGATGCTGTGTTGCGTGATGTTGCGTGATGTTATCGGACATTTGCTAAGCAACATTTTGGAGCGAGACTGTCCATACAGCTCTTCTAGCTGTTCTCCCACAATATTTGATAACATTTTATTATTTGTAGATCCAGGAGACTTGCTTGGATCAAACCGACGTTGTGATTTGGTGTCTGTTTTTTTTGCTTTTGGCGAGCGCCAAATGTTTACTCCGGATGCCCCGTTTCTTCGCGATTTAAGTGTCGTTAGTGGCGCAGAATGGCAGATAATATAGTCCCCGAAGGTACCCACTTACGTGTGATATGGGCGGGCGGGGAAAGGAAACGTGACGCTGTGGCTATCACTTTAGCGCTCTCGGATTACAGTGCCCCCCCCCCCCCCTAGCTAAGATTGAGGTAATTCAATCTCCATGCGGTGTTAGGCTACCAGACCAATTCTTTAGCACGCTTTTGGTTTTCTGCAGTCATTTTGATATCTATAGTTTCTCCACGTTTGAGTTAGCAGTCATCGGTACACAAGTCCCAATTATTTTCGCCATTCTTACGTACTACCGTTAGATTTCTTTAAGTGCATAGGAGTCAGCGTCAAGCTTTGGGCTGAAAGTCATTCGAGGCTCAAGACTACAAAAGCACCATTTTCTATTCTCGTTCTAGCTACGTCACTTATCTTCGTCTTCGTTTAATTGAGGAAATGCTGATCAAGCTTGACCTCAAGCGTACCTAGTAAAAATAGTATTGCCTCAAAATCACCCCCAAAAGCTCTGACTCTGGTTGTAAATCTCCAACAATAGTTCTTGAAATTGCAATCTTTATAAACTCGAAAGACCGAATCTAAAAAAAAAGCGATTGATTTTTAATGCCAAGCAATTTTTTTCCGTGGTTGCTTGCGATCTTTGGAGATCCTCCTGCCATTGTCATTTGGTTTAGTAGTGACAGCTGGGCTGCAAGCAATACGACACCTTCCGTATCTACTTTTTTCTTCATTGATAAATAGATTGTGATCCTCAACTCTATCGTCATCGTCCCGTGTACACTCGCTTATATCTTGC
The DNA here is from genome assembly GCA_011320135.1 of Phytophthora betacei. Taxonomy (NCBI): domain Eukaryota; phylum Oomycota; class Peronosporomycetes; order Peronosporales; family Peronosporaceae; genus Phytophthora; species Phytophthora betacei. Next base: position 762,081 of record JAANHX010000559.1, read on the forward strand.
TAACCTTCTTGTCTGGCTGGCCGTCGAGGCCTACAGAACTCTCCTCCTTTGTTTCTATCCCAGCAGCTTCCAACGTCCGCTTTTCTCCTGGCTTCGTCGAATCATTTACAGAATCAGTCGATGACTCAGACACTGCTAGCTTCAAAGCCGTGGTCGGAAGATTTCCAGCCTTCGCCGTCATTAATGAGCCTACAGTTGACTGGGGTGTTCCAGTCTTCGTACAAGTAATCGGCGCTGCCGTCGGAGTAGAAGCAGTGGGAGCGGCTGGGGCTACAGGTGATTTTGTCTGTGTGGCCGCAGACGGAGTGTTTACAGTCTGCAGTGACGGCGTCGTAGAAACTACAGGCCTTGGCGTCAACGTACTCATCGTAGTCGTAGGTACTGCTGGCATAGCAGGAGTAGTAGCAGCTACTGTCTGAGCCTGCGTCTTGGACGTCGCAGCAGCAGCTTGGAGCTTCACCGAGTTCGATATCATCGCATTCATCGCTGCCGCTACTGCTGCTGCCGTTGAGCCAGGTGCAAATTTCAGCTGCAGAGCAGACGGTGACGTCATGTGTTGCATCGAGGCAGACGTCGGCACTGGTGTCTGCGGATCCTTAGGACGTCGCGGCTTCACTATCTTCTCCACAGGCTTCTCGCACGTGTCACGCAGCACAATCTCCCGACCACCGACAACAACCTGCTGCGTCTTGGGTCGACGCTTGCGTTGATACTTTAGCACAGACATTCCACTCGGCGTAGCTACAGTCGTTGCAGTCGTACTACTGACACTCGAAGTTCCAGGGATAATGACGGGTCTACTTGCAGCTCCAGGGGCACTCAGTGTCCGCTGCAGATTCGCTGCTGTCGTGGGTAGCTGGGCACTTGTAGTAGATCGGTTCAACGTCACCGACGGGATCGTAGGCTTCGCCCCCAGAGACGCAAACGCCAGCGGCAGATGTGAAACACGCAGCGCGTTCGGCGCCTGTGGGAACATCACGGGCCGCATAAAGCCCATCGGAAGCCTCGCTGCCATCATGTTATTCGCAGAGATGACAGGTCTCACTGGCGTGGCGGTCGTCGTCGTGGCTCCAGTGCCCGTCAGTTGCCTCTTCCAATACTCACTCGTAGCACTTGTAAGCGTAGGAGCAGGCTTAGGCACAGGACGCGGCACTTCTTTCTCCAGAACACGATACGTTTTCAGTCGCAACTTGCCGTGAGAATGCGGCAGCTTGTCGGACGTTTTCTTTCCCTTGTCCATGTCGTTCAGGCGCACCACGAAGCGTCTGCCCGAGTTGTCCACGTCCAAGTTGCCGCACGCGTTCCCAAACACCACGTTGTCTTCAACGATCACATTGCCAGCGTGGTAGAGTAGGCGCAAGCCGAAGCGAGCATTCCGCTGGATCTTATTGCGCCGTATCAGCGCCTGTCCACCCAGCACAGTCACACCCGAGTGCGCGTTGCCCTCCACCGTAGTCAGCGTCATAACCAGAGACCCACGCACAAGCAGCACACCGGAGCTACCAGCTCCTCTAATACGGCAATTCTGAAGCACCAGCAACGTGTCTGCTGCGGGGATAGTGGTCGTAGCAGGCCGCGGTGTAGCAGCTCCTGGTGTGGTCACACGCGGCGTCACAGTACCTCCTGTAGACATCGGCGTCATAGCCCTCGGCGCAATATTCACAGGCCTGGAAGCTGTTGGTGCCACTATCCTCGTTATGGTACTCATTGGCGCTGGCGTCGTAGTACTCGCCAGTGTAGACACGGGAGGGACAGACACTGGCTTGGCAACTTGTGCTGCAGCGGTAGTAGACGCACTGGTAACCACAGGTTGCGATGTCGAAGGCACAGCACGTTGGTTCGTATTCACAGCAGCAGCCTCCGACGGTGTAGTCGCAGGAGTTGCTGCTGAGGCAGATGGCTTGACCGGTACAGTTGGCGTGACTGCTGTAACAGCTCGCGGTGTGGCAGCGGGGGTCGACGCCGGCGAAGGTCCAACGACTGGCGTTCCAGGCTTTGATGTCTGAGCCGAGCTTGCGCTGCTACCTGCACGACGTCTCTTCTTTCTCTTCTTCTTCTTCTCTCCACGTCCCCAGACACAGACACACGCATTCCCCAGCCCATTACCGTCAAACTCGCAGTACTGGACACGCAGTTGTCCGTCTCCCACCACACTGAGCAGATGCTGCCAGTTCGCCAGCTTCTTGTTCCGGTTGCGCAAGGCACGTCTGCTTTCCTTGACCGCAGACATCCCTTCCTTCGCATCACTACTCGGCTTGATCTCTCGCGCAGCTGCATCAGGAATGCTACTCGTTCGTGTCAAGTGGAAGCCACATATAACTCCTCCACGAGCACTCCAGCGCAGTTGAGCACGACACGAATGCATCTGCAGCTCCACGCGCGCGTCCGGAGCTGCCAGTAGTCTCAATCTTTTGTTGATCTCCAGCGTTTTGTCCAGCTGATACACTCCTGCGCCAAACAGAACCGTGTCACCTGTGGCCACGTTCGCCAGGACCTTGGCTAACGACGTCGGTGAGCCTGACTCGAAGTCGCTTGCGGACACCTTGAAGTACAGCGACTGATGCTGCGCGGCCGTGTGCCAGCTCCGACAGACCATCTGCGCACGATAGCGTTCCGGATACGGAGTCAACATCGACATGACACGATGTAATGCTGGCGGTGGTAGGCCTTCGTATCCTCTCTTGTGCGCGCTCTTGAGCTGCTCGTTACGGATCCACACGGGAGGACACTCCCACGTTGCCTCACGTGTATCCGCGTTGAAGTAGAAGGGCTGGCCACTGATCACGCACTTCATGAGCGACCACGCTGCGCCTGTAAGAAGACGCTTTCGACTCTCAAAGAGAACATGTGCTCGCTCACGTCGATACAGCTCAGTATACCGCTCTGCAGTCTGCTCAGCACTCGCCTCTTCGTTGTCTTCCATCTGCCCAACAACGAGCTCACCTTCTGCAATCAGTCGCACTTCTTCCTCTCGCTTCTCCGCTTCCGTCTGCTCGATGTCTTCCAGCAGCGTAGGCGCAGTCGGGTTGGCGTCTACGCCCGCTAGAGCTGCTGCTTGTTGCGCGGGTGAGTACGCGTACAAAGGATCCACATCTTCGCGGAAATGAAGCGCATAGCGGTCCACTGGGTTCAATGAGTCCTCAAATCCTTGTAGAGATTGCACCGACGCCTTCCAAGCTTGCAGTTTTTGTTCCTCCGCAGCATCTCGCGCTTTCTCGCGAACCTTCTCACCATTCTTTCCGTGCTGATCATGCGACTCCGATAGTTTAACACGCTTGGGCGTTTTTCTTCGGTCAGTTGAGCTGCGACGCGGTCGTTTCCGACTCGACTGCGTCGTCTTCTTGTGGTCCTCGTCGTCATCCATACTCTCGTGTTCCGACCCATCCGGCGTCGCTAAGTCGCGTCTACTTGCTCTTCTCCCCGTCTCGTCCGCTGTGTCTTCTTCGTTCCCAAACTCATCGTCTTCCTCGTCGCCTCGCTCACTCGCTGCAGTGCTGCCTGACACCACTGACGACGGCGTCGACGGCTTCGAAGACATGGCATCCCCAGCAGATGCTACTCTCGCTGCATCGTCGTCGAACTCGTTCAGTTCCTGTAAATACTCGGCTCGTGCGCCTTTCATTGCCACGACATCTTCTTCGTCTTCCAGCTGAGCCATGGCACTCTCCACCGTATCAAACGACACTTCCTTGTCGTCGTCCAGATCTTCCTCAGCGTCTTCATCCTCCGACTCCGACTCCACGTCATCCGGTTCGTCGCCCGTGCCCATCATAAGCTCACGAAGACTCGCTTTCGAGAAGAAATCCGTCGTAAACTGACCCTCAGACATCACCAAGAAGTCCAGATGACGCTTCTGTTGCGCCTTGCGGAGAATATTCTCCTCCACTGTGTGTTCACTCACCAGGCGATAGATGTGAACGTCCCGCGTCTGTCCGATACGATGCGCACGGTCCTGAGCCTGCGCATCCATCGCAGGGTTCCAGTCCGAGTCGTAGAAGATCACCGCATCAGCACCCGTCAGATTGATACCCAAGCCGCCGCTTCTCGTACTCAAAATGAAGCAGAAGATCTTCTCGTCGCGATTGAAACGCTCCATCAGCATCTGCCGCTTGTCCACTTTGGTAGCTCCGTCCAGACGGAAATACGTGTGGCCGTGCAGGTTCAAAAACACTTCGAGAATATTCAGCATCGAGCTCATCTGCGTGAAGATGAGACAGCGATGGCCGCCGCGCTTTAGCGTCCGTAGAAGCACCGCAAGTTGCTGGAGTTTGCCGCAGTCGAACTGCACCAGTGCCTTGTCCGGGAAAAACAACTGCGTGCGCTTGAACGAGTTGTAGTACGGGGTCAAGACACGACTGGCAACTGATTGCGCGTGCTTCTCTTCCATATCCTCGAGCTGTGCTCTGCGTGACAGCACGAAATTGTCGTCATACGCGAAGCCGCCGCCTCCATAGATCACACGAGCAGGTCTTGCACGGGCCTTGGGGACGTAGCAGACAGACTTCTTGACCAACGACTGCAGAGACTCCAGTCTCTCCTCGGGGTCTCGCACCATACCTTGCAGAGCTTGTGTCGGCTCACGGGCGTCAAGAAACGGTCGCGCGCGATGCATGTGCACCTCCATGGCAGCTGAGATGAAGGTGGGCATCGTGCAAGCGCGGATCAGCGCGTCTCCAAACACAGGCTCGTCCAGATACAGCCCCACGTGGATCTTTTGCAGCTGCGCAACACTTTCACGCTTCTGCTCCCAATACTCTCGTCGCTTTGCTGCAAGTTTCATGATCCTTCGTACGACATCTCTCTTGTCTTCATACGCAGACGGCACTGTAGCCACAGAATCCTCAGGAAGAGGAGCACTCACGTCATAGAAGAAAAGCTCTCTTCGTCGTGTCGAGCTCAACTTGTCCCTGCGCTGCAACTCCAACCCTGGTAGATTCACACCTGTCCACAGCGCTACGAGTGGACGTTCGTTAACGATCTCGTCCACCAAAAACCCGCAACGTGAAGGAACATGCACGTTTAGACTGGCCATATCCAACGGAGACGCGATCGGCCGTGGCTCGAACAAATCCGGATGATTGCACACCTTCCGCAGCTGCATCAGGACGTTCATCATGCTCATAAAATTCGCGCCACGTCCTTTGCCACGACCAAACATGGCGCGTCGTGTGCTACTACGCGAGATGAAATCCTCGTACAGGAATCGCTGTCGCTTGGACAGCTGACAATTGATCACGTGCTCAAACTTGCCTGGTAACTGCTTTGCCACATCCTTCTTCAGTCTTCGTAGCACAAACGGACGAATGATGCCGTGTAGCTGCGTGACCAAGTCCTTGCCACCTTCGACGCCATTGTCCCCAGACTGAGTCGGATCACTCCCGTTCTCCACCATAAGCGCCAGCGGGTTCTGGAACCAGTAGCTGAACTCCTTCCGAGACGCGAACACGTGCGGCATGAGGAAATGCATGAGCGCCCAGAGCTCCAACAAGTTGTTCTGCAGCGGTGTTCCAGTGAGCAAGAGACGACGTTGCGAGCTAAACGTCAGCAGCGTTTGCCACCGCAGACTCTTCCAGTTCTTGATGTTGTGCGCTTCGTCCAGGATCAGATAATACCACTTCTTGCGCTTGAAGCAATGCGCGTCTTGCACGACCAGCTGGTAGCTCGTGATGCATACTTGGAACGCGTTCTGCTTCGACCAACCTTGTCGCAGCTCCTTCCGACGCTTGGCAGAGCCGAAATACGTCAGAACTTTGAAAGCCGGACACCATCGCTTGAACTCCATCTCCCAGTTCACTAGACAACTGGTCGGGACCACAATAAGGTGAGGCCCCCAGAGTCCTTGAGCACAGGCGAGATGAGCCAGCAGAGATATCGTCTGGATGGTCTTGCCGAGACCCATTTCGTCGGCCAGAATGCCGTTGATGCGTCGCTCGCACATGCTGACGAGCCAATTGACGCCAGCTTCTTGGTACTCGCGCAGATCCAGGCGTGATGTCAGCAGATAAGGTCGCTTGTAGCCGTTCTTCCTTGTTAGCGTTGAGGTTGTATCACAAGTTTGTGCTTCGGCCTCCTCTGTCATCGTCTCGTCAGTTGCAGGACGCTCCTGCTGTTTATCTACTGCGTCATCTGACTCGTTATCCTGGCTGCTGCCTGCCTCTTCGTCCGACGCGGCTGCATATCGAGCTCGAAGCTGCTCAATTGACATCTCGCCCTCCTCTTCAAGCAGCCTCAAGTCTTCTGCCTTCTGCGACGGCGAGACACTGCCCTCCAATCGCTCCTCCTCTTCAATAGTCGTCTCGTCATCAGCCTGCTCCTCTTCGTCGCGTCTTGTAGGCACGAAATCCCTATCTCCAACGTCGTCAGTATTCTCCACCTCCATAATATCGTCTTGCTCTACAGTTGTCTCACCATCAGCCTGTGAAGCCTCAGCATATCGTGCACGCAGCTCCTCTATCGACACTTCATTCTCCTCCTGTAGCTCAGCCACCTCCGCCGCTGCCTGTCTCCTCGACACCGGCCCATTCCTTTGTTCTTCAGCAGCGATCATCGTCTCGTCGTCGTCCTCCTCTTCCGTCAGCTCAAACTCTCCATCTTCGCTACTGTCTCCAGCCTCGTCCATCTCCTCCACAGCAGCATACCGCGCTCTAAGCTCCTCAATCGACATCTCTGCTTCCTCCTGCAACGTCGCCACTTCTACCGCTGCTTGTCGTTTCGAAATGGGTCCACTTCTGCTCTCCTCAGCTTCGATCGTCGTCTCGTCGTCTTCTTCCTCGTCCAGCATCTCAAAATCTGCGTCACTGTCCTCACTCTCCATCGCTTTCTCCTCGTCATCTGCCTCCTCAGCCTCCTGGAAACTCGCAGCCAACGCCGTCGCGTACTTCTCCGTCTGCTCAACAAGCTGCACCAGATGTTTCTGCATGTGTTTCTGCCTCAGTTCGTCGGCCTGGAGCTTCACCTTGAAGGCGATGATCTTGTCGATCTTGGTCCAGAACTTCTTGACGTCTCTGCCCACTCTGGCGGCAGTTCTCCGTCTCGCGATCTCCTCGCTTTTCTTCTGTCGCACGAGTCGCTGCTCCTGTCTGTCTAGATGAGACACTAGCGTCTGACTGAGCATCTTGGCGTTACGTAGCCGCCATTTTCGCTCCTGGGAGAAGTCCGCAGCCATCCACTCCATCTCTTGGAGGAGATAATCTCGATGATACCGAGCTACACGTCGGCCCGACGGGTCACAGCCCGGTTCAGGCTCCTTGTTCATGGTCTTGCCTAGTGTAAGATCCTGTATTTCACCCTCGAGAACGGATTTTCGCTCCAAGAGAGCGGATTGAAGTGCCACCTGCTCGCTCTGGGCGTCGGAAATTTGCTCATCTTGCCGCGTTGAAGCGCCCTGAGCGAGGGAGGAAGCTGCCGGCGTCTGTGCAGGAGGATGGACTACAGGTTGCGCGGCGTTAGGGGTGCGAGAGGACGCGCGGCGCCGCGCCTGCTTGAGTCGCGCGTTCGCCATGTCCGCCGATCCTCGCTTCGCCAGTGCGGAATTGGAATTTGGGGCGCAACGACAATGATGAATTTCGGAAAATGAAAATTGTAGATAATAAAAAAAACTGAAGGGATTTGACAAAAAAACTAAGGCCGTGTTCGATCTAAGCTAAAACCAGCCGTAATTGTTATTAAAGAGCTGGAATGTCTCAACCAGCTTTATTCCGCTAAGAAAATGACATCCAGCAGGATAGCTCCAAACGACTGGTTTCAAAATTCAGCTCTGGGTTGAATTTTGATTCGTCCTCCTTTGCCCCTTAAAACAGTGACAGTAGTTCTAAGACCAACGGATGGAGCAGCAGACAAAGAAACAAAGGGCGACCTGGAGGCGTGTGGATGAAAAGGCGCTGCTTAAGCACGGCCAATACTTCACGTCGATATCTGTTGGAATGCATATTGGAGACCTGACGACAATGCAGTTGAAGACCAGGTCCGAGACCCGTGCACAACGTAAGACTAACTAAGAGAGAAGCTTCGAGAAACTGAGAGACACGGGCCTCTGTATGGGAAGCGGGCTTGAACCCGTTTATTGGTTGTAGGAGCACGAGGGAGTTTGCAGAGTCCTCGAGTGCTTAACGATCTAATCTATTTACTTTCCATTTTCCTCTCTGGTGTGCAAAGGCTGCCTACGGATCCAGTGCAAACAACAAGAGGGTTCTGAGCCCAAAGTACGGACTTCTTGCTGCACGGGTAGTGATTCAAGATGGCGGAGCCATTAAAGTATACAAACGAAGGCGTTCCAAAGAATTGGAACGGGAAAGACTAGCAACAGTACAAGTGGGCAATGGGACTCGTCTTCAAGAAGAAGAAACTCACCGAAATTGTAGAAGGAACGATCGCCAGGTCGAGCCTAACAAGTGCGGAGAAAGAGATAGAGTTCGATGACAACCAAGTGACTATCATGCAGTTGATAGAGATGTCGCTGCTCGCGGACAAGTTACACCAAGTGAGGGACAACACCACTGGAACAGCAATGTGGAAAGCGTTGTGCGAAATCTATGAGTGCACGGAGAACAAGACGACCATGGCTCAGAGGACAAGATGTCTACGCACTGAGTTGGAGAACATGAAGCTGTCACCAGGTGGAGATGTTAACGGACACTTGAGCAAGATGTTCAACTTACGAACTGAACTAACTTCCTTGCAGTATACTGTGAAAGATATTGACATGGTTGAGATTATGCTAGATAGTCTCCCAAGTCAATATGAGTTCGAGAGTTTGAAGTCTAGCATTCGTTACAACGCTGGAGCTGAAAACACATCACCGGAACGTGCCCGCGAATTGATTCGCATTGCCGATTCTCGCCAAAAAGCATACAAACCCAAGGGCGGAGGAGGTCATCGCGGAGGATCAAAGAACGGAGGAAACGGTGGTGGTGCTAAGGACAAAGAAACCATTCAACAGCAAGGGAAGGCCACTGATCTCAAGAAGAAGCAAAAGAAGTGCTACATCTGTGGGAGCAAGGATCACCTAAGGAATGATTGTCCGGACAAGCCAAAACCTGTAAGTGCTGCTGGAGCTAATGACATTGAGCAAAAACGGAACCACGTGGAAATTTGACAATTCATCAACCACCTTTGCCTATCGACCCAGATGCTGAAACTCACGGAGTCGTAGCTGGTGAGATGGATAGAATCATGATAGACGCTGGTGTTGAGGCACAGATCATGAGTGATGATGAACAGTCGCATGACGGTGACGCAAATCTAGAGTCAAGAGGCCTGCACATAATCCCGTTTGTAGACCAGGGGAATACAGGTAGCGACTGGTGGTATTTTGATACTGCTGCAAATGCTCATGTAATTGGAAATCGGGCGTACTACGTGGAGTTCACTGAGGATAGCAGTCTGACACAGAGTGTACACGGGGTTACTCCAGCACTGGCTTCACGTATTGCTGGTGTTGGAGCGGTGGCTTTAGCAACTGAAGTCAACGGAGAACGGCTAGTAGTACATCTGCAAGATGTGTTTTACGTTCCTGGCGCTGAGTACGGTCTACTGTCGCCCTGTCTAGCTGCAGAACAAGGATTTGACTTCGAATATGATCGTCAAACAAGGACCTTCTTGGTGAAAAAGGAAGGCAAGACCGTGATTGTGGCTACACGTAACGAAGCTACATGGGGATTTCATGTGACGGATCCAACTGAAGGGTATGTCACAGTGAGTACTCAAGATCAGCCGATGGAAAATGTTACTGCAGTTGAAGGAGTTGCTTCGCTGAAATTGTGGCATGAGCGTCTAGGACATATTTGCCCGCAGTACTTGAAGACTATGGCTGACAAGGACATGGTAAAGGGCATGATGTTGACGCAGCGTCAGAAAGAAGAAATCAGTGATGCCTGCCACATTGGTAAACAGAAGAAGAAGCGACTTCGTAAGAAACTGGACAGAGGATTGAAGACTCCGAACCAAGTCGTGTATGCAGACTTGCTGATACCCAGTAAAGGGAACGGAACTCGGTTTGAGGCAGCTCTTGTGATAATGGATGGGTATTCTAGATTCGTTACGGTGCACATGTTGACTGGCAAAGACAGCAAAGTCGTCAACAAGCGCATGAAGGAGTACATCTTGTGGGCTGAGAGGCAAGCTGGCAGAAACTCGGTTTCTGGAACCAAGGCCAAGGTTCGAAAGGTAATTACTCGAATCCACAAAGTTCAGCAAGTACTGACGGACAAGGGTGGAGAGTTTGTGAATGATGCCATGGATGAATGGTATCGGGCTCAAGGCATTGAGCATGTTCTGGTCGGTCCCAAGAGCTCTCAACTAAACTTATGTGAGAGGACTCATCAGTCGCTAGTGGAAATGACCAAGGCGACTATGCACGAAGCGGGGTATCCGAAGTCGCTGTGGCCGGAAGCGCTGAAGAACGCTGTGTACATCAAGAATCGGGTGTATAATAAGGGAGCTCAAGGATTTCTTTTAAGATGATGTTCGGGGTCAAACCTGACGTCCACCACATCCGCAAGTTTGGTGCTTTGGCTTACGTCCATATACCGATTACTCCTGGTCGTCGCAAACACCACGACAATACCAAAATTGGGTTCGTTCTCGGATATGCTGAAGATGTTATCGGATACAAAGTGTATTTTCCCCAAGAGCACACTGCCAAGTTTGTTCCCGACCTACGCGTAGCTGAAGATGTAATGTACCGAGACCGTCACGGTGTTAAATTGACAGACGCAGATCCGGAGTCATTGCATTCTGAGCGAGATGAGGAAGTCTCTGAGACCGGAATAATGCAAAGCAGCAGTGGATCGACGACTATCGCAGACACCAAGCAGTTATCAAATGGTGAAGTCGAGACAGTGGATTTTCAATCCCGTTGTCTCGAGGGAGGCGAGAAGATTAATGCCGTTGGTACATGTGAGTCTGGTGTTGGCGTCCGTCCGATGACAAGTGCTGTAGACATGACCATGATGAGTGGGCAAGTGTCGGTGACTTGACAAAAGTGGATGTAGTTACTGTACCGATCTTGGAGGCAAACAGATCCCAAAACCTGGAATCAGAAGAGATTGGGACAAAGTCTTACGCTACAGTTGAGAGTCAAAAGGAGGTTAACGAGCGACAAAATGGAGTTGACACTTCGTCAAAGGCGTCTCAACTTGGCGAAAGTATACACGATGATGATCGAGAGTCCATTATTGGTGTGAGTGGGTCAGTTACTGAGTCACTAGTTGCTGAAGCAGGCAATGACTCCGAAGAAGGTAATGAAAACGATGAGGCTGACCAAGATGTGACAGTGGCCAGTATTTGTGGTTCGATGGATGTGTGTGACAAAGATAACGAGGTCGAAGACATTCAATTCGAGCTTGAAACGATTGATGCAAGCGCGCTTCCAAGAGGCCCTGCAAGAGGCCCTGCAAGACAAACAGGGAAACGCACACACCGTGATGAGACTCAATCGGAGGAGCATCGGGTGGAGCAAGAAGCTGCGAAGCAAAAGCCTAAGCGAACCAGATGTGGATTGCGTGAGCTAAGCGAGCGTCGACGTCCGAGTTATTTGAACGACTACGTTGCAAATGTAGTGCAAAGTACCTCGCGTGTTCTTGACAAGAGCGGAAGACCTATACGGGCAAGCAACATGACGATTCCCAGGAACCACCGAGAAGCAGAGCGATCGAAATTTAAGGACATCTGGCGTGAAGCTGAGCTTGAAGAAATGGCTGCACTGGAGGCTTAAGGGGTGATTCAGTAGATACCGGGTACTGATGTACCACCTAACGCCAAGCCAATCAATACTCGCTGGGTATATGCAGTAAAGTCGGATCACCAAGGCTACGTGATTCGATTCAAAGCTCGGATTGTAGCATTTGGAAATCACTAGAGACCTGGAATCGATTTTGTTGAAACGTTCTCTCCGGTGGCTCGCATGTCGTCGTTTCGGTTGATGGTAGCGCTTGCTGCAACATTGCAACTGAAATTGTATGGAGGTGATATTAACACTGCGTATCTCAATGCACTGCTGGGGATTCGTCAATACCTGAGGTCGATCGACGGGTTTCCGTGTAAGATCGATGGGCATGTCTACGTGGTTGTAAAAACATTGTATGGATTGAAGCAGTCTGGTCGAGAATGGAACTCGGAGTTGAACGGTTGGTTGCTAGGACATGGCTATATTCGTCCACTCACTGAGCCTTGTTTGTACTACAAGTTTGAGGGTGATACCATTATGCTAGTGCTTGTCTATGTGGACGACATTCTGGTGGCGACAAACAACGAAACCAGTAAGTGTAAGCTGTTTGAAGATCTCGATGAGGCGTATGGTATTAAAGACCAAGGATGTTTAAGTCAATATTTGGGTGTTGAAGTGGAACAAACCGCAGAGTATGTTACTATTCGACAAAGCAAATACGCCAAAGAGATTTTGGAGACATTCGGATATGACCATGCGCATGCAGTGGGAAATCTAATGAAGACGAACGTACGACTGACTCCTCTTGATGAAGACGAAGAATCGGATACAAGTTTTTCGTACCGTCAAGCTATTGGGATGCTGATGTATCTGTCTACAGGAACAAGACCCGATTTGGCTTTTGCAGTTGGACAACTGAGTCGGTTTGTGGCTAAGCCTTTACTAAGCATGTCATAGCGTTGAAGAGGGTGCTACGCTATCTAGCAGGGACTATTGACTACGGCATATCTTATGAAAGATCCAAGGAGGTGCCGACAAGTGTTGTTCTCGAGGGATACTGTGACAGCGACTGGGCGAATGACCCAGAATCACGTAAGAGTTCAACCGGATTTGTATTCACGCTGGCAGGTGGTGCCATATCGTGGATGTCTCGACGCCAGTCAATCGTGGCGTTATCTACCGCTGAAGCAGAGTATGTTGCTGCATGCGAGGCATCGATGGAGGCAGCTGCAGAGAGCAATATTCTACAGGAGATCCTGCCGCATCTGAGTGTTGAGCTCAAGATTGGGATTGACAATCATGCTGCACACGTGTTAGCAACCAATCCAACGTACAGCCGCCGTACACGCCATATCGAGCTCCGATGGCATTACGTACGAGAGCAAGTGCAGAAGAAAGCTATCCAGCTGCACAAAGTGAGAGGCGAAGTTAATCCGGCTGATGCATTTACGAAGGCATTGGAGAAGCAAAGACTGAAGTCACTACTGCCGCTTGAGGGCATCGGCGAAAACAAGTAAGCCAGCATCGTCGCAGGAAGTGCATGCTGCTGTTCGAATCGTGCGCTTCGTGGGAGGCGTGTTGGAATGCATATTGGAGACCTGACGACAATGCAGTTGGAGACCAGGTCCGAGACCCGTGCACAACGTAAGACTAACTAAGAGAGAAGCTTCGAGAAACTGAGAGGCACGGGCCTCTGTATGGGAAGCGGGCTTGAACCCGTTTATTGGTTGTAGGAGCACGAGGGAGTTTGCAGAGTCCTCGAGTGCTTAACGATCTAATCTATTTACTTTCCATTTTTCTCTCTGGTGTGCAAAGGCTGCCTACGGATCCAGTGCAAACAACAAGAATATCTCGTTTTGGGTGGAGTCAATGGCTCACACAAAGCAAATAACGCGTCGTAGGAGCTTTTATCCATTCTGAAGTGATCGCGGAACAGAAATGGATTAGGACTGGTGTAGATGACTGAAAAAAACGTGGCTGGGGGGCCTCTGTGCTCAATAGCCGTGGTATAGGTTCCTTGAGTGCCATTTGCTTTTGCGTTGCCGCCTCCTGCATTTTAGCAAGCGCTTGGAGGAGCCACAGGTCATCGCCGTCGTCGTGGTCGTTGTCTACCATTTTTCCCTGGTGATTGGTCTTTTTTTCTTTGTCTAAGGGTTGGCGGTCGCAGACGCCTTTAAATCCAGCCTTTTTCTGATGGAACACGATCACTTATTTTCATCTTTATTTTACTTAACAAAACGACTGTTCTACAGCTCTAGCTTATTTTCAAACAAGCTGGATTTGCCCCTGCAAACCGAACACGGCCTAAGGCCTAATGCCGCGTTCGGTTTGCAGGGCTGAATGTTGAAACCAGTCGTTTGGAGCTATCCTGCTGGAGGTCATTTTCTTAGCGGAATAAAGCTGGTTGAGACATTCCAGCTCTTTAATAACAATTACAGCTGGTTTTAGGTTAGATCGAACACGGCCTAAAAGTGGTGGGTGAACAAAACATTTTGAGCTCGAACACCTCACACACATTGTTTTGGCCAAACTTAATTTAGGGAGAATACCCTCAAATTAGCCATTAAAACTCCAATTTTAATTTGCAATCTCAATTAAAACCTGATTTTTGGCGATGTCTCCCCCTCCCTCCCCCAATAATTTCGGTCTAGATCCGCCCTGGACACAAAATATGCCGACACCAAGACAAAAAAACAAGAAAACAACGCTGGTGGTGGTTCCGTCAGTGCAGTACTGAAAAGAGTAAGAAACAGTATCATTCAGTGGTATTTGTACACCGACCCTTCAGGCAGCCCACATCCATCCCCATACGGGGCTGTAGACTCCATTGAGTATCGTGGTCAAGAGATTTTAGTTTGCTCACAATTAGCGATCGCGTCTCAAAAGAGGGAGAATACGTTGCAGTCCACAATTAAGGGAGGGTACAGCGAAACTGGTCTCACATCCGAGACCTGGGAGGAAATGGCTTTCCGAGCCTATCCCTACTTTAAATAGAAGAGTCAGTGTCTCCTAGGAAGAGTGAGAGGCGATCTGGGGTGACGGAAGCCGCTCAAGTAGAACGGTGGGAACCCCGTGGGCGCGTGCACCGCGTTGTTGAGCGCAAACTCAACAACTGGAAGCTACGTCGACCATGCACGTGGTGCTGCCGCGCACACATGTCCTCGAGCACTCGATTGACGCGCTCTGTCTGGCCGTCTGGCTGTGGATGGGCCGCAATAGACATCTGCAGACGAGTTCCCAGTAAAGGAGAGAGCGTTTTCTGAAACGCAGCCGTGAACCGCGGGTCTCGGTCCGAGACAATCGTCTCCGGGAGACCGTGATAGCGGATCACGCCATCGACGAACAACCTTGCGGTTTGCTCGCCCGTAACAGTGACGGGAACCGGAGCAAGATGTACCATCTTGCTCAGCCGACACACGAACACCAAAATTCCAGTGTTGCCGTGTCCGTCGGCGGGAAGCCCAAATATGAAGTCAAGACTCATCGACTTCCAACAGTCAGCCGGAACGGGCAGGCTCTGTAGTGGAGCCGAAGAGTGCCCTGCGGGTTTGACCCGCTGACATGTTTCACATGTCTTCACTCATCGGCCTACCCACTTGTCCACCAGAAGGCCTGAGAGACCGACAGAAAGGTCTTCTCGCCGCCCAAGTGGCCGCTGGAGGGCGCGTCATGCGCCTCCGCGAGGATATCGAACTTCAGATCCTCGTCGTTGGGTACGACCACCCGTGGAGGACCATTGGGCTTCACCCGGTAATAGAGGAGGCCATCTATCAACTCATATCGGTAAAGCCGTGAGCGCTGTCGCGACGAAAGCCAGGCGAACTTCGCGCTCGTTCCTGCCGTGAGGAACTTGACGATAGGCGCGACAGCCTCATCGTCACGATACGACATGCGTATCCGATCATATAGATCCGCTGTCACCCGCGTGATGTGGGCCAACTCATAGTCAGGACGCCGAGAGAGGGCGTCCGCAAGCACGTTGAGCTTGCCCGGCTTGTATTCGACGCGGAAGTTGTATTCCGCGAAGAAGGACAGCCGCCTCGCCATCCTTTGGGAGAGGTGAGGCGAGTTAGTCGCCGTCCTCAAGGACGCGTGATCTGTGTAGATCACGAAGGTCCGTGAGCCCAGAAGGTGGACCCGAAACTTCGCAAGGGCATACTTCATTGCCAGGAGCTCCTTGTCGTGGACAGGGTAGTTCCGCTCGGCGGATTGAGTTGCCTGAACTGGAACGAGATGACTCGTTCGTGTCCAGCCGTGTCGGCCTGCAGCAATGCACATCCGATGGCGTAATCTGAGGCATCGCAGACGACGCTAAACGGCTTCGTCTCGTCCGGCAGGGCCAGGACAGGGGCCTCTTGGAGACTGGCCTTGATGCTGTCAAAAGCATCCAGATGCTCCTGCTCCCAGCGCCAGTCGACGTCCTTCTGAAGGAGGCCCGACAAGGGCTTAGCGAAGCCCGCGTACCCTGCACTGTACTTGTAAAGGTAGTTGGCCAAGCCCAACCACTTTCGAAGATCCTTCTGGGATCGGGGCGTTGGCCATGCTGCAATGGCCTTGACCTTGTCTGGGTCAGCCCGAACGCCCACGTTGCTTACGAAGCAACCGATAGCTTTAATCTCTGGTGACGTGAAAACGCACTTGTCGATGTTGGCGCAGAGCTTGTTCGCTCGCATCACGTCTAACACTCGACGGAGGTGCCCCAGATGCACCTCCATGGCCGTCTTGCATCCCTTGACACGGCAATGGACGAATATGCCGTCGAAGCACGTCTGTACGAAGGTACGCAAAGGGCGGAACAATTGCGTCACGAGCGATTGAACATCACCGGGGCGTTAGACAAGCCCTACGGCATGATGAGCCACTCCCAAAGCATACCGCTTGGAGTTCTCACCGCGGTGAGCGGGATATCGGTCTCACGCATCAGGATCTGGTAGTATCCGTCTACCAAATCCTGCGCTCTGTACAGTACACTTCCGGCCATGTTGTTTAACAACACATTCTTTCGTGGGATTGGTGTTTAAGCCGGCACCGTCGCGTTGTTCAGCTTGTTATAAGCGTGCACTAGACGCCACTTTCCGTTCGGCTTCCGAACGCAGAAGTTGGCGTCGAGTGCGGTGACTTCGATTCCCGCACCATGCCTGCCTTCGCTTTCGCAGCGAAGAAGGCATCAATGACCTCGCACTGTTCGCGCAGGAGCGGCCATTGCCTCGTGACATAATACTTTGTACCAGGTACGATATCAATCTTGTGCCGTACACCTCGATCTGGTGGGAGTTGGGTCGGTGGGTGTTTGTTCACCATGTCCGCATACTCCGTCACCAAAGGATACACCGGATTCTTAGGGCTCTTAAGGATCTCCGAGCCCAAGCGCGTCTGACGCTGCTTGTTCAGGTCTTCTAGGACGTTCTCGTCCAGGACTGAGGAGGAGTTCAGCTCCTCCCGAGTGGCTTCAGGTCTTATAAGCACCATCTCGGCAACCTTTCCAGTCTTGAGGTTGACCAGGAAAGACTTGATCGTCATTTCCTTGAGGTACAGTATCTCTGCAACCTCTGGCAACGGTTCCGAGCGGACACCAGATGCCTTGACGGGTAAACTGGTCTCGCCATCGAAGATGAGATAACACTCTTCTACCGGCCCTGTTGGAGGAGCCCGGGTCCTGGACTCCGAGACGCTTGAAGCGACGTCGATCTGAACGAAGTTCAGATCCGACTTTTGGCGGCGGCGGCGTTGTCGTCGACGGCGACCGTGACGTGGAGCTTTGTTACTCACGTCTGGGGATGTCGTAGCGCTGACATCCGAGGCACTCGTGGCCTCGTGTTGTACTGTGGTACCCACACAGGAAGCGTATCCGACGTCCTCCTCTTCAGTTAAGGTCGGGGCGACCGCGGGTGGCACTATGTTACCCACACAGGAAGCGTATCCGACGTCTTCCTTTTCCGTAAAGGTTTAGGCGACCGTGTGTGGAACTATGTTACCCATCTTGAACACGCTATTACTAGCGTTCGTGACAGCTGCAGCTGTCTCTGGTACTATGTTACCCGCTTGTGGACCTAAGTTACCCACTTTTCCACCGCCTCCTTTGGGCGCCGTCACCATCGAAGCGTCCTCGGAGTCGTCATATACGTCGACGACACCGAAGCATCTGCTGGATGCTTCGGTACCCTGGCAGCCCTTGCGGGCGCCCCGGATCCTGACAGAGGTGGGAACATGACTCACCAATGCTCTGTCGGACTTCGCAGGGCGGCTGGCACCAATGGTCTTGCCTCGCCAGTCGATCCAGGGCTCGTGCTCCTCAACCCAGGGCATGTCCAGGATCATATCGTATGGATCCATGCCAAGAACAGTGAGCTGTTCGATGCTGTCAAAGGCTTCAAACTTGACAGCCAGATCCACTTGGACGTTGAGGACAGTGACGACTTTCCCGTCGGCCAATCGCACTGACACCGTCCCGATGTCCTTGCTTTCTCTCAAAGCATCGGACAAATTGTTGCTATTACGAGCTGCCGTCTGGCGGCGTCCGAAATTCTTCAACGCCCCAGAATCGATCAAGATTCTAAAGGGACGATCGTTTTCCCGTACACATCCGTGTACTACGAGCGACCCGCCGCTGCTCTTCGCCGATTCGAGAGTGCGAAGACTCTCAGGGGCTAAGTCCCCGTGGTACGCGCCACCCGCGCACCCTTCATGAAGACTTAGCTCTTCCCCAGTAGGGCGCCCCGCCCCTACTAGTTTCCGGCGTTCCCCTGTCCCCGGGATCCTGGCTTATGCCAGCGACCCTTGAGGACGGGCTTGGGGAAAGACCGTCCGAGGAGTCTTTCCGCGGGACAGTCGCGCTTGAAGTGGCCCATCTTCCCGCAGTCGAAGCAGCGTATGTCACGCTGTTTGGCGGACACGAGTTCCATGGGAACTGGTCCGTTGGGGCTCGTTCGACTGGGAGTCGACACGGAACTCCCAGGCCACGCTGAGGCCAGCGTACGCGCCTGGCGATGGCTGTACGCTTCCTGAAGAGTCACTTGAATCGCCTCTTCAAGGGTGTTTGACTGCACCCGGAACAGCCGAGTGCGTGCGGGGCCCACTCGAAGGCCGTCCATGAACACAGTCATCTTGATGTGTTCGTTGAGTGGGTTTCCCACTAGGAACGCCGTAAGTTCCCGTATCTCTTGCACGTACTCGTACAGTTCACACCTCCCTTGTTTGCACGAGAGGAAGCGCGGTACTCGTAGCTCGCCGGGAGGAACGCGGCTCGGAGCTGCTCACACAGCTGAGCCCAGGATGTGAAACATCCAGGGGATGTTGCCTCCCGTGTGTACACCCAACTCTTAGCACGGCCGCTACGGTTGGAGAGTGCAAAAACAACACGAAGCTGCTCGGTCGAGATCAGAGCCGCGTCCATCGCGAGCTCTACTTCTCGGACCCAGAAGTGAAGGTTCTCGCCTTCCTTCCCTTCGTACGGCTTAACCCTCAGCCGTATTGACTTCGGTTGAGGCGGATTGCTTCCGCCGCCGGAGCCTGCAGGTTCTTCCGCACATGCCCGATGAGCCCCTGCTCGTACGCGTCAAACGCATTGACGCGCTCGAGCTGCTCGGCCGGTGTTGCACCAGGCTCTGCAGGGTCTCCATCCCGAAGATGCCTGCCATCGTCCGAACCGACTCGAACTGTGAGTCGTTCATATGGGAGAAGTCGTTCCTATCCATAACAACGAACTTCGGAGAGATTCAGGTAGTCTACCCACGGTGGCGTGGATTGACTACTAGTGCTACCAAGTGTGAGGGGGTCACACAGCATCTTGCACTAGAGGAAGTTAGCTTCCGAGAGTATACAAACTCTCGGTGAACGGCAGTTCACAGGCCCCCTTTTATCAACCTATTTAAGGTAGAATGTAAGCTGAGTGTAGATAAAGTTTGGGTTTAATACAAACTATAAGTCACCTATAGAAAAGCAATGTCATCAGCCAATGGTTGGCTTTGGACGACCTTGGTACCTTGTACCAAGTATCTCGAAGTATGACGTGTCACGCTTCATGTAACCAGGGGTACACTTAGGGATACGTACCCCGTTACTTCATCGAACCGTTTACGGTACTGACCAGACACGGTGCGTCGTACACTAACGACCTACCGAAGTCAAGGTAGACACACCCGACGTTCTACGATGGCCATTTCAAGCGGTATCCCGATCCACAGGGATACCTGTAGCGGGAGACTCGTAGACCCACCATGGCCCAGTTCCTAGAAATGAGGAGCGGCATCAGATGTAGACAATGGCTCAGGAGCACGTCCAACGCTCGGTCTGGGCGGCAAGCCTGCGATCGATGCAGTACGCCAGAGGGACCCCGTACGAACGGAATCCAGCGTCATACGCCGAGCACGTCGGGTACGCACCAGATGCGTACGACTGGGAGTGCGCCGGAGGTGGCTCCTGACGTTGTTGCAAACCATCAGCAAATCGAAGGAAAGGTATCGCTTAGATCGATCAAGAGCCCGGCGATCCACACACCTGAGATCCCCCGTTTCAACTGGTCCAGGCTGCTCACAATTCGAACATGGACGCCCTGGTTTCCGGCCTGGGCGGCAGCATCATCGCCAGCCCCAAGGTTAAGTGCAATCCCGAGCACTTGAGCGCGTTGACGGAGGCGGTCAACGTAAGAGCTCTGCGTCGGACCCGCAGCTGGAGGACCCGGGCGAGAAAATCGCCTCGGAGGAACTTTATTCTCTTGACCGGAATGGAGAAGTCCACTACCACGTGGAGCGAGCTCGCCAGGAGCGGCAACTTCACGGTGAAATTCCAGATCCTCGTGAACTAGAGGGGTTATGCTCGCTCCAAAACCTCGTGGGAACCGATTGAACGGCTCCTAATAGACTGCCGCAATCTGGGAACGGAAGTGGCGACACCTTCGTAAGTAGTACGGGGCTTCTTGCTCGAACGGGGTACAGACGTTGACTACACCCCATACCCGCGCTTATCGTGAGTACTAGAAGCCGCGTGCTTCAGAATGTCTATTGGCAGCATGTGCTTGCAAACCAAGTGGGCGAACCGGACACGAAGATCACGCTGGTCCCGCATGCGAGACAGCAGCTAATCTTCATGGAGTTCCCGTACCTTCGAGGGTAAGTACTTGAGACACTTAACCCACACCCAGAACACGTCCTCACACGAGTTCCAGTTGGGGTAGTTATCGGGAAGTACCCAGGGATAGCCCCAGAGAGGGTAGAGACCACCCTGGCCCCCCGGCTTCTTACGACAAATCGTAAGGTCCTTCATAGGGAGTTTATGCTGAGCGAGAAGCACGCACCCGGCCGCCTTCCATTTGTCGGTAAACAACAGCTCCTTCTGGACCAGGGCACGTTCGTAAATGCCCGTAGAAGTGTGGCCACCGACAAGCCCACGAGGAGCGACGAGGTTCTCCAGAAAGATGTCTGCCCAAGATCCCTCCTCGCGAGGTCAATAACCTCTCGAGGTGTTGGCTGCTCCTCCTGGAGTGCAAGGCCTTTGCCGCGAGGCTCAGTACTCTTGGCTTGCGCCTTTTCGTCAGCAGCCTTGCGTGTGCTTTTGCACCGCTCTTCGCAGTGCTACGTAGCATGCTCCAAGCTCAAAGTGGAAATCGAGTGGAAGACCGCTTGCGTGCTGCTCGAGGCTTACCGTGAAGTGATCCACCTCGCCGTTTTTGCTCGTAACACCCTAACTATCAAACAAGTCAGCACGGCGATCACTATAATATTTTTGCTGCTTTTGTTACATTTACACTGTGCTGATTAATTTGAGAGCATCAACCACTATTGGCAGGCTTACATAATCCTGCGCCACCTTGTTAGCTCGAGTCCAGCTAGCTGTTCTTTAGCGAGAGAGAACTATCTGTAAAATAAGCTACGTAAGCTTACGTAGAGCTAACAATGTGGACCAGCAGCCTTTAAATTAAGTTGAATTGACTGATGCTGGAGACTTTTGTGACTCTGGATTCCAGAGTCCTTTTTATAACGACACCTTGAGAGTATACGAGCCCTCAGTGAGCCACAGCTCACAGGTCCCTTGCCAAAGGGAGCGAAGTAACCAGCTAAAGGTAGCTGCAAATTGAAAGTATTTATAGCAAGACTAAATTTGAGTTCAATGTACAAACTGTAAGTCACCTTTAGTGAATCTATATTGTTGGTGCGTGGTATCATGTACCAGGTATCATGAAGTGTGACTCATGACACTTCATGGAATCTGGGGCACACGTGGTTAGTACACCGTTAATCCTTCCCAGTTCTGTTCGGTTTTTATTGGCCGAGTAGAATAAGGAAGCTTACGTCACAAACTCGCATTCCCAAAGGCGAAATACATCGACTTGGCTGCGTGAACGCGGTGTGCTTCGGCCGCGCCTTCGAGAACTGCAACTTAATCGCACCTAAGAGGGAAACTATTTTGAAATAATAACTTTACCTTTTTAAAGGGTCAAGAAAAGAGGCACCAAACAAGAACTCGTAAAACGTTATGTTGGGGCATTAAACAACTAAAAGCACGAAACCAGGACACCGAACAGCTTAAAGAGACAAAACCATATCACAGTATGATAATATTAGGCTTGTATGTCACGCAAATCATGAAAGCCAGCAGCAGTGGCGGCAACATTATCACAAAAGTAGCGGCCTGCATGATCAAGGGAGCACCAACACGGCTCTGAGTATAGCTAGTTACATGTAGGTCATGCTCAAGCCAACCTCTGTATTTAAAGCACTAGCACTGATTTAATAAAATCCGTCTGAGAGCTGCATCACCCTCATTTACACTCTAGCCCTGTTTGGCGCCTTTCTCCAGTTCCTTTTTTAAAGAAGTAAATAATATTTTTATCACGACCAAGTTGATTCAGTACTAGGGCTGGAGCGTAGGCTGGGATAGCAATAAATTGACGGAACGTGTATGTCAGTAGGCTCTGCAAATCCTGGCCCCTTTGCCCGATCGACAGACGTATGATGTACATGTATACATGTCATGTATTTAGATATATAAGTTGTAGACAATTGCATATTGACGCACATGACTGTAGATGCATTAGCAATATAGAGGGGAGCCCTAAGCCGAAACGAGAGGTGAGAATGCCTGGTCGGGTGGCACACCACCGTACCATCCACGTAGCTAATCTACGCGGGCTAGGACAGCGTCTTGCAAAATTTCGGACCCGACACCGATGGAAGCCGAGCGGACGTTATTATACAAAAAAAAAACGTGGAAGCATCCCGGCGTGATCTTCCTTCCACGCTTCGCACCAATCCCGCGACCGCTTGGGGATACTCGTGCACGAGACCGCACTCAAATATCGCTGCATATCTAGCAATAACTCCGGGCAACCTGCCACCCTCGTCAACAGACTGGGGTTTACAGCAGACGCATACACTGTCATGTGAGCGTGCCGTCGGCCGTCCACTTGAGGTTCGATAACCGCGTTAAAAGCAGCACAGTGCCCGTACACTCCACGTTTAGCAGCGATATAGTTCGTGCTGGCACGAGTTGAGCTGGAGTCACGACATCGCGCGTTAACGATTTTATTCTTCTTTCAAATACCTGTGCCGACAGCGCGGGGTACCGAGATGAGATCTTTAATCGCGCTCTTGCGCTACTCCGTAAAGAAACCGGGAAATCTCCGAAACGACACTCCTTTCTTGAAAAAACACAATTTGGATCATTCCATGCTGATTGCTCCCGTATCACTGCAACCCGATGAAGCAGGAGGTCATCATGCTCCGGAGGTGCGATTGTCACCCAATGTAGAGCGATTACATAGCGATAGCGCATCGCGCCAAGTATCGGCCGTGTCGCCGCCCTCTCAAACGGCGAGAACGGGACGCTACCTCCCACCAAAGAAAGCAGCCTCAGTAGCCCTGCGCTAAGGCGTTTTGCCTCTGTCGACTCCGGATGATCTTTGGCGAACGCAAGAGCATCCTTGAACTTCTGTGTACCAGTCAATTCTGCAAACTTCTTCATGGCACTACCATGTACGACACCGACTCGGGCAGCTTTCTGGACCGCCGCATGTCTCTGCAGTTGATTAAACAGCATCGAAATAAAAGCCACAGACTTCTCAAATCGGCCATCCCAGTAATGCAGAAAGTGGTCGACATAACGTTGGGGAAGAGGCCCGGACGGAAGAGGACGCGAATCTGTAAGAAACAAATCTGGAAAAACACTAGCTAATAGCTTCGCATTTTCGACCCATTCCACAAATGGGGACCTACCGCGTTTTATGGGAATTACCGGCGCCTCATTGTCCTGCCCCGGCCGCGTCTCTGCGATAGTGGCAGCCATAGCATCTATTACCTCGTGAACAACCGCCGGGTCGCTTTGCTCAATATTCGGGAGAACGGCCGACGAGCGAACAATCACTGTGTCGTCCACACCGCTCAAACTTTCATCGCGTACGCCGCTATCATCCTCTGTCTCTTCGTCAATAGCAGATACAACGGCAGACCCAGAAATATGAACACAGGCTTCGACGGAGGAAGCCATCGCCCTCAGAAGCTCCCGCCGCTTGGGGGTAGCAACAACCTGAATGCCCTCTTCTTGAAAGACGTTATTGATGCCGCTCAGCACGGTCAACCACTTGTACACGTCGTCGGGCGGAAGCGTATACAATGACGAGTATCTTTTCCGCTGACCAGACCACGCCTCACGAGACCCGACGAACGTCACACGAGGCATGCCGCTAGAATGCGCATTTGGTAATTCCCGGGCAAGCTCAAAAGGCCCATTTGTGGGGAAGCAGATCGCGTGACCCCTGGAGTGTCTACCGGACAGCGACAGCTCGATCCCAAAGCATCGAGCAGGAGATATGCACCACGGTTTGGCGTCAGTCAAAACCGGAAGCATCGCGATACGCCCATAATCGTGACCAGCCGCGACGCTAAATTCGTTCTAACGTGGATCGCTTTTGCATTTGTGACAAAGAGGAATTTTTTCTCGATCTCGCACCAGCTCGGGTATCAAATAATAGATGTCTTCTCCGAAGAAATAAAGCTGTCCATAACACCGTAATGCCGGCTCCGGTATTTCGTTAAGCAATAACTCCCGCTCGGTAGTAGACAAGAGAACAGTATCCAGTTGCGACAGCGATGAAAAATGGACACCGTCCGAATCTGTTTGCAGCAAAATCCGTCCACACGCCGCACAAGCCCAAACGAAAGTTGCTTCGGACCCGCATGACGCGACTAATTGCTGACACTCAGCAATATCGCAGGGGCCGGGAAAGTCACCGAGCATCGCCGAAACCCGCTCTCGCGCCGCCACCCCGGCTTCCCCGCCAAGATTCTCGTCCCCGAAAACAAAAGACACAGGGTCGACGCCACAGCAATGATAGTACGCCAGAGCTAGACGCGGATCTCGCAAATAATGCTGGCTCTCAGCGAGCCATTCGATCTCGCTCTTAGTCAGGGAGCGGGCGTCCAGTACACACTCGCGTAAGTCTCGCGAGACGTCTCTGTCTGTGTTGTATTCTCGGTCACGTTGGCGAGCTCATCTCTCCCTTTGTTGAGCATTTCTCCTTAAACGTGTTTCCTCGGCGAGACATCGGCTACCAGATATTTCAGCATCTGCACTGTTTTCTTGGTTGCGCTGGCGAGCTCGCCTCTCTCTTTGCTGAGCGTTTCTCCTCACACGTCTTTCTTCTGCCAATGCCGCGCTGTATTGTCGCTCGTGCCGGTGAGCACGCCTCCCCCTCGGCCGAGAAGCCCCCTCTCCTTCGTCAGCACCAACAGACCGTTGATCAGTCGCGCAGTCTCCATGGTCTTCGTGATCCAGCCACGCTCGTCTCCGCTCCATACGCTTTGTCGCATGGGGCTTGCTCGAAAATGACGACCGTTTTCGCCATCAATCCTTAGGCAGGCATCCATGCTTCCCTCAATTCATGGGATTGACAGCTCTAAGAATTCACAGGATTGACAGTTCTAAGCAATATTGAGATACCGGTATTCTACCGCAGTCTGAAAACCGGCTTCAGTAACCGGCTTCACATTAATCCGGCTTGGGCTATTCAGGCTATCCCAGTAGAACCATAAAATATTCTGAAAGCTAGAGCTAAATTGGATATTTTTGAAATAAATAGAACTCTGAATATAAATCATTCCAGCAAAGGCAATGAAATCGTTGGGATGCGTGGTGGTCGGAGACGGGAGCGTCTTCGTGGTGGAAATTGATGAGCGCAAGAAGGTTGGAATCTTGAAGAAGATGATCAAGGAGGCGAAGATGTACAAAATTCCTGCGGACCAACTAACGCTATACGTCGCGAAGAAGGGTGGCAACTGGCTCACGACGGACGATCCTGACGTGACGATGTTGGAGACTGGTGAGATCCCCACTGGAATCATTAATATTATGAAGAAGAAGGAGAACAAGATGGATTCTTGCTATCGTGTCCGCAATACGGCGTTTGGCTTTCCTAACGAAGACGCCGGTGAAGACGGTGAAATCCACGTTCTGGTGAAACTTCCGGAAGCAGCCAACAAGAAGCAGCGTCTGGAGTGGCGGTCGACTCGGTGGGGGTCACACGTTTACGACCCGAACTCACAGTACTTCGTGCTGGAGAAAGAAGATGTGGATGAGTCCGGACTCCTACCCTCTCGCATGATTCTCTACTGCAGGCCCACATTCCACCGCCAATTCGAGTTCTTACGCGATCAGGTATCGAGCGAAGGTCATTTGGGCTGGATCCTTGGCCCTCCTGGAACGGGAAAGTCAACTACTGCAATGGCATTCGCGTCGACTGTGGACAGAAGTGAATGGATAGTTACTTGGATTCACGTGGCTAAGGACATGGATCTGAACTGCGTGCGTCTTGCTGGCGAAGAAAGAAAGACTCGAACCATTGAAATTGCAGACGTAGACGAAGTTTTGCTAGTCGATGACACTAAGAAGCATCTACTGCTTGTTGATGGCTGGACAGCTGCAGACTTCTTCAGGGAGCTAACAGTCAAGTGTCACCGATGGTTGACGAGAGATCTTGTCAAGCGACGGCTGACATTTGTATGCTCGGTAGCCTCTCGCGGTAAAGTTCAAGAGGGAACAGATATTCGGATGCGTGCAATGGAATTTGATGTCTGGTCGTGGACATTGGCTGAGTACCTTGATGCGGTTAAGGAACGAGATTTTTTGATGTGCGTGGCGAGTAAGTTGGATGCTCCAGGCGGCGTATATGGACCAAGGTCTCCTGCCGAAATGGTAGAGTTGAAGTATCACTATGCTGGTGGATCATGTCGCTACATGTTTGACTATACGACCACCGACGTCAAGACCAGACTTTGCCGAGCCGTGGAATCCACCTCAAGTGCTGCCACTCTCTCTTCAGAAGGGCACCGCTCACAGCTTTGCATCAACCGGCTTTTCGCGATGTTTAAGCGACCGAATTGGGAAGGTACTGTGTCGCCGTTGATCAGTCGGTATGCTGCTACTACAGTTGGTATAGTATGCGGTCCGGAGGCTATCAAGAAGTTCATGTCTACACATCGAGACCATTCAAACCCAGCACTGAATGGATGGATGCTGGAGATGGTGTTCTTCTCAAGTCTTCGACATGGCGGTCTCGAACTTGTCGATTCAGCAGGAAATAAGCTTGACTTGTGGAGTCAATCAGCTATTGTGGTTTCGGATGGAATACCCGAGCTTTCTTGTGCACGCCCCGTATGGATTAAGCCCGAAAAATGGAACCAAGGTGGATATGATGCTATCATGGTGTGTAAACGTACTCAGCACGTGCGTTTGGTCCAAGTGACGAGTGCCCACAAGCATTCTTTTCGCATCGATTTCTTTTACCAATGGCTGAAGATGCTGTCTGAATCGCCGGAAAGTTTTGAGGTGAAGAAATTGGAGATATTCTTTGTGGTCGAGCAAGACAAGCTGAGCGCGTTCGAATTCACAACAACTGGAGAGGGACTTCTAGACCCGTTTGAGTGGCCGAAAGGGAAGGAGACTGAGCTAGTTCAACTTGTTGGGATCCGAGGGTTATATAATCTCTCACAGTAGCATTCAGTATGATTTGATGTCAGCAAAAGTACAGTTGTAGTCGAAGTTTTACAGGCACATTTAGTATTATTTTAATACTTACGTATTATACAGTAGTACTTAAAATATTAAAAATGTGCTCTTTTTACCGATCATGAAGTCTGAACTTACTTCCCACACCTTGTCACTACGTGGCCGACTCATTTGGCTGACACGTATTGCTCAGCCACGGAAGTCGACTTTACAGGTATAACGCGTCTTCGGATTCACTGTGTACTTCCTCACATTCTTCTGCATCTCATCACGGTGGTGGCCGGAGAGACGCTGCATCACCTGGTAAGCAAAATGTCGTTCTGCGAGTAGCTGTTCGTCTGTCTTTCTTCCGATACGAGCAATCATCCAGGCGCCATCCAACGCACTCAAGAACCCTCGGCAAGTACCAACACCCTCGTGCCACACAGGCTCCAACAGCGAGTCACCGACGAGCCCAACGTAAAGCTTTTTACCATGCGATGCCAAGATGTTTGCAGCCTTATCAGCTCGTGTCAGCTGGCTAAAGTCGATGAGATTTACCCTCGTGAAGTCCGTCTTCCGAGTGATACCCGCAAACCTGACGATATTCTTGACAAACACATTGAGCGCATCATGATTGACGTTCTCCTTCCGCACCAGATCTTTCGAGTCTGCATAGTTTTGCTTCACCACATCATGGATCAGCAGGTTCTGACGCTTTGGCGTCATGACCAGATAGTGCATATCTCCTCGAAAGTACACGACGTTCTCGAGATCAATGCCGACGTCGCGCATCTTGTCTAACATGTGATGTTTGAGTCGAGTGGTCCACGAAAACTCCTTCGTCTTCATCTCGTCCGTCGTCTCCAGGTTCGGGAAGTAGCACACGATACCCAGAGATTCGTTCCGAGAGAATACGAAGCGGGTGATACCTGCAGAATCCGCGACCAGGTCGTTCGTCCCGGTCGCACCGAGCACCGCCGTGTACTCTGCGACTGGGATCTGAGGCTCTGTTTTAATACTGTAGAACGGGCTGTCACCGTTCTCCTCTGGCGAAACTATCGACTTGAAGCCTGTAGCAGAGTAGACTTTGACGCCCACTAATAGAGCCACCTTGAGTAGAACCACCTGCAGCTGTCGTGTGCTCACGTGGAAATACGTCCGGGATTTGCAGAAGTTCTTGAACAGAACTTTCGCTTCTAGAGACGCCAGATCTTGGACGACCCACGGCCACAGGTGGAGCATATTTTCTCGACTGAACTTGGTCCGTTTCTCGAGGACTGTCACTTTACCACCGAGTAGTGCCAGCTCAATTGCGGCGCGCAGCCCCACGGGTCCGGCACCGACGATACATACGCGTTTGTTAACGCAAGGACGTCGTTTGAATACGTCCAGACTGAATCGCACGTCCAGGAGCTTGAAAAGCTGTTTGTGGCGGAAACTGAGCTTGCTGTAAACGGCGTCTCGGATGTGGTAGTACACGTGCCACGGCTCCTGCAACTTCACGCCATCGAGACAACAATCGGCCAGCAAATTGTTGAATGCGGCCAACGTGTCGCGCAGGTCTTGACCGGAAGCGAAGGCTTTGAAAGACTCGCGAACGGTTGGCGCCACGTCAGTTTGAGGGTACGAGGGCGGTATATCTACCACGGAATACGTGTCGAGTGAATCGGTCGAGTCATTCGACGCCTGTGTGCTAGAGAGTCGACGACTCCTGCTCTGGTTGGTACTTAAATCCTCCCGCACGACCTGGTCGATCGAGTTTAAATGCTCTGACACTCGAGCCATCGTTGCCTCAGACAGCTCCATTCTTTGACAGGTTTTGGTCACCTGTTCTAGCGTGGCCAAGA
The DNA here is from genome assembly GCA_011320135.1 of Phytophthora betacei. Taxonomy (NCBI): domain Eukaryota; phylum Oomycota; class Peronosporomycetes; order Peronosporales; family Peronosporaceae; genus Phytophthora; species Phytophthora betacei. The sequence continues at coordinate 791,571 of JAANHX010000559.1, forward strand.
GCTGCCATCGGGTAGGCGAGTTGCCGCTGTATCCGGACAAAGAACGCGACGATTTCGAGCTGGTACTCTCGTTGTCTGAGACGGATCCTGCACCTAGAAATTGGGCGAGTTTACTCGCGAATGTCTGCGGTGGCTGCACTTCCACTTCAGGGCGTGACCTGTTGCTGTTGAGCGAGAGGAGTTGGGGTGGCTGGGGCGTGTACGCCGCCATGGAATCCAAAAGCCTAACGGTATTGCAGCTCTTACCGTCACTTGCTTCGCTACGAACAGCAGAGCGTTCCGCGGATCGACTGATGCTCTTCGCGTGTCGTCGCTTGTGTGTCGAGGCCTTCTCTTCTTCTTCGATCAGGAGCTGTCTCACCTTCAGCCACGCTAATTCTTTCTCTGTTCGGACTCGTTCTTTGTGTCCGACCTCGTGGCCATTGATCGAAGACGCGGCCAAGTGATGTCGAACCTGTTCTGCCGCTTTGTTCTCGTCCGCACCGTCTGTATCTTCCTTATAAATGTCGTCAAGGTACTTTCTCCAACATCGATTGCCAAGTCATCCAGCACCTCGCGACGACGTTGAGGAGACTTGTGGTCGATGTCGATATCTCCGAGGTTGTCCAGACTGTCAAGTCCGTTCGGGTCGATGAGACCTTCGCCGACGTAAGCTACACGACGATCCATCGCTCGGGGACGGTCGAATTGGGTGTGAATCGGAACTCTACGGTCACTACCGTTGGCGTACTTGCTCATAGATTGGTCTGATGATGCCATTGTTCACCAACTCGACGTGAACAGATCTCTATCAAATCGGCACTGGCGAGACTGTGGATATTTCGCAGCACGAGGCTTGCGCCACGAGCGCATGACAGATTGGGGACACGTTGGCTTCGATCCGTTGAAGGGACGACATGAAGCTGTGATCTCCATCCAACAACCAGCCATATCGGGGTCTCTACACAACATACGGGAGTGATGCATAAGAGTGCTGTAGGTTTCCGTCTACATGTACACCGCTCGCGTCTGCTACAGCTTCACTGCGTTTTGTATAAAGACACAGTGACACTGTGACGGTGCACGCTGCACTTGGTCTTTTCTTACTTCATGTTTTCAAAATCTTCGTGAACATGTTCTTGTAAGGACCGTATCCCCATTTGCCGCAAATTTTGCGTTCCGTCGTGACGAGCGTACTACGCTGCGTAGACAGTCAGGAGTTGAACCAGGCGGTCATTGGGAAGACTTCGTGACGTTGAGTCCGGTGGTCCGCCGTTGATGAGTGGAGTACAAAAGACATGTACAGTACTTGTACGCACCGGTAATTGTATTATTAAAGACTTTAATACGTGCAACAGGGCCTCGTCGCAGGCAGCAGCGCTATTCGTGCTGCAACTTTGTTTTGTACACTAAGCCACGGAGTCAGGCTCAGCATTGCATTCTATGGAGCTGCTAAAATAAGGCAGATTTATTGAAATCGCTATTTTTAGGTAAATCACGTTTTCAAATGGTTTTTAGTAAAAAAATTACAGTGTCCACTACAAGGATAGTCAGAGTCCGACTCGGACATATCCGTGATACAACGTGCGATGTGTGTTCAAATCGCCTGAATCGGCAACAACATAGCGAAAAGCCCGCTACTTAAGGTACAGTTTCATATTAAAAAAAAGTGTTTACAGTGATCTGCCTCAATAAACTACTCTTATAAACTTATAAACTTCAATGGCGGAGCTTGAATCAAATTACCTACCTGGTATTGTGGTAAATATATTGGGCAGGATGTGGGATAATTAGGCTCGAATTAGCTATAACTTGAGGTCTTAATGATGCGGCGTCATTCCCAGACGACCTTACCTTCGACAACTCAGTTTAGCTAATTGAGGAAGAGATAAGCACTAAACGTATGCATACTGTGGCGTGATTTCCGAGTAAATGGTGCTATGATCACATATGGCGGTTAGACTACGCTTAGTCATAGATTGGAAGTGTCCTAGCAAATGGTTTTGGGCAGATCACTTATGCCGTCCAAAGACGGCAATTCTCTTTAATTCGAAGTGCCCATCGACATATCCGGCCCGAGACAGCAATCTTACCTTGCTACTTTCTATTTCGGAGGCGTTCAGCGAATCGGATCCGATATAGTGAATCTCGGATTATCCAAAATGGATGAAAATCATTAAACATGTATCCAAATTTGTGCTAGGGGTAGGTTACACAATTTTAGCGTGTTTTGCTGTGAAACAGGTGAGCTTTAAGCGAATCAAAACGATTTCACTCACGTGCGGAGACCATCTAACCGAATTGAAAATGACGCAAGAAAGAGAAAAAAGTATAAGCTTATAGAGGAAATATTGCTTATCGGTGCTACAATGAACACTTTTTCGCTTTGCGACGGTGGCGCATGTATGTATTATACTCTGCAAATTCATTACATCAAGTTCTGTATCATCTCACGTTTTGCTGCGCCATTTATCCAAAATTGGTCAAGTTTGGTCGATCTTACCCTCGAGCGAGTCTTCCAGATGTTAGAGTTTGTCGGTTTGAAGAATACGATTGGGGAATCTAATTTGTTTAATGAATTTACTGATTGCACCGTCTCAATTTTTCAACCTGTTAAGTGCAACGTTGGGAAGAATCCAAGCTCTCTGCGAACCATCATGTGACGCATGTCAGCTCGAACGAGGAGAACGGCTCGAATGACCACGTGAACGTGATTGAGACCGATGACTTGGTCGACCACGTGAACGGGACCGAGATCTGCGATTTGAGCGACCACGCGAACCTGATCGAGACCGACGACTTGAACGACCACGCGAACGAGATCGGTGGCTTGATCGGCCGCGCAAACGAGACCGATGCCAAGAATCTTCGCGTGCAGAGCGTCGGCACGAGCCGGCGCGACTAGATGCGCGCACGTTCTCGGCCAACGAGCGACAATACTTCTCGATCCACCCGTGATCTTGCTCACGGCGATGTGACTTCTCCACTCCTCGACAGTCGGACGCGACCCAGTACAAGTACAATAACCTTCAGCGTCCCTCACGTAGCAGATGCGTCGCACGTCCTCCCATGCGCTGGTGCAGACGCGCTCACGAAGTTCCGTGAGCGAGTGCTCCTTGACGATCTCCTCGCGGTATACCAGCCAGCCGACAAAGTTTTCCCCATCTTCTTGCGTCCGGTTCCACCGCCGGATGAAAGCGCACCACGACTCATGCAACGTGACATATGCGACACCCTTGCCAGGCTTCTGCCGCAGTCCGCGGAAGCGACGGAAGTGATCTTTCATCGTGTCCAGTGTGTCCGGAGCCCACGCTCGGAGCTGGTCATTCATCACGCGCGTGCCGCATCGCTCTTGATGTCGACGACGTCGCCGTCGTCGGTGTTCCCGTCCACTGCTGATCCATCGTATTGTTTATCAAGTTCTCCGCAAGTTGAATTGTGGCGCTCCTGCGCTTTGCAGTAGACGTCTCCGTCCCCGTTTTGCTCTGCCCGTTAGCCTAGTCCCCGTTCGCCATTCTCACGTAGTTTGATTTGTTCTTCGCCCGCTGCTTATGTTGCGTAAGTGCAACTTGACGAGGGGTAATGTAATTGACCCCTCCATTACAAAAGTAGGTATATTTCTTTACATTAGTAGGTGCATCGGCACACGACTAGCGTGTGCTGAAATTTTGATTGATTTTTTCTTAAACCGAAGACTCAGTCGTCCTATTGCGAGCTTCTTCAACACTATAGTGTAAGCAAGTAGCGGAGTAAATACCCGGCCCGTTACATACGCTATGCGACCACGATAGGGAGGGCGCCACACGATGAGACCTCGAAGCACTGGCGGCTGGACCAGACAAAAACGTGAAAACCGGAACCACGGAAGGGCACCGCTGATGAGACGCCACGGTAAGAATTATAAGCCGAAACGTGTGAAACCCACGAAAAATATAGAATCACGGATTAGTTAGCACCCGCGAAAAAGAGCCTTGCTACGGGAGAGCGTGAAGCCAAACGTGAGAGCTAATATCAAAACACCATCGTTACCCACGGCACCGAGCTCCCACGCATACGCTGGGCAGCGTGGAAATCCTCCTGCTGCCGGTTGAGGTCGATCGTGATCTCCCGGGGCTCATCAAAAGTACTCTCTAGGCGCCAAAACGAACGTGATAGGGATCACCAGATTTCTTCTCCACGCGGAGTGAATACCTCGAATCCATGCCTTTCCTTGAGTGCGTAGCCTCTTTAACTGCTGCTTTAGCAGTCTGATCACGCTCAAGACCCTCAGATAGCGATAGGTTTTAAAGAAATGCCTCCCTTTCTCATCATCGCCATATTTGGACGAGCCCTTAGCCTCGTCAGCGGGCTCTCAGAGCGCCCAGGCGTCTTGTGACCATGGTCACTGTTATCACTAGCTCGCGAATACACGCTAGCGACGTCGTAATGCTGAAGTGAAGATCGAGAAGAAGAACGCGTGCGAAGGCCCGTAATGACTGGTACATGGTACCAGGCTCTCTATAGATCAACCATTGGAAAACTACGTAGCTTCACTAAAGGTGACTTTTATTTTTGTTCTGAAAATCAAGTTAGGCCTATCTATAAATATACTCAGTCTCAACCTTATCTTTAGCTGGTTACTTTGCTCCCTTCGACAAGGGACCTGTGCACTGCCGTCATTAAGAGTTTGTAAACGCTCGGAAACCAGCTTACTCAAGCGCAACGTGCTGTGTGGCGTTCCGTCACTTTGCGGGACCGCAGCCCCGACCCAGCCACAACTCACTAGCTAAGTATGCGAACGGGGGCATAAAACGATACGTTACTACCGTCTTTGCCCGCGGGTAGCTAGCGGTATTCGAGCCGTTTTATAAAAGCCATACGACCGGTAACAAAAAAACGGGGCATCATACTCGATAAATGAATCTTAATGGCTTGATTCTCAAATCATAGCCAATCAGATTTCAAAAGGCTGAGGACGAAACACCTTCACTATAACTGGAGCTGTATGTAAAACTAAGTTTTCGCTTCGATCTTACGTAAGGGACCGCTCTAGAAAACAAAGCCGAAAGTCCAATTTTCGCGGGCCATTTCCTCCTTCGTAGATCCTGCTCAAGAGGCGTTTCCAATATGGATAGAGCCAATGATGCAATTATACAGAGCTCAAATGACTTGGAAAAAACATTCTTAGGCATGTAGGTTTTACTCAAGTACTTGGTATTATACTGTAGAGCGGTAATTGCTAGGCTAAAGGGGAGCGTTGTGCCTCACTAGAGGTCTCTGGATTTCCCCCCAAAGCGCGAGTTGTGAGTTTCTGACAAACATCGGATAAAGCCCACCGGGTAGGCTGGCGAAATACCACAACTGTTGAGGATTCTTACAGCTGGTAGGGAGCCATTACAGTTTAGCAGATGTCGTAATCTGACCCGGTGGATTGTTGAGTACATTTTTGTCCACGAAGATCTACTTCGCGCGGGTACGATGATTCGGATTTCCGCCCGACGAGGATACGTGGGAGCCTCGTGCCAATCTCCTTCGTGACGTCCCGAATGTAGTCAATGTTTTGGTCATTTCGACGCAGGAAGAGGCCGACAGAGTGTAGAGCCACAGTAGGCAGGTGTCTGGGACCTCGTATGGCTCTTTAAGTGTGCATGTAGATGTCCACGAAGTTGCATTGCTCTATCCGCACTAAGGAATAGCGGGGCACATAGTCATCTCCGGCAGCGTCAACAACAGGAGGAGAGCCGTCGCGTCGATACCACTCGTGTTCTGGCTGCCCAGAACGAGAACGACTTGTTGAACCGCTACTGCGATGCCTAGCAGGAGTTGGATGAGGCTCTGAATCAGACTGCCCGGTCCACCGGGGAGAGTGCGCAGCTGCGTCAGTCAAATCGGGAGATCCTTGCTCAGCGTATGTGTTGGAGAGATCGGTTCACGGCCTCTTACAGACGGGGACACGGCCTCGGGGTCCGACTCCTGATGCGGATGGATCGATGGCTCGCCGCCCCGTCGAGAAGATCGCTCGACGCATGCTCCGGTTCAGGAGGCTGAGACGACTCTGGAATCGTAGCGGAGTAATTTTTTTTGAGTTATCCGACGTAAAACGTCGGATGCAGACGTAATGACGTAGAAATGTCCACAGTGTAAGCATCACCAATGATTTTGATTACCGTAAACGGTCCAATAAAGCGCGGCACGCGTTTGTTCGCGCCGAGGTTGGTAAGCGCAGAGTTGCTGACACCTTCCATCGACAGGAGCACTAGTTCGTCTGTCGTAAACTTGGCCGTGTTCTAGCACCCCGTCTTGTCAGCGTTATCCTCCTGCTTGTCCACTGAGTCCTGCAGTGCGTCTCGAACATAGCGGGTGACCGCTTGGCGCTGTAGTACGAAGTCGGAGACGACTGCGGATTCGATTGGTCGCGCCGCATGCTTCGGCGCGTAATTAGCCGGCGCAAGTGGGATCGACGCGGTACGTGTCACTGCGTTGACCGACGTGGGGACTGGGGAAACACTCGAGATATAATTAACAGCCGGTGTATGTACCGGTTGACCCAGTACCGGTGCTGCCGAAGACGTCGGAGCTGGAGTAGACGGCTTGTCGGCAGCTTTGTGGTGTTGGAAATCCCACGTGAACTCTAGCTACAAATGTAGTTAGGACGTTCCCACAACTATACGTCTACTAGGATAGTAAACGATCGTTCGGGCGGACCTGAAGACCCCAGTTCTGCCCTTGCACCGGGACAAATTGGACCTTGTAAACTACTTATATATAGGCAGCCAGTAAAAATAAGAACACGCTACTAGCACGAGCAAAGCTAGCAGGTGTTATGAATCCTCGTGGTCCCAACAGCGGAAGGGTACCAGGCACGGGTAAGCCTTTTACGAGATCGCCGAGTGTTCAACACTCGGTTGGAAGAATAAAAGGGATGCAATACAATCACTCCCAGTCGTGCAAATAGGCAACAATAAGCCGTCACGTAAAACCTCCCGATAGTAATCGGCCAATACACAAAGTCTCTTGGCCTTGCCGGATGAACCCTCGCTACAGAGCTTCGAGTTCACCGACAGGCATAACACACTCAAACAAGCTTGACCTGACGCTTACCTTAAAGCCGGACGTTGCTCTGTGTGCTTGAGTGGAAATTCTGCTCTGTATTTAAGCTTACCCTTTCGGGTCTATTCCTAATAAGAAGTCCTAATCAAGTATACAAATATCATGTGAACAATGATCCGATATGGATTTTCTTTCATGCCAAGCGTCGTCTGCACCGTCGCATGAGCATCTTTAACGGTCCGCGCCCTGTCCCAGACGGTGAACGTGCCTTCCAAGGGTCGCTGAGTCTTCTGCGAACTCATCCCAACCGCCACCGAGGGTTCGTACCGTCGATGGTCCGCTGAATGCGAATCCGGCCAATCCATTATTAATAATAAGGACAGCCTGGATTCAGTGACATATGGACCGTATCCAATATCCGTTGAGAGTCCGGAAGTGACGCCGTCGAGTCCCTTGCACCTTGGCGTCTCCGTACATCACATGACCGAGAATTCGTCGCTTGAACATCTTGGGCGGTGTCACGTCTTTGTCGACGGGTGATAATCCGCAACTACAGAGAAATCACTACACCACAGCTTCATCCCCACCCAGAGGGGAGACACACGGCGCTGTGGGATGACCCACGACAAGGAGAGCAGGGACACGCGGGTGTCGCGCGTTGTTAATGAAGAAGGGCATCAGCCCAGTCGACGCGTGTACCGCGTTGCTCAGTGCGAACTCGGCCAGAGGCAGAAACGAGCTCCTGCTGGAGAACGACGTCGCGTATCTTCGACTGACGTCTTCGAAGACGCGATTTACGCGCTCCGTCTGGCCGTCCGTTTCCGAATGAACTGCCGTGGACACGCACAGCTTCGAGCCCAGTAACACCAAGAGCTTTGACCAGAAGGCCGACGTGAAGCGCGGGTCGCGGTCGGAGACGGTGGATTCAGGAAGACCACGGTGGCGGAAGAACGCATTGATGAGGTGTACCGCAGTATCTGCCGCGGTGATCGAATCCGACACCAGAATCAGGTGGACCATCTTGCTGAAACGGTCGACGAACACCAAGACACCTGAATATCCTTCAGCATCGTGTGGGAGCCCGAAGATGAAGGCCATCGACATCGAGCGCCAGGCCTCGGTGGCCACTGGTAGAGGCCGCAGGGGAGCCTGCGACGACGAAGTAGGTTTTACGCACTGGCAGATCTCGCAGGTGCGCACCCACTTACGTACCCATTCATACAGATGGGACCAATAAAAGTCGCGTGACACAGCAGCAAACGTCTTCTCGTGACCGAGATGAGCGCCCAGCGGGGCATCACGAAACGCATGGATAATCCGTGTCCGCAGACCGGGGCGTTAGGGACAACGACACGTAGGGCATCGAAGTTGTCGATGCTGTACGTCAGCAGCTCATCCTCGAGACGATATCAATGAAAATAGGTTCGTACAGAGCGGGAAAGAGCTCCTGGTGTGCCGCGGGGAGAGCGGAGATGCTCCAGGATACTGGAGTACGTCGAGTCATGCTCGTAAGCAGCTCGGATTTCGTCGCGAAGTGGCATTACCAGTGAGACGCTCGTCACGTTGACGCCTGACGCCTCGCTCGTGGCACACTCGTCTTAATCGTCTTCATCGAGCGAGCGTGTCGACCCAATGCACCGCGTGGTTCGTAGTCGGGACGCCGAGACAAAGCGTTGGAGAGAATGTTGTTGTTGCCGGGCATGAAGTGGATCACGAAATTGTACTTAGAGAAGAATGAAAGCCAGCGGGCCATCCGCTGGAAGAGCCGAGGACTCTTCATCGCTTTCCTTAACGATACATGGTCGGTGTACATCGCGAAGGTATCCTCACCCAGCAAGTATACTCTGAGCTTGATCAGAGCATAGCGCATCGCAAGGAGCTCCTTGTCGTGAACAGGGTAGTTGCACTCCACCGGCTTCATCTGTCTGGACTGGTAGCTTACGACGCGCTCTCGACCTTCATCATCGAATTGCATCAGCGCACAGCCGATGGCGAAATCGCTCGCGTCGCAGACATCGTGAAAAGACTTCGAGTCATCCGGGAGCGCGAGGATTGAGGCCTCAGCGAGACTCTTCTTCACTGAGTCGAAGGCGGCTTGATGTGTGGAAGTCCACGACCACGACACATCTTTTTTCAACAACGAAGAAAGCGGCTGGATCAATTCGGCGTAATGCTTTGGGTACTTGTGGAGATAATTTGCGAGATCCAGCCACTGACACAATTCAGTGAGATTCTGTGGCGTAGGCGATGCACATATTGACGAATCTTTATCGGGGTCGGCGCGGGCGCGGTTCTTGCTCACAAGCAGCCAAGCACCGGAATCTCCGGCGCACAGAATATGCACTTCTTCAAGTTTGCGTACAGTTTGTTTTCGCGCATCACTTGGGAAACCTGCCTCAGATGCTTCTAGTAGACTTCGAGCGCGCTGGGTCCTCCATCAGCGCGACGGTGTACGAAGATGTCGTTGAAGTAACTCGGTTCGAAATCGCGGAGCGGTCGCAGCACATGGGCTACCATGCGATTGAACGTGGCGGGGGCATTCTTCAAGCCTTCTGGCATACCAAGCCACTTCCAGGGCATACCACTGGGAGTGCTTACCGCTGTGAGCGGTATGTCGCTCAGCCACATAAAAATTTGGTAGAACCCATCGGTCAAGTCGATGGCGCTTACGACCTCACTACCCAACATTGCGTCGAGCACCATGTCCTTCCGAGGAATCGGCGTCTGGGCAGGAATGGTAGCTTCGTTCAGCATGTTTAGGGCATAGACGATGGGCCACTCACCCGTGGCTTTCTTTACACAGAAGGTCGGACTGGAGTGCGGTGATATGCTCTCACGCACACGACCTGCCTTGCGGCGGCTCTATAAGAAGTCATCGATAGCTTGGGCCTGATTTCGCGGGAACGGCCACTGCCGCGTCACACAAAAGTTCGGGCCGGGCACGAGATCGATCTCGTGGCGAATTCCTCGGTCAACGGGTAACTCAGCTGGGATCTAATCCGGAAAGACATCTTCATATTCGCGGGCGGACTTGTAGACTGGGTTGCCGGATTCGCGTAGTGCTTCCCAAGATTGCGCTGAGAAGCGCTCCTCGCGGGCTGACCTCGGTTCGGCGCTCTTTGGATGTAGAGTAGCGTCGTCGACACTGACTCCATTCACTTCGAGCGACGCTGAATCGGCGTCGGCGATCAAGCAGACCTGTTCAATTTTATCGACCTTGAGGCCGCAAAGGAAGTTCTTCCAGGAGAGACCTGGAAGTCGAGAAATTGACTGCGCCTTTTGAGGTGGGTTTGCAAGTTTGAGTGTTCATCGGTGACCGGAGGTACCTTCCACATGCTCAAGCACGCAGACCGACTCCGTCGGTAAGTTGTCACTTGGTACGGGCTCTCGGTGAGGTTCCGCTTCGACTTCCTTTTGTGTCGCCCCGAATGCGAACTCGAGGATGATGAGTCGCTCTCGCTGGACGAGATGCCCCCCCCCCCCCCCCCCCTCTAGCGTGGGCCCTTGCTCGACCACCGACTCAATTGACGGGAGCTCCTGCTCGACCGCCTGTTGGTCTTCATCCCCGCGTTGCCGCAAAGATTCGTCCGTTAACAGCACTGCGCAAGCCGTGCAGAGAGAGAGAGCCATCGCTCACTCTGCGCACAACGTGCGTCGTGGATGACCGGTCCACAACGGTGACGTGGGGCCAATCCTTCTGAGCGACAAGGAGGTGCGTGAAAACCTCGCTCACGTCATAACCACTGCGACGCTTGACCGACCGGGCCAACCAGTCAATCTCTGGTTAATAGTGCGTCAGCCACGGCATACCCAGGATGCAGTCAAAGGCGTAATTCATCTCAATGACAAGGAAGTCATCGCTGCTTCGGAACCGTCGAACATGTACTGAAGTGTAATCTCGCGCCGCGCAACGCGGCGTAATTTCCAATCGGCCAACTTGACAGCGACCTCTCCTCTACCTTTACGGCGATGGGCGTACCGACAAGCACGACGTGAGGAATAAGTTGTTGGTCGCTCCTCAATCAAGGAGCGCTAGCAGTGGTAGCCGGGCGCCGGCGACATGAAGACTGACAATGATCAATCTTGAATCACTCGGCGTGGTGGTGGCATGAAAGCGTGCATGTAGCACAGGAGGGCTAGGAGATTGGGTTTCCACCGGGGGACCCGGACCTCCATTCCAGCCAGTAGAGCACCCCGCACCTACTGGCCCTGACCGTTTTTGGCTGGTCAGAACTCACCGGCTCGGCATCCACATGCGAAATCACTGGTGCTGGCACGCGGCACTCTGCTGCGTGATGACCGACCTTCCGGCAACGGAAGCAGGTGAGAGAACGATCGTCCTGAGCACCGGTCCGACGCGTACATGACGCTGACAATTGCTCGTCGCATCGATAGAGTCGATGTCCACGGGCCCGGGCGCAGTTTCCCGATCTGAAGCGGGCAGCGCGTGAGCGTATGACGCCGCAACCACGTAGTCCTCACCTAGTGCAAGGGTGAATGTCTCTTCAAATGCAGAGGGATCCGATCTAGTAAGGCAGTAGCGTGTCATGCCTTCGCGCATACTGAACACGAACACATGAAACTGAGAGACCATTTCGATAGGCTAGGACACGATACACGACGCGAGGTGTCGGGGCTTCTGGACGTAGTCGCGCATAGTCATTGTGCCTTGCCGAAGGGCGAAGAAGTCTGCCCGAATTCGGGATTTATCTTGCGGCGGATCGGACACGAGGCGAAGGTCACTCTAGAGGATATCCAGAGTGGGGAAGGCGTTGGAATCGACGACCAACTTGGCGAGGGACCATTCCTTGGCTTTCCCAGACAGCCGCGAGAGGAGAAAGTGGACCGTCGCGGAAGGCGCCGCGATCAACCTCGAGGCGATGGCGATGTCGATCTCTCGAAACCAACGATTCAGCGGAAGTCAGTCTTCTCCGGCACCGGTGTAGGTGGACGTCTCTTGTTTCACGACGTCATTCGTCGAGATAGGCGAGGGAGTTGACACTCGACGATTCGCATCGGCAAGCTCACGTTCCATGAAATCTTGTGCTGCAACGCGCTGCTCGTCGGACGTCGCTACACGCAGCAGCGACGTGACAACGGCTTCTCCTGACACCGCCGCGAGGCGGTAGAGAGCTTCCCACTCGATCCGAGTGAGATGGGGGAAAGCAGCGTGGTCGAGGCCTTGGCTCATGTCGAACTTGGTCATTGGAAGGACTACAAAGTGCTACCAGGTGTAAATGGTCAGCTATATACTCCGTTACTTGCTTACACTATAGTGTTGAGGAAGCTCGCAATAGGACGACTGAGACTTAGGTTTAAAGAAAAATCAACTCTGACTTTTTTTTAGGACCAAGGCCACAGCCCTGGCCACTCAAATACACGTTATAGTCCAATTGGCTAATAGTGGGTCTGGCTTCTCCTATATCAGCCAATGGCATGACATCATTTCAGCACACGCTAGTCGTGTGCCGATGCACCTACTTATGTAAAGAAATCTACCTCCTGAATGGCTATTTGGAAGAGGAGATCTACATGGCTCAACCGGAAGGTATCAAAATTCCGGGCAAGGAGCACCTAGTGTGTAGACTTCTTAACAGCTTATACGGGATGACGTAAGCGCCCCGTGTCTGGTACCAAACTCTGATTGCCCTCCTAAAGCGTCTTGGGTTCCTAAAACATATTAAAGATCGATGTGTCTTTCGATGCACAATTGGTGACATCACCTGATACATTGCAGTGTACGTCGATGACTTACCAATCATTGCGCCAACACCAGCACTCGTCAATGAGCTGAAATCAGCCTTGAAAAAGCGATTTTCCATGTCAGATTTAGGGGAGGTGAACTACTTACTCGGCTGGTCCATTCAACGTGACCGCAAGAATCGAACGATATTTATCCACCATCACAAGTACGCTACGAAGGTCGTTGACCGCTTCAGCGACTACATTCCGTACCCTATTGCAACACCAGCAGAACGGAGCGCCAATCGCTACGTAAGCAGCCAGCATAGCAGTGAGCAAGAGAAAGATGCGATGAAATTGATTCCGTACCGCCAAACCGAACGCAGTATCATGTACTTAATGATCGGCACTCGACCCGACATGGCATTTTTTAATGCGAGAGGGCAGCCACTTCCTAGCAAATCCAGGAATGGATCACTGGAAAGCAGTCATCCATGGTCTAAACGATCTATCCGGAACGAAAGAATACGGTCTTCTTCTGGGAGGCTTGACCGATATTTCCTCGGAAAACCTAGACGATTGACTGATTGCCTACTGTGACTCTGACTACGCCAACTGTCCCGACATGAGACGCTCCGTTGGAAGATACGTGACAATGCTAACAGGAAGTCCTATCTCATGGCTTTCCCGAAAGCATCATACGGTAGCCCTCTCTACAACAGAGGCAGAATATAGCGCCCTATGCCATTGCGTGCAAGCAATGATATTCCTCAAACTTCTCCTCAAAGAACTTGGCTTTGCTACAACGCAGGCTAACACTATTTACGAGGATAATCAGAGCTGCATCAAAATCTGCTACAACCCCGAACTTCACGGACGATCAAAACATATACACGTACGATACTGTTTCGTACAAAAAAAGTAGAGCGGCTTGAATTCAACGTCACCTACTGCAATACGAAAGAGATGACAGCTGACCTCTTTACTAAAGCTTTATACAAGCACCAGTTCAGATAACTAAGAGCCAAACTCAGATTGAAATCCCTGAAAGCAGAATCCGGTTACTCAGATTAGAAATACGCTGATAATACAAGCGCATGAAGCGTGTCTACATTTTGCGTTCTTTTTAGAATTTTCCCACTGGGTTTTATCCTTTTTGTTCGCACAGGGTTTTCCCTCGTTGAGGTTTCCCTGGTCAAGTACCGAATTATCTAGACACATGAGTTTATCAATAATAATTCATGCATAACAATAAATTTGCTAGAGATACGCCAGTACATATCACAGTCGCTTTCACAATCAGCATTTGTGTCACTAGACACATAGTCGGTGCCATAATTTGTAGATTTTGTGGTTTCAGTGTGACAAATGACATCATCACTAAATATCCCACTTTAGTGACATCTGGTGGAGTGGTGACCACGTGTGCTCGAGAAGCCTCCTCCTCCTCCTCCAGCGTGGCGATGAGAACTGGCGCATGCTGCAGTGCTGTCCGCGGCGCCCGCTTCTTCTTCTCCCTCATAGAAGCGCTCTTTGCAGCTCGAAAGGGCTCCGTGTCCACCGAAATAGCCTCTACCGATACGAGGGAGACTGCTTCGTAGCAGCGGCAGGTACAGACGGCACGCTGGGCTTCGTCCTTGAGTTCGTACCAGCCGTGTCGCTTATCGTCCTTCTTCCCTTGCAGAAAACTGCAGGACAAAGACGGACCGGCTTGCCTAAGCGACCTCCTTGGCGGCGTTTCAAGGACTGATGAAATGTCCTTTAAAGAAAGTTCTACCTCTGTTATAACATAGAATTGTCAGTTTGATAAAATATGTTCAGAGGCAGGGAGGCTGTTGAAGTAGCCTCTAAACAGTGTGATTACCTTGAGCTAATCACTCTAAGATGTTATAATAAGATTTAGGAGGCCCTGTTTAAGCCGATATGACTGGCTTAAACTATACAAACACTAATGGCTTATGTACAGCTATTGGTGGCTTTCTAATACAAATAAAGTGCTCACCCCATCTTTTGACGCCTACAAGTAACTTCTACTTCTTCTCTCTACTTCGTGTCGACCTGCTTACCGAGCTATAGAACAGAACCAGCCCAGTCTACAGCTCTCATTTTTTTTAATTTTTGAAAGCTGAAACCCTATATACAAATTCCTATAAACAAAGTTGGGTGTCACCCCTATCAAGTAACGCAAGCAAAGGACACGAGACAGTTTGTTTTCTGGTCTATACAAATATGAAGAGTGCTATAAATGTGGACACCACAGCTGTTTGAACACGACTCGACTGGAGCAGAAACATAAACCTTGTGATGCACTTTGAGATGAGCTTACACGACAACAGACATTCGATGCTACACAGCTGTGGATCAAAACTTACGTAGTTTGACTTATCCTGAATATAATGCACCTTAAATACAAAAATATGTGCAGGATAGAAGTTACGTTGTCGTTCGTCGCCCCTTGGAAGGTGCTGGCGTTGCAGGCGTACCCGGAGTCGATGGAGTTCTAGGTGCTTCAGCCGGTTTCTGACGCATACGAACCCCTTTGCCATTTTCAAAAGGGATGAGCTTTCCGTTCATCCACTCCTTGTGCCACACATCCCACATGTCATGGCGACCCCACGCACTTGTCGACGCGCCCGCATGCGTAGGTATACTGGCCCTTTGTTGCTACAGTCACCCCAATAGTTTGTAGTTGTTGATGCTCGCTGGGTGTCTGTTCGAAGCAGCGAGCACACCTTGCATGTCCTTTTCCATCTTTTCCCTTGTGTTCCTTCGTTTCTCCATTCATCTACTTGACGGGCAGCGTGTCCAGTTGACTGGTTCGCACCGACAGGGACCGGTACATATGCAGCTCTGGCTTGGCTTGGTGCCGATTGTGTTGGGCTCATATATGTCTGTTGCTTGTAGGCGACACAGTTGAAGGTGGAGTTTCTTCATGTACTTCACGTGGGTAAGTGGTCGTGACTGCTTGTTCTTGTGAAAGTCCTTATGGACTATGTATTCATTTACAATAGCCAAGTCAATGAGCCCCAGTGCCAACGACTTACAGTATTTTCTAAAACGGAGTGCACGCTGGAGAAACTAACACTGCCATCTCAGCTGGTCATGGACATCCACGCCACCCATGTACGCTTGATAATAATTTACGACTCTGGGGCATGGCACTTCCTCTTGCGTGGGACCATTCTGTCGCACCACCCGATCCAGTTCAAGGCTTCCTCCCGTGCTGAGAAAGTGTACAGAGCGAGAATCCCACCAACATATTGCTGACATGTTTGGCATGAGCCTAGAAGAAGCCACCTTGTACGACCCACGCGTAATCCCGGGTGGACGAGTCTTCTTCTTCTCGAAGACATATTTGCTGTATCTCAAGCGGCTGGTCATGATTGTTCCCACGAAGTAAAACCCCATCAGCAGCAGCTGAATCATTAAAGCCACAGAAATATAGAGCCGGTCGATGACGACAAGGTGCATTCCCTGCTTTCTCGCATCCGGGCCAAATGCAGCAAGCAGGTTTCGGACAGCAGCAGCAGGGCCTGATTTCATGTCGGGCTTGTGGGCGTCGCTAGCGTGCTGTTTCTTACCGCAATATGCTTCAAACCTGCATATATTCAGCACACAAGACACAAAAATGTCAGACAAAACTGCATAATGCACGATAGTAAAAAGCCGCTTCAAAAATATTCGGACCTGATGCAGAACGATGTGACTGCGCTGCATAGCATGAAGAGCTTGATGCCCCACTTGTGGGGCTTGTCCTTCATGTAAATGCGCATCTTATTGAAGGATGACCGACTGGGTTAGACTGCTTCGTCGAACGCCAAGTGTGATAGCGCAACGTATCCACGAAGAAAGGTGCGCTGCAAGACGTCTACCAACTTGCGGATTTTCCAGGAGCGATCTGTTTGAGCCCTGGGGTCGTTGTTTGAGTTTAAATGAAGATTGCGTGCAATTTCCATGAATCGGTCTCTAGACAGCACTGAGCTGAAACACCCTCGTGATATAGCGCCCTCATCCGTTATCTTCCAGTGATGAGCAAGTTTTTCTCTGTTCGGACCAATTGTACTTGCCACCAATAGTCCAACAAACTGGCACAGTTCGTGTGGTAAGTTAGGCTTCATGCCTTCCAACTTGTGCTGAATATCTCGCCTTGTCTTTCTTGGTAACTGCGGGTTCAACCTCCGCTTCCGGTGATATCGGTAAAATGTTTCGTCAATATGACGTGGTAGCATCTCCCGGTGATACTCCGTCGAGCAAGCAGCGATGTGCTGCCACAATACAACAGGAAGAAAGTAAAAGAAGAGTCCAATTGGAGAGTCTCATCTGCGCAAAACGTCTGCAGTTGGACGCGAGTACCCTTGGCGAAGGCCAGGATAGCTTGAAGTATTGTCGATGGGGTCGTTCGGCCCCTGCATGTACTCGGCAGTATCAGGTTCAATGACATCCCCCAATAGCGGGCATCTCACGAAGGACAGCGTTCTTTAGGTTTCCAGCAAGACCTTCATCCTATCTACCAAAACTATCAAGAAATTTTTCCGCGAAATGAACCTCTGCAGTGATTTCGTCTTCTGTCGGGACCAGATAATCACCAATGTCGTCAGATGCACAATAAATTCCCGCCTCTTCATTCGATACACACTCTGCAGTCTCCATGTCATCGGCTTCCACCTCATCACCCGAATCCAACTTTCCTAACTGATGTTCAATGACGTGATCAATAACCACGTTCAAATCATCGGTGCTATCAGCAAGAAGCCTGCTACCAAGAGCAGAATCTTCTCCGTCTTCATTAGCATTATCTAAAGAACAGCACATAATTATATGTCAGTATTCAGATTAACATACATCATACTATGCAGTATATAATGCAGCGTAATATGCAGAGCACTATGCAGTGCATTATATTGCAATATATTCAGCATAGCATGTAGTATACAATGCAGCATACCGTTTCTGGCTGGAGTTTGTGCTGGATGTGTGGAGTTGCTGCCGCTGATATTATCAGATTCTTCTGCTTCTTCAGATGAACAGTCGGCGTCTTGAACGTGTGGTGACGTCGGGATAAGCGGAGACCTTGACTGGGTACTTCTATCGGGGGGGGGGGGGGGGGGGGGGGGGGGGGGGGGGGTTGCCATAGGACTTGGAGAATTCATCAAAGAGCGACGCGTCGGCGCTCGCTGTGATGGCGACTGTGGCCTGGTAGTAGATTCACGTACGGGGACGGGAGGCACACCGTTATTTGGCTGGTTGGTGGGGACTCGTTGAGAAGTAGCCTGAACTCGGGCTCTTGCTTCTGCTGCTTCGATATCAGCAGCGTAGTTTTCACTTACGATAGCTGCGGCAGCTAGTTGATCGTCTCCAGGAGGACTGGGTAGGACGCCTACCACATGGCGTCGCAGCTCTACAAGCAACAAACTTGGTATTAGACATAGCAACGAGCTATTCAGCTGCAAGTAATACACACACCTTTTGCGTAATGCTCCAATACTGCTTGTTCGCCACGGAAGTAATCGACGCCTTCGCCCCCCTTTACGTTCTTACCGGGAGGCATATAAAAGTAGCGGCCATCGAGACTGCGGCCCGAAGGTGGTTTTCGTGTCCACCCGTCCTTCTTCAGCTCTCTCCACACCGACTTGAAAGATAAGTCGCGTGCGGTAGCTTCGCAGTCTCGCGGCACTTTGCCTCGGACTCTCGCCATCCTCCTGCGTCTTCGGTCCTCGGGGCGTAAAATCTCAAATGAGAGACATTTGGAAAAGGCGGTGATCGTCGTTGGCTGTGCACCACTCACTGAGTGGGATCAGCCCGTTACCTCCGGTAGGTAATACAAATAATCTAGATTACGATAATATCTCACAAACCTCGCAAAGTTGATCTTTGGATTTAGACAAATGTTGCCCCGTTTAACCTCTGGACGATAATGGTAATCCTGCATTATGCAGCACCCGGTTTCGAGGGGTTATAATATTTTTATTTGTATGTGTGGTGCCTGTAAAACTTCGACTAAAACATTTGGCATTTTTTCCTAACCAAGGTATTAATAAATGTCCTTAAGTAAATACATATACAAGTCTGAATGTAGTGACACATTCTTAAGCGATCAGAATGGTGTACATTTGCTGACATCAGATCAAACTGAATACTATTGTGAGCAGGGGTCAATGGTAACTCCAAAATTGGTAAAGATAAAAAAGATAATAATATCACCTGGTAGACCACTTAATATAAAACATCACCTAATATTTTCTTCTCAAATAAATAATACTATAAAAACAATTTTAGAGTTACCATAATAAAGTGATAATATCACCTGATAAACCAGTTAATATAAAAATATTATTGATATGTTATCTATGACAATATAATATTCAAAATTTTCAGCTTAATATTAGTAAGCACGATAAATATTTTTCGAGGATTACAATAATCCACCAATCATATGTCGCTAACGTTCGACTAGCTGAAGTATTACTAATCAACAGCGAGGGAAATAGAGTCCGGGACAACTGTGAGAGTGACGACAAGGTTGGTGTGGTGTGTTGGCACTGTTGAGCGCATTAACCTAGCGTCACAGGCTGCAGGTTTATGAGACGCACGATCTGGACGAAGCTATCGCAGAGAACAAGAACAAATACCTTGATTTCGCTCAATCGACTTCAAACAGCTGCAGCCGTTTGCAGTTTTCACTCTCGGTCGGCTTTGTCTGTGTCACAGTGAAATACTAGAGCAAATACTCGTCAGTTTTAAGGCCTGTCATCTCTAGGGCTGGCCGTAAGAATTGTTTGGGTGGCAACAAACGTACTTAAGGTGGAACATATCATAAAACATTATCTTGTATCTAATACTTTTTAAATCTCTGAGGTAATGTTTTAATATTATGTTAGCTTTTATTGAGCTACTAATAATTTCTAATATCATAAATAGAACTACTACTGTCAAAAATATCATATCATATTTCGCTACCATTAGCCCCTGACTGTGAGAGATTTTATAACCCTGGGATCCCAACAAGTTGAACTAGCTCAGTCTCCTTCCCTTTCGGCCACTCAAACGGGTCTAGAAGTCCCTCTCCAGTTGTTGTGAATTCGAACGCGCTCAGCTTGTCTTGCTCGACCACAAAGAATATCTCCAATTTCTTCACCTCAAAACTTTCCGGCGATTCAGACAGCATCTTCAGCCATTGGTAAAAGAAATCGATGCGAAAAGAATGCTTGTGGGCACTCGTCACTTGGACCAAACGCACGTGCTGAGTACGTTTACACACCATGATAGCATCATATCCACCTTGCTTCCATATTCCGGGCTTAATCCATACGGGGCGAGCACAAGAAAGCTCAGGTATTCCATCCGAGACCACAATAACTGATTGACTCCACGGGTCAAGCTTATTTCCTGCTGAATCGACAAGTTCGAGACCGCCATGTCGAAGACTTGAGAAGAACACCATCTCGAGCATCCATCCCTTTAATGCTGGGTTGGAATGGTCTCGAAGTGAACTTCTTTTTGATAGCCTCCGGACCGCATACCATACCAACTGTAGTTGCAGCATACTGACTGATCAACGGTGACACAGTACCTTGCCAATTCGGTCGCTTAAACATCGCGAAGAGCCGGTTGATACAAAGCTGTGAGCGGTGCCCTTCTGAAGAGAGAGTGGCAGCACTTGATGTGGATTCCACGGCTCGGCAAAGTCTGTTCTTGACGTCGGTGGTCGTATAGTCAAACATCTAGCGACATGATCCACCAGCATAGTGATACTTCAACTCTACCATTTCGGCAGGAGACCTTGGTCCATATACGCCGCCTGGAGCATCCAACTTACTCGCCACGCACATCAAAAAATCTCGTTCCTTAACCGCATCAAGGTACTCAGCCAATGTCCACGACCAGACATCAAATTCCATTGCACGCATCCGAATATCTGTTCCCTCTTGAACTTTACCACGAGAGGCTACCGAGCATACAAATGTCAGCCGTCGCTTGACAAGATCTCTCGTCAACCATCGGTGACACTTGACTGTTAGCTCCCTGAAGAAGTCTGCAGCTGTCCAGCCATCAACAAGCAGTAGATGCTTCTTAGTGTCATCGACCAGCAAAACTTCTTCTACGTCTGCAATCTAAATGGTTCGAGTCTTTCTTTCTTCGCAAGCAAGACGCACGCAGTTCAGATCCATGTCTTTAGCCACGTGAATCCAAGTAACTATCCATTCACTTCTGTCCACAGTCGACGCGAATGCCATTGCAGTAGTTGATTTTCCCGTTCCAGGAGGGCCAAGGATCCAGCCCAAATGACCTTCGCTCGATACCTGATCGCGTAAGAACTCGAATTGGCGGTGGAATGTGGGCCTGCAGTAGAGCATCATGCGAGAGGGTAGGAGTCCGGACTCGTCCACATCTTCTTTCTCCAGCACAAAGTACTGTGAGTTCGGGTCGTAAACGTGTGATCCCCACCGAGTCGACCGCCACTCCAGACGCTGCTTCTTGTTGGCTGCTTCCGGAAGTTTCACCAGAACGTGGATTTCACCGTCTTCACCGGCGTCTTCGTTAGGAAAGCCAAACGCCGTATTGCGGACACGATAGCAAGAATCCATCTTGTTCTCCTTCTTCTTCATAATATTAATGATTCCAGTGGGGATCTCACCAGTCTCCAACATCGTCACATCAGGATCGTCCGTCTTGAGCCAGTTGCCACCCTTCTTCGCGACGTATAGCAGTAGTTGGTCCGCAGGAAGTTTGTACATTTTCTCCTCCTTGATCATCTTCTTCAAGATTCCGACCTTCTTACACTGATCAATTTCCACCACGAAGACGCTCCCGTCTCCGACCACCACGCATCCCAACGACTTCATTGCTTTTGGAAAGGGAAACACTCTCTGGGTTTATTTAAACCCATAGTACTATTTAGTTAAAAAATATCAGTATCAGCTCTAGATATCAGAATATTTAAGTTTTAACCGCATCAACTTGGTCTTGATAAACATATTAATTTTCATAAAGGTATAGTTAATGTTTCAAAATAGTTTCCTGCTTAGGTGCGAATAAATAGCAAATTTGCGGCCGAAGCACACCGCGTTCACGCAGCCAAGTCGATGTCTTTCGTCTTTGGGAATGAGAGTTTGTGACGCAATCTTCCTCATTCTGATTGGTCGGTAAACCGAACCCAAGTGGGGAGGATGTAACGGCATACGGACCAAGTGTGCCCCAGGTTCCACGAAGTATGACTTGTCACTCTTTGGGATACCTGGTACGTGATACCAGGGACCAACGACATAGCTTCAAAATAGGTGACGCATAGTTTGTACGTTGGGCTCAAGCTTAGCCTACCTATAAATATTTTCAGTTTGCAGCTTACCTTTAGCTGGTTACTTCGCTCCCTTTGGCAAGGGACCTGTCAACTGCTGTTCACTGAGGCTTTGTCGTCTATCAAGGTGCCGTCATAGAAAGAACTCTGGATTCCAGAGTCACAAACGCCTCCAGCATCAGGAGCCATTTGTCAATTTAAGTTAATTTAGAGGCTGCTGGCCCACATTGCTAGCTCTACCTAAGCTAACGTAGCTTATTTTACAGATAGTTCATTCTCGCCAAAAAGCAGCTAACTGGACCCGAGCTAACAAGGTGTCGTGGGATTATTTAAGCCTACCAATAGAGATTGAGGTTGCTCTCGAATTAATCAGCATAGTAGAAATGTATAAAAGCAGCAAAGCTATTATAGTGACCACAGTGCTGACTTATTTGGTAGTGAGGGTGTCACGAGCAAAAAACGCGAGGTGGCTCATTTCGCGGTTAGCGCCTCGAGTATTACACTTTAAACTTTGAGCATACCCCGTAGCACTGCGACGAGCGGTGCGAGAGCACCCGCCAAGGTTACTGCCGGAAAGGCGCAAACCAAGAGTAATAAGCCTCGCGACAAAGGCCCTGCACTCCAGGAGGAGCCACCACCCACCCGAGAGAATATATTGGCCTCTCGAGGAGAGATCCGGGGCGGACATCTTACTGGAGACACGCATTGCTCGTTGTGGGCTTATCGGTGGCCACATGTCGAAGGGCGTAGATGAACGTGCCCTGCTTCGTAAGAAGAAGCTGTTTGGTGACAACGTGGGGGCGGCCCGGTGCGTGCTCCTCGCTCAGCATGGAATCCTTCTTAAGGATTTCACGACTTGTCGTAAGAGGTCCGAGAACCGGGGTGATCTCTACCCTCTCTGGGGCTATCCCTCGGTTCTTTTCGAGAGCTGTCCCAACTGGAGCTCATGTGAGGGCATGTTCTGGGCATAGGTGGGGTCTCTCAAGTACTCATCCTCGGAGTTGCGGGAATTCCATGAAGATCCACTGCTGTCCCGCATCTCGGACCGGCGTGACCTTTGTGTCCGGTTTGTCCACTTGGTCAGCAAGCTCATGCAGCCAGGGTTCTTCTGAAGCGCGCAGCTTCTAGCGCTCACGATGAGCGCGAGTACGGAGTGTCGTCAACGTCCGTATTCCGTTCGGGCAAGAAGCCCCGGACTACTTACGAAGCTGCCGCCGCTTCTGTTCCGAGATTGAACAGCCTTCGAGTAGTCTACCAGGAGCCGTTTAATCGGTTTCCACAAGGTTTTAAAGCGGGCATAACCTCTCCAGTTCACGAGGAGATGGCACTTCCCGCGAAGTCGCCGCTCCTGGCGAACCCGCTCCACGTTGTAGTCAGCTTCTCCATTCCGGTTAAGCAGGGGCGGAGGTGCCCTCGTATGATCTAGAGTACGAGGCTCCTCCGAGCGCTTCTATCGCCCGAGCGCTCCCCCTGCGGGTCCGACGTAGGGTCCTTACGTTGATCGCGTCTGTCAACGCGTTCCCGTGCTTGGGATTGCACTTAGCCTTGGGGCTGGCGGTGATGCTGCCACCCAGACCGGGAATCAGGGCGTCTTCGCTCGACTTGTGGACAGCCTGGACCAGTTGGAACGGGAGGACTCAGGTGTAACGGGGTTACACGCAAGTGGCTACATGTAGCCCCTTGGTTACGAAGGAGGTAACGAAGGAGGTTTTCCACGTTAGTGTGCGATACACCAATGGTTACATTTGGCAGACTATTGGACTGCATGCATTTAGGGGATTCATCGGTTAAAAGTCAATATAACAAATTAGAATAGAAAGATTCTGTCAGCCATTGGTTGATAAATACCGTTATTTAGAGTATTATGTTAGGCGGGAAACCAAAACAGACAAATAAACAGCTCTCCCCCAACCACGTAGTCCTCGCGTAGGGCGAGGGAGAATGCCTCTTCGAGTGTAGAGGGGTACGATCTTGTAAGGCAGTAGCGCGTCATGCCTTCGCGCATACCGAACACGAACACATGAACCTGAGAGGCCATATCGATGGGCTTGGACATGATACACGACGAGAGGTGTCGTTTCTTCTGGACGTAGTCGCGCATAGTCATCGTGCCTTGCCGAACAGCGAAGATGTCTGCCCGAATTCAATATTCATCTTGCGGCGGCTCATACGCGAGCCGAAGGTCACTCTAGAGAATATCCAGAGTGGGGAAGGCGTTGGGGTCGACGACCAACTTGCCGAGGGCCCATTCCTTGGATTTCCCAGACAGCCGAGAGAGGATGAACCATCGCAGAAGGCGCCTCGATCAACCTCGAGGCGATGGCGATGTCGATCTCTCGAAACCAACGATTCAGTGGAAGTCGGTCTTCTCCGGCACCGGAGTAGGTGGACGTCTCTAGCTTCACGACGTCATTCGTGAAGATACGCGAGGGAGTTGACACTCGCCGATTCGCATCGGTGAGCTCGCGCTCCATGAATTCTTGTGCCGTTACGCGCTGCTCGTCGGGCGTCGCTGAGCGCAGCAGCGATGTGACGACGGCTTCTCCGGGCACCGCTGCGAGGCGGTGAAGAGCTTTCCACTCGATCCGAGTGAGATGGGGGAAAGCAGCGTGGTGAGGTCTTGGCTCATGTCGAACTTGGTGGACTACAAAGTGCTACCAGGTGTAAAGGACCATGTATTTACTTCGTTACTTGCTTACACTATAGTGTTGAGGAAGCTCACAATAGGACGGCTGAGTCTTAGATTTAAGGAAAACTCAACTCTGACTTTTTAGGACCAAGGCCACAGCATTGGCCACTTTAATACACGTTATAGTCCAATTGGCTAATAGTGGGTCTGGCTCCCCATATATCAGCCAATGGCATGACAGCATTTCACCTACTTATGAAAGGAAATATACCTACTTATGTAATGGAGGGGCCAATTACACGAGCTCTAGCGGCGAGGTGATCATTGGTACTGGCGAAGCGGACACCGGTGCGTCGGTTTCGCTGTCGGTCGCCGTCTGGAGTCAGCGTGAGCGGCTCCGGAGCTGTTGCCGTGGCGCCGCTAGCGACGCAGATGCTGGTGTCGTGGCGATCCGTGGTGGATCAAGTGGCGGCTCGAGCGCGCGCGGTGGCTC
This sequence comes from Phytophthora betacei, assembly GCA_011320135.1. NCBI lineage: Eukaryota > Oomycota > Peronosporomycetes > Peronosporales > Peronosporaceae > Phytophthora > Phytophthora betacei. Next base: position 816,678 of record JAANHX010000559.1, read on the forward strand.
AGTGACCGTGTCGTCCGGCGAGGACGGCGTGATGAGCTTTTCCAGTGGCGGCTCGAGCGTGCGCGGTGGCTCAGTGACCGTGTCGTCCGGCGAGGACGGCGTGATGAGCTTTTCCAGTGGCGGATCGAGCGTGCGCGGTGGCTCGGCGACCGTGTCGTCCGGCGAGAACGGCGTGGTGAGCTTTTCCAGTGGCGTTCGTCGCAGTACTCTCGGCGGGGCGATAAACGCTGATACCGGTGTTAGCACCGGCGACAGTGTGGGTGGCGGCTCGGTGAAGGTTCGCGGCGGCTTAGTGCGCCATCGGGCGTGGCAGGCGCGATTTTCTTGTCTGGAGGTGCAGCCTCGACACGGGTGCTGTCACTGGTGGCAGCGTTTGGCTATATGTTGGTCTGGTGTCGGCGGTTTGTCTGGTTACTTGGCAGCGGCAGCGTAAGCGTCGTGAGCGGTGTTCTTGTAAATGGTGGCGCCTCCAATGGCCCGACGACAATTAGCAGCGGTCTACCGGCTGACGCTGTGTCGGACTTTTGCAAGGCGACAGTACATGTCTGCACGTGCCTCTCGTCGTAGAGACGGGAGATGGCTTGTTTGACCCCCTCGCGACGGTTCTTCATAAGCTGCCAACTAGGGCTCTCCGCAGATGCAGAGGGCGATAGCAGCATGGCGATAGCGACCACGACGATAGGGATAGTAGCCATGTAGCGACGTATAGATATTGATTCGAGTACATTGTTTTTATGACACACATACTTTGTAAAACAAAATATTGGTCACTACTTGCTTCTGCATAGATACATATAGATGGGGACTAGCTGGCACTTCCAGCTAGCCCGACCGTACGTAGTATCTTGGAGATTCCACCTTACGCAAAACGGACTCCGGCATGTACTACGGTGGCGGGGATAATACAGCGACGTTGAAGCAAACAGCCGAGACCTCGACATACGGCTGAGCTCTCCGCGTACAGCAAGCTTTGCGACTTCGCGAACAGGAAGTCGTTGAGATAGATTATGGTTGCGTCTTGAAATAGAGTGCATGACGACAATGATACGTCCAACACGTCCCCAATCAGCACGCGAGCCTTGCGCAAATTCTGTAGCTATGTTTCATTGGACCGTACGCACTTTAAGCCAGCATGAGCAACCTTAGCTCTTTTCTCGATTCCAAGACACTGACTGACTTCGTCTGGATCGCAAACTTGGCCGCAATATTTCCCAATCCAGCCCCCACATCGAGGAAAATGTCATTTTTGTTGACAGGCCTGATTATCTGAATTATGCTGGACACTGCGGTAGGCAATAGCCAGCGTTTTCATCAGTCTTCCCAGCGTCTTGGCGAATATCAGCAGCGGAAACAGTGTAATAAATGTGCTCGTTCGGCTTGGCTGGCTTGCAGAAGAGGTATCGGGGGTAGTTTAGGCGTCGTTACCGGTGGTCTTGGGAAAACGTACGGAGGAAATTGCTCCAAACCGTTTCCATAACTGCGCTTTAGCGCCCGTAGTCGTTGCTCGAGCTCCTTGGGGGGGGGGGGGGGAAGGGGGTGTTTGCGGAGCTTGCCGCTGGCGAGCTTCTTCCGGTCGATGCTTTTGCCTGCAGATTCACACGCGAGCGCAAGACCTACAAGTTGTTTGTCCTCCGAGTCCGAGAAAGAAGTGCGCATCTGCAAAGTAGTATGTATTTGGAACTGAGTATGTAGATAAGTGGCCTACAGGGGATGCAACGGGCCTGTCGCTGTAGAATAAGATCGTTGTTGGTGTCTGTAAGTCCCGTTTTGACGCTGCAACTGGGTTGCATTGCACGCCTCGGCACTTTCTAACCGAAAAAAGACGTTAAAACGGGTGAAAAAAGTGCGACCTATTACGAAATTTGCATTACCGTTTCTCCCGTCGTGCTTAAATACTCCGATGGAGATACCTATCCCTCGCAATGGTGGATTCTTACTGGCTCACTCGCTTTAGCAACAACCCTTTGTGGCCTGGTTTGTGAAGGAAGCATTTTGCTATCTTTCATAGGGTATTTTTCTACCGTCTTTTAAGAAACTGCTTAAACGCAGCAAAATGCTATCTTTGTACCGCGATAAGGAAAATGGTCAATTTAGTAGCTTTTGCCAGCTTAGTAGCCGACCTATTTTCAGCCAATACCGTCAATGTACCTATACGGTTACTGATTTGATTTGTCAAAACTACAACTGCTCCGTCTTAGTAAAAACCTGAAGCACGTTATATCTGGGTATTTACCGCCCATTTCCAAGCCTGGCTCAGTGGGAAGGCTTCGAGCACCTTATTCTGACGCAGAACTTGACGCTGCCGTTCAAGAGGTGCTTTCGAGGTCCACTACGAAGACAACGAGCGACAAAACCAAGATTCCCCATAGCACTCTTAAGTAGTACGTCGCTCTAGCTCGGAAAGGGATCCCCTGCAAGTCCAACCGCCGCGGCCCGCATCCTATGTTACCAGAACATGCAGAAAAAAGCCTCCGAGACTGGGAGCTTGGGAGGCAGCAGGTGGGGCAGCCTGTAAGCCGCCACGACCTTCTTGAGAAGGCGCAGCAGGTGGCTCAGCTGGTGTGCGGCTTGTCGATGGAGGAAGGCTGGCTGCGCCGCTTGCTGGAGCGTCACTCGTCCCTCACATTAAGGACATCACAGCCCCTCTCTAAGTACCGTAACGAGGGGGAAGAGCGCGATCTTGCAGTGTTGTTCTCGTCCCTAGCTAAGGTCATGATAGAGCACAAAATTGGGGCAGTACGAGTTTTTAATGTTGACGAAACCGCTCTTAGCACTACGAGGGAGCACAAGCAGGTGATCGCTTCATGAAGAAGAAGAAGCGTCAAATAGACGTACCAAGGCGAGGAAACCAGTGTCGTCCAGGAAGAAGAAAGCTGGTCAGGTGCCAGCGACGGAAATTGAACCTGTGGTAGAGGCTTGAGTTTGGCAGTAGCAGTTTATAAACTGCTTATAAATACTAAAATAGAGAAAAATTTGACTTAAGACAGGATTTACTTTCCCTAACCCTTATCCTTCTTGGATCGATCAGACGAATCTAGCAGTTTAATGAGATTAAGTCAAATGTGGCTACTAAACAGACGAGTCCGTCAACGTAGCGCCAAATTTGCAAGCCCCACAAATGCAACAAAACTACAGCATTTAATCAGTATAAAATCACAAAAATAGCTGTGTGTCTGCTCTTTTCGATGGCGCAAGTAACGTTTCAATTGGACTATTCCTAACGTCTTTAAAAATTACTTTAGTGGGGGGCGGCTACCAGCATTTGATATTCATCGAAGCGCGATTGACTGCATTGACATTGCAAGGAGAAACCCTACTTTGCAAGCTAACCGGGCGACTTTGTATCCAACGAGCTCCTGTTCACAAGTTTCATGAGCTTATCCTGCTTGTTTTTCAAATATTCATCGGTGCATTCGACAAATCTAAATTGAAAGGAAACAAAATACTTGAATTTTTTAGTTAACTGTCCATGTCACTCATTCGACACGAGGAAACTCGACCATGTACCGTGTTCTGGGATCTACGGTATACTTCCTTACATTCTTTTGCATCTCGTCACGGTGGTGGCCTGACAGACGTCTCATCACTTGGTACGCCAACTCTCTATCAGCCAGCAGTTGCTCATCCGACTTTCTCCCGATCTGAGCGATCATCCACGCGCCATCCAACGCACTTAAGAAGCCACGACACGTGCCGACCCCTTCATGCCACACGGGCTCCAGCAGCGAGTCTCCCACCAATCCGACGTAGAGTTTCTTGCCGTGTGACGAGACGACGCTCGCTGCCTGCTCCGCTCTCATTAGTGAAGTAAAGTCGAACAGACTGACGCGAGTAAAGTCCGTTCTTCGTGGGATCCCTGCAAAGTCGATGATCCGCTTGACGAAGGCGTGCAATACACTGTGATTAATGTTGTCGTCCTTGACCAGATCCTTTGAGTTGGAATAATTCTGTTTAACCACTCCACGAGCTAAAAGGTTATTCCGCTTGGGGGTCATCACCAGATAGTGCATTTCTCCTCGGAAGTACACGGTGTTCTCCAGATCCACTCCAATCTCACGCATCTTGTTCAACATGTGGTGTTTGAGCTGAGTTGTCCACGAGAACTCCTTCACTTTGGTCTCCTCCAGTGTCTCCAGGTTGGGGAAATAGCAGACGATCCCTAGAGATTCCTTCTGAGAGAACACGAAGCGGTTGATACCTGCAGGAGCTGCCAGCTGATCGTTGACTCCCGTGGCCCCAAGGACAGCAGTAACCTCAGCCACGGGGATCTGCGGCTCTGTCTTGATGCTGTAGAATGGGTTGCCACTCTTGTCCGACGACGGAGCGACAATCGACTCGAAGCTCGTAGCAGAGTGCACCTTTACGCCCACCAACAGAGCCACTTTAAGTACGATGATCTGCAGTTGTCTGGTGCTCACGTGGAAGTACGTTTTGGACCTACAGAAGTTCTTGAACAGGACCTTCGCTCCCAACGACGCCAGGTCCTGGACTACCCATGGCCACAGATGTAGTCTGTTCTCTCGACTGAACTTGGTTCTCTTCTCCAGTACAGACACGTGTCCTCCAAGAAGAGCCACCTCCACCGCTGCACGTAAGCCCACAGGTCCAGCTCCGACGATGCACACGCGTTTGTTAGCGGCATATCGTTGCTTGTAGACGTCGAGATTGAAGCGTGCGTCCAGCAGTCGGAAGAGCTGCTTCTGACGGAAGCCTAGTCGGCTGTACACTGCGTTGCGGATGTGGAAGTAGACATGCCACGGCTCTTGCATCTTAGCTCCGTTGAGGCCACAGTCTGCTACTAAATTGTTGAAAGCCGCTAGCGTTTCACACAGATCTTGAGCTGCGATGAACGTCTTGAAGGAACTACGAACACCTGGAGCCACCATGATGCGAGGGTTGGCGACGGCGTACGTGGACTGGTGACTCTCACTCCCGTACTCACTCGAGTCGTGGGTACTTGACAGGCGACGGGATGTGTGTTTCAGTCGTCGAGCCGCTTCCTCCTTCAAGATCTCGTCGATCATCGTCAAGTGAGAAGTGATTCGAGCGATCGACATGTCTGATAACTCACTCGTTCGACACGAAATGTTTACGCGCTCCAGAGTCGCCAGTAGCACCAACTGAGCCGGTGTGACAGGGAACGAAGACGACGGTGGGAGTGGAGCTGGACTGCGATGAAGGAAGCGCGAAATCTTGTTCCCCATTTGGCCCGCGAACGTGTGCGGAGAGTCTCTAGCTTCCGAGGACGAACTGCTCTTACTGTACACGTCTTCGGCTCCCGATCGAGCCAAGACATCCAGCAACTTGACAGTTTCATAGCCAGCAGTCTCCACTGGAACGACTGGTTTGTTTCGGGTCGCCGCCTTCTCTTCTTCCTCGACTAAAAGACGTCTCACTTTCTGCCACGCCTTCTCCTTGCCTGGACGTTGAAGCAAAGCATGTTCCTCTTCAATCTGATCCAACGGAACCAAATCCACATCCAGAGGCTTGACCGCCGCGGCTTGTCGACTAGTCGAATGATACTGATGCACCGAAGATCGAGGCCCGTCACTGTAGAAGCCACTGTCTTCGCTGTCTGAGGTGTCACTGTCGTCTTCTTTGTAGATGTCGTCAAGATACTTTTCGCCCACATCGATCGCCAAGTAGTCGAGTAGGCGACGACCGTGCGAATGTTTCTTCTGAGGTGCACCATCTCCTTCTTCTTCCTTAAACTGGTCTAGAGCATCCACACCGTCAGGATCGATGAGACCTTCGCCGATGTACGCGTCGTGGTCGCCCAAGCTGCTTCGACGCTCGAATGAGTCGCGGAGTCCAACGTTTTGTCGGTTGTGAAGCTTGTGCAGATTGTGGTGACCAGCAAAAGCAGACGGCGTATGCGCCGTAAGTGTCGCCATTATTCAGCGATAACTTCGGGGTGAGGAGCTTGCCGAGAGCACTGCAAAATGGAGACTGAGCAGGGAACGGCACACCCGCACCCACCCCGAAATGACGAGCCATGTCGCTTTCCTGTTAAACCTGCACCTTCTTAGGCTTGGGCGTGCCTTGGCTGACGGCACACGCGAATCTCTGGAAGATTGACTTGCTTCACGTGGGTCCCAACTTCCTTGCACATGGATTTGTAGCTAGCTCTCCAGTTCAAGCTCTCTTTTTTTCGACGTTTAACAACCACGGGGTTGTTGATCTTAGCGGACGCCGTCGTAGCGAGAAAGCCTCACATGTTATGGGGCCAGAACCAATCATCATTTTCGTGCTGTTGGTCCACCCTTTGATACGGCCTGTACGAACTAATTACGAAGCAATTATATCGAGATCCTAAATAAATAGTAGCCCTGCTATAACCCGTAAGCTAAGGAAAAGATAAGCGTACTGGCAGCGCTGTGAAATCTGATTTTTTTCGCAGTTTATTTCTGTTTTGGTTTAGCGCTCTCCTCTTATAGTATAATAGTGAGTTTCATTACAACCGGGTTAAATGACGCTAAATCCGCCACACTGAGCACTTCAACATGGCCCTCCACTTGACACAGTGACAGCCAGCGATGAGCTGGTTTCCGTAGAAGCAACCCACGTGCCAAGGTTTTTTAGCCATGCTCAACGTTGAGCACCTCACTGCTTCGTGGCTGGTGATGATGGCCTCATGAATCGTGCGTACGATCGCTGGCGCACTTCCAGAAGCAGTCGATGTCACGGCTATTTTGAGCAAAGGGACTAACAAAGTTGTTGCTTCATTCCGAAGAAGGGGCGTCTGCGTCGACACTAAAACGCATCAGACAGAGCAAAGTTGCCACGCTGGACTGAAAAAAAGGATAACTTACGCGTAAGTACCACTTGTGGATTTTCTTCGGCGAAAACCCAGAAATGTTTTTTTAAAACAAGAAGTTACTGATACAACGCCACAGTGGACTAATGAATGGTCATCAACTACGCATTTCAAGCGCTGGATTCCTACAAAACTCGAGGGAAATCGACAAAGTAGCGCGATCTCGGCTCCACCGTGTACTTCCTCACGTTCTTCTGCAGCTCGTCGCGGTGGTGACCGGACACACGCTGCATGACTCGGTAGGTCAACTCCCGGTCAGCGAGAAGCTGCTCGTCCGATTTTCTTCCGATCTGAGCCACCATCCACACGGCATCCAGCGCACCTAAGAAACCTCGACAAGTACCGACCCCTTCGTGCCACACTGGCTCTAGCAAGGAGTCTCCGATCAACCCAACGTAGAGTTTCTTGTCATGCGAAGTCAAAACGCTCGCAGACTTCTCAGCACGAGTGAGCGAGCTAAAATCGAATAGGTTAACCCTCGTGAAGTCCGTCTTCCTCGGAATACCCGCGAACGCGACTACCCGCTTGACGAATGCATGTAGACCGCTTTGACTGATGTTGGTACTCTCCACCAAATCCCTCGAATTGGAATAATTCTGCTTCACTACTCCTCGAGTCAACAAGTTCCGTCTCCTCGGGGTCATGACCAGATAGTGCATTTCCCCTCGGAAGTACATGATGTTCTCGAGGTCGATGCCAACTTCCCGCATCTTGTACAACATGCGATGCTTGAGTTGCGCAGTCCACGAGAACTCGTCGACTTTCATCTCCTCTGGTGTCTCTAAGTTCGGGAAGTAGCAGACAATGCCCAGAGATTCCTTCTGCGAGAACACAGAGCGATTAATTCCTGCAGGTTCGGCCACCTGGTCATTGATACCAGAAGCACCCAGCACGGCAGTGTACTCTACGACGGGGATCTGAGGCTCCGTCTTGATGCTGTAGAATGGATTCCCGTCGTTTGCTGGCGTAGGAGCAACAATCGACTCGAAGCCAGTAGCAGAGTACACTTTGACGCCAAGTAACAGAGCCACTTTGAGTAAAATGACTTGGAGTTGTCGTGTGCTGACGGAAGTATGTTCTTGATTTGCAGAAGTTTTTAAACAGAACCTTCGCTCCCAATGACGCAAGATCCTGGACCACCCAAGGCCACAAATGTAGTCTGTTCTCTCGACTGAACTTGGTTCTCTTCTCGAGGACCGACACTCTACCGCCTAGTAGAGCCAACTCTACTGCAGCGCGTAGACCCACGGGTCCAGCTCCAACGATACACACTCGTTTGTTCGTAGCACATCGTGGCTTGTACACGTCGAGATTGAGTCGTGCATCAAGCCATCGGAAGAGCTGCTTCTGACGGAACCCCAAAGTGTTGTAGACGGCAGCTCGGACGTGGTAGTAGATGCGCCACGGCTCGTTCATGTTCACTTCATTGAGACCACAACTCGCCAATAGATTGTTGAACGCTGCCAGAGTTTCACATAGATCTTGTGCGGAGACGAACGCTTTGAACGATGAGCGAGCGGATGACAGAGCTGGATTCCTCGGGTCGTAGCCACTCGACTCATTCGATCTTTGAGTGCAAGATACGCGTCGAAACCCACTCTTGGTTGCGTCTTCTTGAACGATCCGGTCGATTGATGCCAAGTGCGAGGCGATTCGAGTAATCGCCCCATCTGAGAGTTCATTTTGTTGACAAGTTTTGGTTACTCGCCCTAATGACGTCAACAGCCAACGACTGGAGCGACCGTCTTCGTGGGATGACGCCTGCGAGACGTAAGATCTCGTGATATCCGACTCTTTGTCGTCGTTAGCAGGTTTACGTTGCCAGAAATGGACCAGTCTGTTCCCCATGCGGTCGAATCGACTTGCAAACGTTCGAGGCGGATACTGCACCTCGTTTCTTGCCACGTCGGAGGACGCACTGCTGCTGCTGTAGAGATCCTCAACGCCAGACCCAGCCAAGATATCCAGTAGTTTAACCGTGTTTGTTTCCCCACCGTGTTGAGAGGAATCGTCACGATAACTCAGTGCCCGTTGTGTGCGTGGGTTGCTCCGCTTTTCTTCTTCCTCAACCAAGTGCTGTCTCACTCTCTGCCAAGCCAAGCTCTTCTTGCCGCTCTGAGCATGGGGTCTAGTTGGATCAGCTTCGTAGCTTTCAGTACCGTCGGCGTCGTCTTCGCTGTAGATTTCGTCGAGGTATTTTTCGCCCACGTCGATTGCCAGTGAGTCCAGCAGACTACGACGGTAGTGCTGCTGAGCGTTGTGGCGAGTTTCGACATCACTGAGACGGTCCAGTCCATGGTCATCTTGATCATCCAGGATACTGATACGTCTTTTCAAGTCTGTGTGGACTGGTGGCCAGCGCTCCACCTTTGGGATGCTGTGCTTGATGGAGAAGACTGGGATAGCAGGCACGGTCGATTGAGCTAACGTCGCCATTTGACTCCTGGTAGTTGACACACCGCCGCAAAATCAAAACTGGATCATACCTCCACGCCGCGCCACGTTAGCGTGTCTTTACCTCTCGCAAGAGTGAATACATGTAGTACGCACGCCGTAACGTTTTCGTTAATGTTAATCTTGTTTGCTTAGCCTTTGGCCCGACTCGCCTTACGACTCATCAGTGCCATTTCGAAGGTATTTGGTATCCAATACTTCGAAGTTTCTTGACTGAATTCCCTCGTAAATCACGTGAGACTTTTCCCTTAGCATCAGTGCATTACAGTGCAGCTATTTTACACGGCAATCATGCGACTGCAAGCCTTAATGCAGATCGCACCTCTACACAACCCCGATGGTTGGCTCACCGCGAAAAGTAAATTCACGGGGTACGTGTATTAATAGTCCACTGTGGCAGGTAATTTTTCCCGCACGGAAGGTTTATCAGGTCAGCGTTGCTGAGACTGCCTGCTCCACCATCCCTTGCCTTTTGAGTCAAAAGGTTTGACTCGAGATGCTGTAGGAAAGCCATTTGTTCTTCCCTGCCAAAATTGATTTTAATGGTGAAGAAAAGAGAAAGCGACTGCCCTCTATGGAAGAATATCGTGTCTATTCGGACATTAGCTTTATGACATTTAAACATTGTATTAGTAGTCAGCCAATGGGATATGTATAGAATTTGATTGTACCCAATCAAATCCATAAAAAAATCAATTTTTAAACTCGGACAATGCGGACATATTGTGTCCCCTTATATATTGTGAATATTTAATATTCTTCAGTAACTTCAAATCAAAAGAATATCATTAAAATATCGTAAATATTCGGACAATTATCATATATGTCAGGGTCCTCAGAGGAGTCACTGTGAACCACTTAAACCCCATCGATGTCGACGAAGGCTCTGATTCCTGGAAACTCCCAGCGAGCCCGCTTGACGGCGCTGAATGCGTTTGAACGCTTTGCGGCGTCTGAGACCATGGAGACTATGTACAAGCTGATTGGTGACGATTCTACAGGAGAAGTACTCTACCTTGTGTTGGGCAAGTTTGGCGTCTTTCTTGCTTTTAATGAAAGCTCGAAGGGGTCGTTGCTGTCTAAAACCTCCGTGGCCAGCTACTTTGGGAACGTAAAAAAACCATCTTATAGAGCTTTATCCAGCTGTTGGGGCTGTGGCAGGTCGTCGATTGCAGAAAATAGCTTCTGTACTGGACAAGTATTGCTCGAAGAGGAGTACTGAATTTACCCACCAAGCGCCCCCGTGCACCAAGAAAGACCTACGTCTTTTGACTACTGCAATACTGAGTGAGGCAACCCATGATGACGACTACAAGGACGCTGCACTTATAATTTTACTTTGGTATCTCCTGGGCCGGTCTTCAGATACGATGTCTTTACTCAAAAGTCAAATAGCAGTTTACCCTGGTAGGTGCTACCTCATAATTTGTTTTTACCATTGACATTTTGTTAATTTTATTTTATTTTACAGGAGGATGTATCTACATCAATTTTAAGCGAATGAAGTCTGCTAGCTGTCAAGGTGCTTCACTTTTTCACGACCGTGCAAACTTTGCATCTTGCCCTATTCACACAGCTGCCGTGGCCACAATAATGCAATCTACTCCAAGCGAATATTTGCTTGACCACCTCCCTCGCGAACCGGAAGACATTCATCAAATCCACCTGGGTGAGACGTCTCTAATTGAGCTGCTTGAAGCGTAGGTTGCCTCTGAAAGAGAAGGAGATGCTCTGAAGACCCAACTTGAGCAGCACCGTTCCACAGTTCCAGGAATCCACGCGTACGTTAACCGATTGCTTCGAAAGTGGAGTGCTTTTTGCACAAAAGATGGAGCCGCTTTGACGAAAGGGTTGTCATCCCATTCATTTCGGCGCGGCGCTGCTCAAAGTGCAATTGGTAGCAGCAGCATTAGTACCCCTTGAATAATGGATAGGGGCGGTTGGATTATGACCGCGGTCAGTAAGGTCTTCAATTACATAGTGAACACAACGCAAGAAGATCAAGCTGTGGGAAAAACTCTTGCTGGATGGGATTTAAAGAGTGACGCTCGTATACCAACTTTTGAAGGCTTCGATGATGTAGTCGTCCGTCGGGTTCGTCTACTTCAAGGACTCCTCTTTGGAACTGCTTAAGGATTCTCAGATACTCTCAGCTTACGCGATGACGTGGTGGAAGTTTTCATGGCGGTTATCATCTTGCATTATCACGACATGGTTCAAATGGCTCCAAGTTCCCCCTATATTGCACGGGTACGACAAGCATTAGGTAAGCTCCATATCACAGAAAGCGAGGTGGCCTCATGGTGCCTTACCATTCACAAGACCCTTATGGGTACACAACACGGAGATTCTCAACAAGCGGGTCGCGGCCAGACTGATGAGACGAGAACTGACGAGCTACTTCGAAAGCAAACCACGCTGCTTGAGCAGCAAACAAAAATTGTGGACGGCTTACTGAAGCAAGTCCGCCTGCTCAGCGACCGCGTACAGAAGCTTGAAGGTTCATCTTGTGGTCCGGCAACACCGCTTCCTGTACTACCGCTTCAACCTGGTGCCAGCGAAGTCAATCGACCGGGAGCAAGGCTCGCCGCTGCTGGTCGAAGGAAATCAGGACCCAAGTCGCTAACGGCAGTGTGGCTCGAGTGGTTCTGCAAGTTGGAACCCTATGACCGTCGACGTTACCATGAGATGAAAGTTGCGTTTGCATTTATGCGTTTATTCTTACCGAATGGGTATGACGCCACTGGGAACTGCGCTGCCGACAAAGAGCGAATTCTGGAGACTGGTCGTGAAGCTGAAGCGAATATCCGAGTCCTGCTAGATCCACATCACAAGAAGGCGAAATCGTACGGGACTGTGATTAGAGTTCTAAAAGAGATGCACGAGGCGGGCAAGCTAAACGGTCAAATTCAGCATTACCACGCGCTAGTCCGCGAAGGACGCGTCACCGATGACTCGCCTCCAAAGTCCTTTTACAAGCTTTCACTCTGCAACATACAAGATTCAACATGAGGCTACATCTACCAGTCGCCAACATTTCGAGTCATTGCACCGGGTACTGAATCGAGTTGACGACGGCCTTGTGCCAACAACTTGCGGGTCATGACCTGCGTGAAACCACAAAACATTTTGTAAATACACTTCTTCCCTAAATACTACACACACTTTACTGGTACCTGGAATTTGTGCTTGTTTGGCCACAACCACCACAATACAAGAACAGTGTTTAAGCCTGCCACAGCGGGAAATGCATCTCACTGGGACGCTGTTGTGGTCACCGACCCAACCGACCATTACCTCCCCTGCCACGAGCCCCACACGGGGCCACTTGGCATCACATCAGCTCCACACAGCATACAATGACGGCGAGGTCCATTACCTCCTCCTCTACTAACCCCACACTGCACGGGCGGCGAGGGCCATCACCTCCCCCACCTTCAGCTCCACAAGCGTCTCGTCACAGGATCTCACGCACCGCAGATTTAATACGCCACTTCACTTGACGAACCCTTCACGCCACACTCCAGAACTGCTTCCTCGCTGATGGCAAGTTATGATGTATGACACACTTGTTCTAATTTTTTTTTAATATTCTTTCAGAGGTTGTCCGATTGTCCGATCAACTTTATTTTTGTCCGAACAGAAACGGTATGGACTCTTTCAGGACCTCCATAATGGAGGTCCTGAAAGAGCAATTACATGTATAAGTCGTGGGTTGAGCCATTGCACACAAAAAAAGGAATGACAAAAAACAATAATATATGAGTTTCTTTAACTCAGTACATATTCATATTATGTACTGAGCTAACCGATTGCGCTGTAACCGAAATAATAATTAATAGCAAAATTACTTGAATTATCAGTAATACACGAAGCATTATCTTAACCTACATGTACTGCGATAATATTTTCCATTATCCAAAGTGCCATGCGTGGTGGATCGCGTGCAAAAGCAATAAAAAACGAGAACCGTGGATCAAAAATTCTCTGCCCCCCACTACTTGCTACTTCGAAGTAATATATAATTTGTTGTGCCGGTACTGGCCGTTTGAGCATGAAGGCAAGCAATCCTCTTAGTTCTGAGCTACAGCAGGTACGATTTGTCGGAGGCACCTTCCGAAGCGGCACTTTTCATGAAATGGGCGGTTGGTGTCACTTTGGATCCACCATATTGAGAAAGGTCTCCAGCGTCTCTTGGGTATGCTAGTCGACGGCTGTGAGCCGTTCATCACTTACCGAGATCTTCACCAACAAAGATCCGGTCTCCGATGCCTCTAGTGCTATCGTCACAGTTCGACTTGTTCGCGAGCATAACAACGATCGAAGGATTTCCATGATGAGGGCAGAACGTGGGGAGGAGGCGGCGATGCTGCTGTCCGCGTATCAGCAAGCGGCGCAGCGAGACGCTACTGCAATGAGGCAGCGTCGTCGTACTCTACGTACTTTGATTGGTGTCATCGGTACCGTCGCTCTGTTCGTTGGGTGCATCGCTGTAGTCGACGTGATGGCGATGAGTGGCAATGGAGTTGACACTATGACACTTGAAATCTCTACCGAGGATGAGGCTATCCAGATGGAGTCGCAGTTTGGCTGGGACTCCATTGGCTACGGCTGGTGCTCGCTCAAGTCGTCGACGTGGTGCATGTTCAGTAAGGACAAGGACAAGTGCAAGGAGAACATCGACTGCTACAAGACGCGCACCCAGGCAGGAACGCAAGGCGCTGGAAGTGGCAGTGGAGACTTTGGTAACGCCACGGTGGGAGATTGGTCTTCTGACGATGAGGTGAGAACTCCGTCGAGTGGAGAGAGCATAGAGGAAGGCGGAGGAGATGCCACGACCGGAGGTGTAGAGACCGAGGAGAGAGGAGGGGAAGACGCGACGGAGGGAGATGTGAGTGGGAGTGGAAGCGGGAGTGGAAGTGGAAGCGAGGAAGAACCGCGGATGGGGGGAGAAGACTAAGAAGGATTTCCTGTATGATAGGAGAGAACAGGTATGTTTGTAGCCTTCAACCTAATAATTTCAATCTCCCTATCGTTTTATCTCTTTGCCAATATGGTAGTACTCCAGTGGTATTGTAGCTTGGAGTAGTAACGTTAGTAGAGATTTGGAGCTAAATGGGAAGCAACTAGCAGTTGCGCTTTAAGACAATTTTAAAGTACAGATAGCGACAATATTTTACTGATAGTACCAGTGACACTCTATTTGTTGAGTTAGCTATAGAGTTCTGAAGTTGCTGAAGGCTGTTGCCCGATGTCTTGATTTCAGATTTTAGCCCGAGAGGCCGTAGAAGCTGGATGCTTGGCATCTACAATCTACTCCATGTACGTGGAAATCTCAATCGCGTCTTTGAGATCGGAGTACTCGTGGTACGACTCGCGACACACAGATTTAAATTGGGGATGCGCGCGGACATATTCCAGGTAGTCGTTGACATCAGCAAAGACGACATTGTCGGCCATCACGATGGATCCCTGAATACACAACACGTCAGCAGCTTTCACTAATATCCACATGTCGTCAAAATCTCTTACCGATCGAAGAAAGCCGCTCCGCTCGATGATCACCAAGTCGCTCTTGTAGAGTTTCTTGTCGTGGTCGATGAAGAACGCCTACAAATATTCGAGACTAACGTTAGTACAAGATGTGAAATTCGTGAAGTCCTGTCTCTGCTAACGTACATCGACTTGGTCGACATCTTGCTCCTTGAGCTTGTTGTAGTTGTCTCCGTACGTCCCGACAATGATCGTCACCATGTCCGAAAGCCCAGCGAATTCGATCATCTGTAAATTATCCTCGTCACTCTACAGCTGTACCCATGATAAATAACACAGTTCACTATACCTTGGTGGCAATGGCCGCGAAATCCGGTGAGATCTCGAAGGAGTAAACATGGGCAGATGGGCCAGAAAGCTCACGCATTTTGCTGGCAAAACGCAGAGCACTGTAACCGAGGTGTCCACCAAGCTCCACCAAAATCTAAACCCAGGTGTGCAGAGTTAGGTACGATGTGACTACTGTGCTGGAAGAAGTAACAAACCTTTGGCTTGACTTTCTCTAATTCCTCATCCAGAATCTCTCCCTTGACATCGCCGACATTCATCATCCAGTGATGTTCGTAGCCGAAGGTATCGATCGCTGCCACAACTGACTGAGGGTTGCCCTTTTTGGCATTTTTGTGTACGAATGACAAGCACTTTTCACCACTCCATAATCACATCAGCGGTTAGATACAAATGTGAGCCAAGATAAGATGCACGCTAAATACGTACATGAGCACGAGTTGGTCGTAGGGAGGAGGTCCTGGCTTGGTGGTGGCAACTCGGGGAGGCATGTTTGTTGCGTGTGGAATTTAAAACTGAGGAGGAAATAGTTATCTTGTGTGAGCTAGGTACCAGTAACGTCATCCTTCCCATCCCGTAATGAATCGTACGTACTTGAACAATACAATTTGCATCATACACGTTTGCGTGCGGCACGCAATCCATGCTGACGCTAATTTGGCTCACCATATTGTATGATGATACCACATTTCACTGTTCACGTGAAAAGACTGTATTGTAGTACAAAGGACAGACGATATTGAGGATACATGTAGTGCCACATGTAGTAAGAACATACGAAGTCTACTGACAGGACACATCATTGTTGTTGCTGCTAAGTATCATCAACGTAAAAAAAGAAGAAATTATGTGTAGCACGGACCGTGATCACGCCGTAGACGTAGCGATTGCGTAAGACCGGCATTTCCACTTAGACATAATCGTTACCTCCACTACACACTACCACAACAATATCGGTGCAAAAAGACAATTTTTTTTAATAGCCAAGATAAAGCTTTTCTGGCTTACAAACGCATCTTTAACGTAAATGGTTTCAGGGGTACTGGTAATAAGTGCTGCATCAGGCCACCGATCACTATAATAGAGCGATGACCAGGATTACAACCAGTTATGGTTTCAGGGTCGCTGCTTGTATTAAATTCTAAAAACAAAACAAAAACAAATCGAAGTGCCAGCTATGTAGTAGGGGCAAAGTGGAAATGACACTCTGGAAAACTAGCCTGCAATTAAGTAAATGCCAAATTGTATTCGCCAAAAGAGTCTACTCGCCTCTTTTTGTCTATTTCTGAAGCAAACGGGTTGGTGCAATGTGTTCCTCCATACGAAGCACGAAGCGAATCCAATCAACATAAAGTTCCCGCCCGGGCGCCTCACTCAGGCACTCCGACCACTGATCATACACGACATCTACCGTATTCTCATCCACTTCTGTCCATATGCAATTCTCTCCTCCTTGAAAAACCCACTTGACGTCACTCTGCGATCCTGCCGCTTCTCGACTGCGTGCGTTCGATTCAGAGTCCACGATCATGATGCAGTGCTTGGCCATCTGCCTCCCATCTGGGAGTACTGACACCCTGTTTTGCACAGCAGCGATGTACCGAAGATGGACGTCGCCTGGAATGTTCCACACCACAACACCGTCTTGCTTCACAAACTTCTGAAGTGGTTGGCAGTAGGAATCACCGCGCTGCTCAAGCCCCCAGCTCCGAGGAGAAATAATTATTGGCCACTGACTGATGTCGAGACGTTCTAAAGTCTGGCAAGCTTCTGGCAGCGAGCAACGAAGGCGTTTCGAGAATCGTGCATGCGCTATCGTAGTGCCCGACGCTTGTTGAAACGGCGGCACGTAATCCACCGACCAACCAAACATGTTGCCGATGAAAGAGGTGAATAGGTGGCGCTCGGTAAATTCAACCTCACGCTGTTTCAACTTGTCCAGGTACTCGTCCTCGGGAATCGGATGAAAGAAGAATGGCGGCTCCCCATTCGGGAAGTGCACCCACCACCCTTCGCTGTCTAAAGCGAGTTGACTCGAGGTCGCCTTTACCTTGGACACTTGTTGTAGTTCGCGTCTAAACTGGTCTGTTTCGCGCTTTAGCTTGGTTTCAATTTCGAGGTGACGGGTAATCGCATCTTGCAGTTGTAGATTGTCTCTATGCAGCGCCGCCCTCTCGATCGTAACTCGGTACAAGGCTGCACTCGTGGATTCTGGAGATAGCTGATGCAGTGTCATTTGTGCGGAATAAAGGAGCTGCTCCAAGACATTTTCCAGACGCTGTATCTCGTCACGGATGGTAGCCAGCTTTTCCTTTCGTTGATGACGCCAGCGCACCATACGTCGGCGCTGCACTTTGAGGCGCAACTGCTGACTTTTTAACGCCTCCAAGGCCGTCTCGATTAGGTTGGCATTGTCTGTGATCTCCATGGTTCAAGTTTGCAGAGTGGTGTTGAGCAGTTTGATGAACAGTGGCGGATAACTTGACGAATGACAAGTAAACAAACATTGACGTTAATAATAGGTCACTACAAGAGCAATAACGCAAATTGGGATGTCATGGACCGTCTCACTTGACTCGGATGGTAAGTCCGTGATGTCGACTGCAGTCATGCCAGGATGCGTTATGTCGTCCACGTTCTGTAACAGACGGGAGAGAAGAGGAATGGAGGCCAACATTTCGTTATCATTTTTTGTTTATTACATGAATGAATGTCAGTGTTTTGGGAGAGAGGAGTCGTCGGTGAGTAATAAACGCTTAGAGGATGCGTATACGCATGTTTCACCATACCGGTATCGCAAAGTAGGTAAGAAAAAATAGCAAGCATCATTTCCTGAAGCAAACCCTACATTTTTTCCCGTTTAACTTCTAGCAACAATAGGAGAGCTAATAAAAAAAAGCGTAAGAAACGGATGACCTCTTCATTTCATTACCTTCGAGTAACATTTAATCCATGAATTCACTGAGCGCCAAGAATGACACCAGAGACTGAAGCCGGAGTTTGCTTAGCATACGAGACGAGCCGAGCCCAGCATCGGTATTTCGTGGGCTCTATATTAGCCGGCTCACTTGGAGTAGCCAATCAACAAGCTCTATTCACATGTCAAGCCCGCTTCTACTTCTAAAAAGGGAGCCGATTTCTTAGTGGAGTTGGGTTCTTGGAGGTAGCGGACTCGTTAGCAAATCGGGGGCCCTTGAAAGGAAGTATGTCATTCGATTGAGAGACGCAACACAATATTGGGTTCTATTTCAAATTTGGATGATCGAGTCGAGCGCGAATCAATCAGATAGAATATTTTAGGCGATATGATGGTGTTTTCGACTTCCTGCCAAGATCATATGGGTACGTTTTCTATAATAAACGCTGTTGATGTGAGTTGTGCGACTGAATGAAATGTTTTCTTCATGTACTCACATCGACAACAAGTCTCCTTCGCATCGTCCTATATTCTCTAATTTGCTGTGAATGACTACGCTTCTGACTCCATTCAACTACCCAAGGAATCATGGGGACATACGATCCATACTATAGGATAACTAACATAATAAGCTCTCAATTGGAACCCTTCCCCGTAATAAACGTTAGCATGCATAGGGTTTCGGCAAATGGGCGCACTGGAATCCCTCCGCGTTCAAGGGGTTAAACATCGCTAAAACTTCACTTTGAAGGAAGGAGGCAGCCTTCTTGAGCTACCATGTGGATTATGTAAACAACGTTCTAAAAAATATACAATTCGACCACTAGAGCGATTAAACTTATTACGGTACACTAGTACACTTTGCCCTTTAAAAGAAGGCTATTATCTGGGAGGACAGTGTCTTTGCCGTTCGTTGTGAAGGTGAATACAGCGTAGGCGCAAGTGCATCACACACATAGCTATTGTTTTCTCCTCAGCAATGCTGGGAAAGCAAAGGTGCGGTGGTATGGTAGAGGCCACTTCTTGGTGAGAAAGCCACATATATTCTGTGAGCATTTAACACGCTGTCTCCGCTACCTATTTGCTCAGGGCCATGTTGGGCACCTGAATCTCTTTGCTCTTCTCAGGGTGCACTGAGCGCCACACTTCGCTGTATCGATAAATCTTTGAGTGGCTTACGATGGCAGTGTTTGTCCACGATGGATCATCCCTTTAAATGACACAGCTAATTATCCTGAAGTTATATCCAGACTCTGAATATAACGATTTGGATTCCAGAGTTTTTACAGAGGTGCGATTCTGCCAAAAATAAATCGATACGGCTATTCTCAACACTAAGAAAAAACTGGGAATTCAAAATTACACATAGACTAAACTGTAGAACTTGATGTTACTATTATATCAGAGTGACGCCAGGAATATTTAGGCAAAAATACACTTTCAAATTAGATGAAGAGGCTACCACCGCAAATAAATTATTCTGCCAAATGAATAATGAATAGCCGCATCACAGTGAAAAAAGAGCGTGAATGTTGTTTGTGCAACCGATTCACTCATGATGATGTTGCTTGGAGGGGTAAATATTTCTTTTTGTGAATGATCCTTCTGGGAAATCAATGACTGCATGCCAAACATTACCGAAATATCAGCCTTTGCGAAGCTCTGAAGATCCTAAGGGAGCGAGCTGCAATCAAGAGCAGGTTGGGGATGCCAATTCAGTGGACTTTTAGACTCCTGGATGTGTTTTTGAAGGCTGCTTTCGCGACTCAACGTGCTCATGAAGGCTTGCACAAGCTGTTTGCGCTTGCTTCGTGCGAAGCTAGTATTCGCAAATCGTTTATGGCTCTACCACCAGGTCAGATAGACGTACTGTGGAAGTTACTTGTGGAACAGATCGCATCGCTTGCATCAGGCAAAAACGATATTGAATCGCACGTGCGGTGGCTGCAGCGCGCTTGCTCTTTCAGACTTTTATCCAAGAAGTTCATGTGGTACCACTAAAGTCTTTGGGCTTGTTTCCCATACGCACGAAAAGCTGCTTTCTGCTTTTGCTGATGAACTAGACTAAGGCACTGTTCATACCAGCGAGAGTTATTCTGCGTGTTTGGAGAATTGCTGATGCTTGACTCTGTGCTTAACACTTCCGTTCGAGAACAAACATTCGATCAGATGTTTGCCAAGCTTGAAGGTGATCGGTTTGGTAAGGCGATGGTTGAGTATATGTAGGAAACATTAGCCTTTACAAATGGTATTTTGTATGGTATTTAAGATCGCAGTGCTGCCTCCACTCTTGCTCATCGATCCCTTGCGCGCGGTGTCAAAGGTGAATTAAGTACAGTACTGTACAACACTCTCTGGCGTCCCAATCGTATTGCGACCAATTGTGGGTTTAAAATGGCCAGGCAAGACGTAGTGTTGATTGGAAGTTCGCGTCGTTAAAGGGAACCTTTGGTTCCCCAAAATCTGCCGTATTGAGAGCGGCGCGAGCTTCGTCCGTAAGTTGCTCCCACATGATGAGATCGGGATATTGACCATCATCATACGAATACGATAGCGCCAGCCAGTTATACGTGCCGTCCATATAGTGCGTTACCCTGGTGGATATGTTAGAGCCAGGGATATACTCATACGAATACCTCCGTCTACCCGTTGTGCCCACAAGATTTCTTTGCGCTCCGACAAATCCGGTTATTGGTATGACGGTTCGCCTGTCATAAGGCTCTCTCGGTTTTGTGAAGTTAAACAAACCAAACTGCCTTTGTGGTTTTAGAAGCTGTTGAGACAAAGACGCACCAAGAATTGTTGGACTCTCCAACGCTGGGTTGTCAAGCCATATTACCATACTCTCCCAGTAGTGGCGGATCCGGGGGTCAGGGCCTAAAAAGCTTTTCGGGAAGTACCAAGCAAACACCATCGCCCACTTGTCCTGGTACCACGTCGATCGGCAGTGCGTTTGAGACCCCAAAGGAGCTTCAGTACAGCCATCCGTTCCTTTCGTTGGTTTGAGTCCTCCAGTGATCTCACCGGCAGCATTCACTGCTGGAAAGGAAACACAGCCAAAATCAATGTTTAGTTGTGGTCTGTACTTGAAAGCGGCCTTTTCGGATATCGTTACTGGATCGGGTTGAGCAAACGGTTGAACTTGATCGTGATTTATCGTGCCGGCGCGTGCGGGGAAGAGTAGTGCGTAACAAAGGACCAGGGTGATAACGAAATTCATCGTTCTGAAGAGTAGTGGGTTGTACTGATTAGCTCTTGAGCAAATCGAAAAGTGAAGCGAACCTGGCCGTTTTTCTTTGCCAACAATAAGTGCAATGGAGAAGCCATCAGTAGCATGAGTGGACGCAACACACCCGAATAACGACCCCTCGCCGGGCAATAATGAGTATATTTGAGAGCAGGTGCACACCGTCTTCGTTTTACTCATGAAATAGTACAGGATTTGCAAATAGCAGGGACGTTTTCAAAAACCTCAAAGTTTCTTGTCCATATCTTAAGTGGGCAGGTTTGCTAAAAATATACGTCACCCCGCAGACTGCTTCCCCCAAAATAAGTTTTACGACAAGGGACAGGTGTTGCTATCTGCTGTAAACCCGACTTTTCCTCAAACAGAAGTGATATTCGGCGAAACACAATTGTTTTCAGAAAATCTTGGTCGGCCTCTCTATATTGGCAGATTTCTTCGTGGGGTTTTCCATGCATGTAGAAGCGATCTAATAAAATTCTACTGCTTCTTCGAGACAGTTTGTTTATATATGATTTAATTTGTGATCACCGGGTTTACCAGACCCCCAACGTACTGGACTGCCATCAAAGATGTCGTGAGCTACGACATCCAATATGACCGACATATGTTTCTTTCGACTGATTAGTCAAGGAATCACACGCCTTCCAAACAATTGGTTATATATAACATATCACTCAAATGTACATACTATGTACATCTGAGTGGTTTGTAAGCAACTGATTGGCAGTTCTTTGCGCTAAAATAGAATCAATTACCTCTAGTACTATATGGCCAGATTAAGCATATATACTTTAATTTTAATTCCGCCCTATCTAAAATGATAGTTTAAATGGTCACATAATGGCAGTAATGGCTGGAAAACCCATACCAAAAACTACGTTGGAAGAAGATTATTGTACCAAAGCCAACCACTCTTCCATTCATTATAGACACCTGTCGATCATCATTGGTGACGTAACTTTCAGCAAAAGTGATGACCTTCCTATCAGGTCGTGTATTTCGAAGTACTTTTTTGTAACTTTGAAATGCTCCCAAGTTTGGTCGTTCGCTTTATCGCAAAGAATTCGTCGTTATATATCGAGGCGGAGGCAAGGCTAAGTGTGATAATGCACAGGTGCACCTACGGCAATCGCTAGATGAAGTGATGTTTGGAATATTTTAGTGATTTCTTTGGAAAACAATATATTTTAAAATATTGTGAATAAAACAGAATCATTTGTTTGACACATCATTGAAGCATAAACTATTTATATATATTTAAGCTATTGCGCAAATTCGGTATCCTAAACTGATAAATAATTAACCTCAGAATTTCCAATAGTTTAGATAAGAAAGATTCAATTTATTCTGTAAGTCAAAGGAAGTAATAAAACTCATTGTCATATGCGTTTTTCGCACTTTAAAAGTTAAGTACGTAAAACGAACAGGCGATTTCCCGCTTAATATAAAATTGGGAGATATATATTGTAAGATAGCTATTGGGAAGCCCAAAGGATCAATGTGTCGCTTAATATTTCGTGTTCCCAGGGCCAGTCTGTAGACTATCGACTCAGGTAGCAATCGCGCAATTAAACCCTGGGGGCCCACACCGCCAATGTATTAATATTGATCAGGCTGTCCAGCCAGCTAAAGCTGTCCTCCCTGTAAAAAGTCACTTTATTCGGGAATTCACGTTTAATGAGACACAGATCTATAGTCAAATGGAAACGGATGGCTCTGGCAACGGCACAAAAACGTATTTCACGTAATAAACGTCCTTTTTAAGAAATTTCGAAACGTCCCCCCTTTGCCCCCCCCCCCCCCCCCCCCCCCCCCCCCCCCCCCCCCCCCCTGTATCTAAATCCCAAACTAATCATTACACAAATATTCTAGTTAATAAGTGCCTACCCGCTACGCATTTATATAGCTTGTGTTGTGGACTACTGTAGTCTAGAAAACAGGATTAATTTGCTCTCCAATTATGTAACAATCTGATTCAGGCAAATCTGCCAAGAAGAGACTACTACATGCTTGCCTTTTTAATTGGCATTAATTGAATGGCTTCCAGATTTGCAGTTGGTATGACTCTACCAGGAAGTCGCCCACTAGCTGAGCAACAGTTTCGAATCGTTTACACGGAATGCACCCGGGGCGATACGAAATGTCTTTTGCAGCGCGAAGTAGCAGATTCATGAACGTTTCCAGGCGGTGCTTATGGTTGCGCAACAATTGTGCAAAAACCCATTAGCGATGTGGGATGTGCTGCGGCTTGGAAGACGCGGCGGAAACATGTTTGAAATTGACGACCTTTCGAGCGCTCGATTAGTACGGACATCACCGGAAGTGGCTCGTTTCTTGGATGTCTTCACCACGGCTGATGCTACACGGAATTCCTATTAATGATGCTTCACCCTATATCCTGGCGTCAGGACGTGCATACTTGCTTTCTTCTTCGTGATACATTTAGGAACGAATTGCAAGAGCACATCTAGCGCACATATCGTCCCAAACTCCATTTTTGGCGCTACACATTTTCCCACGATGACCATCGGACACGCCGGAGGAACTCGCTTACGAGATCGGATGACGTAGCTCGTACGCTCTAGACACTCAGCACCCCGCGGTCCGACGCAGCGGGATGCGCACACCATCTCCGCTACCGGACGGAGAGGGTTTCAGCGGACATGAGCCAGCAGCGATGGCCGTCCAGTGTGGCGGCGAGACTGACGGCCACACTCGCGAAGGACTGGTCGAACGCAAAATTACCGTCGCTCACGGATACACACGTGCACTATCGTACGCTTGTCCAGGCGCCATCCAAAGTCTGTTCGGATGCCAGCCTTCGGGAAAGGACCACGGACGAGAATGCTGCCCTACTACCGTACTTGTGCGGGGAGCTGATACTCCGCTATCCTACTACTTTCCTAAAGTAGACCATGTCGGTACTGAAGAGGCCATGGTGGGGCAATTCCACGAACAGCATATTGAGTGTGTGGGCACAGCAGACGTTCCACCCCAGGTACGCTTGAGCAAGAACATGTCGCACGCGTTTGTGATTGGAGAACTGGCTAAGACCAACGCAGATTTCACCACGGAAAAATCGTTCATCTCCTGTCTCCAGCAGGATCTCAAAATGATTTACTTTGACGGTAACCACACGCTCAAGTTTATCTACCACTCTAAGCGGCTTACGGCCTTTTACCTCGGCCGTAACTTGCGTCTACAGCGTGTGGTCATCGAGGTGGAAGAATCTGGCAACCTACTGTCAGGTACCGACACGCAGCCCCATCTCCGACGACTTTACTCGATAAGAATTTTAGGAGCCGACCAAATCGGCATAGCAACGGTGGTGCAGGCTCTCACCCAGATCGCTGGCGTATCGGTGTGGGATGCAGAACGTCCTCGCTTGGGGCCCACTGCAGTAGTGGACAACCGGTATTTTCGGGTCCGTTGTGCGCAAGAGGAATGCTCCCCGGTCCTGAAAGGGGTTACGAACGTGAAACTTGGAGTGCCCGCGGTGGTGATCCACCACCATCTCCCATTTCAGAGCCGTCCTTACACCCGCTGTTACTCACCTATGCATACGGCAGCGCTTGGTCAGGTTCAGCCAGGGCATTTGGAGCAATCACGCTCCAGAGATCAACGAGGCTTCACGGGGCCAACCAAAGTGTTTGACGTCAGACAAGCCACCACCTACATGCACTCCGACGCATCTAGCTTTTACCAGTTCTGGAAGCCGATGGATACCGAGCTTTCAGCTAAAGCGGCGTCCGTGGACCACACGCAAGCTGAACTCGTATCGATGGCCATGTTGGATGCACCGTCCAGCGCGCCACCTACGATCCTACCATCTAATGTGAAAATGACCGTGGTTACAGGTGGGAACTACCGTGTACGATTGTACATAACCAAGCTACTGGGAGGAACCAAGCAACAGACCATACACCGACGGCCGCATTTCGGGGTAACCCACTGGACAACCAGTCTGAGAACACTCAATCTACTCACACTGACGCATTGGCCGTAGCTGTAACGGGCCTGGGGTGTCCGTTACTTGCTTACACGTATTGATGAGGAAGCGTACAAGTCCAGTGATACTGAAACCAAGTACTTAGTCTGAAGGAAAATCAACTCTGTTTTATTTAGGTCCAGGGCGGCTTGCCCTGACCACTCAAATACACGTCAACTCCTTATTGGTTGATTATGGGTCTGGCTCCCCATATTTCAACCAATAAGGTGACGACGGTTCAGCACACGCTACTCGTGTGCCGCTGCACCTACTTTTGTAATGCAAGTCTACCTACTTATGTAATGGTGTGAACCACTATAAAGAACCTATAGAGCTACCTACATATGTAACTTGGGAGGGCCCACTACAGTAGCGGCTTGGCCAGGGAGCGGATGTGCACTGATGTGGGCCCTCTGTCGGATGGACCACCGACAGAAGCGGCGGTTCCTTCAATGTACTCCTTGGTAGGCTCGTGGCGCTCATGGACGAGGAAATGCAGTCGGAGTCGGGAAACGCAGGAACCGAGGGCGATGACAACGACAGCGATAGCAATATGGACGACGCAGCCTACGCCTTTCCGAAAAAGAGACCCCCCTGGCATTCGGGACGTAGACATGGCGGAAGTGGGTCCGCCTTCGCCCCGAAGTATGCCACCTACGGATATGAAGAGTACACAAGGATTCGGGATGTTGGACACCACAGCCAACATCGACAGAGTAATGATGGACACCAGTGGGTGACCCACGAACCCCAGTCTCAATGCTGGCCAAGCTACGTGAGTTCTTCGGCGCCATCAGGACCCCAGGCCGTCACCCTGACCCCGGGTTCTGAATTCTCTTATTATTTAGCGTAGGATGCATCGAGCCTTCGCTCGGACGAACTGGCTCAACCCAAGGCCCCAGCCTCGGCTTCAGCCCCCGCGGCAGCCGCGACTGGGGACGCTTCGGTTGAGGGCTTTGCGTATGTGAAAATAATTGCAGCAACGCAAAAAAAAAAAAACCCGATTCAAGCAGGCTACTGGCTTTCTTGGTTTGATGGAATCGACGTGTCTGTCCCAGACACGGACAATTTGAAATGTCACTGTCACCAACCACGGCCCCGAACCTCTCACGATTTCTTCGGCACTTACTCGGGATTTTAATCAGCACAAGAAACGTATATATGGACTGATGCTAGCCAACCTCCGCCAGGACTGCCAGCTTGGCGTCGTCGATCCAATCGTCGAATTCAGCAGGTTCTACACAGAAAGTAACCCCTCCCACACCAACCCGGATGTTACAGTCGCCATACTGCTCCAGCGTCGCTGGCTAGACCGGCACTGATCGGTAGCTACTATGGTTCCCATGTCCCGTAACCGGGCGCGAAGGGGTCATTCCAGGAGCTGTGCATCCCGGCGGGATGACCCGAGGCCCTATGATTACTCCTCGCCCGGTCGTTCCGTCAGGATGGTTCCCGTTGAACTCGACGGCTCACGTGCCCTTGACCGAGCCCGTTAGGGTTGTTCTATAAGGTGATCTTTGAACGCTGATTCTCTGGCGTCGTGGGACCAAACCACCTAGCGTCATCAAACCCCTTCCCAGAACTCCCTGATGTCCCACGAAGACTGACGACAAGTGAAGTGAACTCTTCTTTCTAGTAAAAGAGAAGTGGTGTAGTGTATGTAAGGTAGAGAAGATGTTAGACCTCTCTTCCAGTTAGCTCTCAGTCTTATATTTCCCTCTTTCTACTCAAGAGGAAGCCAAGCCAATAAACAAACTTCTATTTCATCTTACGAGTGTTCCTATCTACCGTTCCTGCAGCCACTGAACAAGACCGTACTCCCTCAACAGCCGCGAACTACCCGACCCTTGAAGGAAGAGGAGGTATACGACAACTGGTGGAGAAGCAGGGTAGTCTGCTTGCTGGAGAAGGTCTTGTTTCAAGTGAAGACCCGCTGAGAGCGTAAGAAGGGAGCTATCGAACGGACGAGATGACGTCTACTAACACCGGAGAAGCGGTGGGCGACACCATCCGAGAGGAAGAAGGTCAGACTGAGTCTACCTTCGAGTATGCGACCCAGTCTATCGACTACGCAAGGCCTCCAAAACGTGCAGAACATTGTGGACCAAGCCGCTAAGTGACTTGGAAGGAACAACTCTAGTACTGGTGTCGAGCCACCCGCGGACGCTTTAGGCTCCGGGATCCCAGCGACCTTCGGTACGGAAGAATTGGACCCGATGCTGACCCTGGACGGCGGAGGCGGTCGGGGTACGGTGCAAGGCTGGCTCAACTCCCTCAATTGGTTGAGGTCCGTGGCTCCCCCTGAGATTGCGGCGGCTATGGAGAGAATCGAGGGGAACGGTCTCTTGGGGACCCCCCCTCCTACGACTCGAGTGAGGACTGCTATCCCGTCGTACCAAGGTTTCACTATCCGAACCCCGACTACGACTTATGGCCAGGATTTCAACCCGTTCTTCTCTCTACCGACTGTCCTTGAGAACCGTGGACGTGCTTCCCCGGCAAGTATTCCTCAGAGGACCTCTGACGCCCCTCCTTGGGGTCTCCTGCCCTCTGCTGGCGTATGAGGTGGTGTGGGGAGCGCTCCAGCAATAACGGTTCCCGAACCTCAGAGTGCTCCCTCTCAAGCCTCAGCTCCTACCGTTCGAATCCCTACGCAGGACCCAGGATCTCGAATTCGACTACCGGTGGAATCGCGTACGGGGTCGGCCCTGCGGGAACAACCGGAGATTCGCGAGGAAACGGAATAACTACGGCCTCCGCCGGGATCCAATAAGGTCTTGGGTATGGGGGATATGGAAGTAGCTCCTACTACGCTTCGCCGACGTATGGTAACACGCCTTCAACGACTAGTGGCCAGTATGGTATGCCCACTAACATCCGGAACGCTATCCGTATGCCTCAGCTGTTCTACTCGGAAGGAGCGTCGGTGGAAAAGGCTCGATCATTCTGGGAGGCCTTCGAGAGCGCGACTATCGGGTTGGACGAACCTCTGCGACTCAGTGCTTTCCGGGAGTGCTTGAAGGGCAAGGGCGGCGAAGATTGGTGGATGTACTCTCGCATCAACAGCTTTGAGGTCCTAAGAACTCGGTTCTACAACCAGTTCATCAGTCAAACCCCGTCGCAACTGATCGAGAACCTTAAGAACACTAAGCGACCCCGAGGAATGTCCGCCGAAGTATGGGGTGACATGATTTCGAGCCTCTGCGATCATGCACAGTGCTACGACCCTCAAATGCGCTACCAGGACTTCTTGTCTGGACTTCGGGGCCGATATTGGAGGAACGCACTTACCACGACAATGATTGACTCCATCCCTGCGGCTGTGGTCATGCTGCTCCTCAAGAATGTGCATCGTTCTGTCGAAGATGACTCCGAGTTCAATAGTGCTCCGTCCCCTAAAGCTTCCCAAGAGAACGCTGTCCTCGAACGCATGATGAACATGATGCGGCAGACGCAGAATCTACTCGCTCAACAGCAGCAGCAGCAACTTCAACAACAACAGTTGATGGAGCGTCCCTTGGTGGCCGCCTATGCTACTCCGGCGAAGAATGTGTCTGCAGCCTACTCTCCTCCTGATCCGAACACTTTCCTGACTTATTAACCTACCCGAACGCTTCCTATTGCGTCTATAAGGGGTGTTCGTGTGGGACCGGACTTGCGCACTCAAGATGGTCTTCTCGTGTGCGGTCGATGTCACACTCTGGGGTGTAGTCGAATTCACTGTCGTCGCGGCAAAGCCACCTGTCCTCACTGTAAGGAAGTGGGCCACATCGGTCATGAGTGTGAGCGTGACCCTCCTAGCAGATTCCGGAACACTCAGCCGAGGAAGGGTCGCAAGTGTCTCTTGTGAGACGAATTGGGTCACATGTTGGCTGAGTGCCCACTAAACACGTTGCTGAAGAGATCCAGCGTTCCTGTCGGGGCAACGGCGGGAACCGTCCTAGGACAAGCGCCCAACCAGCAGTGATGGGGGCGAGAGGGAGGGGAAGGGAGTGTCGCCCCTTCCTCTTGTCTATGGATCGACACAAATGTATGCACTTTGAACTCCCCGGAGGAGTCGACCGAGAGGTATGAAGTGTGTCCCGTCGTGGGTGGAATGAGTTCCACCTTACTAGAAGAAAATGAAACGACTGTGAGCAATGAGCTTATGTCGAGAACTGAACAGCAACTACCGCTTGTGGATGACGGATGCACTACGCCTGCGTGGAACGGGGTGTCGGTGGTCCCGAATGCAGTCGGCAGTTGGAGGATGGAACAAGAAGAGTTCATGACGGAGGTAGGCTCGGGACCCGTATGGGACGGTCCCTTAATAGCCGTGAACATTGACGAACGCTGGAGTGCGAACCAATGAGTGCTTCCGGGAGAAGACCAATAAAAGGAGAGCGAAGCAGTGAAAGGAGAACTAAACAAGAAAGGGGAAGCGGAAGGGCCGCGACCTCAGGCGTCCTCGGCGAAACGAGACTACCCGACGACACCAACCAATCACAAGAGTGTGGTTTCGAGTGTGCTCGATCCAGATGAGGAAAAGAGTGGACCTAACGACCACCTGCTACAGGAGGCGTTACCCCAAGACGAGACGGAGGTACTCGAAAGCCCACCCCGAGAAGAGTGTGGAACTACAGAAGATAGTGTCCTCGTCTCGAGGGTAGAACCACGCGAGAGGGAGGAAGACGTGACCCCTCCCGGAAGAAACTACTCCTCCAGAGAGGATTCTGAGGACGTCGTTAGTACTAGTTCGGCAAAGGATGAGCCCGAAAAGGGGCCTCCCTTCGCGAGAGTGCTCACCAAGGAAGATCTGCATGCTTTGGAGGACATGGAGCCATTCGGGCTTGCCGAAGAGAAGGAGGAGTACGACAAAGAACTCGAAGATCGACTGTTCCCTCTTGATGAGGTTGAACTAAAGCGCCGGTTGGTTGAAAATGCGGAACAGTCGAAGGGGTTATCTCTTCCGAATTGAGCGTCCTGCTTGACATTCCCGAAGAGAAACAACCGAGGACCCGAGATTCTTCCCCCGGTCGGCTATCTACTCCGGAGTACTGGTTGGAATGGCCTTATCCGGAGAAGCGAAGCGCGCCAACCGAAACTTCAAAGAGGAATCGGCGGTCCGGATCAACTCTGTGACTTCGGACGACTTGGATTACCGAGACGAAGGGGGCGGGACCTCGATGAAGAGATTCTCGTGGCAGGATTTGCTTGAGAAGATAGTGCACTTCCCGGGGCTGAAGATACCACCTCTGCCAGGAGTAGTGTGTCCCGTGGGCCCCTCCGTAGTGGAAGATAATATCGCGCTGGCCCTAGGAGGTTCTCCAGAGAGGCCCTCTGACCTCAGCCGAACCGAGTACGGTTTGCCGGTTTTATGAGGTATCGTGCCTGACCCTTGGCGTGCCGTGGTGTGACGAGTAGTATACTTCCGCGTAAAGACTGAAGCTTCAGGTGGGGGTGGCTGGTGTGAAGGGTGTGTTGGCGAATGATCGCAAGAAGGAGAGAAGAAAGATAACTCACCACCCCCTACTGAGCTCCAAGACCTCCTAACCAGGACCGAGGAATTACTTGATCACCTCGTTGCTCCCGCGGATTCGCGGTTGAAGGAGTTACTAACTAAAAGGATATCGGACCTCTACGAGAAGGATGCTGATCAACTACGCTTGAAGATCCTCGTGAGGAGTTCACCCTGTCGACGCTGTCGTTAGAAGGGTCCTGGTCCTGCGTGCTTCCCAAAACCGAAGAAAGTCAGGTTCGACTATTCCTCTCTGCTCAGCGACCGTACCGAAGCCCTCGGACCGAACTGTTCTTCTCGAGATAAGGAAAACGGGTTGTACGGCTATTTGAACGTCGTCGCCGACGTTCCGGAGCCCCGCCCCAAGCCGGGCCATGTAGAAGTACCGAGTGCTACAAGGAACTGGTCAGCCGAAGAGGAAGACGGGGTCGTCCCCCTCGGCAAGCGAATGATCGGATCAGTGGGGGCGTGGAAGCTCTATCGTGGGAGGTTATCGAGAACCGCCCGGACGAACTTCTCATTGACTCCGGGGCCGTAGCGTGCCTTGTGCACCGGCGTGCATCGAAGCGTCTCGGCTTAACTAACCCCCCTCTCCTACCATACGTTGGTAGCCTGAACGGTGTGTCCGGGTCTACGCTCGATGTCGAAGGAGTTATCTCTTTGCCTGTGACGTTGGGCTCCGTCGAGAGAAGGATACCGTTTGCTGTCGTACATAAGCTGCACGTCGACGCCATCCTGGGCGCCAACGCACTCAAAGACTTCAGAGCCGTGGTAGACTAGGATGAGAATACAGTTACGCTAAAAGACACGGGTGAGGTGTTCCCTTTGGGATCCCCTCGAGTGGAGGAATCTTACCTGTCCCGCATCTCATCAACCATTCGACTCCACCCTGGAGGACAAGCTCTAGTGGTCGCGGTGGTTTTAGGTCAGCTGGCTGACAGGACCACCGTCCTCGCAGAAGGACTTGCCGAGTTGGATGACTCTATTGGAGTTGCTGGGACTCTGTGCACAGTGTTTAACGACCTAGTGATCGTGGGAGTGTGCAACTCCTCAATTGAGGACACTGACATCAAGAGAAGTACTAGATTGGCGGGTGTTACGGTGATCCCCGAGACCGCGCTTCTGCTAGGGGCTACTGCGAGTATGAAGCACGAGGCCGCTCGGCCCGGCAAGCCTCGGACTATGACCCAAGGCCTCAAGACCATTGGGTCCACTCGGTCATTAGCGCCTCTAGTACTACGACAAAGACGCTCAGGAGTCCGTACCCGGACTGAATCGAGTACTCAAGGAGGAGCTCAGGGTTGACTTGGACGAGTCCAAATTGGGTGGGGGGGGGGGGGGGGGGGGGGGGGGGGGGGGGGGGGGGGGGGGCGAGCAGCAAAGAATATTCACGAGGTTCCTCCAACCGACACGTTCGTCGAAACCTCGATTCGCCCCGGACGTACGAGCCTACTCAGGTTTTCTATTGATACTGGTGAACACCCGCCTATCAAGCAACCCTGTGCAAGGCGGAAGGAGACGTGATGGAGTCCGAAATACAAGAATACTTGAGGCAAGACCTCGTACGACCTTCTTCTAGCCCTTGGGCAAGCCCGGTGCTTATGATCCGCAAACCTGACGGCGGAATACGGTTCTGCATTGACTATTGAAGACTGAACGCTGTCACCATCAAAGGCTGCTACCGGATGCCGCTCATTGCCGATATTCTAGATGTGCTAGGAAACGCTAAACTGTTCTCTACAATGGACATTGCATCCGTCTACTGGAACGTCACGATGGCCTCGAAGGGTGTGGAGAAGACTGCCTTCACTTGCAAATATGGCCTCTTCGGGTGGCTCGTGATGCCGTTTGGACTGTGTAATGCCGTAATGGCCGTCGAACGACTGATGGAGACTGTGCTTGTCGACCTTAAGTGGAGGACTTGTCTAGTGAACCTCGCCGACTGCGTGGTTTTCGGCGAAGCCTTTCCTACTCACCTAGTACGACTAAAGCAAGTCTTGGAACGGTTTCGATCTGCTGGGTTCAAGCTCAAGATGAAGAAGTGTAAGTGGACCCGGGACCAAGTAGCTTTCTTGGGACACATCGTCACCCCTTCTGGTATTCTGTCCAACCCCGAGAAAGTCAAGTCTGTGATGAATGTGCTAAGACCGCACGCCTTGCACACTGTGAGAAGTTTCCTGGGGTTGACTAGTTACTTCAGGCGGTACATCCCGGGGTACGCGGCCATATTGGGCCCGATCGAACGGCTCAAGATGAAGGGAGCCCGATTCGTTTGGAGCAGCAACTGCGAACCCGCTTTCCTGCAACTCAAGCGTAAGCTATTGGAACCTCCTATCCTTGTGTATCCAGATTTTTCAAAGCGTTTCCATCTATACGTGGACTCATCTAAACTCGCTGTGAGAGCGTACTTGATGCAAACCTTGAATGGGCGCGAGAGCGTCGTAGCCTATGCGAGCAAACTACTAGTTGGCTCCGAGAAGGACTGGGTCCATAAGGAGGACGGTACTTCGGAAATCGAGTGTTGGGGCATTGTATGGGCCACACGTAAGTTCCGCTGCTACCTGGATTGCTGCGAGCTCGATCTGTACACGGATCACAAAGCTTTGACGTGGGTCTTCAACGAGACTAACCGCACGAGTAACGCTAAGCTGGCTAGGTGGGCTATGGAGCTGTCTCAACTACGCTTCAAGGTGTTCCACAAGCCCGGTACTTCTATGGGTCATGTGGATGATCTGTCCAGACTTCATACCCAAATCGTTAATGCTATCGCTATGGCGGAACTACTCAATGATGCTGACGAGTCCCCCCCCCCCCCCCCCCCCTAGTACTGTCGAAGACGGGGAGAATACACCTCTCGACTCGGCTCCGCTCCCTACGGAAACCTTGTTAGAAAATGCGGGCGACTCTGGTCCTGTAGCGTCTCCTGACGAAGAAGAGGTTACTCACCAACGCTTGGTGTCCCCAGTTGATGTGTTCGGGTTACAAAAGACTCGCTTCGGGGAAGAACAAAAAAGGACTCCTTGGATCCAATCTATGATAGCGTTCCTAAGCGATGGAGCTCTAGCTGTGGACCCTCAGATGCGCACTAAGATCCTGCTGATTGCCTCTCAACTACTCAATATAGAGCGGTGTGCTCATGCGTCGCGTGCACTTGAAAGCTCGCGCCGGACCCGCGTCTATCCTTGAAGTACCTGGGATTCCCCTGCCTTTCATATCAACCGTACGGCATCACTGTCATGAGAATGTACTTGCCGTGCATGTCGGAGTTACTAAGACGCTCGACAAGGTACGCAAGCACCCATACTGGCACGGCTGGAAGAATGATGTGGCCGAATATGCTCGAGAATGCACCGTTTGCGGCAGTGGTGAAGGCTATCGCCCTTAAAGGAATGGCCGGATGCAGCGAATGCCAGTACAAGAACTATCTGGGCCTATTTCTCTACTGGTGGTGGATGTCATAGGTCCCCTCGTGGCTACTCCTCGAGGCAACAAGTTCGTACCCGTTTTCGTCGACTACTTTACCCGATGGGTCGAGGCGTTTCCTGTGGCTTGCTTAGACACCGTGACGTTCGTGGAGATAATGGTAAACGAGGTGATCTCACGGAACGGAGTCCCCGAGAAACTGCTGAGCGACCAGGGACCCAACTTCATATCGAATTTGGCCCGATCCTTCTACGAAACACTCGGAATCAAGAAGTTGTTCGGAGCTGCTTATCACCCTCAAACTCAAGGTCTAGTCGAACGCTTCAATGGTACGCTGATTGGAATGCTAAAGATGTATGTCAATGAAGCTCAAAACGACTGGGACTTGTATCTACCCCGTGTACTATTCGCGTACCGTTCGTCTCACCACGAGGCTCTTAAAGACTCGCCCTTCTTCAGCGGGACCCGGTGTTACCTTTGGATCTCGCGTTTCTCAACACGAACAACGGGTGGAAGCGTAACGACGTCGCTAGCTAACGTCGAAAACTATTCTTGTCCCTACGAGATACGAGACGCTTAGTGGAACGCCAACTCTTGAAGGCCCAGGGCCGGCACGAACAACGACTGAGTAACCAAGTGTCAGTTAAGTTCAATGCGGAAGACCCGGTATGGGTCTACCAGTACTTCCGGGCTCCTCGCGGGGAGAAGACCACGAAGAAACGCGCTTTCGCATGGCATGGTCCGTGCCGTGTGGTCGGGGCTGTGGGGGAAAACGCCTATCGCGTGGCTATTTCTTCCCACTCTAACGAGTAGTGACTATTAACGTCAATAGGTTGAAGCGTTTCCAAGGGAGGTGGAGCCGACCATTCCCGTCCGAAGTACCAGATGGCGTCCAGACAAGTCCTGGTACCGACGACGACGGTCCTTTGTCGGAAGAAGACCTCCCGTCTACTAGCTTTGTGGTGTGACACCTGATTGGAGGGGAAGAGACAGCCCTGACTGGGGTTCCTTGCCCCGTGATCGCCACAATCGCCAGACGCAAAAAGAACCGTGAAGAGCAGTTCCTGGTGTTGCTGGCAACCTATGAGACTCTTTGGAGACCTCGGAACACTCTATTGCCCACCTACGCTGCTCTGATCAAGTCGTTCGAAGAGGCCCGTCGTCGGGAGGAAGGCCTGCCTGAGCTACGTCGCAGCGCGCGGTTGGAAGATGCTAACGCCGCTGTAGATGAAGAGGAACTACGCTTCTAGGAGAAGAGAGTCGTGACGGGCCGATCGATTGAGCTTGAGTGAACTCTCGGCCCCGTCTTCCTCGGGAGTGTCCTGAAGAACGCTTCTCACGGCACTCTATATATTTTGGAATTCTACATTACGAGTTGCTACCCTACTACCTGCTGAAAAATTAAACCGCGATTTCAAGATGAAGAACGAAAACGATAAATGAGGGATGAATCGCGGATGAAAAAAAAACTCAAGAAGACGATACTACAACTCATACGCTCGTCCAGTAGGAGCGGTTCCGGACTCGTACGGATTACTAACTTCTCGGGGGCCTTACGTTAGGCTGTTTTGTCGGATTTCTTAGCCGACGAGTTGGGGGCCGCGTGCTCTCATGGTAAGCTCGACTTTCGAGGTGCTGACGGAGACTGCGAGGCCGGGCGTCCCCTAGGAGACACTGCCTTCTTCAACGAAGACGCTGAACGCGACTGCGGACGCTTGGGCGGACCGTCCCGCGACGCTTGGACTGGCGGTGGTCTCGTCGTTTTGCCGTCGGTTAGCCTAACGGGGGTGGCTTTGTGCCCCTTTGCGTGTGAAGGTGATCTCGTCTTATCCCGCCTAGGCTCCTTACTCACCTTCGTGGTCGAAGACTTAGTCGGTGACTTCGAACGGGAAGCCGAATGCTCCTCCGAGCGTGACCGCTGAGACTTCTTGCGCACTGGAGACCTCGATCGTGACCGCGGAGGAGATACCGAACGTCCAGGCGACACGGCGTGCGCTTTGAGGTTTCTTTTTGTGCGATGGGGCGAAGGGGACCGCTTGCGCAACGAACTAACACGAGCCATCTTCAGCAATGAAGAACTACGTGACGGAGAACGGGAACGCTTTGCGCGCTCCTTCGGCTTCAGAGGCTTGTGGGTGAGCGGTAAACGCTTGTTGGTACGCTTGTCGTCCTTCGAACTCTCGTCTGAGCTGGAAGCCAGGCGCAGCGTTTTCTTAACGGGGCGGAGTTCTTCGGAGTCACTCTCGACTTCATCCTCCTCATTAGCTGACTCTTCCTCACTCGTTTCCTCCCAGACCGCCGTATAAGTACCGTCGGTACACTCGTAAGCCGTATATCCCGCGGAGTCCGCTTCGGACGAGTCTAGAGGTGTTACCTTGGGTGTACGAAGAGGTGCTTTCTCGCGTTCACCCGAAAGCTTAGCCGACACCTTCCGGAGACGTGGGCAGTGGCTTAGCGCATGCCAGACCCCTTCCGAACGGTCTCCCACCCAATGAGGCTCGTGGTCCTCCTTCGCCTTCATGTTCAGCAGAACGAGAGCTAGAGCCCGGTCCGTGGCCTGACTGTCCGGCTTCGAGCTGTTCGGGTCCAGGGCTCCGGTGTGCTCCAACAACTCCGTGATGGTCGTGAAACCTCCCTCATCGATCCGAAACGGTTTAAGAGCGCTCTTCACTTTACGCGAGTACGTTCTCGAGTCACGCGAGTAGAGTTTGGACAAGTTGTCGATGACCGGGCCGTTGTAGGACTTGGCGTCTGGAGCGTTCCGACCAGGCTGTTCCCCCTCCACATAAGGCGGCGTCGTTGCGCGCAGCTCTCAAAAAACGAAGGAAGCCAAAGTAGGCCCAGGTCTCGATGCAAATACTCAAAAACCAGACGCGTGCAACCACGCCGCCATCTTAGCCTTGCGCCGCTGAGTCTGAGCGTTGGAGGCCATCAACGGAACGTTTGTCTGCCAGTCACAGAATTTGGAACTCTCATTCCAGAAACGTCAGTGAGAAGCGTGCACGTGCGGGTACTTTTGCGGGCTGTACCACAAATGCGAGCTCGGCCACGGATACGCTAGCTGGTACGGTTCTTGACCAAGCCCGGCCGCCTCGTAATAAACCCGTTTCAAGTCGTCGACAATTGGAGAAGGAGTCGTATCCGAAAACTTAAAAGGCAGCACGAATGAAGACCACGGGTGACTCGGACGCTTCTTACCGGAGCGAGGACTCTCCGTAATCGTCTTCCTCTTCGTCGAGCCGGTACAGACGCTCTTAAGCGTAAATCGACCGTCCTGCATGAAGCGTGGGTGCCAAGGCGGCT
Organism: Phytophthora betacei; assembly: GCA_011320135.1. NCBI lineage: Eukaryota > Oomycota > Peronosporomycetes > Peronosporales > Peronosporaceae > Phytophthora > Phytophthora betacei. Next base: position 854,165 of record JAANHX010000559.1, read on the forward strand.
TCCCACGAGTAGGTTGCCGAGACGGTTTGGGCATGATCACTATCGGCCCAGTCAAAGCGTATGCGGCCTTCCCCGTGTCGTCCAAGATTACGGCAGCGATGTCATCCAGTAGCTCGAGGCCGATGGAGCTGGCATTCGCAGCGAGGATGTCACGCATGATGACCCAGAAGCGCTCTTCGGCCGGAGTATCGTCGGGAGAAGAACCGTCGGAGTCGGACGCCTCGACGGCCCAGACGACTTTGAACATAACAGGGTGCTGAGGGAAGCGTCTGGGGTCGAGGCGAAATTGCTGAATAAGCCGAAAGACTGACCGTCGGTACCTGGACCTCCAGTTCAGTCTCTCCCGAAATTCCTGTGAATAATGCGTATTGGGTGCAAGAGGGACTCTCGAAAGCGACGAGGAATCGGTGTCCTCCTTTCCCAGCAACAGGACTTGACAGATGGATAATGACTAAGACAGATGGGGGTCGACCAACTTCGAGAAGGGTCACCTCGGGTGTACTCAGTTTCTTATTTGCCGAGTGTTCTCTCCTATAATGGAGCCTCAAGCTAGCGTGTTCTACGAGTACGCCCGCTGGGAGCTGTGGTCTGTGTACGTAGGCGCCGTAATGGTCTGAGTCCTAAAGACTCCTCTACGCAACGTTACCGGGGAATTCCTGATCCAAGTGTGGCGTGTGGTCAATGCACTGTGATATTTGTGGCGACGGTTCGTCGTTGTACCGAGACGTGCTCCAAGCGAGCGAACTTCGACAACTCCGAGGTGCTACCTACGCGTATGGAGTATGGAGTGCGCTGTTCGCTGTGCCTCCAATCGTTCTGCTCAAAGGAGAAGAAACGTATGGTCGCTGTGGACGGATGCTGCGGAGTTGGTGGATCGCCGGCAAGGTGACTTTCTCCGACTACATCCCAGAAGTCCTCCTCCGTACACGAGACTCGAGCGTACGCTATTGGTACGCTTTCGATGACGCTGTCAAGGCCACCTGGATGCGCCTGGACGCTGTGGGAGAAGCCACCTGCTGGCTGGTACCACTATGCCTTTCTCTGCTGCTATACATACCAGTCAACGTGTTGGGTCTGGTGGAATTCGTACCCCTGGGACCTGTGAGTGTCGGTGCTGTACTGTTATTGCTACTGGCTTCCAATTACTACCTCGAGTGGACCGGCTGGGGTCTCGCTGGCTCACTTATCGTGGTGATCGCCCGTGTGATATCCCACGCTTGTCGTCAATACGACGAGGGGAATCCTCTACGAACCGTCTCCCCTAAAGTACTGGTTGAACTAGCTCTGGCAAGCACTCGCCGAAACGCTTCCAAGCGCAGTATGACCGAAGCTCGGAACATCGAACGTCAACGGGTCTACGACGCCATCGAAGTGTTATATGACTTTCAGGCCGCCGACCCCGACTTCTTGGAGGATTGCATCGAGGCCTACCCTGAGGCGCTCCAGCCCCACCTACCCGTCGAATCGACTAACGACGGAGTGGATATGGCTAACGTGAGGAATGTACGCAGAGGATCCGTTCGCCGAGGACGGCAAACGACACGTCGGGGAGGATGTCCCGTACCCGGGAGCGAAGGGGTCATTCCAGGAGCTGTGCATCCCGGCGGGATGACCCGAGGCCCTATGATTACTCCTCGCCCGGTCGTTCCGTCAGGATGGTTCCCGTTGAACTCGACGGCTCACGTGCCCTTGACCGAGCCCGTTAGGGTTGTTCTATAAGGTGATCTTTTAACGCTGATTCTCTGGCGTCGTGGGACCAAAGCATCTAGCGTCATCAAACCCCTTCCCAGAACTCCCTGATGTCCCACGAAGACTGACGACAAGTGAAGTGAACTCTTCTTTCTAGTAAAAGAGAAGTGGTGTAGTGTATGTAAGGTAGAGAAGGTGTTAGACCTCTCTTCCAGCTAGCGCTCAGTCTTATATTTCCCTCCTTCTACTCAAGAGGAAGCCAAGCCAATAAACAAACTTCTATTTCATATTCCAAGTGCCCCTATCTACCGTTCCTGCAGCCACTGAACAAGACCTTACTCCCTGAACAGCCGCGGACTACCCGACCCTTGAAGGAAGAGGAGGTATACGATACCCAGTACATATTGGGCGGGATCCCTTGCCTTGAGAGCGTATGCGCAATACCTACATCAACCTATATTGATGCTCGTCGTAGATTCCAGGGGCGATACTCAAATCCAAATATACAGGTACTAGGATTTCACGGTCTCATCGGACGGTGCACCTCCGGCCGCAACGCAGTTGTCCGTCTGCTGTACAGTGCCGCCGGATGCGGCTGCTTCCAAGTATTTGCAGACGACTGGTGGCCGTCTCCACGTTCTGCCGTCATTCCTGCTACTCAAACATGAAGAAAGACATTTCTACGGAGTGCAGCACGGGGGGCCTCTTTCTCAGCTGGCAGGCCGAAAGTTATCCAGCCTTTGCGGCTACGATCTCCTCACAATACGACTGGTTGGCAGAATGATTAGAACCCCCGCACTCACTGACGGTCACACGCGTCACGGATGCGCAGCAGCACGTAGCGCTGGTGGCCCATCTTGATGGAACCCCGATAGACTTGCTGGAAGTCACTGAGAGCATCAATTCACTACTGCATTTTGGACTATCCATGCGTCAGAGGTTGGATGTGATCCACCTGCGACTAGGCTGGTCGGTACTCGACTCGGAGGGCTATGATGAAGCTGACATGAAAAACATCATGCAGCAAGAGAAACAACTCACCTACAGACAACGACAGATAAAACCGGCAACGCAAAAGCCGGCATTTCAAAGCCGCTCTATAGTAAACAGTGGCAATTAATACCAATCAAATTAAAAAAATGTCCAATCATTTTATCGTAAAAATTAAATGGTTACGATAAAACAGATCAGCTCGTTACCTAATTCTTTGTATGACTTGCACATTTTTTCATTCTGCAAAATGGACGACACTTCCCCAAAGAAGAAGAAAAACATTGAAGTTACACTATCCGCGAAAAGCGGAACGCCGTTTGCAGGATGCAAGAAATTGGGGTGGCAGAGGTAACCCGTGAGCTGCTATGCGCTTGCAGCACCGCCCACAGGTGGTGGTAGTAGGCTGACAAGCTGCTGAACTTTAACGGACACGCCACCTCCAAGACGACGAAGGGGCAGGGACGTAAGTAGCTGTTCCCGGACGTCTCTGCCATCATCACGTATATGAAGGACAAGCGACGTGGGAAGCAGATAAGTATAGAATACAATGTGTGTGCTTTTTTATATTTTTTTTCTTACTAACTTTGTCCATCAAATTGTGAGTATTAGGCTGTTAAAACACGTGGCATAATGGAGTACATGTGGCAAATTGAACCTGATTGGGTGACAAACTACATGGTGGACAAGAGGAGCGGTCTGCTAGCACTGCGGTGTATGTGCGAACGTCTCGCAAACCGGTATGTTAAAAATAATAAATTTAATTTTAATAAATATTTGATTGTTTTGGCTGTAGACATGGGTTTACGTCTCAGAAGCTCCAAACAACGAAGAAGAGTACTGAGGACTTGGCGGAAACTCGTGCTGACTTTGCCCTTGCGTTTTGGAGGATCTACGAAGCTTATGGGTCGTCAGAAATTTTATACGTTGATGAAACTGCGATTAACTTCGACGTCCCGCCCTCACGCATTTTGGCTGGCCGGGGTCGGCGGGACGCTGTCCGATTGGCAAACACGTCGAAGCACGCAGGATGGATGACGGCAGTGCTTACAATTCGCGCGGACGGTAAGTTTTTACTTTTTTTAATGCTGTATTATTTTTCACTAATTAGTTAATTTTACTTTTTCCGGAAAAAAGTTACCCATTCTATTCATCGTGCGTGGTAAGCTTGGAGGTCGAATTGAAGCCAACCAGCTCCAGGATTATCCACCCGGGCATTTCTACACTGTTTAGAAGAGCGCCTGGAGTAACTTGGAAATTCTACGCTAAGAAGCTACTGAAATATGAGCTAGAAGGACCCACTGTCCTTCTTCGTGACAGCTTTGCGTGTCACGTTTCAGAAGCCGGACAGCGGCTTGTAGCTGAAGAAGTTAATGCCACCGTAGTTCCACTGCCTCCAAAAAGCACAGCAGCGTGCCAGCCACTGAATTTCGGGGTCATGGGGCCGCTAAAAGCGAAAATGCGGACTAATTGGTCTGGCATAACAGGCGGTACGGCTAAACAGAAGCGAATTCGCGCGATTCGGGTGCTAATTGATGCCTGGAACGACATTCTGGCGAAGACAGTAGTTCGTAGCATGAAGAAGGCTATTCCACAATATCCTGCGATTAGCATTTAAAAAAAACTATTTTTTGCAGAATATTCGGGTAGCAATCGTTTTTTTTTGTTTGACCTCATTTGTTTCGACCAATCAAGCTCTTGATTTTTATAGATGCCGTCTTTTCCGTCGCACAATTTATTATAGGGGGTTGCTGTCAGGGGCGCCGCCTAAATCTGTCGTTGTCTGTATCTCGCATTGGGAATCGACGAGTACGTGGTGAGGGAAACAGCAACACTCGGATTGCCCTTCTGGAAGGCTCCGTACCGCCCCCGGCCCCCATCACGTCGGAGAGGGACTAATAAATTGTATTGGGAAATCCTGTCATCGCCCCTGATCGAGGATTTAACGCCGGTTCAATCCATCCAGCTCCCAACTGGCCAACAAGCTAATAGGACTGCTTACATACAGTGCTGGGAGCGGGTGAGGCGAACGACCAAACCCGGTTTCGGTTCATGGCGGACTACGGAGCAAAGGCCGCCAGCGATGGCGATGTGCTGCACAGTCTCTTTGCCACGTTACCGTAACCGGATCGGGCTGCGAATAAACTTCCCAGTGCACACCTTGAACGATGGGCAATTTGGAAGTGTTTCGGGCTCAACATGCCTTCATTCATTGTGTCGCCTATGCTGATCTCGTCATCTCGATGCCCGACAGTTCTGTGATGAGTGACTGTCTATACTGGATAATCAGGAGGTAGGTATGTGTGTCCAAGACATGGCGGATCCGGTGCGTTGGGGTCGACTTAATCTTTGGCTTCTGCCAGCGACCCTTGAGGACGGGCTTGGGGAGAGTCCGCATGTGGTGTCTTTCCGCGGGACAATCACGCTTAAAGTGGCCTAGCTTCCCGCTGTTCGGCGAACCCGAGCTTAATTGGAACTGGTCCGGTAGGGTTGTCCCGACCGGGATTCAGTACAGGATTCCCTGGTCACGCTGAGGCCGGCGTACGCGCCTGGCGATGGCTGTATTCTTCATGAAGAGATGCTTATATCGCCTCTTCGAGGGTGATTCACTGCACCCGGAACAGCTGCGTCCGCACCGGGCCCACTCGAAGACCGTCCAAGAACACAATCATCCTGACGTGTTCATTGAGTGGGTTTTCGACAAGGGACGTTGTGAGCTCCCGTATCTCTTGGAAATACGCGTGCAGCTCGTGCCTTCCTTGCTTGTATGAGAGCAAGCGGAAACGCTACTGGTACTTGTAGCTGGCTGCGAGGAACGCAGCTCCGAGCAGTTCGCACAGCCGAGACCAGGTTGTGAAACATCCAGGCGATGTCGTCTCCACCGGGTACACCCAACTCTTAGCACGACCACTAAGGTTGGAGAGTTTAAAAGTAACGCGGAGTTGCTCCGTCGATATTAGAACCGCTCCATCGTGAGCTCTATATCACGAGCCCAGAAGTGAAGGCTCTCACCTTCCTTCCTTTCATACGGCTTCATCTTCAGCCGTATTGGCTTCGCGTGTGGTGGACTCATTTCCACCGCCGGAGCCCGCATGTTTTCCCGCACATGTGCGACGAGCCCTCGCTCGTAGGCGTCAAACGCATTGACCCGCTCAAGCAGCGCGGCCGGTGTTGAAGCCACCATCCCGAAGATGCCAGCCATCTTCCGAACCGACTCGAACTGTGGGTCGTTCAGAAGGGAGAAGTCGTTCCTATCCATGGCGACGAACGTCAGAGAGGTTCAGGTAGTCTACCCGCGCTGGTGTGGATTGACTACGAGTGCTACCAAGTGTGACGGGGTCACACAACACGTTGCGCTAGAGGAAGTCGGCTTCCGAGAGTGTACAAACCCTCAGTGAACGGCAGTTCACAGGTCCCCTTTGCCTAAGGGAGCGAAAAGATCAATTTAAGGTAAAATGTAAGCTGAATGTATTTATAGGTAGGCTAAGCTTGAGCTAAATATACAGACTGTAAGTCACCTATGGTAAAGCTATGCCATGAGCCAATGGTTGGCCTCCGACGACCCTAATATCATGTACCAGATATCTTGAAGTGTTAATGTGTCATACTTCATGTTACCAGGGGTACCAATGGGGTTACGTACCCCGTTACAAAGATTCTGAATATAGCGATTTGGATTCCAGGGTTTTTACAGAGGTGCGATTATGCCTACAATAACTCGATACTGGTATTCTCAGCACTAAAAAAGGTGGGCATTCAATAAGGAAGTGTCTACGTGGACCAACTATTTGGTACACACCGACACCGGTATCTCCCAGCCCGCCATTTCTGAAATTCGAAAAACTCTAAAACGCAGCTACCCCTGTCCTTTCATCCCCCCCTCCGGTGGCGGGATCAGCAACCAATAAGAAGGCCAGGCGCGACCGGCGCGATCCGAGGATTGACGACAGCTCAGCCGGCGAGGACGACGCTGCTATACGCCAGGCTCCCTTTACCCCGGCTAGCCGTCAACAAGAAGATGCCAAGAGCCCCACTTCACCGGCCAAAATGAAGAAGAGCAGCCTGGCGTCGTCCGTGATCTCATGGAGCGACGATAACACTCCTCCTCCTGTTACTTGGTCTCGGTTCCATGAACATCTTCAACGCGTACGCCGAGATGAGGGAATCAGTTCTCCGGGGGGTTGTAATGTCGTACGGACAATGTGGCAATGTACGCTCGTTACTGCGATGATTTTAGCATTTACATACATATCCTAACGTGATATATTTTTCGAGGTGGAGCTAAACGAAAGAAGATCCTCCACTATCTAAAGGAGGTTTCGGACAAGCCGCTTATGCTCAACGCTTTGAGCAACATGATCGCTGAAATGCGCCAGAACTCGTTTACGTCGCGTGTTTATAATGTGCGCGTGATGGAAGTACGGCAAGATTTCAGTGAGGGGCATGTGAACGCCGTCAACGTGTTCCGTGATGCCGATACCAAGTTGACAAGCTGCATCACATTTCAAACGGCCCACATGAGATGTATGGCGCAACTGTTTCCTGAGGTGATGTGTGTTGATGCAGCCCACGGCACTAACATCAACAGGTGAGCGTTGATGACGGTTGGTATTAGTTGGTATTAGTTGGTACTAGTTGGTACTAGCTGGAACTAGTTAGTATTAGTTGGTTCTGGTTGGTACTAGCTGGTTCGGGTTGATACTAGCTGGTGCTTGCTGTTATTTGGCCTTGGAAACAGCTTGGGATTGACAAGTTTGGCCTGTGTGAATAGATACCGCCTTTTCAGTTTTATGCTGACTGATAAATTTGGTAGTGGTGCTTTTGCTCAGCGTGTGCTTATCGATGGGGAGACACAAGAAAACATGAAGAGCGCCATTACTGCATTTAGGCGTAACAACGGAAGCTAGAGTGATGTCAAGGTGATCGTCATTGACAAGGCATTAACGGAAATATCCACGCTCGAGACAGAATTTACTGAAGCTACCGGAACCCTGGGTCGAGACTATGGATTTACTGGGTTTGAGAAGCTGCACACCAGAAATTTTGTTTCGATGATGGTTTGCACGTCAAACGATAGTAAATTCAACCATTACTTGGAGGCGCTAGAAAAGATTTGTGCTGGCAAGATGAGTTTTATGGGGTACTTCTAAACGAATTGGTTATTGTGCAAGGAGCGAAGGTGTACGTTTCGCCGCGCCCATATACCTCATTTTAACCACAATACCAACAACAGGCTCGAAGCGAGCTGGGGTGCTGCCAAAGACGTATTGGCAAAGCACATGCCTATCGACGAGTGTATTGAAACGCTGCTATATCAGCAGCAATCAGCGGAGGATAATTACAAGCTCAAACCAAACGGGTTGGAATTCGTGTCAATAGCTAGTACAACGGCGAGATGAAGCTGCTTGCTCACATTGCCACGCATCACGCATGTGACTTCGTAGAGGACCAATACAAAGCCAGCACGATGGTGGCGTATACGGTGTTAACAAGTGCTCTGCCTATATACGACACGATTGTAAACCTGGAAATTAATAAAAGCTACGCGGTGAGTCGTGAGAACAATACGCGCGGTTGCGTCTTCAACCAAACACAACCTCTACCGTGCCGTCATATCATCTATCTGCGATGCAAGCAGTCTCGATCTCCTATCATACCAGTTGGTGCCGTTCCCTTTCGCTGGGTTCTACTGGATGATCAATATTGATTTTATAGCGACAGCTTCTCATCCAGATTATAGATTATGAATACGGGTCTATCTCAGCGACCACGAGTAAAGTCACACAATGCAAAGTGAAAGGAGCTTTTCAGGTCTGCCAAAAAATCGCAGAATGCATTACCGACAAGGGGGCGTCTAACTTCAACTGCTGGATTGACCACCTGAAAGTCCTTGAACGTAGGACTAGAGAAAAACTTCCTTGGAGCAGAAGCCATGATTCCGGATCTGTGGAGCTGCTGGGTAAACGTGAAGATTCAAGTCTAGAAGATGATCCCATACTAGATTAAACGCTGCCGGCAAGTACTTAAACCTCACCAGCAGCGCTATGCGTTAGCTTGATTTGGGTGACAGCAACACTAATGCTAGTACCATGCCATACTCCGACGTGAAACCAAGACTACCACCAGTTATATCCGGAACGGCTACTCAGGAGGCAACTATATCTGAGGAATCTACGATGGAGAAGACACCGGATGTCCCTGCAACCAACACTGTGCCGAAACCTGAGCTGAACAAAGCCAGACGCCCGTCACGACGGCCACGTCTCCAGCCAGCGAAGAAAAACGCTAGGAAACGAGCCGTATTTGAAACCAGTAAAGAGCTCAACGAGGGACTTAAATAACATGGAGATCTGACTTTAACAGGTTTTGTTGCCGTTCAGCAAAATGCGGAGTTGTATCTTGTGGATGCGGATACCAAATGCGATGGTTTGCGCCTCTTTCATCACAAGGCAGTGTTTAAACGTCCGAAGGCGCACATCATAGATGCATAATTAGTAGCTGAGGCCAATGTCCAAGGCATTCTACCAGTTATGTCCTACGTGAGTTGGTACGTAGTTGGTGAGAGCTGGTATATGTGGTATTGAGTTGGTGTTAGTTTGGTATGCCAACTATATCATCTATTCGAGCCAAACATACACACGCCTACCAACGTTTACCAACTATACGCCTGACCATTGCTTCGTATTGAAATTAAGAGAGTCCAACTATTGTTTATGTCGCTGATTCTACATAGGCGCTGGTGAGGAAATACTTGACAGCAATCCAAAACCGGATAATTCAAACAGCTCCAAAACTGGATAATTCGATCAGCAGCTGAACATTGCTGTAGCGATCCTGAACGCGGGTACATTTTGCGCCACAGATATCCAGATTATGAGCGATTGACAAAAAAAATCAAAACTTGTTGCCAGGGCAAGGTCCTTGATTTCGTGGATCAAAAGTGTTGAGCTGGATAATTCAGTCGAAGAAGAAGAACGCGCTCAAAATTTGCAAGATATCGCGGCTACGGACATGAGTAGCTCTATCAATTCAAGCGGGCAAAGTGTCGAATTCGCAGAAATCGCTCGATTCGGTGACCGAGGATGGTTAAGTGACGAATTTATAGTTGCTGCAGCAACCAGAATCGCTGCAGAGGCGTCATGGAGTCCACCACCTAAGGTATACGTTGCCAACCCTACGTTCGCTCCGTTTAAGGATGAAAATCGACGAAACAGGCCCGTTGACACAAATGACTTATTTTCCAGCAAATGTGACGAGAGTATGGTGATACCGTTCCCAGCCCACATTAATGTCGACGTCGCCCACTGGTGTGGTGCGGTGTTTGACATGAAGCGGCAGTTACTGTGGATATACGGCCCCTTTTACAATCAAGACTACGGAGTCAAAGTGACTATGTTGGACGAGAGCGTGTACCTTTCCCTAGTAAATCCTGACTATCAATTTGAAATCCGACTGTACCGGGTGTGGCGCCAGCGCGATGATTTCAGCTGTGGCGTGTATGTTGCACATTGGTTTGATCATTACTTATCCAGTCACGTTCTGGCGTCTGAAGATGCGGTGGTACCCAAGACCAAGACTCTTTCCGAAACAGAACTGGAGAAAGTCCGCAACAAGCTGTTCTGCTATGTGCTTTTTGGTATGGTGATAAATGAGTGAAATACATGTTGTTCATGCATTCATTCGAAAGTTGCTGAGATCTTCACGCGTTCATGGAACGAGCTTATACTTGTCGGGTGAGCAATAGCCAATATAAGGCCAGTAGGGCGAGTTGGTGATAGCTGGTGTAGAGTTGGTGTAGAGTTGATGAAAGTATATATTTAAACAAAAAGTGTAAAGCCAGTGTAATATCGGTATTGGAAAACCATACGGTTTATGGATTCATGTCAAAATAGTTGGTCCACGTAGTCAATAAGCTAAACTGTAGAACTTGATGTAGCTAATATATCAGAGTGATGCCAGGGATATTTAGGCAACAATGCACTTTCAAATTAGATGAAGAGGCTACCAACGCAAATAAATAATTCTGCCAGGTGAATAATGCATAGCCGCATCGCAGTGAAAACGAGCATGAGTGTTGTTTGTGTTCACTAACCCATGTGATTCCTTGACTAGTCAGTGAAGAAACAGATGCCGGTCATATTGGATGGCGTAGCTCACGACATCTTTGATGGCAGTCCACCACGTTGGGTCTGGTAATCCCGGTGATCAAAAATTAAATCATATACAAGCAAACTATCTCCATGAAGGAGCAGAATTTTATTAGAGCGCATCTACATGCATAGCGAAACCCCACGAAGAAATCTGTACTATAAAGAGATTTTCTGTATGCTCTGTAAAAAATGTGCTTCGCCGAATATCACTTCTGTTTGAGAAAAAGTTGGGTTCACAGCAGACAGCAACACATGTCGCTTGTCTGTGAAAGCAGTCTGCGGGGTGATTTATATTGCTAACACTGCCACTTAGATTGCTAATCAGTACAGCCCACTACTCTTCAGAACGATGAATTTCGTTATCACCCTGGTCCTTTGTTACGCACTACTCTCCCCGCACGCGCCGGCACGATAAATCACGATCAAGTTCAACCGTTTGCTCAACCCGATCCAGTAACGATATCCGAAAAGGCCGCTTTCAAGTACAGACCACAACTACACATTGATTTTGGCTGTGTTTCCTTTCCAGCAGTGAATGCTGCCGGTGAGATCACTGGAGGACTCAAACCAACGAAAGGAAAGGATGGCTGTACTGAAGCTCCTTTGGGGTCTCAAACGTACTGCCGATCGACGTGGTACCAGGGCAAGTGGGCGATGGTGTTTGCTTGGTACTTCCCAAAAGGCTTTTTAGGCCCTGACCCCCGGACCCGCCACTACTGGGAGAGTATGGTAATATGGCTTGACAACCCAGCGTTGGAGAGTCCAACGATTCTTGGTGCGTCTTTGTCTCAACAGCTTTTAAAACCACAAAGGCAGTTTGGTTTGTTTAACTTCACAAAACCGAGAGAGCCTTATGACAGGCGAACCGTCATACCAATAACCGGATTTGTCGGAGCGCAAAGAAATCTTGTGGGCACAACGGGTAGACGGAGGTATTCGTATGAGTATATCCCTGGCTCTAACATATCCACCAGGGTAACGCACTATATGGACGGCACGTATAACTGGCTGGCGCTATCGTATTCGTATGATGATGGTCAATATCCCGATCTCATCATGTGGGAGCAACTTACGGACGAAGCTCGCGCCGCTCTCAATACGGCAGATCTTGGGGAACCAAAGGTTCCCTTTAACGACGCGAACTTCCAATCAACACTACGTCTTGCCTGGCCATTTTAAACCCACAATTGGTCACAATACGATTGGGACGCCAGAGAGTGTTGTACTTGATTCACTTTTGACACCGACCGCGCGCAAGGGATCGATGAGCAAGAGTAGAGGCAACACTGCGATCTTAAATACCATACAAAATACCATTTGTAAAGGCTAATGCTTCCTACAATACCATGTTATAAAAATTCTCTGAAGTGGCGTCCTGTGCACGACCGACTCCAACCCGCTCTTGATTGCAGCTCGCTCCCTTAGGATCTCGTTGCGCGGGGAAGCTCTGGATGTTAACAGAAGCGCAGCATCACTAGAGCTTCGCAAAAGGCTGAATGTTTGGCATGCAGTCACTGATTACCCAATAGGGTCATTCACAAAATAAAATATTTACCCTTCAAGCAACATCATCTTGTAACGTGGTGGTCACTAGCCAATGGCATGGCAGTGACCAGCCACGTCAATTATTTGAGTTCAGCTGGTCAGATTATTCTGATCAGCGTAAACTTAAGATTGCGTGTCTTTACATCATACTACAATCCTATTGGTCCAAAATCCCATGGATTTGCAACAATCAAGCTTCCAGCCGGAAATTGTGATTATGGGACGCTGTGCGAAATTTCCGACCAAGATAAGAATTAGGATTCATAGGCTTTCATTGGTAGTTACAGAGAAAATCAGGATTTGAGAAAGATAGGTTTTAGGATGGACCTGGATACGTGCGTGAATATCCGGTTGTCAAGAACTACTGGTTGTGCGGCAGCTACTAGCTTGCAGCCGCCAGCTCTAACTGATTAATCACTTCTCAATTTGCTTTCGAGCAGCAACTCCTCTCCTCCCCTACAACTGTCTACGGCACCGTACTCGCCGTCTACGCTCCTACGCTTCCTCGCTACTTTCGTGACATAGTAGCACTTGTCGTGTCAAGCTTCGGTTCAAGTAGGGCACTCGTGGTGGCATAGCCAGAAGCGAGTTGTCCTGAGGTTATTGGTGCCAGCCACATAGTTGGGGAAGCACTAGATCACAAAGGGTATTGCCTCAGCACGAACTGTTACGTTCAGTGGCTAGTTGGTGTGGTTGCGCACTAGTGTGGTACACACAATCGGAAACTCTTTCTGGTGGCCTTGGGTCTAACGCTTTCACGTTAAGTGGATCCTTATCCCGCATCAGAGCTTAAAGGAGCGAACGTCCGATTAGATACTCACTGGTGGTGCTTGATCTACATCCGTTGCTATTGCATCTGTTTCAGTGTGCTTGTTTATGGGTAAGCGAAAGACTCGTCAACCCGAAGATCCGTTTGTAAACAGCACAAAGTCCTTGACTGATCGACACAAGCAGCTCGATCAGCTTCGTCTGGACTTGTGGCTAACAACGGTCAAGCAACTTTAGCTCGTTCGCCTGATCCGAAACGAAATTCCGGATTCTAAGGACGCAGCCGCCCGGAACGGCATTCACGACTTCAGTGAATTGCTCAAAAAACGTATTGAGCAAACCCAAGAAATTCTTGAAGGATCTTTTGATCACTCCATCCACGTAGACAAGAAACGTAGATTGTAGGGAGGAACTTTAATCGGAACCTTTTTTCGCTTCGTTTAACTTCGGTATAGGGTTCTGGTATCTTAAAAGACTTGCGCTGAGAAGTCCAGCTTGTAATGGCTCAAAGAAGGAGTCGTGCAGCTGAGCGCCCGTCACCGAACCCTCGTCCTCGTCAACAGAGCCGTGTTAGTGCTCCGAGCGACGCTGAAGCTACCCAACCCACGATGCGAACAAATACAAGATCGCAAGCGTCAGGTGAAGGGGCCAGTGCCAATGCACAGGCTGAGTCAGCCTCCCCTGCTACTGATGCTGCTCAGGATGCGGCTGGACCTGAGACCATGTCCATGCAGCAGCTGCTCGTATACATTATGCAGCAGCAACAGCAGTATCAAGCTCAGATGCAAGCGCAAATGCAAGCCCAAATGCAACAAGCTAATGCGAGATTCGAATATCTCGTTGCCGCTAGGGGTGAGCAGAAGAAGAAGGACCCTCCGATGTATGAAGGAAAGTATGGTGAAGACATTGAATTGTGGATCTTTGCCACCGAGCAGTACTACGCAAGCAGACGTGAGTTAATGGAGGCAGAATCGTCAGGTTTCGTGACGATAATCTCCAGCAACTTAGGCAAGTCAGTGTTGAACTGGTATCGCGCTTTTATAGCTGAATGTGAGAGAGCGAGTGTGAACCCCACGTGGTCGTAGTTTAAGCAACAGCTGCGCACGCGCTTTCGACCAAAGGACTTCGAGAATGATCTTCGCGAGAGAATGTTTCGTCTCAAACGAACCGAGACTATTCACGAGTATGTCTCCAAGTTTCAAGACTTGCTGTCACAGACAGAATTGACGATCAGTGAGTTGGAGAAACGATTCTTCTTTCAAAACGGGTTACGTGAAGAAACAGCAAAGAAGATCAAAGAAGAGAGTCCATCAACGCTACAAGAAGCCATTGAAATTTCTTCGAACTTCGAGTTTGCGCACTACTCCGGGAAACCCCCTCGAGCACCTTCGAAGCCTTCAAAAGGGTCGTCGGACTCGGGGCATCATCCGCCTAAATCGAAACAGCAGAACAATAAGCGTTACGAAAAGAAAAAAGGGCAAGAACGATGATTGGAAACAGACAGCTACGTGCAGAAATTGTGACAAGGTTGGTCACATTTCTCCAGATTGTACTCAGCCAAAACGTACGGAAGCAAACCGGTACATGCAGGGCGCAGTGTATGCGATCCTAGAGGCTGAAGCTCGAGCATTCAAGACGGATGACCAAGAGAGGCCCGTCGCGATATTCATTGACAACGGCAGTAGCCTGAACGGCGTAACTGAGGAGTTAGTGATGAAGCTTGAGTTGGATGTCACTGAAGGTGACATGATGCAAGTTGATCTCGGTTATGATCAGATTGTGCATCGTCCACGTCGGACTGTAGAGATGTCTCTGCAGTTACCAGGATTTCCCTTGACAACGGGAACATTCCAAGTCATGCCTGTTCCTGAGGGAAATGACATAGTTTTAGGCATGATGTGGCTGCGGGAGCAGAACCCTGACATCGACTGGAGTACTGGACAGATTGCACCTCGCATCAACGTGGAGAACACGCAGACTGTGAAGTTGAGACTGCCGAAGACACGTCCAGCCCGTTGGGTGGCAGGACAACGCCGCGACAGAATTGCGCAGAGCCGTGAGATCTACAACTACTATCGGCAGCATGGCCACAACGGCCAGTTTGGACGAACGAAGGTTATTTCGTCCAACCAGTTCCAGCAAATGTTGCGTAGGGACAATGACATCGAAGCGGTGTTTGTTATCAATCCGCATGACTCGGAGAAGGCGGAACGCTTCAAGAGTCAAGGATGGGATGCTCTCAAGGACAATCCGGCGTACGATACGCTACGTAAGTATGCGGATACGGTTTCTCGCACGGAACTTCCGAATGAGACACCCCCAGTACGTGAAGGGATTGAGCATGAGATTCTGCTCAAGCCTGATACTTCGCCTATTTCGGTGAAACAATGGCGCCAAAGTCCTGATCAGAAGAAAACGATACAGGAATGGACCAAAGAGATGGTTCAAGCTGGCATCATTCGACCGAGTACGTCAGCGTTTTGTGCACCGACTTTCTGTGTGAAGAAACCAGTCGGATGGCGAATTGTGCACGACTATCGTCAGTTGAATTTAGCTACGGTTCTACCGGCTATTCCGATGCCTCGCAAAGAAGACACCTTTGATGCGATGGCCAGCAGCTATTGGTACTCGTGCATGGACTTACTCTGGGGTTACTACCAAGTTAAGCTACGTGAATCAGATATACCTTTTACTGCTTTTTCGACTCCAGACGGTCTTTTTGAATATCTCGTCACGCCCATGGGACTCAGCGGTAGCCCGGGAACCTTTAACAGGTTGTTACAGAAGGTTTTTAGGGATTTACGTGACGTGATGCGGATCTACTTCGACGACATTTACGTGTACACCAAGAGTGAAGATGTCGACGAGCATATTGCCGCGTTGGACAGGGTTTTGAGGAGATGTGAAGAGCAGAAGCTATACATCAAGCTGTCCAAGTGCCAATTTTGTGTCGACGAAATCCCATGTTTAGGTGACTTTGTCGGACGCAAGGGCGTTCGAATGGACCCCGATAAGGTGAAGATTATCACAGATTGGCCTGTTCCCAAGACAAAGAAGCAAATGGAAAGCTTTCTGGGGACAACTGTCTACGTTTCTCGATTTTGCAAGGATTTCGCTCAGTTTGCAGGTCCTTTGCACGAATGTATCAAGGGAAAACGCTCTAGAGATGCGATCGAACTCAATGAGGACCAGCTGCGGTGTTTTGATGAGCTAAAGAAACGCTTGTCATCACCACCGGTTCTCCGTCTTCCTGATGTCACCAAGCCTTTCGGTATTCGAATGGACGCCTCAAATTTCGCAATTGGGGGAGTCTTATTTCAAAAGGAGGGAGAGTTGGAACATCCAATTGCCTTTACTGGCCGGAAGATGAAACCTGCAGAGCTGAACTACCCAATACGCGAACAAGAGCTTCTCGCAATCATGCATGCTCTGAGGCATGGCGTGTATATCTGCTAGACAAGCCCTTTCTTGTCGAAACCGATCATAAGAGCATCGAGATGATTCTTACGCAGAAGACAGCGAATAGACGCATTGCGCGGTGGTTCAATGAACTCGCGGAGTTTCGACCCATGTTCAAGTGGATCCCAGGAGAAACAAATGTAGTCGCAGATGCATTATCAAGAAACTCTGAGTTCGAGCATAAGGCTGCGCAAGTAAGCCTTCAGGAACTTCTTGATACGGCTCAAAACCGTGAGATTGTGGCAACCATGGTAGCGAACAACGTGACTGTGGCACAGTCCGCAAAGAAGATGTATTCGTGGAACAAGGACTTGCAGGGACTTGTCAAGAAGCTTAAGCTTGGAGACAACGTTCCGCATTACTCGCTCAGTGATGATGTTTTATACTACCAGACCGGTGAAGATGAAAGTCCGCGACTGTATATTCCGGATGACGAAGATCTGAGAAACCGTGTCATTTGCGAGAACCACGATGCCGTAACGGCAGGCCATCCTGGATCGTACAAGACTTACGTCGCAGTACGAGAGAAGTATTATTGGCCGAAGATGATGAAGTATATCCAGCGTTATTGCAACACTTGTGAAATGTGTCAGCGCAACAAGGCGAGACAAGTGAAACCGCCGGGATTACTTCAACCGCTGGAAGTACCAAGAGGTAGATGGATCGACATTTCGATGGATTTCATTGTGTCCTTACCTCCCAGCAAGGATGGTTGTAATGCCATCATGGTCATCGTGGATCGATTGACCAAGCGTGCAAAGTTCATTGCAACGCAGACGACAGATAGCGCAGAAGATACCACGCATGTCTTCATGAAGAACTATGTAAAAGATCATGGCCTTCCGAAGACGATTGTGTCTGATCGTGACTCCAAATTTACGTCCAAGTTTTGGAAGGCTGTTATATCTGCTATGGGAACGCAGCATAACCTGTCATCGGCATTTAGACCACAGACGGATGGACAAACGGAACGTACGAACCGTTTTATCGGGGATTATCTTCGTGGAGTCGTGAACCCAGCCCAGAACGTTTAAGATGAGTTTCTTCATATGGCAGAGTTTGCCTACAATCGACGTGCGCATTCGACGATCGGAATGGCACCGTTTGAAGCGGATCTTGGGTATATTCCGTACATACCCGACGAGGTTTCGTTAGATCCGGAATTCAACAAGTTGGAGAAAGCAGCAAAAGAGTTCTTACTCCGGCAAGAGGCCTTCCTCAAGGTAGCACAAGACCGTATGAGTGAAGCCCAAGAACGCATGAAACACTATTACGACAGGAACAGACTTGTCCAAGACTTCGAGACTGGTGATATGGTGTTACTTGACGGAAAGAACATGGACATCCGCCACAAGGGGTATGCACAGTCGAAGAAGTTAGCTCCAAGATTTATTGGACCTTTTCCGATACTAAAGAAGGTGTCTCGAGACTCGTATGAGTTAGGACTTTCGCAAGGATTGAAGCTGCATCCGGTGTTCCATACGTCACTATTGAAGCCGTACCGCAAAGACCACAAGCGGAGGCAAAAGGTGAATAAGGCTGTGTTAGCCGATGGTACCGAGGGCCAACTCGTTGAAGCCGTCATTGGACATCGCAAGTACAAGGGAAAACCGCAATACAAGATCTGGTGGCTTGGTGAAACCAAGAAGGAAGCCACTTGGGAGCCCGTAGAGAATCTAACGCAATTCCCGGACTCATCGACCTCTACTGGAAGTCAAAGAAGAAAGAGAACCCTTTTCTCTAGGAGAGGCTCTTTTTCGAAGGGAGGTCATGTGACGTGGTGGTCACTAGCCGATGGCATGGCAGTGACCAGCCACGTCAATTATTTGAGTTCAGCTGGTCAGATTATTCTGATCAGCGTAAACTTAAGATTGCGTGTCTTTACATCATACTACAATCCTATTGGTCCAAAATCCCATGGATTTGCAACAATCAAGCTTCCAGCCGGAAATTGTGATTATGGGACGCTGTGCGAAATTTCCGACCAAGATAAGAATTAGGATTCATAGGCTTTCATTGGTAGTTACAGAGAAAATCAGGATTTGAGAAAGATAGGTTTTAGGATGGACCTGGATACGTGCGTGAATATCCGGTTGTCAAGAACTACTGGTTGTGCGGCAGCTACTAGCTTGCAGCCGCCAGCTCTAACTGATTAATCACTTCTCAATTTGCTTTCGAGCAGCAACTCCTCTCCTCCCCTACAACTGTCTACGGCGCCGTACTCGCCGTCTACGCTCCTACGCTTCCTCGCTACTTTCGTGACACATCTTGAGTGAATCGGTTTGTTCCTTTCAAACAATTGGTTGATATAATATATCACTCATATGTACATATTATGAACATCTGAGGCAAACTGATTGACAGTTCTTTGCGCTAAAATAATATCAATTACTTCTAGTACTCTATGGCTAGATTAAGCTCGTTCTCAAATACTTTTTTTTTAATTTTGATTCCGTATATTGAGGCAAAGCGACTTCACCCCTCTCTAAAGTGATAGTTTAATTGGGTAGTTATGGCGGGAAAACTCATACCAAAAACTACGTTGGAAGAAGATTATTGTACCAAGGCAACCACTCTTCCGTTCATTATAGACAGCTGTCAATCATCATCGGTGACGTAACTTTCAACATCATTGATGGCCTTCCTATCAGATCGTGTACTTCGAAGTACGTTTTTGTAGCTATGAAATGCTCCCAAGTTTGGTCGTTCGCTTTACCTCGAGCTCGCAATTTGCCTTGCTTCCGCTTCGAAAAGCCAAAACAATTTTTTGTTTTTGTTTTGGCTTTTTCGAGGCGGAAGCAAGGCATATTTCGATAATGCGCGGAGTGCACCTCTGGCACTCGCACCGAGGGACAATCCAGATGAAGTGGTGTACGGAATGTTGTAGTGAGCAGGTCTTCTTCGGAAAATCAAACTCTATTAACGAATTTTACCACATACCCGGGCTACTATTTTTAGTGCCCCAAAAAATCGATCATTTTTGAAGAGAGGGTCACTAAAAGAGTAAGGGCTTCTAAATATTGTTTATTGAGCCCAGCTCTTTCCCTGTGGTATTAATCCAGTCTAGATCGTATATCTTCTTCCTAAAGAGTCTAGCGTCGCATCTGGTCGCCGTAAGTTTGAAATTGTGGACGCGTTGTTTTGAAAATGTGCCTTAAAGAACGTTTTTTTATTTGTAGACCGGATTAAAATTTATACATTTTATACAGGCGTTTATACTTTTGAGCACAAGTCAATTTTAGCACCCGGCTTCTAAATCATACGGGGCTTTTATACGGTGCAATCCGTTATAATAGGGGTTATAGGTTGCAAACCACAGCGAAGGTTAGCTATGATTGGTGGAAAACCATGCCAGAAGGTTTGATTTGAATACATGTAGTTTCAGCTTCACTGTTTTGCATGGTTTTGGCCTCACAGCTGACGGATGGGGGATTGACTTAATTGGCAGACCAGACATACTTACTTTCCAACCATGATAACCCCTAATAATATCCGAAGAAACCGCAGAATATTAATAAGAACATTAACATATTTTTGGCATATCATTGAAGCGTAATCTATTTAAGCTTTTGGGCAATTTCGTCGTTTATTGCTGAATAATTAACCTTAGTAATGCTTATAGCTCAGATATGAGAGCGGAAAGACCAAGAAAATAGCACCTGACTACTCGCTCCTGTCGTCGTATAAATAGCATGAGCTTGGTTTCTTGGTAGGCAAGCGCCAACGAACGGCCTTAGAATCGATTTGAGCTCGAGCTGACATCATGCAGTCGTTCCGCAACCTGTCGCCAGATGAAGACGATGGACGCGAGGTATTCGATGGTCCCCTCCAGCAGAAACACCAGTCCAATATCGCATCAGCCCCTCCTCAGAAGATCTACCCAGGAGATGACACTTTAAGAAACCAGATCACTCAGAAGAGTTTAAGTAATTCTATCAACTCCAACCAAAGTGTAGGCCACCCGGGAAAGAGAATTGTGCTGTTGCAGGCCTTACTCGCGGCAGCAGTATTCATTTGCCTTGGGTGGACTCTTTGGCTCATTCTGTTGAACGTGGCGCCCAATGACACGGTGAACAGCGTCATGGATACGGAAACCTTCGACTACGGTTCGTTTTGGCTGATGGTAGACCCCTCGAAGACTATGGTGGGGTTCGCCACATTCGGACTGTCCGTGGTAACACTGGGATATTTTGGTATCCTCATCAAAATGCTTGCGAGCGTCCGCAGCTCGAAGCAATTGTATCTGGTGCATCAACTGACGAACAAACATTTAAGTGAGAAAGTTGGAAAAGCTCTGAAGGATGCATCTGATCAACGAACCAGCAGCAGAGTGACGTCGGCTACAGCCCAGTTGGCCTTCTCTCTTACGCGTAAAGACAGTTCGGCACGAAAGAGCATTGTACGCTGGCTTCTTTTCACGACATGTATCAACTACTAACGTTGCTTATTTGCAAGAAACTGTTGATGAAGTTTGGAGATTTGGCGCTGGAAACTCTACTGCTCTATCAGATGCTCGAAGCAGGGTCTCCAGCGCCTCTAATAGCCATATTTACAGTCGTCGTGGCATCCAACGCTCTAGCCTGTGCAGCCATGATGTTTGTACCCTATGAACGGGCTCCTCTCGCAGAGATTCTTATCGATATTTTGTAAGTTTCGTGCAATTTATGGAAGCAGAAATTGGCTCTGACAAGTGTTCACTCTACGTCCGTAGATTCGACTTCCTCATCATCGTCGGCTATCCCATGCTCGTGGTGCTCTACTGCCTGTCCAGCTTCACCTTCGACCGCGCCAAGTTTGCGATCAACCTCGAGGTCTTCCCTCCTGGCTGGTTCGAACAAGGAGCGAGTGTGATCGCAGATGCCGAACAAACTGCTGTCATCTACGAGAGTCTAAAGTCGCTGCGCATCATGACGCCTCTTAACTTTTTCACTCGCATTGGAGTAAATCTGACACTGTGCTTCCGACTGTGGCATCTCGTGGATCTCTTACGCGACTATACGAAGCAGAACAGCAGCGTCTACCCCAAGAGACATCGCCTTGGAGCAGCGTTCCTCGCTATCTTCACCATCATGCTTGTAGTATTTGTGGAAGAAAGCATGCGAACGTCCTCTCTAGCATGCCAGCCACACCCTGAATGCGTCGTAAACGCGCGGCGATGGACGATTCTTCAGACCGGATCTCTGACGCAGTGTCCATGCTTGATGCTGATTGACCGAGATATTGCTCCAAAAGCTTACGCGGAATGGGAAAAACCCACGAATGTGACCGATACCGTCGCGCAACTAGCGTCAACGGGGGACCTTCAGACGCTACAACTGACCAACCGCTACTTAGGAGTTCTGCCCGATGAGCTCAGACGCTGCAAAAGCTTGAGACACTTGTAAGTTGATGGTGAGTGCATAACGTTGTCCTATATATAATGAGCTCGTTATGCTTTAGGTCACTGGAGTATACTCACACTCAAATGTTCCCTGCGTGGATCAAGGAGTTCTCCAAACTTGAATATCTGTAAGCAAACAGTTCGTGTCATCCAATTTTGTTAATGTTACTAACAACACGATGGGTAGACACGTGGAAAGCAAATTCACGAGTCCAATGGTGATTTTACCAGACGATATGTTCGACGACATGTCTGCGCTCACGTTTATTCACTTTCCAGCGTTCATTCCGATGGCGAAACTTCCGACTCTGGATGGTCTCACGAACCTCAAGTCGCTCACTCTCGCTGTGTTTCTGCTGCTTGAGGAGGTCCCCGGCTTCGACCGGCTTCGCAATCTCGAGAGGCTAGTCCTGGCATCCATGCCGGCAATGCTGAGTCTGCCTGACTTCTCACCTGCCACACAACTCAAATCGTTCGCGGCGTCAGATCGTGGAGCTTGGTGCTGTAATGGATTCTTAGGGGACTGTAACTTAGATGGCTCGAAGTGTGGGGTTCATCCGGTGTGAGGAAGCCCAGCGGTGTCTTGTTTGGCGTCCAATCGCACGGATAAAATGGCTACGGTCGCGACTCTGGCTGCGGTCGAGAAGTTCAGCTTGACGACATGTGGTCCGGCGCTGCAGCCTGGAGTCCTCGAGGGTCCTCCGACACCGGAGCTCATGGAGCCATGCAACGGAACGATGTATCGTCAATGTGGAGATATTAAAGCCATGTGCTACAAAGCGCGATTTATGGGGATAGCGTGCACCACAAACCAGTTCCCGATTCGGATGCGACGAACACAAATTGCTCAGAGAGTTGGAGATCCATGCGACCCAAAGGTCGAAGCATGGCTCGGATGCAAGTAAACTAAAAGTCGCGAAGTATTTCTACTTTGCTACAACTATTTTAAAAACTATTAATAAATTCAGTGCTTTCAGAAGAGAGATTTCAACATCCCCCCCCCCCCCGGTATCAGTATTCACTGTGTTTCATACTTTGGAACTTGTTTAAGCTGCCATACAAAGTATGCATGAAGATGTGGCATCACTGATGTGTAGTGTAACGTGTCTTGTGTTTGCGTGCCGGATAACTCTACATTTACAGGACGCTACTTGCTCGGTCACCAGTGTTGACCAAGCAGTCAAGCCATTTTAAATCATATGCACGACGTGCCCTGATAGCAATGGTGCCATGAAAGACTTGTTTCACCCGCTGCGTGGTTCATTTTACCTGTCGAATATGATACGGTGAGTTTTGGTGTTCGATGCATTCGTTTGAAAATCCCACGTCAGTAAAGTTTTAAAGTTTTGACAACAATCTCTGGCCGAAACCATGCCCGATGAATGCGACTTTGGTGTTGACGCGAGCACTCGTGATATGAACAGCACGAGCTCTATCTGTTGGAAGATCAAAGTATCGCCGCTCAGACCGCTTACTCGTGTCAGGGTAGGTGTCCGGCTGAACAAAACTCATCCTGTGAAAATGTGTAGAGCCAAGGAAATCGAGTTTGTGACGATATATGCGCTCGACTTGTTCCTGCAATTAGTTCCTAGAGGCATCACGAAGGAGAAAGCGTATATGGACGTCCTGACTCCAGGATAAAGGGCATCGGCGAAAATAACAAATGGCAATACATTGCACTGCGTCATTTTTAAAATTAACGGAATAAATTGAATCGTTACAGGAATAAGAACGTCAAGTATTGGTTAAAATTGATCAATCAGTACATGTCCTCAAATATTAACATTTCGACAATATAACATTATGATAATTATGAAAAAGGGCAAAAATCCTTTTATGTGGTTTCTGCTAATTAGAATGCTTAACCAACCACAAATGTCTTACTGAAAAATCTATAAGATTGTTTTAAAAGAAAACGCCCGCTAAAAAAAACCCTGCACGCCGGGGCTAATCGCCCAGTGCTGATGGCGCTCAAGATCCGGATGGCCAACGATGAGCAACTCTGGCCACCACGCCGGCGTGTGATCCACTGATCGCACACCTACTTTATTACTGTCCTTTTACAACCCAAATACAGATATCATCCTCTACGAAATGTACTCGAACCCGCTGCAGTTCACCAGCGTCGCCCACTTAGTCACTTGGATTCGACACGCACTTAGACGCCGCCCTACTACACAACCGTCATCAGACTTCGGAGCGTTCTTTCTGTCTGTACTCTTCGCCGACTGTCCTTGGTCCTCGTCCACCGAGGCGTTACCCGTCCGTCCGCTTGTGTACTACCACTCGCTCCTCTGAGCTCGAGCAGCACACCGTCCAATCTCAAAGATGCTGACACCGCTAGTCTTCGAGTGGCGCCTACCCTGCTAATTTTAAAGTGATGTCGTCTCTGGCCTACTCTCGTCCAGGTGCTCGCCGTACCCTTCGAATTCGGGTACGGAAGGCACGTACCTACCGTCCTTCAATACTGTCAGCCGCCAGATGCCACGCTTCGTCAGTATCGTACGCTCCTGGCAGCTACTGCCCTCTGCCTGACCACCGTTTCGTCCCCCGTCCATCATATCGTACTCGTCAAACGAGTCAGCGTACTCGTCCCGTCCGCTCCATCGTACACGTCCACATCATCGTTCACCGTGAACGAGCCGTCGTACTCGGTTGCGTCACCGAACTCGCACGTATCACAATGCGTAACCGCATTACCATACTCGTCCGTATCATACTTGTTGCACGACTTCCCCAGCTGTAGGGTTTTCCACGACCCTACCGTCTTGATAGAGACGCTCGTACTCGCATGCAGAGACCCTCTTTCGCTCGTGTTTTGTGTCGTCCACCAGCACTTTACCCAGAGCTCGTACCCAAGGACGTACTTCCTTGCCCGGTTCCTTCGTCATCTCCGTCGTGTTTCCACCAGTCCGTCTCTCGCGTGGAGCGTTCTTCTCGGATTTTCCACTGTTCCTCGGCTTCGTTTTGCACTTCGCGGAAATGTCGACGTACCACTATCTCCGGTCGCTGCGCGTATAGGAGCGCTGGCTTCGCGCCATGCTCGACTACACTTTCGTCTTGATCTTCATATTTCAGTTTGCGTTTAAGTCCTTGGCCAATTGCTCCCGTAGTGAGGCGGGTAATGAATAGCTAGTCAGAAATGACACTGGGCAATCCGCGGCTCTGGAGTACCATTATTATCCTCTCTTTGCAGTACAGAGTTCTCATAGCCCGCGTCCTCCACGGACCTCGTGGCGGGCTGTATACTCACACTCGGTCGCCAACGCCGAAAACTCGCTTGTGCCGAACATTTCGGTCGTAATAGATCGCCTGCCGCGCCTGCTCCTTCCGCCGAGCGTTCTCAGCACACTCGTGGATCCGTTCCATCGCCTGTATCAACTGTTCGTGATAAGGTAGCAGTGCACCTCCTTTCCGTTACCGCTGTCCGTCTTAGTAGCTCAAGGCCGGATCCAGCGTTCCAACATCCCAACAAGTACCCGTTGCGGCCGTGCCAGCGTAATCTGGATCCAAGTCCGGATCTGCATCCAGGTCCTCGGTTCCGTCCTCGAAGTCAGAATCTGGACCCAAATCTGGGGCCACTACCAAACCTGCGGTTGCGGCGTCCAAGTCTGGATTATGATTTAAGACTGGATCTGCTGCTGCGTCTTCGAAGTCCGGATCTGGATCCAAGACTGGATCCGCTGCTGGAGCGTCAAAATCGGGATTAGGCTCCAAGTCTGGACCCACTGCTGCGTCTTCGAAATCTGGATCTGGAACCAAGACTGGATTCGCGGCTGCAGCGTCGAATTCCGGATCTGACCCCAAACCTGGATCTACTATCGCGACATCATCCCAGGCGGCTTCGTCGACTGGATCTTCGGCAATCGCTTCTTCTACGACGGGGCCAGCCGCATCGACGGTCATATCCGGTTCGGCTCAATCGGGATCCACTGTTGGACCACCCGTGGCGGTGTCTACCGTCCCCCGACCAGCCTCCACTGGATCGCGACCGGTAGGATCTGGATCCGGTAAGGCGAAGGCTAAACGTACCATTCCCGCCGGCTGTGGACTCGGTAGGTCGGAAGACAACGAGGAAGTAGGATTCGATTGGTCCGACGGCTCGGGACCTCCTATCCGTTCGGCTTCGAACCCTCTCCGCCGGCCATTATTCGTTCAGTCCTGACGATGATGATGCCGATGATGATGAAGATCCTGAGGATTCCGGGAAGGCCCGAATCGCCGACGATGCTTTAGAGGAAGACATGCGGCGGGCTTTGTCGCAATCCAACTGAAGCTCGGCGGAGATCTCACTTGACGCCGACCAAACAAGTCGCTGGCCCGCTCGGATCTGGAGACGGCACTGCGGGATCCTCAATCCCGGTCGACAGTGATGATGGATCGGGCAGTGACGATGGAGAGGGGTCACCCCACGGTGGCGGATCCACTGGATCTACCTTGGTCACCGCCTTCTCAACACTTCCCTACCAGGCATGCTTTTCGTGGTCCCGTTCGGTCCGGATGTCACCCTTTTCCCTGGTCGGCTCGCGCCTGTGGCCTTCTTCGCAGAGTCTATCGAGCCTTGTCCGCAAAGAAGTTGAACCGGGTTGCCATCGCTAATATGAAAATCACCATCCTGTTCCCTGAGTTGCCGTTTCGTACTAAGTGGATATTCCCTCGCGAAGAGGATGACATACCGGCATCCGGGTATGTGGATTCGTTAGTCACCAGATCCCACGTGGAAGCGCTGCACAATGCAGCACCATGGAATATGTTGACGGTTACTCTGGTGGATCCCGTTAGCTTTCGAGGTGACGTCGGTGGACGCCTCGGGTTGTTCGTTGGCGCCTTTCGAGATTTCATTTCCAAACTTTGGATCGCAATATGGGAAGGTTCCCATCGATTCCCTGTTTCTCGTGCCCAGCGGTGGGATTCAACATGACTGTTGTACTTCAACAAGCAAGGACATTGGACGTGGCGGGACCGTTTCCAGTTGCCGACGGAGAGGAGCGTTATGTTGTCGCGGCTCTTGAATACGTAACGAGATATGCGGTAGCGAAGTGCGTGAAGCAGCACACGGCCGAAAGTGTGGCGTCCTTCTTGATAGAGGAGACCGTACTCAAGTTTGGAGCGCTCCGCAAATTGTTGACCGAGGGTGCTCCGAACATGACTGGCAAAGTCATCGCGCAGTTGGTGATGATGTTACAAGCACAACAGGTCAATCATGTGCCCTATCGTCTGCAACTAATCGGCCTGGTTAAAAGTTTTCACCGTTCGTTGAAGGACTGTGTTGCCACATTTATGGCGAATGACGAGCCGAATGACTGGAACTTATGGGGTTCAGTTCGCCGTGTACGCGTACAAATCAGCGCATCTTTCGACAGTAGCCTTGACGCCGAACGAGTTAATGATGGGGAGGCGGCTGCGGCCACCTAATGGGGAGCCACCTTGGCAGTAGAACCGACTTTGGACTTGGCCTTGGCTGGGGAAGCAGTCCGAGGTTTCTTGTGAGGCCGGGGGGGGCCCAACACCAGAAGCAGGGGGTGCGCTGCGTGGTCGTTTCGCAACCGATGGATCCGCCCCACCTAGAGACTGCTGAGAAGCCGAGGCGTTAGCGGCCGGGAACGATCCAGTTTGAGGGGAGAGTGAATCCGTGGATCCATTTTGAGGGGAGAGTGGCTCCGGGATGGTAACGGTCACCATAGTCAGCCGTCGACGTGCCATGTCACGCTCGGACAAACTGCGGTCACGCTCCAGAACCAGTTGCTGGTGCTGATTGCGGACGGTAGCGAGTTGATCCTGTAGTTGAGTCGAAGTCGTCTCAGCATCTTTTAATTTGTCACCTGGGTCAACAGAACAAGTGAGTATGGGATTACAAGAAGGAAGCAAGAGATGATCTACGTACTCATACGACGAATCTTGGATTTCAACTCCGTTTGCGTCCGCGTGGCATCTGCCCACTCGGTGGCTGCCTTGTCGCGTTGGAGCGCGGTATCCGTCAACTGGTCTTGAAGTTCGTCACGGGCTTAAGTCATGCGCACGAACTCTTCAAGCGTGTAGTCTCGCCCACCTGACAACATCTCAATCGACTCTTTGGCATCCTTCAGCTCACCAGAGAGATGCGCCAGATCGTTTTTTGGCGACGAGGAAGGTGGATTCGGCGCGGGGGACCCTCCACAAGCCGACTCTAATGCAGATACACCATGGGCGGATCTTACATGGTCGGTGGTAACCACCTCTTCCTGAGTCAGGCGCAACTCGTCGCGGAGCCGATCCAAGCTCTCGTCAGCAGCCACGCTAGCAGCTTGAGCACCCTCAAGATCCCGTTCCAGATCGTGGATCGGCGATTGGGGTTGGTAGATGTCGGATCCTGCGAGCGCCATCTCTCGAAAGAGAGGTTCGTTGTCATCTCGCAAGCCATCCCGTTGACGACAGATGCAATCCAGTCGTTCAGTTAGGTCGCGGAGCGTTACCGCTTGGTCGGCCAACAGAAGTCTCAGGTCCTCTGAGCTAGAGGCTGCGCGTGCTCCCATCCTTGAATATACATGGCTTGATCATGAACCTGAGCCTGTAAGGTCCTGAGTAGGGTGGCGTAAGAAGACGCGGATAGCGACTTGTATGCCTGCTGAGCCGCTGCCTCTGCGCGTTGAGCTCGATCCCGAGCATCTTGAGCCGTCTCGAGTTCCGCCGTCAAGGTCCGTACCTGATCGGAAAGAACTAAGGCCAAAGTACGCAAATTCGTAGACGACGTAGGAGGACTTACCGGAGGAGCGGTGGATGGGGCCTTGCCAGGCAATTTGCTCGTACGTTTCGCAGGAGACATATGTCACGTGAAGGAGGAAGCTGTTGGAGAAGTAGTAACGTTGGAAGTGTACGTCGTGAACGCTGTTGTGCAGCACCGACCACGTACAGGAGGCGATTGTGGTGAAGTGCTTTCTCAGAAATAAGAGACTGGATCTGACAAGGAGTCACTATCTCAGATTAGTGACAACACCCGGTGGTGAGGGAGGATCCGGATTGCCCGGCATGGATCCGCGCTGCTCGAGGTGAATTGGCCCGCGTGGATAACATACGAGAAGGCAGGATCCACTAAATGGAGACTCGGATCCATCCTCACCCGATTACACGTAGGGGGTATGGGGTATACCATGTGCGGATTTATTAAGTGGGAATCCTATGGAGGAAGGATGGTAGATGTCATCTGAAGGTGGATCTGGTATCAACGACAAACGAGAAGGCAAGATCCACCGCGATATGTCTCAGATCCTACTCTTCCAAGTAGTAACGGGCCAGGTATTTACTCCGTTACTTGCTTACACTATAGTGTTGAGGAAGCTCGCAATAGAACGACTGAGTCTTAGGTTTAAGGAAAAATCAACTCTGACTTTATTTTAGGACCAAGGCCACAGCCCTGGCCACTCAAATACACGTCATAGTCCAATTGGCTAATAATGGGTCTGGATCTGCATATATCAGCCAATGACATGACAGCATTTCAGCACACGCTAGTCGTGTGCTGGTGCACCCACTTATGTAAAGAAATCTACCTACTTGTGTAATGGCCCCCTCCATTACACAAGTCCAGATCCAAGGGGTGAGGACCCCACATCGAGTGACTTGGATCCAGGATATGGGGGTGGTGGATGCAACGGGTTTCGAACTTTCGTGGAGCAATGGAGATCACAGACAGTCGTAAGATAATGTTGGAGGATTGGAAAGCTCAGATCGATGATGAGCGTACACTTGTAGTGAGGTGGATCAAGGTGACCTGGATCCGGAAAACTGTACCCATATTGGGACGACCACAATGGTTATGCCATGGATCCAGTGGATCGGATGCTAATACAGCTGGGGTGATGGACCAAGGAGAAATGCAGCCGAGCCTGGTAGAGGATTTAACAGGTTAAATACATAGAAGGTAGGAATCCAGGCAGCTATAGGCTTAAGTATGAATCAGACTGCAATTTGCACAGTATGACGCAAGTGCCTTCCTTCCCTCAAGAATCGGAACTACATCGGTCGTACGAGCTCGGTGAAGGTTGGGAATTGCGAATCTAGGGCTGGTAGTGATAACCGGATAGTACATTGGCCAGGACCTGCAACCTAGTGGGTTTTTCTTTACACGTGCAGATCCGAAGGTTAACCGGATTTACTACTTAGCCGAGTATACCTAAGAAGCTATCACCTCTCAAAATCCCGTCAGAAGAAGAATGCAAGTACGACGCAAAGGAGAACAAAGGCAAGGGAACACACCCGCAAGGCAACCCTGCGGCCAGATCCCAGATCTAGGCCCTGGACCCACCAAGCTCGAATATTCGGTTGGGATCCGGAAGCAAGTACGGACGCAGAGTGAAGATCTTACTACTACTGCTCCGCCACATCCCCACGTCACGCCAAGACATACAAGCTTCACCACTTGAACACTTCGGAAGTTACCGAGAGAGCAAGATCCCGCCCTACCGACGGGTACACAAGGTGAGGAAAGTTCAGAGGATCACGGATCCTCGGGGGCCCCCTCCGTTAGTCGATGTCTGGGCGCTGTTGGTAAGTTGGATCCAGCAATCTCGCAGATTTTGCTTATCCCGCTACACCACAAATTTGTCGACCACCGGGCGCATTTCCACAACTTATCGCAATTGTGATTGGCCGTGTTGTCAACGAAGTGAAAATGCAGCGTATGGCATCTATCACGAGTCATGTATAGACCAAAAATACCTGCCGGTGCGGCGCCGTCCTCCACCATTGACTAGTGCGCGGGAAGCGCTTCTTCTGGGGACACACCATGCACACGATGAGAAGGCCAACGACGTGCAGAGCCCCGTGTGTGGCGTACGCCTGGTGTGCCTTCAAACGACGAGTAATTTCTTGATCGTCTCGCGGCGACGATCGCTCTGCCACCTTTGAATATCTTAGGCGCGCTTTTCTACTTGCTAAAAGCAGTATCGGTTTGTGTTCGCGGCGATCGACAGCCACAACGGTTTTGGTATGGAGTAGATCAAAGTGAGCAGAGCCGACCGGCATACGTCAATCCATTCGGCGATAGGCCTGGCCTCATACGTACCTAGCCCAGGATACGCCGGCGTATTAGTCTCATACTGTGTTGAAACTGGACTCCCCTTCATAGCCTATATAACGTCTTTTCGCCCCTTGACTTCTGCACGAGTGAGACGGCTGTTGCCAATCTGCAATGATGCAACAAAGGTTTCATCCATTTCCGCAGCGTCGTCATCTGACAGCACATCGTCATCTTCACTTGGCTCAGGGATGCTAGCAGCGCTATCACACACTCCATCGTCTTCATCCGGCCTGAACTGTAGCGCTCGTAGTCATCGCTGTTTTTCCCGTCCACCAAATAATTAACGTCGCCTTTGGCTTGTGCAGAGGTACGTGGTCGTAGCCGGGGACTAGGTGCTGCAGCTCGCTACTCGTCATGACCACTTTCTAGTTTAGAGGCGTCTGAGAGCAAGTGCAAACCAGCTTGTTACAGCAGCCTGGGACAGCTCAACACCACTTTTACTGGGTAGGCCGAACATCTCATCGACTGTATTCCGTGAGAAACATACGCTGGTATCAATCTGGGAGGCTCAAACTTCATTTACTTCTGCCCCTCGTACAGGTTCTTCATCGCGGCCTTCATCCTTTGTACGCACTTTAGTATCTGCGAAAGGTTCTTCTAGCAAACCGAACTCGAATGCGTAATTTACGACGGCGATCTCACCATCGAACACATGGCCTTCATCAGGACTTGAATAACGCCACTCGGTCCAAAGTCCATTCGGGCGCTTTGACGTCCACCCCACCGCCCAAAGCTGCCTCCAAAGATGACCAAAATCAATGTCGCGTGTTGCAGCAGCCTGAACAGCAGGTTTCTTACGTCGAACCGACCTAATGCGCGCCAACCAGGAAAATCTCGAATGAATGATCAGTGCTACTTGTCGCGCATCCACCTACAACGACCTGGTCCTCTGTCCAGGATTTGATCAAACACCTCTCACAGCTTATATTTTGCCAGTGCTGTCAAAACACTTGACTTAAGTATTAAAAAAATAGCTCTGAGCCGATTCATATTCTTCCTTTGAAAAAAAAATGAGGACATCAATACGACGTCCTCTGTACTGGTGAAATTTAGAGGATGAACAATTCGGACCTATTGCTCCACATTTATTTTTAGGATCAGCTGAGAAACAATTCAGTTTTTCGGTTTTGGATGAATTGCGACAGAGCCTACATGTATTATCACAGTTATTGGTGAAGAAGACCCAGGTATCGGTATACTCAGTAATAATGCATACTGAGTCAGTATGCAGTTACCGAAGAGTGTCGCGCTCACCCATCATTTCTCATCCATCACAAACCCGTGATCTCTCCGAAATAGTGTCGTCGTTTAATTGTCAGTAAGAATACTGTGCCGGATCTTTAAGGTGAAATAGCTGTTTTGATTAATTGTTATAAGCGTTCAGGAGGACAGACGAATGCTCAATTACATGTTACAACAACTTCGCTCTCACAAAACCCTTGCTTCGCAATTAGAGCGGCCACGCCTTGTCGAGGTGGTCTTCGTAGTGCTCGTCACTAAACGGGACCTCGGCTCTACCAAAGCTGTTGCTGTCGTTCAAGGCTACACGAGCTGCATCCGTAAGTTGTTCCCACATGATCAAGTCCTGGTATTCGCCATCCCAATCTGCGGAGTTCATGTATGGGGAGCCGAGGCTAATCTGATACTGGAATCGGAGAGACGTATTGGAGCCGTAAATGTCAATGCGGTGGAATCTGGGGCCTTCCATCCGGTACCCTGCAAAATCGGATGGCCACATTTTAGTTTCCTTAACGTACTTCGTGTCGGACTTGGACATGGAAACCCCCACAATCTTAGGCGTTTCGAAGTCAGGATTATCAATCCACACCACAACGTTCTTCCAGTCGTGACGTCTGGTTGGGAAATCCATCCAGAAGCCTTTCGGGAAGTACCAAGCGTACATGATGGCCCACAGGTCCTTGTACCATCCAGCTCGGCCGTAGACCTGAGACCCCTTTGGAGCATACTTGCATGCGTCGTTTCCGTTTGTCCCCTTGAGTCCACCAGTGACCTCGCCGGCGGCGTTTACGGCAGGGTACGACACGCAAACGATTTTCGAAGTGTACAGCTGTGGCTTAAACTTAATGGCAGCTTTTTCAGAGATAGTTGCCGGCTCCGGTTGAGGAAAGGGCTCAATTTTATCGTGGTCGACGGTTGCAGAAGCGCAGGCAACCAGTGCTGCCAAGAGTGTCGCGGTGAGTGTTCGTATATTCATCTCAGCCTGGAAAATAGGAGAATGAGCGAGTGGCACTGGCTTCAAAGTGCTCGAAGCCAGCGCCATTTCGCCCAACATATGAAGATGCAATAGGAGATGGGATTCCCACCATCAATGATGGCATCATGGGCAGTGTTTGTATCTTGTATTTTTATAAATACATGTGTAGTACTCTCCAACTACTACAGCACCAGTCATGCGTTTACTAATTTCGAGTTGTCAAAGGATAGTACGGATTTTAATATCATTCTGGAAACTACTCCCCAATTACAAAGCTCTCATAATCATTTTAGGTTCGCTAAAGCAAGACTTACAAGACTAAGAAAATGAACTACGGAAATAAAACCAACAAGCATCTAAAAACAAATCTGTGCTTTCGCCTCACTTCGTAGAAAAAAACCAAGTTTAAAAAATCATGGGAAAATGACTCGATCGGTGTACTTTAACATTTACTTTGCTGAATCGGTTGTTTTTGTGACTGGATCGGTAGGCGTCAAACATATAAATATTTTCACTTTTTTGGGGTGTACAAAAAACAGAGGAAATGCCAAAGCGGTGTATTGAAAAACTAGTGGTTGAATATTGAGTGTAAGGAACAAAGGAAACGTTTAAACCGGCGTACTGAAAATCTAGTAGCTGAATGTTGAGTATGCAGGTGATACCATTGAGTACTATTCCCGAGCGTTCCTTTGGGGAGACCCACGCGGGCACCGAGTTACGACTGTCGAGCTTGTAGGTACGAGTACCCGATTCATGTAGATTCTGATGAAGTATTACCGATGGACATGCTGACCAAGCGTCTACGCGACTGTAGCGGTAATAACAACATCTCATTATACGGTAGTAGATGAAGGCTTATTTTAAGCGAATAATAGTGATCCAAAGAAAAAAACATGTAGGAAAGGATGCCAAATTTTATAAATAGTTTGTATGCTACTCGACATGTAGTCGTCTAGGGAACACGACAATACGAGTGTACTTAGCACCTCAAATTCTTGTAAAAGCCAAGTTAGCGATGCTAAGCTATTAATAGAGCACCCTCGGCTGTATGTAATATTTGGAGTGTATATTTAGGTAAAGGTTAACAGGCGTGGGGAATACAAACTGAGAGAGAGAATGGAGATTCACTACATTTAGTCAATTATATCGATCAAAGAGGTACATATCGACGCTCTTTCTGTGATCGATCAATCGGGAGGCCTAACGCAATATTCACACTAGAATGTTGGCCCTGGCCGACACAGGCAATATTCACAGGGGTAATCGATTTTTCCAAGATTTATTAGACGCGGACTTTTCAATCGTTTTCTTGTAATTTTGAAGAGTAACATCGTTTGTCGGTCAAGCTGCAACCGGCTACAAAAAAACATCTACTGTCTTTTTTTATCTCAACGTGTTTTTCTTGCCGGATACCGACTACCGGATTCAGCTACCGCGACAAAATTAATCGGATTTGAGAGAGCGTGAACTGCACCACAAATGTCTGACAATCACAACAAATTTTGTTGTGATTGTCAGACATTTGTGGAGCTGTGTTGTGATTGTCAGATATTTGTGGTGCATTTAATGGAGATTTACACAACAAGCCACTTAATGGCACCACATAAAGTAGAACAGCACAACACAATTGGATAGCTAAACTGTTTCATATGATATTAGCGAATGCGCACAAAACCTAAAGCTGTACCCACCACTCATCACTTTACAAGACCCCCCCTCCCCCAGCAAGCTCAAGCTCCAACTATTATACCGCGCACACACGCTTACAGCTTAATTGCCTGTGACTTATCCGAGGCCGACGCCGACATTTTGCTAGAGAGCATGAAAACGTTCACTGCGTCAAAAAGCCATCTCATGTCGTGCATTTCGTGTGCTGCAGCTACCCCGCAATTAATGCGCTACAGCCTACTGTAGTGTGCATGTAAGCAGTGCATAGCTGTAGCCATACTCCAAGTGTGGTTAAAGCGGCAAGAGACACACGTGCTCGAGGCAAACATGTTGACGCTGAGTGAGCTCTAGACGCACTTTTTGATGGTAAATCAGCGCAAGAAGCTCACCACTTCACGCACTTTAAAAAACGCTTTCATTCATAATATGACTAGAGCGAATGTAACGCCGCTGCGCATTTTGACATGCAATGTCCCGTGAGTTTGACGAGCCCTCACAACCGCTACCCGGACTACATCAAATTCAGAATTCGGTGAACCACTATCGTCGTACAAAGTTGGGCGGCAATGACCGCGTCGAGGAGCTGGTCTCTCGAGTCAGCGCTGCCTTCTTCAGTGGTGGGGAGTCCGAGCACAAAGCCTTCACATTCACGCACACCACCAATTCCGGCGGAGATCCCGTTGTCAGCGATGGATCAGATGATCGACCGTTTGTAATTGGCGTAACGACCAAAGCCGTGTTGTGTTCGGCAGATCGGAGCTCAGACACCTTCATTCTACCCATTAATGCTACTTACAAGCTAGCACAGGCTGGGTACCCTGTCATCGTTTGTGAGTGTCTGACGGCGTAAGGAAATTTTTCTTGCTCGCACTCTTTATAACATCTCAGTTAGAAGAGCAGCACTACACCGAAGCTCTCATGGGCTGGGCGACTATGTACGCAAAAGTGGTGGGCACGCGAATTTTGTGCGGTTTGTTGTGGGCGACGCTGATAAAGCACAGTTTTAGTGGTATTAATAACGTATTTGGTGCCTTGGGGTGGTGTACGTTTCTTGGGTGTTTTTTTTCATGCTGTGGCCAAAGTACGTCTCGCACTAAGAGAGTGGGCTCATCAACTGCATGGTGACGCGGCTGCTGAGGTTTATTGAGGGCTCTACGATATCCACTTTTCTACAAGCCAAACCAAATTCTTGGAGGGGAAAACAAAGGTTATGTCCGAGTGGGACACCCGTCCAGAGCTGGATATGTTTCGCAAGTACACCCTTCACGCTATTTAGTCGTGCTTCGCAATTATTGTACTCGACAAAATTGATGATACCAGAAATTGTAACATTCTGCTAGACCTGACATAACTTCTGAACTAGTGCTCTCCTGGAGCTAAAACAAACAACCAGAGGAAAGCTATTTATGTTGTCTACGCCGAGGAGGCGCTTACTTGCACTCACAGCTACTTTTAGTGATGGAGGAAAGCGAGCCCCGCCACGAGCTTACCATCATCGAGAAGAGGATGGTAGTCCGATGCTACCGTTTTCTCGTTAAATACAAGAAAGAAGACTGTTTCGCGAAAACCCGCACGAGAAAACTTGAGGTGTTATGTATCAGGGTGAAGGAGGCAACGGTCGCGCGCGTGATGAAGGCATACAACGACGACCCCGAGAAGCAAGCTGGTCTAATTTCATTTTACCATATATAAATATAAATATATATATATATATATCAGTTAGCTGTGAGATTTAATGCTTGTTAGGAAAAGGATAGCACTCGGGGAAGGCATCGAACTTTCTCTTTCAAGGAGATTTCTCCCATCATTAAAACGTTTGTAGAGAGCCAAAACAAACTAGCCATCCCAATTACGGCCCAGCATATATGTGTCGAGGTAGAGCGCAAGCACGCGGTCGACATTGAGCAGAGAACGATGTCTCGTCTGCTTGTTGAGCTAGGTTATAGCTACGTCGTTGGGGAAAAGCGACATATTTTCATGGAACGCCAGGAAATGTGGCCTTTCGTGACGCTTATCTCGAAAAGAAGCTGCCCGACCGGCTGACATGGGTAGGCCGGCGGGGTAAGAAATTCCACGGAGTCAAGCGCCCTGAAGTGTATCTTGATGAATCGTTCTGCAACGTTCACCATGTTACTAACAGAACATGGTTAACTTCTGACATGGTCCGATACGTTAAATCTGGTAAAGGTGCCCTGTACTGTACTCCTTTTTGCTTTTTATTAACTTCTAATTCTCTTCGTAGCGCATGCATTGTGGCTGCAGGTATTATTTGAACTAAAGGTGCGATGACGACTGGTCATCTCGTGCCATCATCGATTGAAGTCTGAAATTCAGCACTGAAGCCCAAGGGCATGGAGCCGGATGACTATTATGGCAATTGCAACACATCCAAATTTGAGAAGTGGTTTCTCAACTTGTGCAAAGTTGAACAAGCGAAATACGGAGGATGTAATATCCACCTGGACGGAGCTTCATATCATAAGCGTCAGATTAACAAGGCTCCAGCTATGAAAAGCAACAGAGTCGAGATTATAAATTGGCTTGCAAAACATGGTAAGCTACATTTAGATTTTGTTAATCTTTTTTCAAATTTGTTTTTCAGTCAGCAAAGACATCGATTTTACAATGGTGAAGACCAAATTGGTAAAATTTATCAATGACCACCGTCCGAAACCTGAATATCAGACGCAAAAGATCGCCGTTGCGCATGACCATTTAGTCTACTTCACCCCTCCATACCATCCAGCTCTACAACCAATTGAGCTAATATGGGCGCAAGTGAAGGGGCTGATTGGACGTTCCCCAGCGGCAAATGCGGTGGAAACTGTCCAAAGAGTTGTGGAGGGCCTGAAGAGTGCTGAATGGATGTGGTTCAGTCTCTTTCGCCATGTACAGGGTGTTGAGGATAACTATGCGGCTATAGACCAGGCACGAACGAAGGAGGAGGAAGAGGCAAAGTCAACAAGCAGCATTGACGCGATAGACAAGTGTAGTGAAGCCGAGAAGTAGGTAATGTTTGCAACCTTTATAAATGCATTTCTTTAAGTATGATTATGACCGCTTTGTTACAAAGAAGCATATGACAATCAGCGCCATAATGGCCTTTTTGCACATCATACGATTTTGACTTTGGTCCAATCGGGAGCTTGCATTTATGCAAAGATAATGCAACCCATGTCGCGAAAAGACTGACTGGCTGGAGAGCCTTTTTTAAAGTGCCCATATCCCGAAAACGGCACCGAATTAGCTCAAAGTGACCTCAGTTTTGGGCTCTACGCCCGATTTTACCGTATATTTCTAAATGTCGCTATAGGTTTTGTCTACCTCTGGACTCCATCTGGCTGTCTGATTGTCGTATCATCAATTTTGTCGAGTACAATAGTCATGCCTTTCCACTTTAGTGACGCCACAAATTTAGATTGTTTGTCAAATCTGCTCAAATCTAAAGAAAAAGACCGGTTTGGGGCAGATCGCATCGAGCACTTTACCCTAGTATGCTTGGTTTGCAAATCGGAGCGGTAATTTTCACAAAATGGACCGCTAATTTTCTCATATTTGGGGCTTCGATGAATATACCACAATTCGTCAGTGTACGACTAATTATCGTGAGGGTGTACGTGGAGAAGCAGTGGATACTGGAAAACGTTTGCTGCTGACAAATCAATCGGACCCCCGCCCGGGTTTGCATCAACGAATAATCCATGTGAAACGTTTAACAGAGCGTTCAATCTGACAACACGCAGAAGCGGAAGTTCAAGCTCGCTGTACGGCTCCAGCAAATTGTGGACTGCTGTAGCCACCGCTCGATGGTCCCAGTAGCATTTGTGCAGTGAAGCATGGTGAACAAGAAATTAATTGCTCGCTCGACAACTCTACGCAGGGGTGGATACCTCCGTGAAAACACATCCAGCCGTAGCAACATCCGCTTTCTGGTCGATAATGCAACTGCTGTGCGAGTTTCTGAGCCCTCGCTGCAATTTTTTTCCATCACGCGGTCGGTCTGAAGAAGCGCTTGAGGTTGTCGACCAGATCAAAGACCAGCTCAACTTGGCAAACAAGTACTGCCCGTGTCGATATTAGGCCAAAATGCGTGACTGCGGCCACCTCCAGTACGCTCTTCAGCTTGCGTAGTTATGTGGATGGGGATGGGAAGCGACTCATTATTAACCGCAATAAAACTGCGGTTGTGATGCAAACAGTCGTCAAGCTGTTCAGCAGACAGCTGGCCGTCCTCGACACGCTGACCACGCGCTACAGAAAGACTCTGACTCTTTACAAAACAAACACTACTACTACTGAAAGGACTCAGACCATGTCATTATCCCAGTATCGGAGCCTATGGCATCACTATAACAGCATTTTAGCTACTCTTGTGGCAGGGTCGGCCTTGCCTCCAGTGCCAGAAACATCTCACAGGGGCGGCTTCGCTATAGCGCCAGCAACATCGCGGTGGGTAGGCCTCGCCTCCAGTGCCAGCAAAACCTAAGTGGGCGGTCTCACCTCCAGGATCCTGCACCTGCAACATCTCAACGTCTTCTGTGGTGGAGGCTTTGCCTCGTCTCTACTGTGGTGGCAACAGCTTTAACAGGTCCGGTATCGGTGCGAGGCTTGCACTACGAGCGGCTGTGGTAGTGCCATTTGGCTGCCCGTCGTGCCTCGGTCCGTGGGCACGGTGCACGTGGGGCCGACGTGCAGCCTCGGGGGGGGGGGGGGGGGGGGTTGAAGCGTTCTCCCGGTGGGTTAAGTCTGGCTCATTACACTGACATGTACGGTACTTTGATAGGCTGTCGCCTGCACAGGTGCTGGCTCGCATCTTGTGGTGTTTGTCGACAAAGCTCGGGTGATTGTGCATATTTCAAACTTTGGCCAATTGGACCTCAAAAGGCTGGTCCTAAGAGGGAAAGGGTAGGGCTACTTCTAAGATTTGATGTAATGATGGTAAAATTGATTTGTTGGTAGCCACAAGTCCAACGTAAGGCCCCTGATCAAACGTAGGGGCCGTTCTAGACAATAAAGTCCGAATGACCAATTTTCGCTGGCCATTTCCTCCTTTGTATAGCCTGCTCAAGAGGTCTGGCTTAAATGGATAGAGCTAGTGATACAGGTACGAAAAGCTTAAATGACTTGCTAACTGCATAAAATAGCAAAAAAAACATTATTAGGCGTGTAGAGCTGTCTTTAAGTACTTGATATCACACTGTAGCTCGATAATTGCTAGGCTATTAATAGAAAAGA
This sequence comes from Phytophthora betacei, assembly GCA_011320135.1. Classification (NCBI taxonomy): domain Eukaryota; phylum Oomycota; class Peronosporomycetes; order Peronosporales; family Peronosporaceae; genus Phytophthora; species Phytophthora betacei. The sequence continues at coordinate 894,319 of JAANHX010000559.1, forward strand.
GCATTCTGCCTCACTGAAAGTAATGTAAATCCATTTTACATGCTACTGCCTGGCCTCCAAGGTAGGGTTAATGAGGCCCTACGTAGGAGCGGAGGTCCTACGAAGGGCCGTTGAAGCGTTCTCCCGGTGGGTTAAGTCTGGCTCATTACACTGACATGTACGGTACTTTGATAGGCTGTCGCCTGCACAGGTGCTGGCTCGCATCTTGTGGTGTTTGTCGACAAAGCTCGGGTGATTGTGCATATTTCAAACTTTGGCCAATTGGACCTCAAAAGGCTGGTCCTAAGAGGGAAAGGGTAGGGCTACTTCTAAGATTTGATGTAATGATGGTAAAATTGATTTGTTGGTAGCCACAAGTCCAACGTAAGGCCCCTGATCAAACGTAGGGGCCGTTCTAGACAATAAAGTCCGAATGACCAATTTTCGCTGGCCATTTCCTCCTTTGTATAGCCTGCTCAAGAGGTCTGGCTTAAATGGATAGAGCTAGTGATACAGGTACGAAAAGCTTAAATGACTTGCTAACTGCATAAAATAGCAAAAAAAACATTATTAGGCGTGTAGAGCTGTCTTTAAGTACTTGATATCACACTGTAGCTCGATAATTGCTAGGCTATTAATAGAAAAGAGCATTCTGCCTCACTGAAAGTAATGTAAATCCATTTTACATGCTACTGCCTAAGCTTTACTGGCCTCCAAGGTAGGGTTAATGAGGCCCTACGTAGGAGCGGAGGTCCTACGAAGGGCCGTTGAAGCGTTCTCCCGGTGGGTTAAGTCTGGCTCATTACACTGACATGTACGGTACTTTGATAGGCTGTCGCCTGCACAGGTGCTGGCTCGCATCTTGTGGTGTTTGTCGACAAAGCTCGGGTGATTGTGCATATTTCAAACTTTGGCCAATTGGACCTCAAAAGGCTGGTCCTAAGAGGGAAAGGGTAGGGCTACTTCTAAGATTTGATGTAATGATGGTAAAATTGATTTGTTGGTAGCCACAAGTCCAACGTAAGGCCCCTGATCAAACGTAGGGGCCGTTCTAGACAATAAAGTCCGAATGACCAATTTTCGCTGGCCATTTCCTCCTTTGTATAGCCTGCTCAAGAGGTCTGGCTTAAATGGATAGAGCTAGTGATACAGGTACGAAAAGCTTAAATGACTTGCTAACTGCATAAAATAGCAAAAAAAACATTATTAGGCGTGTAGAGCTGTCTTTAAGTACTTGATATCACACTGTAGCTCGATAATTGCTAGGCTATTAATAGAAAAGAGCATTCTGCCTCACTGAAAGTAATGTAAATCCATTTTACATGCTACTGCCTAAGCTTTACTGGCCTCCAAGGTAGGGTTAATGAGGCCCTACGTAGGAGCGGAGGTCCTACGAAGGGCCGTTGAAGCGTTCTCCCGGTGGGTTAAGTCTGGCTCATTACACTGACATGTACGGTACTTTGATAGGCTGTCGCCTGCACAGGTGCTGGCTCGCATCTTGTGGTGTTTGTCGACAAAGCTCGGGTGATTGTGCATATTTCAAACTTTGGCCAATTGGACCTCAAAAGGCTGGTCCTAAGAGGGAAAGGGTAGGGCTACTTCTAAGATTTGATGTAATGATGGTAAAATTGATTTGTTGGTAGCCACAAGTCCAACGTAAGGCCCCTGATCAAACGTAGGGGCCGTTCTAGACAATAAAGTCCGAATGACCAATTTTCGCTGGCCATTTCCTCCTTTGTATAGCCTGCTCAAGAGGTCTGGCTTAAATGGATAGAGCTAGTGATACAGGTACGAAAAGCTTAAATGACTTGCTAACTGCATAAAATAGCAAAAAAAACATTATTAGGCGTGTAGAGCTGTCTTTAAGTACTTGATATCACACTGTAGCTCGATAATTGCTAGGCTATTAATAGAAAAGAGCATTCTGCCTCACTGAAAGTAATGTAAATCCATTTTACATGCTACTGCCTAAGCTTTACTGGCCTCCAAGGTAGGGTTAATGAGGCCCTACGTAGGAGCGGAGGTCCTACGAAGGGCCGTTGAAGCGTTCTCCCGGTGGGTTAAGTCTGGCTCATTACACTGACATGTACGGTACTTTGATAGGCTGTCGCCTGCACAGGTGCTGGCTCGCATCTTGTGGTGTTTGTCGACAAAGCTCGGGTGATTGTGCATATTTCAAACTTTGGCCAATTGGACCTCAAAAGGCTGGTCCTAAGAGGGAAAGGGTAGGGCTACTTCTAAGATTTGATGTAATGATGGTAAAATTGATTTGTTGGTAGCCACAAGTCCAACGTAAGGCCCCTGATCAAACGTAGGGGCCGTTCTAGACAATAAAGTCCGAATGACCAATTTTCGCTGGCCATTTCCTCCTTTGTATAGCCTGCTCAAGAGGTCTGGCTTAAATGGATAGAGCTAGTGATACAGGTACGAAAAGCTTAAATGACTTGCTAACTGCATAAAATAGCAAAAAAAACATTATTAGGCGTGTAGAGCTGTCTTTAAGTACTTGATATCACACTGTAGCTCGATAATTGCTAGGCTATTAATAGAAAAGAGCATTCTGCCTCACTGAAAGTAATGTAAATCCATTTTACATGCTACTGCCTAAGCTTTACTGGCCTCCAAGGTAGGGTTAATGAGGCCCTACGTAGGAGCGGAGGTCCTACGAAGGGCCGTTGAAGCGTTCTCCCGGTGGGTTAAGTCTGGCTCATTACACTGACATGTACGGTACTTTGATAGGCTGTCGCCTGCACAGGTGCTGGCTCGCATCTTGTGGTGTTTGTCGACAAAGCTCGGGTGATTGTGCATATTTCAAACTTTGGCCAATTGGACCTCAAAAGGCTGGTCCTAAGAGGGAAAGGGTAGGGCTACTTCTAAGATTTGATGTAATGATGGTAAAATTGATTTGTTGGTAGCCACAAGTCCAACGTAAGGCCCCTGATCAAACGTAGGGGCCGTTCTAGACAATAAAGTCCGAATGACCAATTTTCGCTGGCCATTTCCTCCTTTGTATAGCCTGCTCAAGAGGTCTGGCTTAAATGGATAGAGCTAGTGATACAGGTACGAAAAGCTTAAATGACTTGCTAACTGCATAAAATAGCAAAAAAACATTATTAGGCGTGTAGAGCTGTCTTTAAGTACTTGATATCACACTGTAGCTCGATAATTGCTAGGCTATTAATAGAAAAGAGCATTCTGCCTCACTGAAAGTAATGTAAATCCATTTTACATGCTACTGCCTAAGCTTTACTGGCCTCCAAGGTAGGGTTAATGAGGCCCTACGTAGGAGCGGAGGTCCTACGAAGGGCCCTAAATCGGACGACATTTTGGCAGAAAGACACAAGAATATTATATTTACATTTTGGATTAGGTTGTCCAGGCTATCCCTTAATCCTTAGGTATCCATTATTTTTTGAAAAATCTATCTACTTTTATTAAAATGTACGTACATTAAAATGTTTACGGAAAATGAAACGAACATATAAAACGGTATCATTTTTATTTTCCAGCCGTTCATCATTGCCGTCTGCGCCAAATCTTTAGTTGTTATTTACGCGCAACCCAGCCACGCTTCGACTTCGGGAATACATTCATCACCTACCCCTTTCGCTATTTGTTGGCGCCGCATCTCAATCGGATAGGGGTTTGTATTATCCCGGCCAAAAAGGCTTGGACAAAAATGGTAATATATTTTATCTTAAATTAGAGGAATGTAACTCCGCAACCGTAGAACCGATTTCGTTGTGTGTCCCCTTAATAGATAGCTTGGTGTCTATTTATTCTCGTAAGAACTTCACAGCATCTAATAATGTTCACTACTTTTCAAATGGTCGCCGGTAAGAAATTGACTGCTGCTGAGAAGTACTTGGTTGTGAAGACCTACGAGTTCCTCCGCCAAAAGAAGGCCTCTGCACCGCATCTATGGAAAGGAGGAGTTCGTTATCATGTCAAAGAGTGTTTTGGCTTTGCTACGGGCACCATTTCAGCTATATGGGCGCACTGGGAGCAGCACCACGACAAGAATTTCACCTCGGTAGGCTGTACTTCATATCATTTCAGCTATTATTGATATTTAACATTTCAGTGGTCGACAAATTAATTATGACAGATGGAAGGTCCAAAATGAAGCTGTAGCCAATTAGGAATATGAACGGGTGACCCGTTGTATGTTCTTTACACTCTAGATATTCTTTTGACGGGTTCTTTTTAACAAGTTTATATTTTTCTAACAATTGTCAAATTGCGGTAATATTTGGAATTTATCCATCCGGTTCTGAAAATCCCCACCTGTTATCCCGGCTCTGTTAATGAATATGTATGCATGTTAGTACGTGACAAGCCCACAATTGCAAACAATTCTGCAAGATATAGAGCCTTTTTTTAACGGCCGATTGGGAGACCAATGGTTGCAGATACGCAAAAATAGACCTCAAAATCGGAATCTACGCCCGATTTTACCCCTTATATCTAACTATCGTTATGGGTTTTGTGAAGGGAAAGGTTACCTTTTTTGGACCAAAGTTTGTCCAAGGTTCGGTGGCCGGGATAATAGTACAGGCAATCCCCATGAATCGGGCGTTGTAGCACATGGATTCAACGTTATCCGTTCTTGGACACTGTCGATACATTATCCCATTGCATGGAGTCATGAGGTCCTCTGTTGGTGGACCCTCCAATACACCAGCTTCAAGTACAGGACCACAGATGGTGGACGAGAACTTGTCGACCACTTTTAGTGTTGCAGGAGCAGCCAGTTTCTCGGTGCGATTAAGAGCTAAGCAAGTCACTGCCGGGTTCCCCCATACCGGATGCACTACCCCACACTTGCGATCATTCAGATTGCAGTCTCCGATGAATCCGTTGCAGCACCAAGCGCCTCGATCCGATACTGCGAACGACTTCAGATCTTCGACAGGCGAGAAATCTGGTAGACTTTCCATCGCTGGCATGGAAGCCAGGACCAGTCGCTCGAGATTCTGCAGATCGTCGAATGCTGGGAGCTCTACCATTGAGAGGAAGCATGCTAATGTGAGTGATCGAAGGTTCTTGAGACCTTCAAATGACGGCAATTCGGTCATTGTCATAAACGCTGCGAGGTGCATGAAGGTGAGAGAAGACATGTCGTCGAACATGTCGTCCGGTAAAACTATCATTGGGCTCGTAAATTTGCTCTCCAAATGTCTGTAGGTCATTTAGTTGTTGTTTTTTTAGGAATACAGAGCACGCAAGAAAAACTACATTAAGATACTTACAGATATTCGAGCTTGGTGAACTCTTTAACCCACGCTGGAAACACTTGAGTGTGTGTGTACTCGAGTGACCTTGTCAAACACATCGCCATAACAAGTCAACCACCTCGCTCACGCTTTTTCACAGCTAACATTACCGTACAAGCGTTTAAGGTCTTTACAGAGTCGCAGTTCCTCTGGTAGCTGTGCAAGGTAGCGGTTCGTTATTTGAATAGTCTGGAGATCCCCTGTTGCAGCCAGTTGTGCCACTTTCTCAGTTACATTCGTCGGGTTTTGCCACTCTGCGAACGTCTTTGGTGCGATATCACGATCGATCATTGTCAAGCATGGGCACTGCGTTAGTGAGCCATGTTCCACAATAACCCACCGTCTTGCCTTCACCACACACTCCGGATGAGGTGCACACGCCAGAGAAGACGTTCTCATGCTTTCTTCGACGAAAACTGTCAGCATCGCCGTAAAAATCACCAGAGCAGCAGCACCCACACGACTCCGTTTCGGGTACACACTGCTCTGCTGTTTCTTAGGATTATGAATGAGATCCACTACGCTGCGAAGTCTGAAGCACAGAGTGCCATTGACTCCTAAGCGAGAAAAGAAATCCATAACTGACATGATGCGTAATGACTTAAGACTTTTGTAGATCACAGCAGTCTGTACGGGGTCGGCTACGACGCTGGCGCTTTGCTCGAACCAGCCAGCAGGAAACACACGAAGGTTTATGGCAAACTTCTCTCGATCAAACGTGAAGGTGGAGAGGCAGTAGGCAATCGTCAGCATCGGACAAGCGATGGCAATCAAAAAGTCAAATCTGCAGCAATAATTAATCTGTGAAAATTGCCACATTTCTAAAAAAAGAAGAGGAATAATACTTACAGAATGTCGATGAATATTTCTGCGCGTGGTGCTCGCTCGTACGGAATGTACATCATGACAGCACAGATCAGTGCGTTAGAGGCCACAACAACACTGAAAACTACTACAAGCACCGCTGGGGAACCAGACTCGAGCATCTGGTAGAGTAGAAACGTTTCCAAAGCTAAATCCCCAAATTTCACCAATAATTTCTAAAACACAGGGCGAAAATGAACACTAATACGTAAGGCTTTTAGACGCAACAGTACGTACGCCCATTTTTCTTTCGGCGCTGTCGTGACGCGCTAGTGCTGCAGCAAAATTCACGATAGTCGACGTGAGTTTCCCGCTTTGAGGTCTCGTGGCGGCGTCATCCAAAGCTCTTTCCACTTTCTTCATGAACGCATCCGTGTCTGGCACTTGGTGGACCAAATACGCTTGCTTTGAGCTTCGTCGACATGGAATCAACTTGATGAGCACACCAAGATAGCCGACAGCTACCATAACGAGACCGAGCGTAGCGGCGATCATCAGTGACGTCGGTGGATCGACCATTAGCCAGAAAGAGCCATAGTCGAAAGTTGAAGTGTCCATAACATGGTTTACGGTGTCATTCGGCGCAATGTTGAGCAAGATCAACCAGAGCGTCCAGCACAGACAGGCAAGTACTACCACTGCAAGCATGTTCGGTAATAGTACGGGGTTTGAATCGTGGTTGGTCCTAGGAGTGATATTACTATTCGACTGCATCTCAGACTTCGTATACTTGCTCGCCTTCTTTTCGAGAGCAGTGTGTTCTGGTCCGGGATAAACTTTTGTTGGAGAACCGCTCGCTTTGGACAGAAGAGACTTCCGCCGCAGAGCGCCTTCACCCTCTGAGGGCACTTCTTCATCTTCTGTATCCGTTGTAGGCGCCATGGCCGCAGTCTTCTCGGTCGCTGACACCGTCATGTGAAAAAGTAGGAAAAACCTACTGGTAAGCTATTTTGAAGCTAGGACTAACAATAGGATGCAATCACGGGCAAGGTTTGTCGGACAACACAAAAAAGCACACACACGAGGATTGTATGACCAAAATTCGTCCTCTCTCGTCGCTAGCCACTTGGAGCGCTTCCACTTCGCGCGACTAGCTAGCTACCGTATCTACAGATAAAAAAGTGTGTATGTCCACATCCAAAACTGCTGCGTCGCCTGCTTACAGCACGCTGACGTTGTCGCGCGGAGTGCGGAAGTTAGCGAGCGCGCCCTGGGCTGTCGTCGAGACGGGAGTTTTGGTCTCCAGATCATCCAGCGCCGCCTTCTTCTTACGCACCACAAAGATGGCAGCAGCGGCCACCATTCCGACGAAGCAGCCGATGCCCACCACAATGTACGGCGTGCCGTTAGCGCCACCCTCGGAGGCCTGGTTGTTGATCTGCTGCACCTCACCTTCCTTCGACGCGGCAGCAGGAGTCTGGCCGCCAATCTGCTGAGTGCCGCTGTCCGTCGTCTCCGTCGTTGGCTGCGTCTGCTGCGTCGTGGGACTTTGCACGCTCTCGGCGTCGACCTTACGCAGTTGTTTGACGCCAGCCTCGGTGTCTGAGCCAGAGCTGGACTTGGGCTTCTGGTCCTCGTTCTGGTTCTGGTTCTGACCGGCCGAACCAGCTGAAGCCGAAGCCGACTGCTGACCCTGCTGCTCCGGCTGCTCCTCCTGTTGCTGCTGTTCCTCGTTCGGCGTAGGCGTTGGAGTCGGGGTCGGTGTCGGCGTGGGGGACGGCGTAGGGGTCGGCGTTGGAGACGGCGTGGGAGCGGTCGTCGGGGCCGGTGTCGGAGCTGGCGTGGAGCCTCCAGATCCACCAGGACAGAACGTAAGGTCGAAGTCTGTGGACAAAGGACACGTGTGCGTCTTGGTGTCGTCCTTAGGGAAAAGGTAGGCATCCTGACAACCGTCGGCCATGCACGTGAGCTCGACGCAACGTCCGCCATCCTGCTTGTGCGGCGTGATCTGCATGGGCTTGTTGAAGCCCACACCGCCCGTGAGGTCCTTGCACTCCTGCAGACTAGAGCAGTACTCGGGCTGCAAGACACCACAACGTTAGCACGTTACGCGAACACCAACAAAGAACGTGCTACGTACGCCACTCTTGGGGCCGGTAGGGATGCAGCTGATGTCGTACCAGCACATGCCCATTTCACCCGAGAATTCGGCCACTGCAGCGCAGAAATTATTAGTACTATGTCGTTTAAGTGACGGGTGGCTGTATTTGCAATAGCACTACGTACAAGTAGCCTGGGCGCCGGTGCCCCACTTGAACACGTGCGAAGCCGAACCGGGCGCGACGGACTTGGTGGTGGAGCCTCCGGCCGCCACCTGCTCGGTCTGCACGCCGTTGGGCGTCACGTGAGCCAGCGTCATGCTCTCATCGCACTTGTTGCTCACGTAGACGTTGAATCCCTGCGCGACTCCGTTAAGCAGCGCAAGGCCCATGAGGGCGCGCGAGAGCGTCTGCATGACCATGTCGACAAGTCTGTACGCTGTTGCTGATCTCGACGGACGAGATGCAAGAGCGTGGGGGAGAATTCCTGAATGGAGAGGCCTTCAACGCGACTGGGGACCTGCCTATCCGGGCCTCTCTACCACGGACTTGCAGGCAGCACTTCCATCTGGTGACGAGAGCCAGCAAAGACTGTTCGGGGCACCGTGTCTTGCGTTTTGCTGCTCGTACAGTTCCTGCATATCTGTGTGCGGACAGAGCAAAGCCAACTGAGTCGTCGAATTGCAGACCTTGACCTAAATTATAACACCTGAAAATGAATTATACACGTAGATGTAATGTCCAAGTCCGACGAGCTGAAATATTCCTGCTAACTTAAGCTTTACATGTAATTAACGCTGCCAACTCTCATTGCGGCGGCTAAATTCGCGTTGGTTCGGCTGGCCAGAATCTGGCCCAGATAGACGATGTGGCGTGCGTCCCGGTAAAAAGGTGACGGCGGAATATGCGCTAAAAAGTCACTACATGTAGCGGTAGCGACTGAATGTCCACTTTTGGCGTTAATGATTGGCTGAGATTTTGCAAATGTCTCGTTTGTGCGCGAATGGGCGCTGAAACTTCAACATCATCGGCTTCTTCTGAGGACCTTGAGTCAAGGTGACGACGCTGATACAGTGCGGTGTGCCTTTCATCAGTTCGGCGGAAGATTAAACGTGCTTTTCTGCTCTGTCGGAAGCTTTTCTTCGTGTAGCCCTCGCCTGTATCGGTCGCGACCCATCTACGCGTAGATAAGTAGATGGGTCGGAGTGTTTATTTGCTGTGGCGCAGTATGTACAGTATGCAGCGTGCCACAGATAGCTTAGCAGCCACGTTCATGCTGGTGACATGAAGCAGTTGGTTTGCACTATGAAGAGAGAAACACTCGTCAATACTTCGCAGCGAAGAAGGCAAATGCCCTGACGGCGGACAAAACTCGAGACACTCCATCGCATGTACGGTACCTAACATTGGTAACGCGAGTTTGTTGCTTCAAGGCTGTCGACAAGTCGACAATTGCCTTCATGTGGTGTCTACGCTGGTGCACAAATAATACCATGTACATGTAAAATAACCGGTATGTCTCCTCGTCGGTGCTCAAGGCCACCATGAGCCTGGCCAAAGGGATAATTTGTGTAAGGTATTTACGAGAGATTCATAAGCACACTGGAATGTGACGAAGCATCAGCAGAGTCGGAAGTGATGAATGACAATGAATCAGAAAGAAAAACCAGTATACAGCGTTTATCGCCATTCGCACCTCTAAAGTTGCCGCCAATGGGGTTATTCCACACTCTTTTCAGTTTCGGTATTAAATAATCTCGTACTTCGAAGTACTAAATTTAGTGTAGGTTCGGTTTTCCAGCTTAAACCTGTGACCAGGAGCCCAAAATGACGTATTTTACAATCCAGCGCGCCGATAAGCTTACACGGTTGCAGATTGCTTTCTTGTTCGTTTCGTGTTACTCCATTTGCCTTTCGACGCGGAACCATAATTTTCTTTCTTTCTCTTTTTACACAAACCAAAACATTAATTTAAGCTTAAGGTGTATTCTATATATGCCCTTTTAATTTACAATAGCTCTTGAACTGCTTTTGGACATGTTTTAAAAAAACGCAGAATTTTCATCCGGCTTTCCTTAAAACCGTTTGCACGGCATCACATCGGTCTTTATCATGTTTACCTGTTTTTTTTTAGGTTGGATGCGCGGGCTTCACAACGTAGAGTGAGTGGCTGCTGTCATTCAACACCGCAAGATCAAACGACTGAGTAGGTAGTTTAGGAGCACCTGTTGCTGTGTGCATCTAGTAGACTGTGCGATAGTAAATGCGACCAGCGTTGTGTTAAGTTTTGCCAGCGACTTCTATTTATTTAAAGTACAAGCGAAGCACGCTGAACTGTATTACGAAATGGCGGTTCCAGACAGCCTTTGGTTTTGACTTCAACGAGTCATTTTAGATCCTGCGTATGAAAAAGATGGCACAGAATCTCAGAGTCACAATAAGACTCGTACTGGGTTTTAGCCATAGCGCAGGACATCATCATGCGTCAACAAGCCTTCTTAGAAAGCTTGGCGCCATCCGACTGGAATCTCGGATTCCGAAATTCCACTTTTAACTGCGGGTACTCAAATGTCGTAATGAGCTGTTATTCTGGGAAAGTGCTGCTGGGACAGCCCAGACAAATGAATTCAGATGAGCCGGTTACCGAATCCGGTAGCCCGAACCGGTACACTCATGAATCTAATTCACTCGGCAGGAAATGATGCCGGCTATGTCTAATGCGTCTGAAAAAAAATGTCGAAAGCATGCCTCAGAAATGTTTTAAAACAGTATCCATAAAGCGGCTGTGAAGCAGCCGCAGTAGATGCGTGAGTATGTGTGCCATATTCTTCACATGCTGTAAACACAAATTTAAGTATAAAAAAAGAAATAGGGTGCATTGGATTGCTTTTCTTACTCGGCCTATTCATGTGTAGCAAAGCCTTCTTCGCAGCCGCGTAAGTATTTTATTACTCAAAAGAAGTACAAAATTTAAATATCAAGAAAATTAGGCAAGCTTATCTTAGCCCAACCTGTTCATGTTTCCTAAACAAATTAAAAAAAAATTTACATCACCACAGTAGCAAAATAATCTGGCGTAGCGAGTCCAAAAATTGGGGCTTCTTGCGCCAAAGCATCCCCTGCGCCTGCTTCGCAGCCGCTGTATCTGCCGTGTCGAAGCTCCTCTATGAATATGACTTTCAACCAGTTTTAAAAAAATGCCTTTGATAAATTTAAATACCTGAGTAGTTTTGAAGATGGTGCGCAAGCGATCCATTTGAAGAATGAACCCGACGACAACTGTACAGGCAATCCCATCGGTAGTAATCCCTTTATTTTGGCAAAGTATCAACCCGCGATAAAATCCCCCTTGGATGAGAATAAAAAGCGGTCTCTAGAGGAATGTGTGTCTATAACCCTTTAGTGCGCCTCTTTTGCTTGCATGATACTTATTAATAGAAGAGTTGTATGGACAGCCTCACACAGATTGATTCGTTCCAAAAAAATCGCTTTCAACTTTCAAACAACTGTAGTGTGTGCTGGGGTTTCACCTTGGTTTCACCTGCAGCTGGACTCGGGCTGGGGCAACTTCACCCGGATGTGGCTGCCATTGCAGTCAATGGGTGGAGTGACAGAAGGAATGATAACGGCTGAAATCGAGCACATCATGGCTAGTGTGAAGAATAAGGCGCTGCCTGATATCAAGGGCCTTTTCAAGAAGGAGCTCAAGATGAATCGGGCGGAGAGTGACGTGACTGCTTGCGTCGTGGATTACTTCAAGTGTTTCAAGACCATCGTCGACGACAATGGGTTGAGTGAGTGTTTCGTCTTTGAGCGTGGGAAACGTGAGAAGGGCAAGATGTTGACCTCAGCGTTGAAGCCACCGATACTCAAGACGGAGGTAAAGTAGTGTATCCGCTATACGCATTCTGAAGCCGAGAAAGACCCCAAGGTGTTGTTCCGGCTCATCGTGGAGAAGGCGACCGAGCTGGAACGCCAGCACATCCGTCTCAAGGGTCAGAGACGTGAGGCCTGGGGTGGCGAAGAGAAGCCCAAGGTCAAGTATACTTCTAAGACAAAGAACTAAAGGGACCAAACACAGACTGCGGCTAAGGCTGACCAGAAGACTATCGCCGGGTCAAACCCGAAGTCCAAATTCTTGAACAAGCCAAGACCGCCGCCAGGACCCTGTCCTAAGTGCGATGAGATGCACTGGCTACGGGAGTGCCCTGTAGCGACCGAAGTGGAGAAAGCTGAGCTGCTCAAACGTTTTCGCAATGGACGGAAGTCCAAGAAGGCAAATACCAAGCGACTTGGTGAACTCCTACCGACTGCTGCGCGTACTGTATTGCTTAATGGAGTATTTGAGCTGCCATATTGCCCCGATAGTGGTTCGGACTACACTGTTATTGGCCATTCGCACTGGAAAAAGTTACGGATGTTGGATCCCGATATTCAAGTCCAGCAACTCGAGGTTCCTGTGCAGAAACAAACCTTCGGTGACCAGAAAGTGACAGCAACGCAGATGGCAAAAATACGAGTACGCATCCACACGGCAGTGGGACCGGTGGAACCGATGAATTTCGTGGAAGTTCTCGTGGTGGACGTGAATGATGACGAGTTCATCGTCGGCAACGATCTCTTGACAGCATTGGGGATCGACGTGGACCGTCAGCTGGAGCAGCTGGCGTCGCGGAGATGATGAGATGGCCGGTGATCTGACTGAATTGGAGGCCGACGAAATGCCAGTGCACGTGAATGATTCAGTTTCTATTGGTGGTGACAATGATATTTTCGCTGCCGTTGAGAAATTAATTGATCGTGCTGTGAGCTGTGGTTTCCCGCCGGACCATGTGGAGAAATTACGTACCATCGTACATGCGTATGACGTTTGGCGTCTGGAGCTACGTGCAGATCCACCAGCAAGTGTGCCTCCGTTGGTAGTGCAACTGCGGGAAGGGGTTCGGCCTACAAAGTGTAAGCCCTGAAAGTACCCACCTCACATCCGCGATTTCCTTCACGAGTTTAGCGATCGTCTTGCCGAACAAGGATTGGTTCACGAGAATCCGAAGAGCCGATGGTCGATCCCCGTGCTCCCAGTCAAGAAATCCTCAGATCTTATGGACCTACGGCAGACGGTGGACTACCGACTTACGAACGCCCAGACCGACACTATGGCCGATGTTATGCCTATTCTTTCGTTAGTTGTGGGACATGCTAGCGGAATGAAACACTTTGGAATTTTCGATTTTCTCAAAGGCTTTTGGCAGTTGCCGTTGGCCGAGTTGTGCCAAGAGTGGTTTTCACATATGACAGATGAGGAGATCTTTACTCCGCGGCGAGTTCCTCAAGAATGCAGCGACGCGGCGATCCACTTCCAGAAGACCATGGAGGAGTGTTTTGCTACCCTGCTGTACAAGCACCTCCACATCTGGATCGATGATCTGCTGCTGTACGCAGAGGATATCGACACCTACCTCCAAAAGCTCGCCGAGTTTTTCTCTCTGCTGAACCAGTTTGGGCTCAAGCTGAACGCTAAGAAGACGAGTCTCTACCAGACAGAGGTGAAGTGGTGTGGACGATTGATTAACGGTAACGGCGTCAGACATGATCCAACACGGATCGACACTCTCCGTGCCATGCCATACCCTACGACAGCTGGCGAGTTACAGCAATTTGTGTGTGCTATTAACTGGATGAGGGAGAATAGTGTGGATTACGCTCGTCGAGTGGCTCCTCTCCAGCAACGACTTGATGCTGCACTCGCGGACACTAAGCGAACGAAGCGAGCTGCGGCTGGGATCAAGATCGAGTTGACTCAGGAAGAACGTGTGACCTACGATGAAGTGAAGGAGATGTTAGCGACAGCAGCCACCCTTGCATTCAGTGACGATAGTGCGACTACATGCCTTTTCACTGATGCCAGCGACATTGGTTGGGCTGTGATCGTGACCCAAGTAAAAGAACTTTGATTCGAATATCCCTGTGACGGAGCAGCAGCACAAGCTGCTAACCTGTATGAGAGGTACATTCACAGGCAGTCAGCTTAACTGGACTGTAATCGGGAAGGAGGCTCTGCCTATAGTCACTGCTTGCGAGAAGCTTGACTACCTTCTCCTCCGACCCAAACCTTTTCGCATGTTCTGCGACCACCGGAATTTGGTGCACGTGTTGGCGCCGGACGAGAGCGTTAAGAAGCATGTGAAGGGCAAGCTGTTACGATGGGCAATGAAGCTCATGGGTTTTAAGTATATAATTGAACACGTACCAGGGCCGGACAATGTTTGGGCCGATATGGGTTCAAGGTGGGCAGGCAACCATGTTCCCCAGGTTACCGTGAAGAGGCTCAAGGCGATCCGACGCCGACAGACAGCCCAACGCACTGAGCTCCACCCACTCGACGATGACGATTTTGTGCGGCCTTCTTTTGCTGAGATTAAGGAGACGCAGAGCAAGTACCCCCCCCCCCCCCCCCCCCCCCCCCACCAGAAAATGCTGTACGCTCGGACGACGGCGTTCTCACTGTTGGTGATCGCATTTGGGTGCCTGCTGCAGCAACGGATCTCGTTCAGAGGCTGTGCATTGTGGCTCACTGTGGAGTTCAGGGGCATCGAGGCTAACAAGCTATGGTGACTCACCTTCAACGCTTTTTCTCGATTGGCCACCTTTGGAAGACCGTGGCGTCATTTGTGAATGATTGTTTGCTTTGTCTGCATTCACGCGCGGGGGGGGGGGGGATTATCTCAAGGCCGTGGGGGGAGCTTATAGACTGCAGACAGCGCAACAAGGTTCTACACTTTGATTTTCTTTTTATGGGCCCCAGCTATGGATCGAGCAGCTACCTATTGGCTCTAAAAGACCATGCGACGCACTACTGTGAGCTGGCGGTTGCTGATTCAGCTGAAAGTCCAGTAGTTGTGGAGGCTTTGTTAGCGTGGCACTCTCGTTTCGGCGTACCGCCTTCGTGGGTATCCGATCAGGGCTCCCATTTCAAGAATGAAGTTGTAGCAGAGCTGAGTCAACGGCTTCGCACTCAGCAGTCTTTTACGCCGGCATACAGCCCATAGGTGAATGGATCGATTGAACGCATCAACCGTGACGTGCTTCAAGTCATCCGTGCCATGATTTTGGAGTACAAGATCAGCCAGAAGGACTGGGTGTACCTTGTGCCGTTGGTACAGTCAAATTTAAATCACACTGCAATGCCTTCACTAGGCAAACACTCGCCATTGGAATTGTTTACGGGGATGGAGTGCCCGACACCGTTAGCTGAATTCTACCTCTCGGACGATCGCTGCCTCCAGACTATTCCTGCCAGTACCGAGATCGAGGGCTACCTAACCGATCTACGTGAAAGCATCCAAACAATGCACTGTGCGATGGAGAACAAGAGGCAGAAGCAGCGATTATTGAACAAGAAACGTGAGCGTGGCGATAATTTGGTAAACTTTACTGTGGGAGATTACGTCCTTCGATCTCGAGTGGACGAGAAACATGGTAATAAGTTGCAGGTGATGTGGATAGGCCCGTATAGAGTGACGCGAGCCGACACACACTCGTTTCGAGTGCAGCACCTCGTGACCGGTGACGAGCTGGACGTGCACGCATCGAGACTGGAGTTCTATTCTGACGATAGCCTGGACGTGATAGACGAGCTTCTGGAGCATGTGTCCTCGCAAGGCATCGCCATGGCTGTAGAGAAGCTTAAGGGACACAGGTGGAACTGTGATATCTAAGACTTTAAGATTCTGGTTAGCTGGAAAGATCTACAACCTATCGAGGACTCGTTAGAACCTATGGGTGACCTGGCTAAAGAGATCAGAGTGTTGGTGAATAACTATGTGACAAGTGCCGATGACCAGTAGCTCCGTGAGCACTGGCAGCGGCTGCAAGGAGATCGCAGACACGGGATGGCGCAGGGAGTGCGACCTAGTGTAGACTCCGAAACAGTGTCGTCGACCGGTGATCTGCGCAGGCCTCAGGGTGACGCAGGGCAGGTTCAGCCTCGCCTTCACGGACGAAAGCGACGACGTCGTCAAACCGCAAGCAGGAGCTTGCGGAACGGCGACTAGTCGGCTGAAGAGGATCTTCACGCTGAAAAACCATCAGGTTCGGGGCAGACTGCGGACGGGGACAATGAGCAGCACATGGGTGCCGAGGTTGGTCCTCCACTTCCCCGAGGTCGCCGACCAAGAGCTGTAGTGCGGGATGGGACGCCTTCACGCGTGCAGCCACGCCGTTCACAGCGTCGCCGTAAGGACTGAGGCCAGGGTAACTAACTGCTCGGTGAGTAGTGGTTGCGGCAGAGACTGGTGTGATGTGAACCGGTAAAACCAAGCTTCGGGGGCTGTGTAGTGTGTGCTGGGGTTTCACCTGCAGCTGGACTCGGGCTGGGGCAACTTCACCCGGATGTGGCTGCCATTGCAGTCAATGGGTGGAGTACGGAATGTCTTCCGTTGTGTCCGACGCGTGGTCAGCTGAGGACTTCAATTTCACTTAGACTGCCAGTGTCCTTGTGGACTGCATTAGGATTTAGTATTGCCAACTACATGTTTCCTTTCTGTGATGAAAGGCATTCGTGTCCATTTCCCTTGCTGCCTAGTCGCTCAAGATGAGTGGCTAGCTGCACATTGACGAGAACGAGCTGGTCAGCACCATACTCATGATCTCGTTCACTTTGCAATTTGCACGACACAGAGTATATCAATACATTTGGCTGCTACTTCCGTGCGGGTTGGCCCCTGCATCGTCGTGTGTTTCCTGTGTTGCTTCAAAATCCCCGGGCTATACTACAACAACACACGATACGCAAATCGAATAAGACTTTACGGGCGAAAACTTCTTCGGTACTATTACTTTAGTACTTACAGTTTGTTAGTACAATACACGTTTGCATGCTCATCAACGCTCCCTCTCATACATAACACCTCTTTTTATAAAGTTGCTGCTTAAAAAAGAAGGACTCACTTTGTCTGGTAGGAGCTATTGGTATCGCCAACGGTCCTTGCTGGACAAACCAATTGTAAACGTGTTTAGCTAGAATTTCTACTTCAAATGAACAAATAATGCTAATTACTCTTTAATTTAGGACTGATGCACTCTTGTTAATATAATGCAATTTTTGCAGTATCTCTTGAGGCTAACGTATTAGACTTTCTCAGCCTACGCGTACCTAGTATCTCATTTCCAAATTTATTCCTTCTCCAGTTGAGCAGCACGCCTGGTGGCTCGCTTTTTTTTCTAATGTAAATCACCCTGATGAGATATTCTAACTGAGAATAATAGTAGATAAAGGGTTAAATTATTATCACTGAGAATTATATTATTAAGCGTTACACGTCATTATAGAGTATGTGAAAACTTTAATTTTTAGAGTACTATACATCGCATGTGTGACTCGTAAGCTTAGTGACTTTGTCGTTTGTTGACCACATGTTACCTTCGCGGCCACGGTGAGCTCACGTACGAACAGGGGGTGCCCTCTTCCTTCGTCGCTGTGAGTGCGGAAAATCTGGGTGAAGGTGGCTCCCAGATTGCTACGGGGTGGAGCCACTTTCCTATTAGATTCTGGGATGTCGTCCCAGATTTAGGTTAATCTAAGCTCATCGGTCTATTTAGAGAACAGGCGTACGATTCTACGAGATATTTGATATATATCCAAGCTACCAATCTTTCTACCGATAACCTGAGCCAGACGCAGAGGAGGTCTCCGACGCCGTGTCCACGCCACTGAGAGTCATCTCCCACACGGATTTCTCCTTTGCCTCCATGAGGCAATTCAAGCAGAACCGCAGCGTGCATTGCTTGACTGTCCCCGTGTTCGACACGTCGACGGTCATCTTCTTGACAACGCTGCACTTGGCACACATCGCACGACGGCAGATTTGGCACGAGGCACTGGTGGACGTGAGTGCAAACATACTGAAACTCTTGTAGCACGTCTCGCAGCGCTTGGGCTTCGTCTGTCCTGACTCGCGACGAGATTCACGTTGCTCTTTACCCTTCTCCTTCATGAACCACGTGAGTTTCTTGACGTACGCGTAGTCGACAACACGAGACGCGCTGATGATGGCGTCAGCTCCGACTGCTGCAGCTACGCGGTCCGGGATCTTCCCTCCCGGATTACTGTAGTTTCGAGCGTATTTCTCGACCTTACCAGGTCCTTTCTGGCGATCGATGAAGCACAAGCTCAACTTTGCACGGATGATACCGAGATCCGTGAGCTCTGGGACGCCAGGCAGCGAGATGGAGTGCATGAGGTAGTAGCCGATCTTTTGGCCCTTGGAATCACGAGTTAACCCCGTCGCCTCCATGATGAGGTAGTCGCGTTGCTGCATAATACTCGACAGCACTGCAGGTCGTTCTTTCGCGAACCATTTGATGCCCAGGAACTGGAAAGGGTCATCATGAGTTGGCTTACGGATAGTGGCCAGAATTCTGGCATCGTCGAGACGGTCGTTGATGTGGGAGCTGCGCCACTTCCACGCTTCATCCGTGGACGCGAACGCCCCAAACATACAGTCGTCCAGAGAGCCATCCACTGTACCATGCAGCACCATGACTGGACGCTGGAACAAAGGGTTGTGCGCGAACGCTGAAGTGGTAGACGCCTCCGATGCCCCATGTTGCTCACTCCAGGCTCGACTGGAATCCGTGGAGTACGAGGGGTCTTCGCTAACGGGTGATAGAGGCCCCGTGCTCTCCTTCTTCCTCAGTGCCTTTGAACCATCAGCTGCCTGTCGTTCGCGGTACACGTTAAGTCCATCTCGCGCGCGTACCAGTCTCCACTTTGAGTTGGAGAACTTGGATCCTTCAGCGAGGAAAGCTTCATTCGCCGCCAGAGTCTCGCGCACGACAGTCTCTGCCTCTCGAATCAAAGCTTTTTGTTGATCTTTGGACAAATCGAGCTGCGGGAACGCGTTCTCCGGGAGTGTGAACTTCATGATCTCTTTGCTCTCTAAAAGCCAAAGCACTTGTGAGTCTCCCTATGACCAAAGTTACGTCGCACATTCCGTAGACAGCCACCCAAAAATGGTTTTCGAAAACATCGTTTCAATCCAGCGCAGTTCAAAGCGTTTGCCGTATCCTAGAGGTAAGGCTTTCGTGGTCTCAAGGGCAGGTGTCTTTGGCTTTGTGACTTACGCTAACTTCTATGAAACCAGTTGATTGTGTTAAAAGCACGACATCTCCTCAAATGCATATACATGTATTTGTCAAAAGGCAAGCTCCCACATGTTTTTGACGGGGTCAGGTGTGCTTCCGTTCATTTGTTAAACGGTCGTAAATCTCTACGATCACACGATATCTTTTTTTTCTAGTCCCGAAGTACATTACCTTTCACCTCTCCCTCGTAATTTATAATACAAAATTACCAAAATGACGTTCTGAGTTACTTCCTCCGTCCGAAAAGATAAGCGGCATCTGTCCCGAAAATACACCATTTCCCGGCCAAGTTGCCAATTTTACCAAACATCGTGCATAATTTGCCATTTAATGGCCGTTCTTGTGTGATCTCATTTAAGGCAGTGTGGAGTCACACTATTTTTTTAGGCTACAGTATTTGGCGATTTGTAGGAAAAAGCCACTTTTCCCACGACTTGCATTTCTGCCCATCACACTTTTCAAGCAGGTTGCAAACCTGCCACGGTCAAACGAACAAATACATTAATGAGAGCTTATGCAATGACCATCAGCTCGATCCGAAAGGGACGAGGAGAGGCGGGTATTTCTTGACTGCTTGCTGCTTGTTCTTCCAGATACGAAGTGAGAGAGCTCGCCACGTGTGGTCAGGAGCAGTGTATACCGGTACCGTTTCGGTATACCGGCACTAAAATACTGGTGTGGAAAACACAATTCCCTTGCTTCACACACCATTACATGGAGCCCACGCTTACAGAAATGCAAGTCGTCGGAAAAGTGGCTTTTTCCTATCAATCGCCAAATACCGAAGCTTTAAAAATAAAAATGGTGTGACTCCACACTGCCTTAAATGAGATCACACAAGAACGGCCATTTGCACGATGTTTGGTAAAATTGGCAACTTGGCCGGGAAATGGTGTATAAGCGGTATGCATACAAATTCAAGTCATTTGATAGTACTGTCGTATTTCGCCTAAGTATGACACAAATGCTGTTGAGACCCTAGATATATTTAAACAATCTACGTGGCACTGTTCAATAGAGAATCGCACGCACTGCATCTCTACAGGTTTCTTTAATATTTCGGGGAAAATTGACCTCCCGGCGAGAGCTTTTCAAATTTTACATCCCCACCACGAGCTTTGCATTACGATAACTTTGCGACCAGGTGGCCTGTACCGGGGTACGTATCCTCAAGTGTATACCTAGTCTCATGAAGTGATATCTGGTACATGGTACCAGGGTCGTCCGAGGCCAACCATTGGCTGATGACATTGCTTTTCTATAGGTGACTTATCGTTTCTATATTTAACTCGAGCTTAGCTTACCTATATATATATATATATATATATATAATTTCCAACTTATCTTAAATTGGTCACGTCGCTCCCTTAGGCAAAGGGGACCTGTGAACTGCCGTTCACTGAGATTTTGTACACTCTCGGAAGCCGACTTTCTCTAGCGCAAGGTGCTGTGTGACCCCGTCACACTTGGTAGCACTTGTAGTCAATCCACGCCAACGCAAGCAGACTATTTGAACCTCTCTGAAGCTCGTCGCCATGGATAGGAACGACTTCTCCCATCTGAACGACTCACAGTTCGAGTCGGTTCGGAAGATGGCTGGCATCTTCAGGATGGAGTCCCTGGAGAGCCTGGTGGTATCAACACCGGCCGAGCAGCTCGAGCGTGTCAATGCGTTTGACGCTTACGAGCAAGGGCTCATTGCACATGTGCGGGAAACTTGCAGGATCCGCCGGCGGAAACAAATCCGCCACACCTGAAGCCAATACGGCTGAAGGTTAAGCCGTATGAAGGGAAGGAAGGTGAGAACCTTCACTTCTGGGTCCGAGAGGTAGAGCTCGCGATGGACGCGGCTCTGATCTCGACCGAGCAACTTCGTGTTGCTTTTGCACTCTCCAACCTTTGCGGTCGTGCTAAAAGCTGGGTGTACACACGGGAGGCAGCATCCCCTGGATGTTTCACATCCTGGGCTCAGCTGTGCGAACAGCTCCGAGCCGTGTTCCTCCCGGCGAGCTACGAGTACCACCAGCGCTCGCGCTTCCTCTCGTGCAAGCAAGGAAGGCGCGAGCTGCACGAGTACGCCCAAGAGATACGGGAGCTCACGGCGACCTTAGAGGGAAGCCCACTCAACGAACACGTCAAGATGACAGTGTTTATGGAGGGCCTTCGAGTGGGCCCGGCGCGCACTCAGCTGTTCCGGGTGCCGTCAAACACCCTCGAAGAGGCGATTCAAGTGACTCTTCAAGAGAAATACATCCACCGCCAGCGGCGCACGCCAGCCTCAGCATGGCCAGAGAATTATGTGTCGATTCCGGTCAAGCCAACCCCACCGGGCCAGTTCACATGGAACTCGGGTCCGCCGAGCAGCGCGACATTCGCTGCTTCGGCTGCGGGAAGCTGGGCCACTTCAAGCGTGACTGCCCTGCGAAGAGACACCGCACGTGGACTTTCCCCAAGCCCATCTTCAAGGGTCGCTGGCAGAAGCCAGGATCCCGGGGACAGGGGAACGCCAGAGACCAGTAGGGGCGCGGCGCCCTACTAAGGAAGAACTAAGCCTTCGTGAGAGGTGAGCGGGTGGCGCGTACCACGGGGACTTAGCGCCTGAGAGGCTTCGCACTCTCGAATCGGCAAAGAGCAGTGGCGGGTGGCTTGTAGTACACGGATGTGTACGGGGCTACGATCACCTTTAAATATTTTTCAATTCTGGGGCGTCGAAGAGCTTCGCACACCGCCAGACGGTTGCACGTAATAGCAACAAGTTTTCCGATGTTTTGAGAGAAAGCAAGGGCAACGGGATGGTGCCAGTGCGACTGGCCGACGGGAAGGTCGTCACTGTCCCCAACGTCCAAGTGGATCTGGCCGTCAAGTTTGAGGACTTTGACAGCCTCGAACAGTTCACTGTTCTCGATATGGATCCATATGATATAATCCTGGGCATGCCCTGGCTTTAGAAGCACGAGCCCTGGATCGACTGGCGAGGCAAGGCAATTGGTGCCAGCCTCCCTGCGCAGTCCGACAGAGCATTGGTGAGTCATGTTCCCACCTCTGTCAGGACCCGGGGCGCCCGCAAGGGTTGCATGGGTACCGAAGCATCCAGCAGATGCTTGGGAGTCGTCGACGTATATGACGACTCCGAGGACGCTTCGATGGTGGCGGCGCCCAGAGGAGGCGCTGACCCAGTGGGTAACTTAGGTCCACAAGCGGGTAACATAGTTCCACAGACAGCTGCAGCTGTCACGAACGCTGGTAATAGCGTGTACAAGGTGGGTAACAAAGCTCCACACACGGTCGCCCAGACCATAACTGAAGAGGAAGACGCAGGTTGCGCTTCCTGTGTGGGCAACATAGTATCACACGAGGCCTCGAGTGCCTCGGATGTCGGCACCACGAAATCTCCAGATGTGGGTTGCGAAGTTCCACGTTGCGGTCGCCGTCGATGACGGTGTCGCTTCAAGCGACTCGGAGTCCAGGCCCGGACTCCTCCGACACGGCCGGTGGAAGAGTGCTATCACATCTTCGATGGCGAAACTGGTTTACCCGTCAAGACATCTGGTGTCCACTTGGAACCGTTGCCAGAGGTTGCAGAGATACTGAACCTCGAGGAAATGACGGCTGAGTCTTTCCTGGCCAACCTTAAGGCTGGAAAGGCTGCCGAGATGGTGCTCATAAGACCTGAGTCCACTCGGGAGGAGCTGAACTCATATTCTGTCTTGGACGAGGACGTCCTGGAAGAGCTGAGCAAGCAGCGTCAGACGCGCTTGGGTTATGAGATTCTTATGAACCCCAAGGATCCGGTGTATCCTTTGGTGACGGAGTATGCGGACGTGGTGAACAAACGCCCACCGACCCAACTCCCACCGGATCGAGGCGTTCGGCATGAGATCGATCTAGTGCCTGGCACAAAGTACTGTATCATTAGACAATGGCCTCTTCCACGTAAACAGTGCGAGGTCATCGATGCCTTCTTCGCTGCGAAAGCGAAGGCAGGCATGGTGCGTGACTCAAAATTCCCGCACTCGACGCCAACTTTCTGCGCTCGGAAGCCGAACGGGAAGTGACGTCTAGCTCACGCTTATAACAAGCTGAACAACGCGACGGTGCTGGTCCAGACACCAATCCCGCGAAAGGATGTGTTGTTGAACAACATGGCTGGAAGCGTACTGTACAGCGCGCTGGATTTGGTAGACGGATACTACCAGATCCTGATGCGCTATAGCGACATCCCGCTCATCGCGGTGAGCACTCCAAGCGGCATGCTTTGGGAGTGACTCGTTATGTCGCAGGCCTTGTCTAACGCCTCGACGACATTCAACCGCCTGGTGACGCACTTTTTCAGGCCATTGCGCGCCTTCGTACAAACGTACTTCGACGACATCTTCGTCCATAGCCGTGCCGAGGGAGGCAAGACGGCCATGGAGGTGCATCTGGGGCACCTCCGTCGAGTGTTGGACGTGATGCGAGCGAACAAGCTCTACGCCAACATCGACAAGTGCTTCTTCGCGTCACCAGAGATGAAAGCTCTCGGTTGCTTCGTAATCAACGTGGGCGTTCGGGCTGACCCAGACAACGTCCAGGCCATTGTAGCATGACCAACGCCCCGATCCCAGAGGGATCTTTGGAAGTGGTTGGGTTTGGCCAACTACCTTCATAAGTACAGTCCAGGGTATGCGGGTCTCGCTAAGCCCTTGTCGGGCCTCCTTCAGAAAGACGCCGACTGGCGCTGGGGGCAAGAGCACCAGGACGCCTTTGACAGCATCAAGGCCAGTCTCCAAGAGGCCTCTGTCCTGGCGCTGCCGGACGAGACGAAGCCGTTTAGCGTCGTCTGCGATGCCTCCGACTATGCCATCTGTTGTGCACTGCAGCAGGCCGACACGGCTGGACATGAACGAGTCATCTCGTTCCAGTCCAAGCAGCTCAAAGCCGCCGAGCGGAACTACCCTGTTCACGACAAGGGGCTCCTGGCAACGAAGTATGCCCATGTGAAGTTTCGGGTTCATATTCTGTGCTCTAGGCCCTTTGTTATCTACACAGACCACACATCCTTGAGGACGGCGACAAATTCGCCTCACCTCTCCCAACGAATGGCGAGGTGGCTGTCCTTCTTCGCGGAATACAACTTCCGCGTTGAGTACAAGCCGGGCAAGCTCAACGAGCTTGCGGACGCCCTCTTTCGGCGTCCAGACTACGAGTTGGCCCACATCACGCGGGTGACAACGGATCTATATGATCGGATACGCATGGCGTATCGGGACGATGAGGCTGTCGCGCCTATCGTCAAGTTCCTTATGGCCGGAACGAGCGCGAAGTCCGACTGGCTCTCGTCGCGACAGCGCTCACGACTCCACCGATATGAGCTGAAGGAGGGCCTCCTCTATTACCGGGTGGAGCCCACTGATCCTCCACGGGTGGTCGTACCCAACGACGAGGATCTGAAGTTCGATATCCTCGCGGAGGCGCATGACGCGCCCTCCAGCGGCCACTTGGGCCGCGAGAAGACCTTTCTGTCGGTCTCTCAGTCCTTCTGGTGGACCCACATGTACAAGTGGGTCGCCCGGTACGTCAAGACATGTGAAACATGTCAGCGGGTCAAACCCGCAGGGCACTCTTCGACTCCACTACAGAGCCTGCCCGTTCCGGCTGACTGTTGGAAGTCGATGAGTCTTGACTTCATCTTTGGGCTTCCCGCCGACGGACACGGCAACACCGGGGTTTTGGTGTTCGTGTGTCGGCTGAGCAAGATGTACCATCTTGCTCCAGTACCGGTTAGCGTCACAGGCGAACAAACCGCGAGGTTGTTCGTCGATGGCGTGTTCCGCTATCACGTTCTCCCGGAGACGATTGTATCGGACAGAGACCCGCGGTTCACGGCTGCGTTTTGGAAAATGCTGTTTCCTTTACTGGGAACTAGTCTGTAGATGTCCACTCAGACCATCCACAGACAGACGGCCAGACAGAGCGCGTCAATCGAGTGCTCGAGGACACTCTGCGCAGTGTGTGCACGGAAGCACCACGTACGTGGTCGAAACAGCCTCCAGTTGTTGAGTTTGTGCTCAAAAACGCGGTGCACGCGTCCACGGGGTTCACGCTGCTTCACTTGAACGGCCTCTGTCACCCCAGAGTGCCTCTCACTCTTCGAGAGCCACTGACTCCTCTATTATAAGTGGGGGAGAGGCTCGGAAAGCCCGTTCCTCCCATGTCTCGGATGTGAGACTGCGGAAACAAGTGGAATCCTTTATGGATACCAAGCTGAGCGCTATCAGTAGGGTTCGCGAGGCCATGGTAGCGGCCCAGGACAGACAAAATGAGTTCTTTGACAAACATGGAAGAGGAAACTTGAGTGTGTTTAAGGCGGAAGACTTAGTGTTGCTAGACACGAGGAACCTGCCTCTTGACACTGTCAGCTCTGTCGGCAGCAACAAGCTGAAGCACCGCTTCATTGGACCATTCGCAGTGTTGGCCAGGCATGATGCGTCGTACACCATCGACCTTTCTAAGTCAATGACGACGCACCCGACGCTCTACGTTGGACGTCTTAAGCGGTACTTTGATCCGCAGGGGGGTTGCTGACTCGCAGACCCACCTAGGCCCAACTCCTCGAAGCGAGGGCCGGCCACAGACGTCGACGAGGGCATCGGAGCAGGCACCCAAGCCTCGGTCAAAACAGCAAGGCTGCGGCCAAGACCGTACGCCGGAGGGGCCCCGTACGAACGGACCCCGGAGCCATACGCCGAGCACGTTGAGTACGTCAAGTACGCAACATACGCGTACGACTGGGAGTGCGCTGAATACGGCTCCGGACGTGGCAGCAGAGCCTCGATACGTCGGATCATGCGGAAGACCTCGTCAAGATCAGACGAAGAGGCCCACCGGTCCATCCGCAGATGCAGGCTCGAGCCCGCACTCTCCAGCAGGTCCAGGCGGCCCGCAAGACGAGCGAGCACGCCTGATTCCCGGCCTGGGCGGCAGCATCTCCCCCGGTTCCAAGGTCAAGTGCAATCTCAAGCACGAGGACGCGTTGACGAAAGCGGTCAACCTCAGGGCCCTGCGTCGGACCCGCAGGAGAAGCGCTCGGTCGAGAGTAGCGTTCCGGAGGCGCCGAGTACTCGTCCTCTTACGAGGGCACCTCCGTCCCTGCTTGGCCGGAACGGAGAAGGCCATTACCACGTGGAGCGGATTCTCCAGGAGCAACGGCGTCGCGGTAAGCGACAGCTCCTCGTGAAGTGGAGGGGTTATGCCCACTCCGAGAACTCGTGGGAGCCGATTGAGCGGCTCCTGATTGACTGCTAAAGGATGTCGCAATCTGGGAACAGTAGCGGCGGCGGCTTCTTAAGTAGTCCATGGCTTCTTGCCAGAACGGGGTACGGACGTTAACGACACTCCGTACCTGCGCTCATCGTGAGCGCTAGAAGCCGCGCGCGTCAGAATGTCCCTTGGCAGCATGCGCTTGCTGACCAAGTCGGCGAACCTGGCACGAAGATCACGCTGGTCCAGGATGCGGGACAGCAGCTGATCTTCATGGAGCTCCCGTAACTCCAATGGTGAGTACTTGAGAGACTCCACCCAAGCCCAGAACATGTCCTCAAATGAGTTCCACTTGGGATAGTTCTCGGGATAAACCCAGGGGTACCCCAGAGAGAATAGAGACCACCCCGGTTCTCGGGCTTCTTACGACAAGTCGTGAAGTCCTTCAGAGGGACTCGGTGCGCGCGAGAAACATGCATCGGGCCGCCTCCAAGTTGTCGACAAACAACTGCACCGTCTGGACCAAGGTACGTTTGTAAACGAGGCCACGAGGAGCGACGAGAACCGCCACGAGGAGGTCAGCCCCAGAGCTCTCCTCGGGAGGCCAATAACCTCTTGAGTTGATGGCAGCTCCCTGGCTGATGGGTGCCACCACCGGACCCCCACGCGTTCGCTGGGCAGCTTGGAAGTCCTCCTGCTGCTGGTCGAGGTTGTTAGTGATCCCCCGAGGCTCAGGAATAGCATCCTCCTCCTATTCCTCCTCCCCCTCGTCCTCTTCACCCGAGGAACCGAAGAGGCCCCGATAGGAGTACCCAGTCTTTTCCTCCTCGCGGTGTAGACTTCGAAGCCGTACGCTTTTTAGAGGACTTGGCGCCTTCGGCTTTGGTGGCCTTAGCGTGTGCAAGACCCTCAGCAAGCGAGAGATGTTTGCGAGGTTTCTCCTCCTCGTCGTCGCCAGCTTTGGGAGTGCCCTTAGCCTTGACGGCAGGACTCTCAGAGCGCACATACGTCCTGGGACTGTGATCATCGTGATCACTAGCGAGCGACTGCACGCAGTCGTCATTGTGCTCGCTGGGCACTGGAGTGTGCCCTCTGACGGATCCCACAAGAGCATCGTGAGTGCTCCCGAACTCGGCCTCGTCCTCACTGCCCGAGTTGAGCTCACGTTCGGCGAACGGATTGGTTCGGACGGTTGTCTGGGGAGACCGAAGGTGACGGACTGCGGCGCTTCCTCGCACCCTTGCTCACAGCCGCGTCACCAGTTGAGCCGATCGCCTCCGAGGTCACCTTAGAAGCCTCCTGGAGAGCAGAGACTTTGCCGTGAGGCTTAGCGCTCTTGGCTTGCGCCTTACTGGCAGCAGCCTTGGAGCGTGTCTTAGCACCGCTATTCGCATTGCCACGAGGCATGGTAACGGTCGATATGGCGACCAAGAAGAAGAGCGCTCAATCGATGCTCGAGACCCTAACTGGGAAGTGAGCCTCCGCCGCGCTCGCGCAGCCGAGTCGATGTATTTCGACTTTGAGAATGGGTACGTAGCCCCTAGTGGACCCCTAGTTACATGAATTGTGACACGTCAAACTTCGGGATATCTGGTACAATGGTACCAGGGTCGTCCGAGGCCAACCATTGGCTGATGGCATTGTTTTTCTATAGGTGACATATAGTTTCTATATTTAACTCAAGCTTAGCCCACCTATAAAATTATCTAGTTTCCAACTTACCTTAAATTGGTCACGTCGCTCCCTTAGGCAAAGGGGACCTGTGAACTGCCGTTCACTGAGAGTTTGTACACTCTCGGAAGCCTCTAGCGCAAGGTGCTGTGTGACCCCGTCACATATTCGAAGAAGAATCTGCACCACAATGACGACTATGACGAAATACGGGGCCAGATTGACCAGTTGGCTTATGGCCCGACCGTCTCAGACACGAACCCATTATCGTTCGGATGGAAACGTGACGCATGCGGCAAACCGGATGTGGGAGACGGCTCTGACGAAAAGCCATTTCTGGTGGGACTGACAACCAGACGACTTCTTCTATAGACGGCGCGCGACCCGGAATCATTTGTGTTTCACATGGACGCCTCCTTCAAGTTGAACCAAGTCGGGTATCCCTTTATTGTGTGTGGCATCTCGGACAAGTGTCGGTCGTTTCATCTTGTGGTTCTCTTCATTACATCCCAAACGTTCGGAAGTCATCTAAGTGCTGGCGCTTACTGAGCTGCGCAGGGTCTTTGCGTCAATCTTAGGGCGGCAAACGGTCGTCAAGCTCGTCATGGCGGATGCCGAAGCTGGTCAACAAAATGCAGCAGTGAAGGTTTTTAATGTGGCCCGTTTATTTGTGTACCTGATGTGCTTCTACCATGTAATGGCCAAGGTTCACCAGAAGCTCGAGGAAATTCCTGACCGCCAATGCGAGCATGTGATGGCTGACATTAACGACCTTCATTTCGCGCCGACTGCATCTGTCTATGATGAACACATTAAGCATGTGACGGTGAAATGGTCATGTGAAGAGCAGCTGGCTAAATTTCGAAGTTAATCCGAGCGCACATGGGTGACGAGCGTATTCTGGTGCTGGCAGTGTTTTCATACACCACATGGATACACCACAACGAACAACCCGGTAGAACAGTTCAACCGGCTGATCAAGCGCGACTACACTCTACGAACGAAGCACAAGATCGGAGCATTGCTCCAGCTGCTTGCTGATTGCTGCAAGCACCAGTCCGTCAATCCTAAGATGCTTAAGGAGCTAGCGGAACCAACCCAGCAACTAAAAGCTCGAGTGAAAGATTTCCGGCGTCGCGATCTTCTTGCTGACATGACTCCTGGTCGATCGAGCATTGAGTTCTGCTGGTTTCCCCAGACCCAAATGTAGTTCGAGTGCTGTCACGCGGCTGTTCTCGCGTTTATCTGCCTGAGCTGGAGCGCAACCGAGAAACAGCTCCTGTGTAGGCCCAGATGGGCGTCAATTATGCTCGCATGGAGACAGAGGGTCAACCGGAAGGTGGATGGAACGTCGATGTTACTACGATGACGTGTGAGTGTAAGTATTACTTCAAGTTTGCAATTTGCATTCACCTTCTGTTTGCTCTTCAAGTTATAAGCTACACTGGATTGGACGGAAATAGAACCCTCGTCAATCGCACAGTCGTGAGGAAGCGTCGCCGCACTGGACAAACAAGTTCCAATGGCGTAGCAAGTGCTCGAGTTCCTGCTGGTCGTCCTCTGACAAACGGGCACGCACTTAGCTTGGAGTAAGTTTTAGACATTTTCGCTCTAATTTAGAGCTAACAAATAAACCTTGTCAGTGAAAAAAAACGGCTACTGCTCAACCTTCGTGGAAAACCTAAATAGAACAGCGCTCTCGATAATTTTAAATAGATGAAAAACCTGAATAGAACACCTTTCTTGATTATTTTAACTAGATAAACGAAACGCAACTATAAATATGTACTATATGAAGTCTACTCATTCTATGTTCACTTCTGAATTCGCCCTCAAGATGGACTCCACCGGGCACGACCACGCTGACAGCACCACTCCACCCACCCCCGCGACAGCATTCCTTGAATGGTGCCAGAAGCACCTTAAGGAAGCGTGGGTGGGGCCGCCTCGACCAAGCGGCCGCCTGTTTTTTAAGGTCTTGGGGCCTTATTCAACGAGGCTCGGCTAACGACGTTGCCAGCGCCATACGCCGCCTTATTGACGCCGTACTGCGGGCCCGAATCACTAAGGCCCGTCACATTGATGCGACAAGCCAAGAGAATGATGCGGGCGAAATGAAATGGGTGTTGCCAGCTGGTGTCGCCTTGACAGCACAGCCGACTTACTAGATGAGAACCATCCTTGACAACCGGCGTGTCGACGGGAAGGTTCTCTTTCTGACTGTTTGAAAACCCACATGGGAGCCAGCAACGAATCTCCCATCATGCGAGCTGCGGAAGTATCGACAGCGTAAAGGTCGCAAAGTGAGGCGCGCTTACATCGAAGCTGAAGCGGAAGAAGAATAAACAAACAGATCACATTCTATTACAGCAATTAATACATTAATTTCTTCGTTGCATTCTCACAGAAAAAGTCGTCGCTGAAGTGCACACGATCAAACCATTGAAACATGACTAACTTCATACAGCCATCAGCTGAAGCGGTACAGGGGCTAGCCCCTTCAACTCGCACCGTACGAGCCGCACAAGATCAACCAGGCTTCAACGATTATCTCCTGCAATCGAATGCCGTCATGCCGGTGGTCAGGTCCGAGGCACGCCGCGCCCACGTTGTTGTCGTAATGCATTCGTAGAGTTGTCACAGTGTCCATTCGCAGCCGTGCAATAGCCGTGAGTCCACACGCGGGCGCCGCCATGCCGGTTGTCAGGTCCGAGGCACGCCTTGCTGCGATGTATTTCTTCACTGGAAATAGCTCTGATTGATTATTTTATTGGGGACGCGACCACGGATTGGATGGCCCGTGGCTGCGTCCCACTGTCTGTCCACAGCAGCTGTGACAGCTCTTACCCACATCTTACCCACATCTGTGCGGCACGCAGATGCTGTGTGTGCTTGCTGCACACCAGAGTGTGTTTGTACTATTTTGTCGCCAGAAAGCGAAAAAGAAGGACAAAACACGGATGACAGCTGCATTTACATGCAACGCAAAACGTTTTAACCCCTTTGCATATATTTTGGCAAAACAACACACGCTCGTGGTTTTAAATAGGGTACTACATACTTTAGTAGCAGACTACAGTACTTCGGACGTGCTGCACAGCAGTGACTTTCCCATAGTTGAGTACTTAGTATCTTAAAACAGTCATTTTGGTAAATTTGTATTACTTGTTAAGTATATCTTACGAGGGACAGGTAGACTAGACTCCACAAAAACACATGCTACACTCCCAACAATAGAATTTAGCTCCATAATTTATTTGCCCATTTTGAAGCCGAATATTTTAGTTTTAACCAATTAAACTCATTATCCAGCTCGCATCGCGATTCGCTGATGAACCGCGTCACGGGTCGACGTGGCACCACCGGCCTTACAGCTCTCTTCGACATCCTACTCTCTGACCACTACTTCAAAAATCATCGACCTGGTTTTGCTAGATCCCTGAACGAGCAACCAAGCATGTTGCAGTTGCGATGCCGCTTCAATTGGCATCGACACCATTATGGTGGAGAAAATAGGAGAAACACACGTCCATCGCTGGGATAACACACACGGGGCTGGGCGACGTGGGTGCCAGAGCCGCGGCGCCAACTAAGGTGAGCGGGTGCGAGGCGGGTCCAGCGCCGAGCTCACCAGCGAGCCGAGCACTACACTTTCCAGAACATTCTATCTCCATATTGCGAGCGCAGCGAACCGCGGGGGCGCCGAAGAGGCGCCCAGCCAAGCGAAGCGCGGCTGGTCCCTTTTCTGCTGTGACCACTAATCGTCGATTATGTCTTATTGCAACAATCAGAAGGTCAAAAGTATACAGAAGTCAAGTCAAATGATTTGCTGTGTGCTGAAACAGTAAATACATGTGTTTGGCATGTTCTGTCATTATGGTGACCATAGTCCCCCCCCCAAGTCAAAAGGTCACATACTCGAACCAAGTGTAGGTAAAAAAAAAACTTTGTCATGTAAATTTACATTGTACAGTACTGTAGCAACAAGATGGACTCAGTCAACGGAACTGCAGACGAACGTCACGCATCCTTCAGTTGCTGTCGGCGATTAACGCGAGCACTTGACGCTTCGTGCTCCGCTGCAATGTAGCTGACAGCCCCATCCTCCCCACTCGAAGTTCGAGTGGGAAGGGGTCAAATCAAGCCATCGGTCCGTCTGTCGGCGTTGAAGTGAAGTTCCACGTGGCACTTCTGCTTGTGTTGTGTCAATGGCTTAGCAAAAGATCCTTCGGTATTTACAACATTAAACTGCAGACGTGAGCTCTCTCCGCTGCCGACCTGCCTCACTACCTATAAAACTAGAATACTTGTCCACTCCAGCCAACTGCACAAGAGCTTCCGAGCTTATAAACAAACAATCACCGTCCTCCATCCATGTTGACTCCGTTTTACGAGTCTTTCATGAGCTCTAGCACGGCGCTGAGCTCCTCGCCAGTGAACTCAGCCGGTACAGGGTTGCCTCCATACCCCGACTGTGACTGCGGCTGCTGCGGTGGAGAGTGCTGCCTCACGTCGTGCGGGGACGAGCTCTCGTACTGCCGAATCGACTGCGCATAGTGAGACTCGGACGTCGACATGAAGGTCGTCGTCGTCGACGTAGGCTGGTACGAACTGACGAGTGTGTTGCTCTCTGTGCCACGCACATACGACGAGTACGGCGCTTGGGCTGACACATAGGAGCCCGACGGCACGTAATTCGGACTGCTAGTTGTAGCCATCTCGACCGAACTAGCCGACGTTGTCGAGTCATAATAGCGATGCGAGGACGTCGGTGGCAAGTGGGGAAGTGGGTGGAACGACGAGCCGAAAAGACCAGTCTCGGACGGGAAGGCACGAGTTGGGAACGGGAGGCGAGGAGCACCTCCTTGAGGGTGCGTGCGGTCGTCCATAACGGACTTTGATGACAAGACAGAGCCGCGGCGGTAGACTTGCTCTTCTCGTAGTTGAGACATTGGAGCATTGTACATTCTGCGGTCCTGGTAGAACTCGTCGTTCGCTACGGAGGGGTGCGGGAACTCGACGTGTCGGTGCTCAGCCCCTGGTTGCATGACGCCCATGGGCGAAGGCATGACTCGAGTGGCCTTAAGACTCTCTCTGTTGTCATTACTGGCATTGATATTCTCGTTTGACGCGTTGTTAAATCCCTCGGCCACACTGCCATGCAGCTTCTGGTGTTGCACATACTCTTTGTAGTTATCACAAGCCCACGAGCAGCCCTGCTCCGTACACCGGAAAAGGTTTTGTCCGTCTGGAAAGTGGATGCGCATGTGGCGTTTGAGCTTCGTGCTCGTGTTGAATCGCTTGCCACACGTCTCGAAGAAGCATGGATACGGGCGCTCGCCACTGTGGATGCGCTTGTGGCGACTGAGGTTTCCCGACGTATTGAAACGCTGCGCACAACCCTGGTAGTCGCAGGCGTACGGCTTCGTGCCCGTGTGGATGCGCATGTGCCGTCTCAAAGCGAAGGAGCGCGGAAACTGCTTCCCACAGTGCACCTCGGGACACACGAATAGGCCACGCTTGGGCTGTTTGGGGCTTCGAGCCGAGACTGGCGACGTCAACTCTTGCGTGTGAGTTGCGGGTGGCACACCGTTACTCGACTCGGGCTTGGTGTCTGTTGCAGCCCATGGCTGAAAGACAGCCGGGGTCGACGAGACAGGAGGATGGGGAAGATGCGCGGGGGTCGCATCTTCTTCGTCAATGCGGCGGAATGCGAACGTTTGAGCTTTGGGCGCATACACGACGGGCTCGGCGCCGCTCAGTGCGGACGACGGTGTCATTTGCATGCGCATGTAGGGCGGGACGACACTCGTGGTTGAAGGTGTTGAAGCGCAGCACAGAAAATGCCTGCGAGGGAGACGGCAAGTCGAAGAATGAAGTCAATGTCGCCCCAGCCGACCCAGACCCCCAAGTTGCAACGCTAGTCTCCAGCCCTGCGCCCTGTCGCTCCGAGGAGCGACTTTGTCCTCCATTGGCCCGGCTACGCTTCTCGTCGCCCACTACCCATTTGTGGAAGCCATTTGCACAAATTAGTGTCCCTATTTCTTGATGTAAACCTGAGAATCGTAAAAGTAAACGTAGTTACCGGCCATCCGCTGTTGGCAGTCGCACAGAGATGGTTTAGTGGCTTTCTTGCCGCCCTTATGGTAGCTTTAACCGGTTCCAATAAGAATTGTTATTATCGGCACTACATGTATAGATAAATTGAGTCAATACGCGCTCATTTTGATACCACGGATCTCATTTCAGTGAACGCCTGGCTATAAGTAAAAGAATCAGCTCAAAGAAAGTCCTTCGTGCGGGTTCCACTGGAACTTCCAGGTGTCCACAAATCGTTTAGATGCCCAATCCTAGTGAAATTCCTGATGATGTGACACAAACTTTGACGTGGACTCTTAATTTTCCGCTACCATTACAGTAAAGTCATTTAGCGTAAATATGTACCAGTGGTGATTTCCAGTACACATTTGAGTATCATAGCTAAAACATCTCGCTCATCGTACCTGTATTCCCGTCCTAACGCTACGACATTGCTGAGCCTTTTAGTTCCAAAAGCAACACGTCAACACGTTTAATATAAAGTACCGTACTTAACACCAATTATGTACATACTTAAAAGTACAAAATGTACATACCATCCACAGCAGCTGCTCTGTCCGTTACTTCCTCCCGCCATCCTTTTGCGCAGCCAGATGTGGCCAAAACATGGGCGCTTTTGCACAGCCGTGTCTTCTATGCTTGACGTTGACCGATGCGGCATCGATGCCCGCCACGGTGGCGGGTACTGGCCCCGTACATTTAGAAAAAAGAATCCTGCATCAGCGTCATGTGGGATTACAAAAAGAAACAAGATTGCAAAAGGAGATACCGGCATTGCCAATGATGTATTAAAGTGTGATACCTTTCGCATCGTTCCCTGTATTCTTCGTCGGCTGGACGTACAGAATCCCGTTTTCTTACAGGAAAAATTATTTTGATACATAATATGTATCAAAATAATTTTTCCTGTACATACATATTATGTATGTAACTGCACTCGACTCGTTCTGGTGGTTAACACCGAACTGCGATACGCCCCCATCCAATAATATCCGATATGACTACAGTACATTAATGTAGAATATTGTGAGCCTGAGAGATCAAAGTGAACATTTGATTTTACATTTAATACTGCAAATATTACCCGTCGCACTTCAATGCGGTACGGCAACACTTGAACGCGAAATTTATTGCCTTCTGGTGAACCTAGCATCATTTACGAAGAAAGGCAAAACAAAAAACATTAATAGAACCTTTTTTTCTGCAAGTTCATTGTAAGGCATTACTCCCATAGGTTCACGTGCTTTGCTTTAGCGCCCCCCTCCAGCACGAGCTTTACTATGTACTCATGTTTTCCGTCCGAACAATTGCAGTGCTAAGATAAAAAGTATATTTTATTTTAAAAAAGGTCGATGACCAGTTTAGTGCAAAAAGGCAATGCCCCCTTGCAAGATAAATTGCAATAAGTCAGCAAATATCTGATCAATTGAGAACCTGCGAGTACCTATCAATTGCTGGCGATGTCAGCTATCCTGTCGATCTTTATATTTTCTCTGAGGCATTTTAATAATGGTATATTAGCGCCCCGAGTGGGGTCCACCAAATCGCGACTAGTTTACCGAAGTCAGACATATCGGGAATTGTAGCGAGCGCAAATCCTCTTGCCTCTAGAAACAAGGCTGCTGGTCAGTGCACTTAATTTCTACCAATCATCGTCATGTATGATAACTACCAGAAACCATTTGGCTAAAACTTTAATTTTCCTACGAGAGCGCACTCATCTCGCTGCCATTAAGCTTAGCTCAATCCTGCAATGGTGTCAAAACGAGCGAGCTATACAGAGTCCCAAGTAAATGCAACAGTCGCTCAGGTTCTAGAGGGAGCTTCAATAGAGGAGACAAGTAAGCTTCGAGGGCTACAGTATCGTACTCTTGCCTCATGGGTAGCTGCAGAGAAGCAAGAAACACCGCGGAAAGCAAAGCGACAAGGTCCGGCGCCATTGCTACCAGCTGAAGCCGAGATTTAACATCTACAAGTGGGTGCTACGACGACAGCAGGTGATCCGGTATGCGGTTCGGCAAGAGATCATTAGCAAGGCTAGCGAAATATCCAATCTCCTTTTCGAAAGAAGCCTCAGTGACAGCTAGTACAAGCGCTTCATGCAGCGCTTTCCCGAGTCCGGACAACACAGTCAATCTCGAAGACGAGAAACAGCGTCACACATGATGATGAAACACTGCTCTACACTACGCTAACTCCTCGGTACGGCGAGCAAGCGTTTGACGCTTGTCAGGTTTTCAACATAGACTGATGGAGCAACCGACCGAGGTCATTTGTGTGGACGAAACATGTTTCGCCACGAGAAAGAACTCAAAGACAGTGGTGACAGCTAAAGGATCACGAAATGTTTGGACATCGGAGATCACTACTAATTTCTACCTCACTATAGTGGTTTGTGGTGGTGCGAATGGGTTGGTTGCCCTCCTCCCAATCTGTATACTACCTGGAAAGACTGTAAAGATGAGCGTCTTGGACTTCTGTACGGTACCTGATGCGGCTGTTACAGTGACGGAATCGGGCTTTATGAACGCCGAGCATTTTCACCTAGCTTCGCTTATTTGAAGCTAACGTCCCTTCTGATACACAAAGCCCCTTGCTGCGTATTATGGACGGGTGCTCTGCGCATTATTCGGTGAAGGTCTGTGATACGGCCCAGAAGCTACCAATACTCCTGATATCATTGCCATCCAATGCGACACGCCTTTTTCAGCCGCTGGACGTAGCGGTTTTTGGATCTTTCAAGCATAAGCTGATAACGGTGGTTAATACATTCGTTGGGGCGGATGGAAACGATACCATACTAAAGGAAATTACACTCAAACTGGCGGGGCTTACGTAGCAGGGCTGTCACGTTAGCATGGCACCCAAGCAGGACTCAAAGGATGCGGGGTTTACCCGTTGTCACTGACGAAAATGATGACGTCCCTCAAGAGCTTCTAGAGGAACGGGACACCAGAATCGCTGCAGGTTGCAGCGTGGCTGCCGATGAGGGCGCATATTCAGGTAGAGGTATTGGTGCTCCCTCGTTTGCCAGCTAAGAAGAAGCACACTACAACTGCAGTGGCATGGAGGTTGCTCACTAGAGAGCTTCTACAGCAGATTAACGAGGTGCCAAACGCGAAAAAGAAGGCGAAGGCAACCGGCAAGAAGTCGTCAAAGAGGAAGCAGGTGAGAAGCAGCAACGAGAAGACCAGTGCGCGAAGAAGTGAACCAGTGACCACACCTGTAGTTGCTTTATCGAACAAACGCTTGTCTAAAAACAACAAAACCACTGCTCGTTCAGCGTGCCAGCTGTGGCCCTAAATCTTAAAATATCGGCCCTTATTCCTTATTGCAGAGTTGACGGGATTTGAACTCCCAGTGTAAAGCATAATTCGGCCACATCTACGCCTCTACACCAGTTATAGCCCTATTTATCTGCATTACGTATATCGATACTAAATCACCAAAACATTATTATCCCGGTCAATACGAAAAGGTTTTGTGTATCACATTAGTATCAGCTGTTTGCCGAGTGAACGCCGAATTGATAGTGTGGTGTAGTAGAACACACAAATATCGTCAGATGTGGATTCCTTACACAAACCACAACGAATCGCCGAGTTAGGTCGGCGGTTTGTATGGCCTGCGCAGAGGGTGGTCCCCTCGCGGTCCGGCCCTTCCGGGACAGACGAGTGGCTCACTTCCACTCGGTTCCGACTAACCAAGTCAGATCACTTCCGAGGCTCCGCCGAGTTTGGTTCGGCTGAGCTCGTTCACAACCCTGTGCCCTCCACCAAAGGATGGACGACGGCGCGCGAGCGCTTTTTACAGGTCACCGAGCGCAGAGGCAGCTGAGCTAGAAGTGTTACGGCACCCGGGCTATCCGACGTACCGGCCCGCTGAGTATGCGGGACTTTCTTTCGCGCGTAGCGAGACTTTGTCCTACCCGGACCGACCTAATCTCTTGGCGCTACCAATCAATACCCTACAAGCTATGCCTCTCGAGTATTGACGGCAGGCATAATCCAGCCCTATGCAGGGACTTACCGGAAAAGTGTACACGTGTCTTGGACTAGGAAAATTCTGCTCTGTTATCTTCTGGGAGCCTTTTCGGCTCCCCCTATTTAATCCTATGCTTTTCATACAAATATCTAGTGAAATGTAGTCGTTTCGGATCTCTACCGACCCTTCAGCTGAGTTCCGGCGACCGTTGAGCTCAGCGGCTATCCGGATAGCATATCCGGACAGATCACCGAGTACTTACCGTTATCCTTTTCTCCTAAGCTCTGGGTTATCAAACCGAGCCGATTCTTGACCTAAAGTAGGTTGGCGTATGGTCGAATCTGGAAATCCCTACACCACAACTGCCCCGGTTATGATACGAGCCGAGCTGGTGAGTGTCTTAATCCTTCATTTTGTTCTGCCACCGTTGGTCCGTACTCGGCTGATGACGTCTCGCGGCTCTCCACCACCTTCTTCGGTACGTTTGTTGCTTCCGCTGTCACTCCCTTGGCAGCTCCTTACTCCTCGCTTGTTACTCCAGCACAACTCGCGGCACCATAATCCTTCTCCAACTCCTCGTCGAGGTGAAGGCGTACCAACTGAGTCGATTCTTCGACCCGTCGGTACTCGTGGGGTCAGCGACCGGCCCGAGGCTCGGCTGGTTGACCTGACAACTTCCCATGAGTCTGACGCGGAGTCGGCGGGGTCTTCTCGCGTGCGCCTTCCTGGTCCACCGAGCTTGCCGGGCGACACCACTTCGGGCGCCACCAGTCAGCCAAGCTCGGCTGCTCCAGTGAGTCTTGACTCCCTCATGGCCAGAGTCAACGAGCAAGGGTATGAGCGCCGAGAAGAACTGACCTTCTTGGCGAGGCTCATGGCCTACGGATTTACTCGTTCCGTGGAGCCCTCCGATCCCGTGCAGCGGCGAGCGATTTTGCATGCTGCTTCCGCGGGGGAACTGTTGGATATCTTGAAAGGCAACTACGCCGCTCTTGATTATCCAAAGATCATTGGCGATCTCCGAGCTGACAATCAAGCTGTTCAGGAGGAGAACCGCGCACTGAATCGGCGACTGGACTCGCTTGCTCTCAGCAACGTCGACTTGTCAACTCAGCTCTCGTCGGCTCAACAGCAAGTGTCTCGATTGGAGGCT
This sequence comes from Phytophthora betacei, assembly GCA_011320135.1. NCBI lineage: Eukaryota > Oomycota > Peronosporomycetes > Peronosporales > Peronosporaceae > Phytophthora > Phytophthora betacei. The sequence goes on from JAANHX010000559.1 coordinate 933,765, forward strand.
GCTGCCACGCAGTCGGCTAATCTCCTCGCGTCACTGCGAAAGGCTGTAGCTCTGAGTGAGGCAAAACTTGCTCGGGCCATCGCACTGAGCAGAGCAAGGCTGACACTGCGTTGGGTCAGGCCCAGCTCCATCATCAGCAAGTCTTGGATCGAGACGCCGAGATCGACGTCCTTCTCCGATCCATTTCTGAGAGGGATGCGGCGTTCGTCACCCTTCAGGGCATTGCTTTCAAGCACTTCGAACAGCTGCAGGAGTCGGTGCGGTTGTACAGTTCCACAGGCACTCAACCTTTGCGGCACGCTCAGTCGGTGATCGCTGAGCAGCGGGGGGTGATCTTGCGACAGAAGCGGCTCATCCGTCGGAATGGCATTATTCCGATGCACGACCCTCACATGGCTGCTGCTGCTGGCGGTGGATTGCAGGTTCCTGGACTTGATCCGTCCGACCTTCTCCTTAACGCTCGGCTGTGTCGTGTCTTGGAGTCTCGCTTCCCTGAGGTTCTCAACATCCCAGCTGGTGAAACTCGGCGGTTGGAGTTGATTGTCCATCCTCGCCGAGACGCTCCAGTAGCGAGTTCCGTTATCGGTCCTAGTGTGGCTCCCTCAGCTAGTCAAGCGTCTTCGGTGACTTCATTGGCAGACTCGGCGGAGGCTCCAGTCCGCTCAGCGGCGGCTACGAGCCAGGCTGAGCCGACTCTTGCCCAGCTTCACCGTACGCCTTTGGCGAACTTGACTTCGACTCAGCGGCTTCGGCGTTATGCCAACCCCAAGTCTCCCACAGCTGCAGGTCCTCGTCATCGTCCACCGGCGCCGCATCCGCCTCAACCGTACGCTTGTCCACTTCCCGGGGAGGATGGACACGAGGCTATCAGTGCCCTTTTGCACTCAAGTTCACCACAAGTTACTGTATCCGATGGAGGAAGGCCTCGCTCTGGAAAGTCCCGTCGTCGGACTCGGCGGAAGAAGGTTCGTCACCTTCAGCTGAGTTTTGCTACTCAGCCCGCTGTCTCTGCTCGCTCTGAAGACGACGATGACGCTTCGAGCGAAGCTGAATTCGAGTTTGAGTTGCCTGAGCCGCCCGCCGACACCGTTCCTGCAGTTGCTTCGAAGACTTCGGCGGGTTCTTCGTCTTCTGGTCCTCCGGTGACTTCGTCAGTCGCGGCTACTCACCCACCGCCGATATCTTCATCCGATGTCGTGGCTTCACTGCCTGTCCCGGCTACGAACGTTTGTGCCCCAGGCTCGACTTCGCCCATCTCCGCTGGGTTGCCCCAGTCGAGTGCACCACTCAGCGTCGTGCTAACGGTGGTTGGACGCTCCCAGTCGTTCTCTCGGGGTCTGAGCGTATCCACCACGCCGACTGACTTAGTGACTCCGGCCGTGAGTGTCCTCAGACCGTCTCTCCCTGTGACCACGGCCGTGTTGACGTCCCCATCTGGGCGCCCTATCCGGAGATCTGCTGCGACCGCCCGCACTGTGACTGCTCAGCTGCTTGAGGATCTCGACGCGTCTGACGACGAGGTGTTAGGGCCTGGTGATGGTTCCGTACCGTCCACCGGCTCGACGAATCCTGCCGCTGGGTCGCTCTTGGATCCCATTTCCTTATCAGAGAACTCGGCTGGCAGTCCTTCAGGTTCCGACTCAGCGACCGCAGATTCTCGTCGTTCTGCCCAAGCGAGAAGTCTTCATGCGGCAATCTTCGGTTCTGACGACGAGATGAGTGATGTGTCCTTGCCGCCGAGTGATCGCCACTCCTCGCGGCCTTCATCGAAGGATTCTGGTGACGGGACGAGTTCTGCCTCTGCGCCGGCTTCGGGGAAGCAGCAGCATCGCAAACGTCGTGCCTCGTCGAGTCCTACCGGTCATCGGTCGAAGCGGTCCAAGAAGCACAAGAAGCACAAAAAACATCACAAGACGCACCGACACCACAAGCATCGGCAGCTTCCGTCGACCCCTGATCCAGCTCCGGCTCAATCCATTCCGGCTGCTCCTTCGCCGAGTAAGCTCCCGGTTGTATCGATTCTCTCTCAGCCGAGTTCGACTGCCTCTCGTCCGGCTTTGGTCGCACTACCCAGCGCTCTTACACTCCCGCTGGCGACGTTACGGACTCGAGCCTCGCAAGCGGTGTCCAAGGATTGTCGCTTGACTCTTCACATGGCTCAACTCCGCGAGGTACCATTCATGCATTTCGGCTCAGCTCGTTGTTGGAATGCATTATTGGATACACTGAGAGGAGGGGTGCAGATGGAGCTCGTAGGGGGCAAGAGTCGTGTGCCACCTACGCCGTGTTCTCTTGACGGCATTCGATCTTCATGGCCGTTTTCGACCCGAGCCATCCTTGTCAGCGTCTTCGGCGGATGCTCGCTGAGCTTCCTTTCTTCTTTTCTCCGTCGATACTGGAGGAAGCTCGGCGGTGTTTGGCTTCTCAGACCCGACCTCGAACTTTGATGCAAGTTCTTGGAGATATGTGGGTGAAGCTTCGTGGCGACAGTCCCTTGGACTCGGCGGGGAGGCCCATCCAGACAGATGGCCAAATCACCCGTTACTTCGTAGCTCTCTATGAGCGCCGTCATTGGATCGTCGAGTCGAGTGTGTTGATGGGTCTCCATCCTGACGTCAACCCGGCTGCCACGCCCGCTCAGCTTGCTGAGGTGTATGAGCTGTGGCTGGTGTACAAGCGTGAGCGCAAGCGTCGTAGTGACACTCTGCGATCTTTGGTTGTCGCTGTCTACGATCAGCTTTACTCGGCGGTCACTCAGAAACTCGGCGATGAACCTGCTCCTCTGGTGGACGCAGAGGTTTATTTCGACCCGTCCGTTCCCCATTATTCTCCTGTTAACCTTTCGTGGGTCCCCTCCGGGAGAGACTGGGTCCAATGTGCTCATGATGTGGATCTAGTCGAGCCCTGGCGAGCTTGGTGGCTAACTGACCCGGCGGTCCACCCGTATAACACCTGCTTCCGCGCTCGGAACGTGGACTTCTTGGTTTTCGCTCCGCGCGGTATGGATCCTCAGGTTGTTGACGACGCGATTGAAGAAGACTTCGATCTTGCCGGACAAGCGCCTCCTGCCTATGCCCCGGGTGCTCCAACTCGGCTGAATCGTCAAGGCATCCACATCTTCACTGGGTCGTCAATCGGTGAGCTCGGCTCAGATGACGAGAGTGCGTCTGATGACGACTCGGCGGACGATGGGTTGGGTTCTCCTAATCTCCGAGGCGCGTCTCCGAGTATGTCTCTGTTCGGCACCCCACTCCCCAGTGGAGCGGATCCGCCTCAACCCACTTCAGCTGAGTCGGGTCCTGAGGCACCTGGTTCGGCGTCAGCTTCGTTGGCTAGCTCGGCGATGATACTTCTTGCCACAGCTGCGAATGTTGCATTTCCTTCCGCAGTTTCTCAAGGGATGACGTCTGCTACGACGCCCCGCCCCCAATCGTCGAGTCCGCTGAGCTCTTCCCAATTGTCTCCGTCGGGTTCAACTCACTTGGAGTCCGGATCGCCGACCTTTTAGTTTTCCTTCTTTTGACTGGGCGTCCCGTAGGTATCGTTCAGGACTTCATTTCGTAATTATTCAGTATATGTAGTTTCGACACAGTAGTATTCCATCTCAACTCGGCCTGTGTCGTCCGCTGAGTTGGTGTAACGTTTGGTGCAATAGCTGTTAATCCTCATCTGCAACTTGCACCATTTGCAGACGGTTTTCGCGCTTCTTCTGTCGTAGATAGTCAAACAGGAGACCCCCACATGACAAATTCGACAGTGGTTCCCAAGTAGGCTCATCGTAGCCGACCCACTTAACTTTAAACTTTCGTTGTGATCGTGACGTACTCGTGGTTAATGGTAGCTCATCGTCGAGAATTGCTTCGACTTCATACTGGTTTGTACTAGTGTCTGGTTCCCAGCTGTCTTCAGGCAGTAATTCTTCGTCAAAGTCAAATCGCTGAGTCTCTTCGAGGTCGGCGATTAGCCTCGTCTTTGGTCTTCCGCCGAGTTCGGTGACTGCCTTCAGACGTGATACATGGACCACTGGGTAGAACCTATATCCACTCTTGTCGGGTAACTCCAATTCATAGGCGAATTCTTCCACCTTCTTCTTCACCCTGAATGGTCCATGCCATCGGTGGGCTAGCTTCTTGGTCAGGCCCGACTTGACTCGCTCCATAAACAATCGGACTTGATCTCCTTCTTTGAACAAGGATTTGGTGGATTCATCGCCTGGTTCTGCAACTTCATCTTCGTCATCTGCTGTGTTGGGAATGAATCTTTTCTCCTTCTTGCTCAACGCTTCGTTGTGCTCTCGAGCTCGTCGTGCTTTCTCTCGCACTTGGAACTCAGCTGCTAATCGAAGTGCCACTTCTCGTTGTCTGTTTGCTTCTCGGCGCCACTCGACTGCGTCCGCCGAGTTGACTGGGCGTCCCTGTCCACGTCGTATTGAACTCGTCATAGCCTTGAGTGTAGACTTGGCGTCCCAACCATGTACCAGATAGAAAGGGGTTTCTCGCCGAGTCGAATCTCTTGAGTTGTTGATAGCGTGTACCATCTTCTCGGCGATGTCATCCCAGTCGGCTTGAAGTGGGTATTCCACGTAGACCCGTATAGTCTGAACCATTGTCTTGACTGACCTCTCTTGTTGACCGTTAGCTTGTGGTCGGTAACTCAGCGTAGCTCTTGATCTCGACTGCATCATCTCGGAGAACTTTTGGAATACTTCACTCATAAACCTTGGATCTCGGTCGTGCCGTATCAGAGACGGAGCCCCGAACTGCCTGAAGACGCATTCCTCAAATACTTTGGCCACTTCGAGTGCCCCGGTGTCATTCATAGCCTTAGCGATAACGAACCCCGTGAAGTGGTCCTGGAACAGCAGCAGTGCAGTATTGCCCCGCTGAGTTCGAGGAAGGGGAATCACGAAATCCATTGACACGACCTGGAATGGATGGTCTGACACCACATTTCCCGGCGAGTAACCTCTCAACTGTGGCTTGCTCTTACTGGTATTGCAGTCCTCGCAGGCCCTAACATGTTTCACCACGTCGGCGTAAAGACCAATCCAGTAGTAGTTGGCTTTGACTCGGTGATACGTTCTGACAATGCCTTGATGCCCTCCTTCGATCGAGTTGTGACAGTTATGAAGTATTTCGTCGACCATAGTTGACGGAATCACCAATCTCAATGAGAGGTTCGGTTCGCCGAGTTCGCCCAGTCGGCGAGCTTCATCTCGGCGGTATAACAGGCCGTCTTCGCTGAGTACAAAGACTTCTGCGACTTTGCCGGCATTCTGAGCTCGACGGTGTGTAAGGTCCTCAAATTCGCCTCTCAGGTACGCTTTCAGATCGGCCCACCTGAGTTCTTCATCTTGTGCCTTCGCGATTCGTCGTCTCCGCTCAGTCTGTACTGTCACTGGATCAATGTCGTTGGCATTCCTAGCTGTCTGGGCTGACTCCATCTGCGACCCTGTTTCGACATTCGGGGTCGTATGGTTAGTCCGCCGAGTCGACGCCCTGCTGACTTGTTCGAATTCATCTCCACTGCTTTCAAACGCGGATTCTCCAGGATTTGTTGACATGGCTTCATGATCCTGACTTCCTCCTCTTGCTCTAGCCGAGTCTTCATCCAGCTCGTCCTCAACGTGAACTCGGCGTACTCGGCTACGAGTGACTGCCGTGACAATCGGGGTTTCCGCTGGGTTGTCTGTGGCGTACAGTTCTTCGGCTACCCGGTTAATCATTCTCAGTTCTGCTTTCCTATCCATCCCGAGAATTACTCGTCCAGCTTTAGCTTCCAGTGCTTCTGTAGCGAGAGAATCAGCCGCTGCGTTATAGTGTCGCGCTATATGTCGATACCGGACCGAGTTGCGTTGCTTCGTGAGATCCTTGTGTCGAGCTAGCTCCACTTGCAATGTTTCCTTCTTGCATGCTATCACCCCCATGGATTGCTGGATTGCAAGCCGTGAGTCACCCACGATAATCAGATCGGTTATCCCTCGGTCAATCGCCGCCAAGACTCCATTGTTCATGCCGGTGTACTCGGCGATGTTGACTGTGGTGGACGACAGGTACGCACTCGCAGCAATCTCAATGTCCCAATTCGGAAGGTGCCACAGTATCCACGAACAGCTGCCATACCCGCCGTATTTAGCCGTCTTCGCTGAGCCATTAAATGACAGCACACATCCTGCAAAGTCAGCTGGTATTCGGGCGTATAGCAGCGCTGGGTCCATTCGAACTGTCGCCGAGTTCTTGGAGGGAGGCGCAAGGTGCTTCAAGGAATCGTCGAGTCCGATAAACGGGGTTATCGACGCCTGGAGCAACTGGGCGAAGTCTACATCTCGTTCACGTACTCGCTTCACCTTCAAATCGTAGGGCGACAACATAACTGCGAAACTGACTGCGCGGCCGTACAGCGACTTTGACTTAAACACCCACTCCAGCGTGGAGAAACGGGTGTAGACGTGTAGTGTCTTTCCCGCCAAGAGAGTGTAGCACACTTTCAGCAATTGCAACAGCGCGACTACTTCTTTCTCAGCGGGATGATAGCCGAGTTCATTCTCCTTTAGTACGCGTCCGCAGAAGCGAACTGGGTGCAGCTTGTCGTCGTGCGGTTGCATCAATGTACTGCTTAGTGCCCACTCATTGGCGTACAACATTATGTGTACTTCTTTCGCCGAGTCGAAATGGCGCAGAATTGGAGCTTCTGCTACCCGTCTTTTGAGCTCGGCGAATGACGCTTTTGCTGACGCTAAGTCACCCCCAGGGCCAAAGTCCGTATCCTTGAGCTGATAGAGTACTGCACCGTAAACAGCCAAGTTCTGGATGAATCGGCCGTAATAGTTCAGAGCACCGAGGAAAGCTTGCATCCCTTTCTTTGATTTCGGGAAGGCAAGCTCGGCGATCGCGGCTATCTTCTTCGCATCAGCGCGTATGCCACTCGGCGTAATCTCGTGCGATAGGAAATCAACCTTGGGTTGGACAAAGATACTCTTGGTAAAGCTGATGCTAATTCGACATTCTGCGAACCGGGCTAGTAATCGGTCGAGTGTCTCCAAGCAGGTGTCGAACGTCTCCCCTCCAAAACAGATATCATCGACAAACGACCTCCGCTTGAACACCGGAATCAAGGAAGACTGGTCTGGTTCTCCATTAGTAAACATGTCGCCGTCCGGTCCGTTGACCAGGTCTTGGACCGGATCGCAGTCAGCTTGTGATTGGTGGTCAGCTTCAAACTTCGTCAGCTGACTCTGCGTTGAATCGCTGCCTCCGCCGAGCTCAACTCGTCGAGTTCCCGACTCGGCTTCAGCAACAGCCATTCGTTCGGCAAACAGCTGCCATCCTCCCTTTGGTTGAACGTATCCCCATAGAGCGTTATCAATCAGTTGCTGGTAAATCATAGGCGCATTCTTCAATCCAAATGGCATTCGTAACCATTCAAAGTGTCCAAGTGCACAGACGAACGCTGAGATCTGCCGAGCTCGGCGTGTCATCAAGACTGCCCAAAATCCACTCGCAGCATCGAGCGAGCAAAACCACAAGTAACTTTCCAATTCAGTAAGCAGGTCATCAACCAGCGGCATAGCGTATTCCATCGGCGTCGTAACCGCATTAACCAGTTTATAGTCAATGCATAGCCGAATATCCACACCATTTTTCTTGAGCACTATCACCACTGGCGAAGCCCAAGGGCTGCTCGAGAACGATATCAACCCCGCTCGAAGTAGCCCTTTCAACAACTCGTAAAGCTTGCTCAAGTGGCGGAGAGGTATCCGCCAAGCTCTCTGCTTAATGGGTGAGTGCCCTTGAACATCGATGTCGCACAATGCTCCGTACGCTGGAGGCGGCAGGGCATTACCACTTGAAATCATTATCCCTTCGTGTTTTTGCAGCTCTGTCACCAATTTAGCCGACTGTGCTGGCGTATGACTACTCGACTTGACGTTTGCAGCGCCATAGTCTGGTTCGGTAGGTTCAACTTCAGTGAGGTCGGGAAGGAAGGCCAGCTCGTGAGCGTAGTCCGTCAATTCCAGATCTGTTCCACTACGCTCAAAGGCGTTGGTCGTACCATCGTCAACATCATCCTCTTGCTCGTCTTCAGTCGCGGCGATAGCCAAGTAGTGTTGTCTTAGAGTTTCCGTTGGGTCTCTCGTCGAGTTGCACTCGTCATCTTCAGCTTGTCCTAAACCGTAGTCAATTCCGCCGGGGTCAAACACCGTCGCCGCTGAGTTCGTCACTCCGATCTCAGCTATAGTACCTTCCAACAGTGATACCTCTGGTAATTCATGGTTGTCGGCTGCGTCAGGGTCCGTATTCGCTGAGTTCACTGCGATGGTCGATCTGACTCCTGCGTTTTCAAACTTGGCTCCGAGGTAGATGGTATCATTGTCACGCTGTCTAACCACTTCCGGACCGGTCGTAGTCTCCACAGTCTCCAACGCTGAGTTCGCCGTAGCTGGGTCGTCGTTCGGCTTTATTCCTTCAGGCAGTAATACCTCCCGATTATCATAGTCCTTGGTCGCGTCGGAGTGATCAACCGCTGAGTTGGTTGTGACGGCAGAACTAACTTCCGTGCATGCAAACGCGTCTTCGGTATAGCTGACATCCTGACAACATGCTGTGGCCACGTCCGAGGCACTCTCAGTGTTTAGATCTGCTGACGCCGAGTCCACTGCCCCCGACTGGATAATGCAAGCTTCCGGTGTACCCATCGCTGAGTTCACCACGGCTGCAGAACTTGGTCTAATGACTCCAAACTTGGCTCGGTTGTCAATAACGGGTTGGGTGTCACGTAAGGCGTGTTCTGAGCGTTCTTCAGGGTTTCCTTCCGTAATAGCTGAGTCTTCAGTCGCCGACACGTTTTCCTTGGCCCTTACTTCACTTGTTCCTTCAACCGCTGAGTTCGTATTGACGTCAGAAATGGCGCCATCGTCTTCAAACTTGGACAGCTGATAGGAGACATCTTGGCCATCGTGTAGCACCGGCGTACGATCCGCTCGGGCGTCTTCCAGCTTGAACGCTGAGTTTATAGCCGGGTCACCCCTTGTCACCCCTGAAGTCGATATGACGTCTGCGTTACCGCGACGCCTCTCGTAGTCGCCGGCTTCAGTGTCAGCGTCGATCCTTCTCCAGCGTTCAGCGTATGTTAATTCTGGTCCACTTTCCACTGGAGGAGGTCATCTTTCCACCGCCGTCGGAGTTGGGTATTTTCGTCTTTCCACAGCTGGCGGCTGGTTTGACAACCAGTCGTCGTACAGTCGTTGTTCTTTCTGCAGCAAATCTTTATCCATCGCCGACTCAAAGGTCAATATCTGCCAGTCACAGTACTTCGCCGGGTTCACGCGGACATATCCCTCATTGGCCAGTACTCCGTGTGGTTGCCATTTTATCACATAAAAGTGAGGTGGGCACCAGACTGACGTCGGTCGTACGTTCGTAATCAGGACATGGGTTGGTCTTCCTCGGCGATAAAAACAAACGTTGGAATCCAACCCTTCGTCCGTCGCACCCACAAGTCATGCGTCGACTCACTGGGTTGTCGCCTGGGCAATTTGAGCTCAGCGGTCATTCGACTTTCGATCGTTAACCCGTCTGGTGGTCCGCATGGGACATTTGGTCCGAACTCGGTCTTGGTCGGCGCATTACTTGATCGGATGAGTGGGATCGCCATCTCATCGGGTAGCTTGACCGCCGAGTTGTACAGATCCAGACGGATCCCAGCTGGGATCATGAAGTCGGTGCCGAGAATCAAATCGACTCCGGCATGATGAGGCATTATCCATACTTCGAACTCGTATGCCACTTCCCAGCCGAGTGTCACCTTCACCACTGCTCTTGACGTTGTCACCATCCTGTCTTTACTTATTCCTTGTATGTCGATTCGCTTATCTCGGCTGGCCACTCTCTTGAGACGCAGTTTCCTCGCGAAGTACTCACTGATCGCCGAGACATTTGCTCCGGTATCCAATAATATCTTGGTCCTTCAGTCGTTCACTGCACCCAATACGAGGGCTCTCTTTCTAACTCGGCGATCAAACGTCTGTGCTGACCACCATCCCAGCCGTTCTCCCGGAAGCAGCTTCATGATTCTGGTACGATGCACAGCCTGGTCTGACTGCCGAGTTACACTTGCAATCGCTCGGTTGTTATCATCTAACCCACCGAGCTCACGTTCAATTCCGTCGATTTCACACATCCAATTGCCATCCCCGCTTCTTCCCTTGGGCCGTCCTGCTTCGCCTACGAAGGCAAACAAGAAGTTTGCCTCAACTGCAGATTCAGCTGACTGTGGCAGCCCGGCATATTCCAACCCAGTCAGTGTTGGCGGGCCGCCGAGTTTAAATCACTCGGCGCGTAAAGGTTTTGCAGGTCTTCTGGCGCTTGCGACGTGTCGACAGAGTTTTTTACGAACGCAGCCAGCTTCTCATATTGACGAAACAGCTCGCACTGGCCGCCTTCATGGACTTGTCTGCAGAATTTGCAGCGTCGTCGACAGTAGTGAGCCGAGTGCCCCATTCTTCCACAAGCTGCACAAGGTCCACGTTGAGAGTTGTCGCGTGATCCATCTCCACGGTTCGACTGCTCTCGTTGGTTGTACGGTCGCGGAGGTCGGTTCGCTGAGTTTCCCCAACTACGATTTGAGCCATTCTGGTCTCCTGCCGAGTTCTCTCGGCGGTCCGGTGTATTTCCTTTATCATTGGAAACGCCGGCGTCTATGTAGTCGTCGTCTTCCGCTGAGTCGTGTCCTCCGGACTGGTCCTCATCATCCCATTCGTCTTCGGAGTTGTACGGACTCGGCGGGTTCTGATCGATGAGTTCCTCTCCGTCGGAGTCAGCGTCAACGACAGTGACTCGGCGGTCGCGGTTTTCTTCCTTGCGACTGCGCTTCTCATCTCGATGTCCATCTCGGCGTTCATCTCGGCGGCTCTGATCCTTCCGCTTGTCATCTCGGCCTCGTGCGATCACGAGTCGGTCGCGTTGCTTCTTGCGCTTCTCGCCGAGGATCCGACGATTGATTATCTGTTCCACCTTACTGATGTCTTCCAACTGCAAGGGGTACATCAAATCCATCACATCGTCATCACCACAATGCAGCAAGAAGTGTTCGACATGGTCAGCTGCGTCGGCGCCACTCTTCTCGTACTGGATCTTAGCTGTCCGAGCATACCCGTTGAGTCGGATCAGGAAGTCGCAGATCGGTTCGTTGACTTTACGTCTCGCCGAGTAGTAACAAGTGCGGGCGGATTGGTCGAACTGTGAGCAATAATAATCCAGGAACGCCTCGCTGAGTAGTTTCCAACGTCGCTGAGTCTTCTTCGGCAGCTGCCTGTACCAACTCTTCGCCGCGCGTCCCAAGCATAGCGAGAAAGGTTCGCACCAGGCACTTTGGGGCATCCTGGTGCTCTTCATCTCGTAGATGAAACGCTTGAGCCACTGGAGCGACGCGTCAGAGCGGTAGCGCTTTCCTTCGAACTCGGCGATTTTGTCGAGCGAGGCGTGAGTTCGGACTTCTAGGTACTGCGTCGAGTCTTCTTCAGCCGCGTCAAAGCTCAAGTTTCGGATGTAGTCCTTCACGGTTTCTTCACGGTTTCCTCTCACGTCGAAGGCGTCGTCGTCTTCTTCATCCTTCTCGTAAGCTTCAGCCTCGTCTGCAGCGTCATACAATTCACGGTAACGACCAACATTCCGCTGTCCACGACTCGGCGCTCGCTGAGTCGGGTTTAGCTTCATTGGAGTCAGCATGTGGGAGTCTTCGAAGTACGGAGTCCCTTGCGTAGCGCGGAACACTTCACGTCTCTTCGTCTCCGGGGTCTTCGGCAAGGGAATCTTGCTTGGGTCTTCGCCGAGTGGTTTGAACTCGGCTACTCGGCTGTACACCTGCTTCGTTCCACCAGGGGCCTTCTCCAATCCAAACGCCACTCTCAACTTCTTCTTCCATTGCCAGAGCTCAGCTCCACCACGGGTCAGACTCCAGTCGGACAGGATGAGGCTGTTTGTTCGGCTGTTGCACCGATAGCCCATCGCCTTCAACAGCAACACAGTTTCTTCCACCAACTGATTGATGTTGGCTGCACGCACCGGCTGAGTTAACTCAGGACCCAACATCGGCCACTTCGCCTGCGCCATCGCCACAGGCGCGAACATCATCATCCATTCCGATCTCGTTCTCATCTCCTCGCCGAGTCGAGCGAACACTTTATTGGCGCTCGGCGTATCGGCGTTCCTCGTCGCTTTCGGAATAAAGGGCGGACGGTCCCCTTGAGCAACGCCATGTTCTTCTTCATCTTCTTCATCGTCCGCACCTTCGTCGAGCTCGGCGGATAAGTTGCGCTCGACAGGACGTGGGGCCCCCATGCGTCCCACCTGCAGCGTCAACTCTTCCACCTCGCCAAGTAGCTCGGCGGTAGTCTTCGTTTCTCCGAGCTCAGCGGTCTCGGCCTTCTCTTCCTTCACTTGCATCTCCGTTCTCGCTCTCCTGGTCTTGGTCATCCTCGTCGAACTGGACGGTTTGTCCCACCTCCATCGTCATGGCGATGAGTCGTTGATCCGCCGGGTCCGACCCCGCGAGAGGCGATCCTCCAGCCGTCGCTGGGCTTCCGTCGCTCGGAGCTGCTGATCCCTTGACCATCTTCACTCTTCTCTTTCTCTTCTCATTCTCTTAACTTGGTTAACTGACACCTATAAAAACAAGCACACACTCCTGTTCCCGGGTCGCGGCACCAGTTGTGGTGTAGTAGAACACACAAATACCGTCAGATGTGGATTCCTTTCAAAATCCACAACGAAACGCCGAGTTAGGTCGGCGGTTGTATGGCCTGCGCAGAGGGTGGTCCCCTCGCGGTCCGGCCCTTCCGGGACAGACGAGTGGCTCGCTTCCACTCGGTTCCGACTAACCAAGTCAGATCACTTCCTAGGCTCCGCCGAGTTTGGTTCGGCTGAGCTCGTTCACAACCCTGTGCCCTCCACCAAAGGATGGACGACGGCGCGCGAGCGCTTTTACAGGTCACCGAGCGCAGAGGCTGCTCGGCTAGAAGTGTTACGGCACCCGGGCTATCCGACGTACCGGCCCGCTGAGTGTGCGGGGCTTTCTTTCGCGCGTAGCGAGACTTTGTCCTACCCGGACCGACCTAATCTCTTGGCGCTACCAATCAATACCCTACAAGCTATGCCTCTCGAGTATTGACGGCAGGCATAATCCAGCCCTATGCAGGGACTTACCGGAAAAGTGTACACGTGTCTTGGACTAGGAAAATTCTGCTCTGTTATCTTCTGGGAGCCTTTTCGGCTCCCCCTATTTAATCCTATGCTTTTCATACAAATATCTAGTGAAATGTAGTCGTTTCGGATCTCTACCGACCCTTCAGCTGAGTTCCGGCGACCGTTGAGCTCAGCGGCTATCCGGATAGCATATCCGGACAGATCACCGAGTACTTACCGTTATCCTTTGCTCCTAAGCTCTGGGTTATCAAACCGAGCCGATTCTTGACCTAAAGTAGGTTGGCGTATGGTCGAATCTGGAAATCCCCACACCACAATAGCAAAGGCAAGATATTATAGTAATGGGGGTTTGCATTCGCTACAATTCCCGATATGCTTGACTGCGGTAAACTGGTCGGGCGCACGATTTGGTGGACTCCACTCGGAGCGCCAAAATACCATTGTTAAAATGCCTCTGAGAAGCTACAAAGATTGACAGGATAGCTGACATCGCGAGCTATTGATAGACACTCGCAGTTTTTCAATCAATCAGATAGTTGCTGAGTTATAGCAATTTATCGAGGGGGCATCGTCTATTTACACTAAACTGGCCATCGACGTAACTAGTAGAATCGTGGGATGGGGGTGTTACGGGTCTACATGGTTTGGAACAAACAGAGGTACGGAGTACCCGAAGAGCTCAGAAACGCTCAGTACATAAGTCGGAGAGCTAACATGGACTCTCAGAATGCTAGCGGAAATCCGCACGTCAAGCATTGGATTAGATTTAACTATGCTAGATAGTTAAACAGATACATTTACCCCTAGGCGGCTTGGCCGCAATTATAGTAAATACAAGATTTCTGGTTTTGAAGCATTAAGTTGAGGTATTAACTTTGAGCCCTGGTCGTGTGCTGTAAGTGTCCTTCGGATAAGAAACTTAGTACTAGTGACTCTTTGAGTCAAACGTCTTCCTCTGACGCTAAAGCTACGACAGTCCGCTGCACTTGGTAGCACTTGTAGTCAATCCCGCTCCTGAGTCGGTTGACTATATCCTCTGCGACTATCACCGAGAGAATTCCAAATCGCTTCATCACTTTTGGATGACTATGTGGTACTCTCAACTTTTGGTGCGAATGTAGCAGTGTAATTTTAGCGATAGAAGAATACGCGATAGCAACGTAATAAGTATTTGCAGCTAACGCGAGGTCAAGTGATCCAGCTCACTAGTCAGGGGCTTTGGATAATCCGATGCAGGCAATATGGAATAAAGGAATCATCAAGATAGCCCAGAGAGCGGATACACCACAGAAAAACTACCCCAACCATGTTGTGAAGGTAGATATGTCATTCGATTTTCGAGCTCGCTTGGGTGGGAAGATAACAAGGGCGAGGACTTGACTATGACCAAAAAATTTCACCAGCTGCTAGAATGGCTACATTGGGGTGGATGATTGCGGTATGTTTTCAGGTAGAAATTCCTATCTACCAATGCGATGTAGATACTGCATGTCATCATGCAGGTCTAGAGATCGAGCAATACCTAGACGAAATTGCTGGCTATTCGTTACACGTCATATTTGCAAATATTTGCATACGGACAACGACGGTGAAATCCGTCATACCTTGCCTGGTTACAAACCTAGTTTTCTGTAACGGGGTTTCACGCAAGTGGCTACAAATAGCCACTTGGTTAGGAAAGAGGTTTTCCACATTGGTGTGAGATACACAAATGATTATTTTTGGTAGACTGTTGATCTGCATGCATTCAAGGCATTCATTGGTTGAAAGTCAATATCTTCAACCAATAAGAGCGTGGTCGCGTGCCCTCTCCACCCCCACCTGGAGAATTTTTCAAGTGATCTGATTGACCAATTGAACTCCCTCTCGACAAGACAACAGGAGAGGATCTTCTTCTCATAAAATAGGTGGAGAGAGCTGGAAAACTCAGTCAGTGCAGCATGGACAGCGAAGAAGCCTTTCTTCTTCTCTCAGGACTCGTTGCGACCGTAGCCGCCTTGGCTGCTTGCAGTCGTGAAGGTAGTGAGCACCAGCAGAGACGCACAGTCACTGTTCTGCACTTCGAAGCTGTGCTGGAAGATGCAGCCTGTGAAGAATGGTTTTCTACGAATCTTCGGCGTTCAAGGGCGGCTTTCCTAGCTAAAGCAGAGCAATTGAGGCTGCGGGGTGTCTTGCTCGCAGGTTGCGTAGCAAAGCAACATTCCTACGAGAAGAAAATTGCCGCGGCTCTCTATTTCTTTGCATCGCCTGGTGGTTACCGAGAAGTAGCTGCAGCAATGGGCATGAACAAGAGCTACGTGATGGATATCGTACAGTCCACGAGAACGGCTCTTCACTAGCCCCTGCTGTAGATTCTGGCAGCTGCACCTGTGTCGATTGTATCGACGAGTTTCGCACTACACTACCATCCACATTTGAGATACGGTTATGCTGCTCCAAAGGGCTCCACGAGTAGCTAGGCTCGAGATTGCCTGAGGGCTGAGTCGGCGCTATCTGCTTAGTCAACGGCAGGCTGCTGGGTGTCCACAAGACGTCCGTGGATTCATTTAACGCTGATGATGTCTGCCGAACCGGAGATAGCGTGGCAGGAGTCTCACTGAGCGGCTCATGCTGTTGCAGCGATCGCTGCAGGACAGGAGGGCCAGGACGACGACGACTCATGCTGGTGCTCGGCAAATTTGAAACTGAACACAGATGAGATTTGATTGGCTGGTCTAGGATTCAAATGAGCGGTCCTCCATCTAGAGGTGGAGAACAACGCGACCTCACCTGGAGACATTATTTATCTCCAGCTCCAGGTGGAGAGGGCACGCGACCACGCCCTAAGAATAATAGGATTATGTCAACCATTTGTTGATAAATACCTTTCATTTAGAATATTAGATTAGGAGGAAAACCCGAACAAACAAAATTTGTTTTGGTAAATGAGAGCTGTTTATTAAATAAACAGCTCTCATTTACCGGAAATTGGCTTTGCTTTCTTTTTTTAGTAAATCTTTATTTTCGGACGAAAGTTTTGTTAATCTAAGTGAAACGCATCTTACGCTTCCTCATACACGTACGCTAAAATGTGAGCCAAAGTAATAAACATACCCTAGGCCCATTACACCTGGTAGCACTTTGTAGTCCGTCCAACGACCGACTAACTAACGACTTCGTATGGAAAACAAACAAGGAGCGGAGAGCCAACCCATGGACAGTAATCCGTCCATGCGTAGCTCAAATACATCTGTCACGCACATTGTGCGTAAAGACTGACCCCATCTGGCGGATCCAGAGTGGGAATCCCTCCAAAGACTGTCAAAAGGCATTAGAGAGGCAGCCGTAGCGACAATGCTACGTACTCTGTCGCCGACAGAGCAACAAGGTGTTGCTCTAGGATTCATCGTGAGCGAGCAGCGCGATGCTGCTACGAAAGTGTCGTCCGGTATGACACCGCGCATGCAGTCGTTGAAACTACACGTGAGCAATTACATGGGGAAAGAGGGCGAGCCTTTTCTCCGATAGCTTGTCGAACTCGACACTGCCATAGCGGCTCGTCATATCACTGACGAACCGTCGAAGGTTGCGTTCGCCACGCCATGCCTTGGCGGACGAGCGATCCGTTGGGCATATGACCGCCGGCTCACCGATCATACGAGCTTTAGCACGTATGTGATACTCAAGGAGGAGCTCAGACACGCGTTTGAGCCCCCTCAGAATGAGATCAGAACGAGAGCAGAATTTCTCGACCTGCAGCAAGGTAAGCATGACGTTTATGCTTACGCCCAACGTGCGCGGTACTTGGTCTCAAACATCGTGACAAATTCTATCGACGAGGCGGCAAAGGTCGTCACGTTCATGAAGGGCTGGGAGGATGGGTCGGTTAAGACCTTTCTCTTCCGAGAGTACCCAAGTACTCTCGAAGCTGCGATTGCTCTTGCGATGCAAGAGGAGTCTAGCCTGAAGCAGGCTAAGCTGCATGCAAACGTGCCAAGGATGGCACGTCCGATGATGAGAGCGAGAGGTCCAGAGCCTATAGACCTCTCGAACGCTTCCGCTGTTGGACGCCAACAGCGTATTGGGGGACAAGTGCGGTGTTACCGATGTGTGTACACCAGACACTTTGCGCGTGAGTGCACAGCGCCTGTGCACTTGGCCAAGGGCCAACGTGGCAATGCCGGGCATCTCTGGGTGTAATAAAAAAACGTGCAGAGCCAGTAGGCGCGGGGCGCCCTACTGGTATTGCAGTCGCGCGTGTATACAACGGACACGCAGCTCTGAGGACTCTATCCCCCAGCGAGAAGGATTCTCGCTGCAAGAAGCAAGATGATAAGACAAATCTTGTCATCCTGAAAGTGACGTCGAAGAGAGCAGATTCTCGTCGTGCTTTGATTGACTTATGCGCCGAACAACTTTGTTCGACTGGCAAAATTTCCGAAGCTGAACTTCGACGAAGTTAAAACACCTCATGGAGGTGTGGTTGGCAACAAATGCTACCGTAAGAACGGAGAAGCGCGTAGTACGCGTGCGTTTCTCGTACGAACACCGGGCGTTTGTGGAAGGCCTTATCGTTCTGGAGCTGGACGATAAGTTTGACTTAGTATTAAGCATGACGTAGCTTGCACGGCATGATCAACTGGGAGAAGTGTACACTTCACGCCTAGAAAGAACCGATCCAGAACCACGGCTCTGATAATTACTCAGAGCCCCTAAGAATCAGGAGCTGGGCTCTGAGAATTTTTGGGTTTGGAGTTTCAAATGCGAAAGGACAAGAACCGCGACTTTTCAGCAAGAACCATTGACAGGTTCTCTTTTGCGAGCCACTTATTGGACAATTGCTATTTGAAGCTGTGAGCCCAAGGGTTGAAGTTTTACATTTTGGGCTCAGTAAAAGCTGCGACAAGACATGTGAACCTAATAAATCGGTAATACTGGCTCAAACCGAATCGGTCTGAAACCAAGAGCTAAATTAAAGGCGGTAATTGGTTCCTAACCGGTGAGTTCATTCAAGACGTGGTACACTTGTATACTTCTGGCGCAACGCGACAGAGAGCGATGGCCCTGTCCGTGTCGCGCATGCACCACGAGGTGCATCCGATCCCACCGTCGGGGCAGTACGTTACGCTGCAGCCTTCGATGCCCATTCACAAGTCGCAACGACTGAGGCAGTCGTTGAGACTGTCTCAAATCAGAAATCAAACACGTTCATCCTTCAATGATCGTATCAACTCGGGCAGTTGATCGATCAAGTATGAAAGAACTTCAAGTCACACGGCTGTGACGGTGGTGCGTCGGTCCCGGGGACTGACGTATCAGATATGCAAGGGAATCCAGCTACTCACCGTAGCTGTGATGTCGGCGTGTCAGCTCCGGGAGTTGACACGGTCGTGGTTGGTTCAAAAATCACGAAGGCCTCCGCCGAAAGGCGTAGAGGTAATAAGGACGTGTCGACTCCGGGAGTCGACACAAACTCGATATCAACATAGGGAGGGGACTCTGCCAGAAGGCGTAGAGGTGATGACAGCGCGTCAGCTCCGGGAGCTGACAACGCGGCAGGCAGAGATGGCGGTTGCAAACGTCCAACATTGAAAACGCTTGTGTGCTCGCGTGCAGCCGGGGTGCACGACGAAGCGGAATGCAATCAAGCCGAGCTAGATCATTCGTGTCCGCGGAAAGCATCCGTCGACGGTTACAACTGAAATCCGTCCAAGGTCGGGCCTGGATGAGAAACATGTGAAGCCGGGCTTCACAAGAAGAAAAAAAAGACGGCGCAAGCGACGAAAGCTGCGACAAGTCTCGGTCCAGGACCGAGACGATACAAACGATGTCTGCCGGACAGACATCGGAGACGACATCGTGCGTCGAGATGTTGAATGTCTTGACACGGACCCGTACCGATCTCCAGTACCGATCAATGCAACTGGAGAATCCTCCGACGAGAGTTGACGTCGCTTCCAGTCATGAGCTGGATGCGCTTCGTGAAGGAGGTGTACGATGGACGCATCGAGCAGATATGCATCCTTTTCGATATCGACAGGATGAAGCGCGAAGCGGAGAGGTTAGGACAACTCCACGCTGCGAATACCGCTGAGAGTAAGGACACTCTCAGCGCGAAGACGAAGAAGCAGCGCTTCGATGAGCAGAGATGGGACTCACTGAAGCCGAGTCCCTTCTACGACGTTCTGCTGGAGCACAAAGATGTGCTCAAGGAAGGGATTCCTGCGAAACTTCCGCAGGCCAAGAGCATACAGCATGAGATCGACTTCGTGCCGGGTACTAAGTACTGTGTGACGCGGCAGTGGCCACTGCCGCGCGATCAAGTAAAGACAATCGGCGACGTTTTTGAAAGTCGTCATAAAACAGGTCAAGTGCGGGAATCAAAGTCCCCGCACATCGCACCAACGTTCTGCGTCAAGAAGCCACAGGGCGGATGGTGCATCGTTCATGCTTACAACAAGTTGAATGATGGGATGATACTGGCGCAGATGCCGATACCACGAAAAGATGTTATCACCAATTCGATGGCCAAGCGCACTATCTATAGTGCTTTTAATCTGCGCGAGGGCTCTATCAGACCCTGATGCGTGAGAGGGACATTCCTCTCACGGCGGTGAGTACTCCAAGCGATATGCTTTGGGAGTGGCTCGTAATGCCGCAGGGACTGAATAACGCCCCTGCAACCTTCAATATATGTTACACATCCATTGCGCTCAGTGCGTTACTTCGCACCGAGCTACTTCGACGGCGTGTTCGTTCACAGCCGGGCTGTGGACGGGAAGACTGACGTTGAGGTGCACAAAGAGCACCTCCGTCAACTTCTAGGGATTATGCGTATAACTAAGCTCTATGCGAACTTGAAGAAATGTATCGTCGGAGCGAGCGATATACCCGTTCTTGGATGTCTCGTCGGGAAGAACAGCGTACGTCCTGACGCAGAAAAGGTCAGAGTGATCTATGAATGGCCTACGTCATCCAACGTGAAGGAGCTGAGGCAGTTCCTTGGACTTACAACGTACTTGTGCAAGTACGTTGAGAATTACGCGGGCAAGGTTCGCCCGCTGTCGCAGCTCCTGAAGAAGGAGGCTGAGTGGATTTGGACTGCTGAGTGTCAGCAGGCCGTCAGTACAATCAAGTCGGGCTTGACGGAGGTGCCGATCTTGGCAGTGGCTGACCAAGTTTGCCCATTCCACATCGTGTGTGACGCGTCCGATTTTGCGATCGGATGCGCGTTGATGCAACACGATCATGAGAGCCGTGATCGTGTGGTATACTACCAGTCGCGTCAGCTGAAGCCAACTGAGCGAAACTACCCTGTAACGACAAGAAGCTCCTTGCCATGAAGTAAGCACTCGCGAAGTTCCGAATTTATTTACTTGGGGGTAGCCCGTTCGTGGTCTACACCGACCACGCTTCACTGCGAACGGCAGTGAGGACTCCGCACATCTCGCAAAGAATGGTGAGATGGTTATCGGTATTTGTGGAGTACGAATTCCAGATTGAGTACAAACCTGGAAGGTTGAATGTGGTGGTCGGCGCGACAACGCGTCGACCTGATTACGCTGTTAAGACAGCCGACGCCAATCGAACTGGGGTCGAACGAGTAAGTGTTCCGTCGTCGACATTGATCGGCGACATGAAGGACGCGTATGCAAGTGACGCAGACGCGAAACAACTGCTAGATTATGTCTTAGCACCTTCCGATGCGTCACGTCGGAAGTTGTCGCCACATCTGCGATCTCGGCACACCGATATTGTGTACACGAAGGACTGCTTCTTTACAGCGCACTAAACGACGATGCAGATCGCATCGTCGTGTCGAATGATTGATGATCTGCGTTTGCGGATCATGTACGAGTATCATGATGCCCCTACGTTAGGGCATTCGGGCCGTGAGAAGACATACACTCTTCTCACGAGAGACTTCTACTGGAACCACCGGTACAAGTGGGTGCGCAAAGTACGTACGTACGTGCTTGCGAAGTGTGCCAACGCGAGAAGCCAGCTGCGTATTCGCAAGCTCCAGTACAATCACTACCGACACCATCGGAGTGTTGAGAGTCCATTTCTATGGATGTTGTTTTCGGTCTTCCGCCAGACAGCAAGCGGAGGACTGGCGCTGTGGTCTTTGTAGACCCATTCAGCAAGATGGTTCATCTTGCTGCAGTACCGGCTGAAATAACGGCCGTGCAGACTGCACGGCGGTTTGTTGACATAGTGTTCCGACACCATGAAATGCCGCTCGACATTATGTCGGACCGTGATTCACGCTTTACAGCGCGGTTCTGGCAAGAAGTGTTTACACTTCTTGGAACACAGCTGGCGATGTCGACTGCGGATCATTTGCAGAGTGATGTTCAGACCGAGCGCGTGAATCGCGTGCTCGATGACGTACTGAAGAGCTACGCACACTCATTCCCGCAGTGGAGCGACTGCTTGCCGATGACAGAGTTTGCCATTAACATCTCGGTGCATGCCTCGACAGGGCATACACCGTTTTACGTGAATGCCATGCGGCACCCGCGCCTTCCGAGCTAGGTCGGAACGGTGAGTTCCTCCTCAAGTGGAGGAGGATCTACGCTGTCTCGAAACAACCGCAGATGAACACCGATCCCGACGTGGTATCAGCAGTGACGACGCGAAGACAAGCGTCTCGTTCCGGGAACGAGACGAAGCCAAAGAACACCGTGTCTGTGCGGGGCACAGGCACCACAAATAAGAATACGTCTATACCGGGTACAGACAGCGCGCAGGCCGGGTCTGCTGCGGAAAAGGAAGCTGTGCTGAACAAGCCATTCAGCACGCAATCACCGGACTTTGTCCAGCGCCGACAAGCCGTAATACGGTTTGGCCAGGACGCAATAGCGGCTTCTGTAGACAGAAAGAAGCTGAGCGCCGACAAAGCCGGTAGAGGCAACACAAATGAATTCAAAAAGGGTCATTTGTTCTGTTAGCTACGCAGAGCCTACCCCCACATGCGGTATCTGACTTCGGTGCTTGCTCCGCGCTTCATCAACCCGTTCACAGTACTTGAACGGTATGGCAACGCGTATACGTTGGACATACCGTCCAGCATGCGACCCCATCCGACACTTTACGTCGGGCGGCTGAAGCCTTGCGAGCAACACGAGCCATCTAGTCTCGATGACGCGAGAGCGACGAAACGGTCGCGCAGTCCCTTCAGCTCCGATCCAAGTGCGGCTTGGATGTTCGAAGCGGTCTGAGCAGGCGGTAGGCGCAGCTCCTGTTGCAGGGCGGCGAACTCCGCGCTCTGGGATTGTTTAAGAGGACGACACGATCGTACAGAGCGCGAGAGCCATGGTCAACCTGGGGTTGACCATACGGAGGGTATCTTTCCGCCACCGCGTGGCGCGCACAGATCGACACGTTGGATTGTCGAGAGAGTCGTGGACTATGAAGACCTGAAGACGAACCGAGCTTAGGCTCGTCTTGATATTCATTGGAGAGGATTTCCTCCCCATCGAGATACATGGGAGCCACGGGATGTCCTGACGAAGGACGTTCCGGAAATGGTGAGCGCGTACGAGGCCCAGAACCGAGTGCAGGCATAATGCCTGCACTAAACCTGCGAGAGCCACCAGCACGGGGTGCATCACGGTGCTCAAATTGAGCACGGAGGTATCGTAGAGGAGCGGGTACACGCACGAAAGTGTACCCGAGAAAATTGCATTCAGAAAGGCGAGGCAGCAGTGCGAACATGCAGTTTCAGGTGGAGCTGCGCAAGAAATTCCCGCTTCCATAGCGTCCATTTGGAGGTGATCAATACAATGACATTTCGAGAAGGTCTCAAAGCACTGGCGAGCCGCGACGATACGATCGTGGTAGCCTCTCGCATTGTTATTAAAGTTCACAACGAATGCGTTTCAAGACTGACAAAGTGCCACCCACTCGGGCACTTTGCATTTTGCGCGAAGTTTTCTTCGACGCATTCCATCGGAGCTCATGGAAGAGTCCGATGTAGTAGTCGCGTCTTTGATTCGCTAACGAATCAAAGTGCATGCCGACGGCCTCAGCGTCATCATTGTTGGTGCTGCACACGTTCAATCCTATCGGGTTTGGCGAGATGTCGCGCCGAACCTGTCAGCGATTTTAGATACAGCTGGCATCCAGGGAGCACGTACTGCAAGTGCAGTACGCGGAGAAGAAGGCGACACCAGCACAGGTGACTGCGCCTCTTCTTCATTGCGCGGACGCTTCACTTCAAGAGCGTCCGGACCTTCGTCACGGTCACGCCGCAACCCAACAGGGGGATCGGGCGTTGGTTCAGTCGACTTTGAGTCGACAGCTAAAGACGAAGGGTCCTCATCGCCCATGGGGACGTCTTCATTGTCAGTCCCATAGTCAATGGGTATGTCTCCATCAGTAGACGAAACTGACGAGCCCTCCATGACAGCTGACGGATTTGCAGTCGTAGCTTGTGCATGATTTTGCTTAAGTATAGCGTGGTATTACGTAACGGAAATATTTCTTTCTGTCGCGGGCGTGGTCACTTGCGCGGACACTGAAGTGGTGGTGCCTGCAGTTGCAGGCACATACGTAACAGGGTCTGTCAGAGCAGACGCTTGCGCGGGCGGCTTCCTTGGTTAGCTCATTGCGAAATGAGATCGGTTTTCTCCAACGTTCTGACGGCCTCGTCAATACTTTGAATGATGTGCTAAGATTAGAAAAGTCTTAACTTAACGGGCGGGGGGGGTAACGGGGTTACACGCAAGCGGCTACACATAGCCACTCCACATTGGTGTTGAGATACATCAATGGATACATTTGGCAGACTGTTGCTCTGCATGCATTCAATGCATTTTTTGGTTGAAAGTCAATATCTTCAACCAATTAGATTACACTGCGCGCCAAGTTATTATGACCACCTACGTTTTGATCTGTAACTCAGTCAGTTTTACGAGTTAGCCGATGCTGTTTAGATATCCTATTTCTATCGCCAAACGCAGTTTGGGACTTGTTTTAACGCGTGGGATATCGCAGTTTAGAGATGGGCTAGTATACAAGCGACCGTTTTTGTCGTTGCGACCATTATTATGACCACTTGTACCCATACAAAAAACAAGTAAGAAAGAAGGATGGTCATTGTGGCCCAGCCACTCATTGGAGGCAGGCTTGTGTGATGCCATTTCGGTTCGAGCGCTGCCATTTCTAGTGTTATGGGGAGAGGGCCGCCACTATCGGACGAGGAAAAGGGGCGATTCCAAGGGCTCTATGAAGAAAGGTTCAGCCTACGAGAGATTGAGCAGCGAACTACACGCTCGCGAGGTGCCATACATCGCGTCCTGTTCGAAGAGGAACCAGAGAGCAAGAAATCCGGCCCCGCAGCTGCATTGTCGGACCGGGAGGCCCGGGTCCTGCTACGTACTGCTGCTAAGGGGGATCTCTCAGCTCGGCAGCTCAAGAGCGAGCTGAATTTGGCGGTGTCAGTCCGCACAATTCAACGTGTACTCTCCAATGTATACTGGCTAATCTACACTAAAATGGACAACACATTGCCGCTCTCCGCTGATGACAAGAAGGCAAGGGAAGATTGGGCGTGGGCAAGGGTCCTAAACACGGCTGCCGCTGGGTCGTGGGGCCTCATCATCTTCTCAGACGAGAAGAAGTGGAATCTCGACGGACCCGACGGCTTCCAGACCTACTGGAGGGACATCCGCCGCCCTCCTAGGCAGACCAAGCGACGCCAAGCTGGTGGAGGGTCGGTAATGGTGTGGGCGGGCATCAGTGCCGCAGGAAAGACCGAGCTGGCGGTGCTGCATGGGAAGCAGAACTCGGACGACTACGTCTACACAGTCTCCGAGTATCTGCTTCCGTTTGCCCACCTGCACTACGGCACTGACTTTGTCTACCAGCAAGCCGGTGCATCCATTCACCGGTCTAAGAGGACTAAAGAGTCCTTTAACGAGCAAGATATGCACGTTCTTGACTGGCCTGCTAGGTCGCCAGATCTTAATCCCATTGAAAACCTGTGGTCAATCATGACAAGACGTGTATACGCCAACGGTAAACAGTATTCCACTGTTGCTGAGTTAGCCGCAGCTCTATACGAAGCATGGGACTCGATCGGAGAAGCCCTCTTAGCCTCTTTGATAGAGTCCATGCCGCGCAGGTGCAAGGAGGTCATCAAGAAGCACGATAATAAGACACACTATTAATGTAGCCATATTGACCATCATTCTTTCTTACTTGTTTTTTGTATGGGTACAAGTGGTCATAATAATGGTTGGAACGACAAAAACTGTCGCTTGTATACTAGCCCATCTCTAAACTGCGATATCCCACGCTAAAACAAGTCCCAAACTGCGTTTGGCGATAGAAATAGGATATCTAAACAGCATCGGCTAGCTCGTAAAACTGACTGTGTAACGGGGTACGTAGCCCTAAGTGTACCCTGGTTACATGAAGTGTGACACTTCACACTTCAGGAGTATGACACGTCATACTCCGGGATATTTGGTACAAGGTACCAAGGTCGTTCAAAGCCAACCATTGGTCAACGACATTGCATTTCTATAGGTGACTTATAGTTTGTATTAAACCCAAACTTAACCTACCTATAAATATACTCAGTTTACAATCTACCTTATTGAGGTCACTTCGCTCTCTTTAATTAAAGAGGGGACCTGTGAACTGCCGTTCACTGAGAGTTTGTATACTCTCGGAAGATAACTTCCTCTAGCGCAAGGTGCTGTGTGACCCCGTCACACTTGGTAGCCCTTGTAGTCAATCCACGCCACCGCGGGTAGACTACGTGAACCTCTCCGAAGTTCGTTGCCATGGATAGGAACGACTTCTCCCATATGAACGACTCTCAGTTCGAGTCGGTTCGGAAGATGGCAGGCATCTTCGGGATGAAGGCCCTGCAGAGCCTGGTGGTGTCAACACCGGCTGAGCAGCCCGAGCGCGTCAATGCCTTCACTGCATACGAGCAGGGCCTCATCGCGCATGTGCGGGAGAACCTGCAGGCTCCGGCGGCGGAAGCAAATCCGCCTCACCCGAAGCCAATACGGCTGAAGGTTAAGCCGTATGAAGAGAAGGAAGGCGAGAACCTTCACTTCTGGGTCCGAGAAGTAGATCTCGCGATGGACGCGGCTCTGATCTCGACCGAGCAACTGCGTGTTGCTTTTGCACTCTCCAACCTTAGCGGCCGTGCTAAGAGTTGGGTGTACACACGGGAAGCAACATCCCCGGGATGTTTCACATCCTGGGCTCAGCTGTGTGAACAGCTCCGAGCCGCGTTTCTCCCGGTCAAATACGAGTACCACCAGCGTTCGCGCTTCCTCGCGTGTAAACAAGGAAGGCGCGAACTGCACGAGTATGTGCAAGAGATACGGGAGCTCACGGCGTCCCTAGTGGGAAACCCACTCAACGAACACATCAAGATGACTGTGTTCATTGACGGCCTTCGAGTGGGCCCCGCACGCACTCAGCTGTTCCGGGTGCAGTCAAGCACCCTTGAAGAAGCGATTCAAGTGGATCTTCAAGAAGCGTACAGCCATCGCCAGGCGCGTACGCCGGCCTCAGCGTGGCCTGGGAGTTCCTTGTCGGCTCCCGGTCGAACAAGCCCCAACGGACCAGTTCCCATGGAACTCGGGTCCGCCGAACAGCGTGACATCCGCTGCTTCGGCTGCGGGAAGATGGGCCACTTCAAGCGCGACTGTCCCGCGGAAAGACTCCGCAGACGGTCCTTCCCCAAGCCCGTCCTCAAGGGTCGCTGGCAGAAGCCAGGATCCCGGGGACAGGGGAACACCGGGAACCAGTAGGGGCGGGGCGCCCTACTGGGGAAGAACTAAGTCTTCGTGATGGGTGCGCGGGTGGCGCGTACCACGGGGACTTAGCCCCTGAGAGTCTTCGCACTATCGAATCGGCGAAGAGCAGCGGCGGGTTGCTTGTAGTACACGGATGTGTACGGGGATACGATCATCCCTTTAGAATCTTGATCGATTCTGGGGCGTCGAAGAATTTCGCACACCGCCAGACGGTTGCTCGCAACAGCAACAAGTTGTCCGATGCTTTGAGAGAAAGCAAGGGCAACGGGACGTTGTCAGTGCGACTGGCCGACGGGAAGGTCGTCACTGTCCCCAACGTCCAAGTGGATCTGGCCGTCAAGTTTGAAGACTTTGACAGCCTCGAACAGTTCACTGTCCTCGATATGGATCCATATGATATGATCCTGGGCATGCCCTGGCTTGAGAAGCACGAGCCCTGGATCGACTGGCGAGGCAAGGCAATCGGTGCCAGCCGCCCTGCGCAGTCCGACAGAGCATTGGTGAGTCATGTTCCCACCTCTGTCAGGACCCGGGGCGCCCGCAAGGGCTGTCAGGGTACCAAAGCATCCGGCAGATGCTTGGGAGTCGTCGACGTATATGACGACTCCGAGGATGTTTTGATGGTGGCCGCGCCCAGAAGAGGCGCCGGCCAAGTGGGTAACTTAGGTCCACAGGCGGGTAACTTAGTTCCGCAGACAGCTGCAGCTGTCATGAACACTGAGAACAGCGTGTTCAGAGTGGGTAACAGAGTTCCACTCACGGTCGCCCAGACCATAACTGAAGAGGAAGACGTCGGGTACGCTTCCTGTGTGGGTAACACAGTGCCACACGCGGTCGCCCAGACCTTAACTGAAGAGGAAGGCGTTGAACACGCTTCCTGTGTGGGTACCACAGTACCACACGAGGCCACGAGTGCCTCGGATGTCGTAGCGACGACATCCCTAGACGTGGGCAGCAAACCTCCCCGTCACAGACGCCGTCGGCAAAGACGCCGCCGCCGCCTCAAGTCGGATCCGAACTTCGTTCCGATCGACGTCGCTTCAAGCGACTCGGAGTCCAGGGCCCGGGCTTCTCCGACAAAGCCGGTGAAAGAGTGTTATCACTTCTTCGATGGCGAGACCGGTTTGCCCGTCAAGGCATCTGGTGTCCACTTGGAACCGTTGACAGAGGTTGCAGAGATACTGAACCTCGAGGAAATGACGGCTGAGTCTTTCCTGGCCAACCTCAAGGCTGGAAGGGTTGCCGAGATGGTGCTCATGAGACCTGAGATCACTTGGGAGGAGCTGAACCCCTCCTCTGTCTTGGACGAGAACGTCCTGGAAGACCTAAACAAGCAGCGTCAGACGCGCTTGGGTTCTGAGATCCTTAAGAACCCCAAGGATCCGGTGTATCCTTTGGTGACGGAGTATGAGGACGTGGTGAGCAAACACCCACCGACCCAACTCCCACCGGATCGAGGCGTACGGCACGAGATTGATCTCGTGCCCGGCGCAAAGTATTGTGTCACAAGGCAATGGCCTCTCCCGCGCGAACAGTGCGAGGTCATTGATGCCTTCTTCGCCGCAAAAGCGAAGGCAGGCATGGTGCGGGAGTCGAAATCCCCGCACTCGACGCCGACTTTCTGCGTTCGGAAGCCGAACGGAAAGTGGCGTCTGGCTCACGCTTATAACAAGCTGAACAACGCAATGGTGCCGGCCCAAACACCAATCCCACGAAAGGATGTGTTGTTGAACAACATGGCCGGGAGGGTACTGTACAGTGCGCTGGATTTGGTAGACGGATACTACCAAATCCTGATGCGCTATAGCGACATCCCGCTCATCGCGGTGAGCACTCCAAGCGGCATGCTTTGGGAGTGACTCGTTATGTCGCAGGCCTTGTCTAACGCCTCGACGACATTCAACCGCCTGGTGACGCACTTTTTCAGGCCATTGCGCGCCTTCGTACAAACGTACTTCGACGACATCTTCGTCCATAGCCGTGCCGAGGGAGGCAAGACGGCCATGGAGGTGCATCTAGGACACCTCCGTCGAGTGTTGGACGTGATGCGAGCGAACAAGCTCTACGCCAACATCGACAAGTGCGTTTTCGCGTCACCAGAGATCAAAGTTCTCGGTTGCTTCGTAAGCAAAGTGGGCGTTCGGGCTGACCCATACAAGGTCAAGGCCATAGCAGCATGGCCGACGCCCCGATCCCAGAAGGATCTTCGAAAGTGGTTGGGCTTGGCCAACTACCTTCACAAGTACAGTGCTGGGTACGCGGGCTTCGCTAAGCCCTTGTCGAGCCTCCTTCAGAAGGACGTCGACTGGCGCTGGGAGCAAGAGCACCAGGATGCTTTTGACAGCATCAAGGCCAGTCTCCAAGAGGCCCCTGTCCTGGCCCTGCCGGACGAGACGAAGCCGTTTAGCGTCGTCTGCGATGCCTCCGATTACGCCATCGGATGTGCATTGCTGCAGGCCGACACGGCTGGGCACGAACGAGTCATCTCGTTCCAGTCCAGGCAGCTCAAAGCCGCCGAGCGGAACTACCCTGTCCATGACAAGGAGCTCCTGGCAATGAAATATGCCCTTGTGAAGTTCCGTGTTCGCCTTCTGGGCTCTAGGCCCTTTGTGATCTACACAGCCCACGCGTCCTTGAGGACGGCGACTAACTCGCCTCACCTCTCCGAACGGATGGCGCGGTGGCTGTCCTTCTTCGCGGAATACAACTTCCGCGTCGAATACAAGCCGGGCAAGCTCAACGTGCTTGCGGACGCCCTCTCTCGGCGTCCCGACTATGAGTTGGCCCACATCACGCGGGTGACAACGGATCTATATGATCGGATACGCATGGCGTATCGGGACGATGAGGCTGTCGCGCCTATCGTCAAGTTCCTTAGGGCCGGAACGAGCGCGAAGTCCGACTGGATCTCGTCGCGACAGCGCTCACGGCTCCACCGATATGAGTTGAAGGAGGGCCTCCTCTATTATCGGGTGGAGCCCACTGATCCTCCACGGGTGGTCGTACCCAACGACGAGGATCTGAAGTTCGATATCCTCGCGGAGGCGCATGATGCGCCCTCCAGCGGTCACTTGGGCCGCGAGAAGACATTTCTGTCGGTCTCTCAGTCCTTCTGGTGGACCCACATGTACAAGTGGGTCGCCCGGTACGTCAAGACATGTGAAACATGTCAGCGGGTCAAACCTGCAGGGCACTCTTCGGCTCCACTACAGAGCCTGCCCGTACCGGCTGATTGTTGGAAGTCGATGAGTCTTGACTTCATCTTTGGGCTTCCCGCCGACGGACACGGCAACACCGGTATTTTGGTGTTCGTGTGTCGGCTGAGCAAGATGGTACATCTTGCTCCAGTTCCCGTCACTGTAACGGGCGAACAAACCGCCAGGTTGTTCGTCGATGGCGTGTTCCGCTATCACGGTCTCCCGGAGACGATTGTCTCGGATCGAGACCCGCGGTTCACTGCCGCGTTTTGGAAAACGCTGTTCCCTTTACTGGGAACTCGTCTGCAGATGTCCACTGCGGACCATCCGCAGACCGATGGCCAAACAGAGCGCGTCAATCGAGTGCTCGAGGACACTCTGCGCAGTGTGTGCGCGGCAGCACCACGTACGTGGTCGACGCGGCTTCCAGTTGTTGAGTTTGCGCTCAACAACGCGGTGCACGCGTCCACGGGGTTCACGCCGTTCTACTTGAACGGCTTCCGCCACCCCAGAGTGCCTCTCACTCTTCGAGGAGACACTGACTCCTCTATTCTAAGTGGGGGAGAGGCTCGGAAAGCCCTTTCCTCCCAGGTCTCGGATGTGAGACCAGTTTCGCTGCGGAAACAGGTGGAATCCTTTATGGATACCAAGCTGAACATTGTCAGCAGGGTCCGCGATGCCATGGCAGCGGCCCAAGATAAACAAAAGGAGTACTCAGACAAACAAGGAAGAGGAAACTTAAGTATATTTGAGGTTGGGGACTTAGTGTTGCTAGACACGAGGAACCTACCTCTAGACACTGTTAGCTCTGTCAGCAGCAACAAACTGAAGCACCGCTTCATCGGACCTTTTGCAGTCCTGGCCAGACATGGTGCGTCGTACACCATCGACCTTCCAAAGTCAATGACGACGCACCCAACGTTCTATGTCGGACGTCTTAAGCGGTACTTTGACCCGCAGGGGGTTGCTGACTCGCAGTCCCCCCTTGACCCAGCTCCTCGAAGCGAGGGCCGGTCACAGTCGTCGACGAGGGCGTCGGAGCAGGCACCCAAGCCTCGGTCGGGACGGCAAGGCTGCGGGCAAGACCGTACGCCGGAGGGGCTCCATACGAACGGACCCCGGCGCCATACGCCGAGTACGCTGAGTACGCCGGGTACGCACCATACGCGTACGTCTGGGAGTGTGCCGCAGGCGGCTCCGGACGTGGCAACAAAGCCTCGATCCGTCGGATCATTCGAAAGGCCTCGTCCAGATCGGACGAAGAGGCCCGGCGATCCACCCGCAGGTGCAGGCTCGCGGCCTCTCGCTCCACCAGGTCCAGGCGACGCGCAAGACGAGCGAGCTCGCCCTGATTCCCGGCCTGGGCGGCAGCATTACCGCCAGTCCCAAGGCCAAGTGCAATCTCAAGCACGAGGACACGTTGATGGAGACGGTCAACCTCAGGGTCCTGTGTCGGACCCGCAGTCGGAGCACTCGGACGAGAGTGGCTCTCGGGAGGCGCCGAGTACTCGTACTCGTACGAGGGCACCTCCGCCCCTGCTTGACCGGAATGGAGAAGTCCACTTCCACGTGGAGCGGATCCTCCAGGAGCAACGGTGTCGCGGTAAGCGACAGCTCCTCGTGAAGTGGAGGGGTTATGCCCACTCCGAGAACTCGTGGGAGCCGATTGAACGGCTCCTGATTGACTGCCCGAAGGCTGTCGCAATCTGGGAACAGAAGCGGCGGCAGCTTCATAAGTAGTCCGGGGCTTCTTGCCCGAACGGGGTACGGACGATGATTACATTCCGTACCCGCGCTCATCGTGAGCGCTAGAAGCCGCGCGCTTCAGGATGTCCCTTGGCAGCATGCGCTTGCTGATCAAGTGGGCAAACCTCACACGAAGTTCACGCTGGTCCAGGATGTGGGACAGCTGCTGATCTTCATGGAGTTCCCATAACTCCGTGGGCGAGTACTTGAAAGTCTCCACCCACGCCCAGAACATGGCCTCACAAGAACTCCACGTGGGACAGTTCTCGGGCATAACCCAGGGGTATCCCCAAACAGGATAGAGACCACCCCGGGTCTCGGGCTTCTTACGACAAGTCGTGAAGTCCTTGAGGGGAATGCGGTGTGGCGCGAGAAGCACACACCGAGCAGCCTCCAAGTTGTCGACGAACAACTGTTCTTTCTGAACAAGGGCTCGTTCATAGATGCCCCTAGAAGTGTGGCCGCCGACAAGGCCACGAGGAACGACGAGAACCTCCAAGAAGAGGTCAGCCCCAGAGCTCTCCTCGGGAGGCCAATACCCTCTTGAGTTGATGGCAGCTCCCTGGCTGACGGGTGCCGCCACTGAACCCCCCCCACACACGCTGGGCAGCTTGGAAATCCTCCTGCTGCTGGTCGAGGTCATTCGAGACCTCCCGGGGCTCAACGATAGCACCCTCCTCCTCCTCTTCTTCCTACTTCTCCTCCTCTTCATCCGAGGAGCCGAAGAGACTCTGATAGGAGCGTCGAGTCTCCTTCTCCTCGCGGAGTGGAGACTTAGAGGCGGTACGCTTCTTTGAGGGCTTGGCGCCTTCGGCTTTAGAGGCCTTAGCGCGCGCAAGACCCTCGGCAAACGAGAGACGTTTGCGAGGATTCTCTTCCTCATCGCCACCGGCTTTGGGAGCGCCCTTAGCCTTAACGGCCGGACTCTCAGAGCGCACAGAGGCCCTGGGACTGTGATCATCTTGATCACTTGCGAGCGACTGCACGCTGTCATCATTGTGCTCGCTGGGCACTGGGCTGTGCCCTCCCGCAAAGCCCGCAGGAGCATCGTGCGTGCTCTCGGACTCGGCTTCGCCCTCACAACCAGAGTTGAACTCACGTTCTACGAACCGAGTGTTCGGACGATTGTCTGAAGACGAGGGCGACGGACTGCGGCGCCTGCTTGCGCGCTTGTCCACAGCCGCGTCACCCGAGGATCCGATCGCCTCGGAGGCCACCTGAGTAGCCTCCTTGAGTGCAGAGCCTTTGCCGTGAGGCTTAGTGCTCTTGGCTTGCGCCTTACCGGCAGCAGCCTTGGAGCGTGTCTTAGCACCTGTAATGGGCCCAACTCCAATTACATAAGTAGGTAGATATTATCTTTAGTTATTGCATAAGTAGGTAAAGTGGCACACGGGTAGCGTGTGCCAAGGTGTCATCATCTGATTGGTTGATAGTGAGGAGCCAGACTCACTTATTGACCAATCAGATATAGATATGTGTTTGAGTGGTTCACACGAGGCCAGGGGTAGCCGTCCTGGTCCTAAATAAATCAGAGTTGAATTTGACACAACCCTAAGACTTGGTTTTATTATTGCGAGCTTCCTCCGCACTATAGTGTAAGCTAGTAACGGTATCTCTTACCCCGTTACACCTGGTAGCACTTAGTAGTCCTTCCGACGACCAAGTCTACGATGAGCCAAGTCCAGATCTCCGGGGCGACCCTGGAGCATGCTGCATTCCCCCATCTCACTCGCGTGGAGTGGGAAGCGCTTCACCGCCTCGTGGCGGTGTCCGGAGACGCTGTCGTCGCATCGCTGCTGAGCTCAGCGACGCCCGACCAGCAACGTCTTGCAGCACAAGAGTTCATGGAACGCGAGCTCGCCGATGCGAATCGGCGGGTGTCAACTCCCTCGCGTCCATCCCAGAATGACGTTTTCAAGATGGAGACGCCTACGTATTATGGCGCCGGTGAAAACCGGCTTCCGCTAAACCGGTGGTTCCGCGAGATCGACATCGCTATCGCCTCGCGACGCATCGAGGCGTCATCGGCCAAGATGAACTTCCTCCTCTCCCGGTTAACCGGGAAGGCCAAAGAATGGGCCCTCGGGAAGCTGGTTGTCGACCCCGAGGCTTTCCCGACTCTGGAAACTCTCCAGAGCGACTTGCGCCTCGCGTTCGAGCCCCCGCAAGATGGGTCTCGCGTTCGCGCAGAGTTCTTCGCTCTGCGGCAAGGGCAGATGTCCATGCGTGATTACGTCCAGAAGACGCGACATCTGGCGTCATGCATCGTGACCAAGCCAATCGACATGGCCTCGCAAGTCCACGTATTTGTGTTCGGCATGCGCGAGGGTATGACCCGCTACTGCCTCACCAGAGCTGAGCCCTCTTCTCTCGAGGAGGCGTTTGCACTCGCGATTCGCGAGGATTACATGGTCGCTGCATCGTACACCGCAGCCATACCTGCGGAAGCCCGAGAGTCTACCCCCGAGCCCATGGAAATCGACGCCATCAACGCGTCGAGCAATCGACGTCGCGGGTCCTACCGCGGCAGCGCTGGGCGAAGCAATCGCTCCCTCATTTGCTTCCGCTGTGGGAAGAAGGGTCATCGCGCGGCGGAGTGCCGCGCGCCAGCTCCCGTCGTCTCTCACGTCGACGCGGAACACTCCTCGGTCGCTCATTCAAAAAACGACCAGGACCAGTAGGTGCGGGGCGCCCTACTGGCTTTGACGAAGGACCGGGCCCTCCGGTGGCAGCCCAACCTTCGAGCCCTCCCGTGCTCCAAGCACACACCAATGCCACCAATACGCCGGGCGACTCGAGACTGATCATTGTCAGCCTCCACGTCACCGGTGCCCGGCGACCACTGCGCGCGCTCCTTGACTCAGGAGCGACCAACAACTTCTTTCGCGCGTCGTGTTTGTCGGTACTACCCAAGAACGTCCGCGTCCGGAATGGTCCGGGCGAGATCCAAGTCAAACTCGCAGATGGTAAGGCTCGCCGCGTTGCGCGGCGTGACGTGTCTTTGTCGTACACGTTCGACGGCTTCCGTAGCAAGGACGACTTCTTGGTCATCGAGATGAACTACGCGTTTGACTGCATCCTGGGCATCCCTTGGCTTGCGCGATATCAGCCAGAGATTGACTGGCTGGCCCAATCAGTCAAGCGTCGACGTGGATTCGACGTGAGCGAGGTCTTCACACACCTCTTGGTGGCGCCAAGAGACTGGCCCCACGTCACAGTCGTCGACAAAACGGCAACGACACAAGCAGTGCACAGAGCGAGCGATGGCCCTCTCTGCTTGGCTTGTGCTACGTTGTTGGACGAAGAGCCCTCGCGGTTTCGCGAGGTAGATGATGAGGTGGTTGAGCAGCGGCTCCCACAGTACAAGACGGTGGTCGAGCAGGGGCTCCCACAACACGAGATGATGGTCGAGCAGGGGCTCCCACAACACGAGACAGTGGTCGAGCAGGGGCTCCCACACAACGAGACGGCGGTAGAGCAGAGGTTCCCGCCGACCGATTCGGCGGTCGAGCAGATTGGGCTCCCGTCAAACGATGCCGCGGTTGAGCAGGGGCTCCCGCTTATTCACGGCCCGGTCGAGTACGGTCTCCCGCGCCTAGAGGAGGGTGATGCATCGTCGAGTAGCAGTGCGTCAGACTCGAGCGTAAGCTCGAGGAAGTCGAAGAAGAAGTCGAAGCGACGACGCCTGAAACCTCGTCGAGACTACACGACCAGCGATAGCCCGCCGATGGAATCGGTCAGCGCGCTGGAGTACGTGGAAGGAGGCCCGAATCGGTCGCGCAGCATCGCAATCGCGAGCCCGCCGCGCGAAGCGGCGGCGATCACCCGCCTTCCAGGCTTGTCCTGGAAGAACTTTCTTCGGGACCTCAAGGCTGGAGACGTCGAGCAAGTATGCTTGGTCACCGAGGCAGTCTCGGTGGATGAGGCAGCAAATGCGGTCGCAACGGACAGTGAACGTTCACGTCCGCTAGGTGCTGAGCCTAAGTCTGCTCGAGAGGAACGATTCCAAACGCAGTCTTGGGAGGCCTTGCGGGAGTCAGCGAATCCCGTATACGACACCGCCTGCGAGTACGCCGACGTCTTCCCGGATGAGATCCCCGCCGAGCTACCGGCGGATCGTGGGGTTCAGCATGAGATCGACCTCGCGCCAGGTACGAAGTACTGCGTTACCAGACAATGGCCACTTCCGCGTGATCAAGTGAAAGCGATCGATGACTTCTTCGAGGGCCGCCGAAAGGCGGGTCACGTGCGTGAGAGTACCTCTCCCCATTCCAGTCCAACGTTCTGTGTGAAGAAAGCTACAGGGGGATGGCGTATCGTTCACGCATTCAACAAGTTGAATGATGCCACCATCCCCGCGCAGACTCCGATCCCTCGGAAGGACATGGTACTGGACTCCATGGCTGGCAGCGTCATCTACAGCGCCATCGACCTGACCGATGGATTCTATCAGATCCTGATGAGAACATCTGATGTGCCTCTCACCGCCGTAAGTACACCGAGCGGGATGGTCTGGGAGTGGCTCGTGATGCCACAGGGCCTCAAGAACGCGCCTGCCACCTTCAATCGCATAGTCTCCCATGTGCTTCGCCCGCTTCAAGACTTCGCGCCGAGTTACTTCGACGACATCTTCGTGCACAGCCGCGCTGAGGGCAACCTCAGTGCCGTGGACGTACATCTGAAACACCTGAGACAAGTCTTCCAGGTGATGCGAGAGAACAAGCTCTACGCAAACCTGAAGAAATGTGTCTTCTGCGCACCGGAGATTCCGGTGTTGAGATGCTACGTGAGCAAGAACGGTGTGCGCGCGGATCCCGAGATGGTATCGTCTATCTGTGCTTGGCCAACGCCGACAAGCCCCACTGAGTTGCGTCAGTGGCTTGGCATGGCCAATTACTTGCACAAGTACACGAAGAATTACGCTGGGTTGATCCAGCCGCAGTCCTCGCTGCTGAAGAAGGACGTGATCTGGGAGTGGAAATCGGACCACCAAGCTGCATTCAACTCGGTGAAGAAGAGCTTGGCGTCTGCGCCGATACTGAAGCTTGCTGATGACTCAAAGCCATTCCACGTCGTCTGCGACGCGAGCGATTTTGCCATCGGCTGTGCGCTGATGCAGTTCGATGATGACGAACACGAACGCGTTATCAGCTATCAGTCGCGCCAACTGAAGCCAGCCGAGAAGAATTACACAGTCCACGACAAGGAGCTCCTGGCAATGCGGTACGCTCTGATCAAATTCAGAGTGTACCTGCTCGGTGAACAGTCATTTGCGGTTTACACTGATCACGCATCGCTGCGGACAGCGATGAAGAGCCCTCACTTGTCGCAACGGATGGCCCGTTGGCTGTCATTCTTCTCCGAGTACAACTTCGTTGTTCACTACAAGCCGGGCAAGAATAACATTCTCGCCGACGCGCTGTCTCGGCGTCCGGACTACGATCCCCGTGAAGCGCTAGGACATCAGCTCGCTGATGAGGACGACGACGAATGTGCGGTCTGCGTGTCGTCAGGCATCAACTTGACGTTGACCACGCCCACGCTCCCGCTGGGCGACGAGATTGCTACAGCGTACGATGATGACCCTATATACGGCGCCATCATGAAGCACCTGCGTGCTCCTAGTAGTGACACGCTAAGTGCCCTGTCAAAGACCACGCGGAATCAGATCGATCGATATCAACTGGACGGTAATCTGCTCAAGTACAGCATCGATAGGTTCGATGGACCTCGAGTCGTCGTCCCAAACGACGCTGATCTACGTGCGCACATAATCCACGAGTTTCATGACGCCCCGACTGGAGGACATCTCGGTCGCGAGAAGACGTACGCGGCTCTGTCGAGAGAATTCTATTGGCCGCACATGTACAAGTGGGTACGCAAGTGGGTCCGCACATGTGAAATTTGCCAGCGAGTCAAACCGTCTTCGACGTCTCAGGCCCCATTGCCTGAGACGTCGAAGACGGTTTGACTCGCTGGCAAGTTTCACATCCGCGGCCCACTTCGTCGACGTGATTTTTCGTCACCACGGCCTGCCGGAGTCTATCGTGTCCGACCGCGACCCGCGGTTTCCATCCGCGTTCTGGTCACGCCTCTTCGAGCTCTTGGGAACCAAATTGTTGATGTCAACTGCGGCACATCCGGAGACGGATGGACAAACAGAACGCGTCAACCGCGTCCTTGAAGACGTTCTCCGCAGCTATGCAACTTCGTACACGAGCTGGAGCTCGTTCCTACCGCTAGCCGAGTTCGCACTCAACAACGCCGAGCACTCCTCGACGGGTATGACGCCGTTCTTCGTGAACAACGCTCGCCACCCACGTGTTCCGGCACTTCTCGCCGTGGGTCACCCCACGGATGCTGGCGGCTCCACCCTTGGTGGGGGAGAACCTCCTTCGGTCGACATGGATGCTGAAGCTGCGCTCAGCTCTAGGGACAACGTGTCCGTGTCGTGGTCATCACCGGTACGTGAACCGGTGTCTCAGCACGCACCGGTAGCCTCACCGGTGTCAACAAGCCTGCCGGCGCACTCGACTTCAGGGCTATCTTCGGGTGTAGCCAGTGCGAACGCCCTGACTCGTTCTCCGTCCAAGCAGTCCATCGAGCCTCCTCGGCATACTGCATCTCCGATAACGAGATGGACGTCGCAGAACTTGATCGATCCAGGCAGCAAGATTCGTGAGCAAGAAGTTACCACGGCAAACTATACACCGAAACCCTCGGTGCTTCCTGCCGATCGCTCGGCAGTTGCGGAATTCGTCATGCAAAGGCAATCCATCGCAAGGTTCGTCCGCGACGCACTGCAGAACGCAGTGGACAAGCAAAAGGAACAAGCTGATAAGCACGGTCGAAAGAACGTGAATGTATTCAAGATAGGAGATCGCGTTCTCCTATCGACCGAGGGAATCCGCGCTTCCGCCGTGACCAACCTCGGCGCCAACAAACTTGCCCCACGCTTCGTCGGTCCTTTTCGTGTAACCAAGGCTGTGGGCGACGCCTACACCTTGGCCATCCCGTCGTCACTTAGACTCCACCCGACGTTTTACGTCGGGCGACTCAAGCGGTACTTCCCTGCGACGATTCCTGATTCGAGCCAGCAGACGGAGCATGCGTCGGGCGACCAGCCCGACGAGCCTGACGCGCCAGAAAGCCGTCAGCCCCTGGCGCCCGCTCTCGCGGACGATCTCCCTGTTGGGCAGAGCCAAGCACATGCGTCTCCAATCCCCGTAGGCGAGATAACAGCTCCCGATTCGACTGACGAAGCTCCGACGCGATCTGCTCAGCCCGCCAGGCACGATCTTCCGCCCGCTCAGCCCCAACCTGAGCGTCCAACGCGCGGTTCGAAGCTGCCTCCACCTCGCCCTGAACGTACAGGGCGTACGCCGTATCATCGTGAAGGCCCACCACCGATAATTGACTCGGTGGGTGATGCGCGCTGGATTGTGGAGCGTATCGTTGACCACGAAGACCCCCACAGCTCGACCGCTCAACGAAACGTCCGTAGTCGTGTTCCTCGCGCGGTTCCGACCGCGCGCCGCTACTTGGTACGTTGGCTCGGTTATCCCCCAGAACAGGATACGTGGGAGCCCCGCGCCAACCTTCTCCGCGACGTTCCGGACGTGGTCCACGAGTATGAGACCATGCTGCTTGAGAAGACGAATTCCGCGGGTCACCCCGCGGAGACCGTGAACGAGATCGAGAACGGCCACGAGAACGACCCGCACGAGGAGGCGACAACGATGCCGCGCTCCGACGCGTGCAACGTCGGCGTGAGCCGCCGCGAATAGCCGCCTGATCCATACTGGACAGGGTGTGCTCGTACTTCCCGATCCATCCCGACTCCTCTCCGCTGAGTGGCCGCTCAGCGAGATGTTCCCTCCATTCGCGTTGAGTCGGACGGGTTGAAGTACCACAGGACTCGCACCCCTCTCTCACGTGCAAGCAGAGTCGATCCATATCCCACGCGTTGTTGCAGACCTTCACGCGCAGCTCTCCAATCGAATGATCCGCGAGGATCTCCTCGCGATACGCCAACCAGTCGACAAAGCTTTCTCCAGCACGCGACATCCGGTTCCATCGCCAGATGAAGGCACACCAGGAGCGACGAAGTCCCTCACGATCAGCGCCTTCAATGTATTTCTTCCGCGTCGCGCGGAAGCGACGAAAGTGGTTCTTCATAGTGTCTAGCGTATCCGGATTCTCCGCTCCTGACAAGTCGTACAGGTCCCAGGGAACCAGGGCGTCGTCCATCACGCGCGACCGCGTGCTTCCGGCACTGATCCTCGTGACCGTCGGCTACGCCGGTGTCTCGGCTGTCTGGGTTACCGCCGCCGTCAGTGTGTCGATGTTTGCTGCTGTCATCAGCGTCGCGCTGGTGCTAACGTCCGTTGACTGCGTCGTGTTGTCCTCGGCCATCTTCGCTCCGTTGGGTTTTCGAGTTTTCTTCAAATGTGTTCCGTGCGCTTATGTTGCGTAAGCGCAACTTAGAGAGGAGGGTGATGTAATGGGCCCAACTCCAATTACATAAGTAGGTAGATATTATCTTTAGTTATTACATAAGTAGGTAAAGTGGCACACGGGTAGCGTGTGCCAAGGTGTCATCATCTGATTGGTTGATAGTGAGGAGCCAGACTCACTTATTGACCAATCAGATATAGACATGTGTTTGAGTGGCTCACACGAGGCCAGGGGTAGCCGCCCTGGTCCTAAATAAATCGGAGTTGAATTTGACACAACCCTAAGACTTGGTTTTACTATTGCGAGCTTCCTCCGCACTATAGTGTAAGCTAGTAACGGTATCTCTTACCCCGTTACAGCACCGCTCTTTGCAGTGCCACGAGGCATGATAACGGTCGAAGTGGAGACCTAGACGAAGAGCGCACAGGTTGCTGCTCGAGGCTCTATCTGTGAAGTGAGCCTCCGCCGCGCTCACGCGGTCAAGTCGGTGGTTTTCGACTTTGAGAATGAGAGTTTGTGACGAACACCTCTTCATTCTGATTGGTCGGTAAACCGAACCTAAGTGGGGGAGGATGTAACGGGGTACGTAGCCCTTAGTGTACCCTGGTTACATGAAGTGTGACACTTCACACTTCAGGAGTATGACACGTCATACTCCGGGATATTTGGTACAAGGTACCAAGGTCGTTCAAAGCCAACCATTGGTTAAATGACATTGCATTTCTATAGGTAACTAATAGTTTGTATTAAACCCAAACTTAACCTACCTATAAATATACTCAGTTTACAATCTACCTTATTTAGGTCACTTCGCTCTCTTTAATTAAAGAGGGGACCTGTGAACTGCCGTTCACTGAGAGTTTGTATACTCTCGGAAGATAACTTCCTCTAGCGCAAGGTACTGTGTGACCCCGTCACAGACTGAGTTACAGATCAAAACGTAGGTGGTCATAATAACCTGGCGCGCAGTGTAACACTGATCATAGACTTTTTCCTGCAGAATGAACGACGAATTCCCCGATATCACGCATACTAAATGTAAGATAAAAATTTAAAATGCAACATTTCAAAGGATTCTTTCGTGCAATTTTCACGAAGCGTTATAAACACTTAGAAATAAGCAAATACCACACCTCTGTAGCTAACGTCTAGCTCCTTCATGTACCTCCTTTTAATAGAAGTGCTTTAGCAGAAACGGCTAGGAAGCGATGCAAAAAAAATATTTTTGTGCTGCGTATTAATAGCTTTTAAGCATTCGCTCTGCATTATTATATACATGAGGCGTCGGTGCTCGGTTCCGATTCCCAAGTGTAAGTGTTCAAGTAGCAGACGGCACTAAAGTAGATTTTGTAACACTCATCGTGTCGATGACCTAGCCTGAGAACTACACGAGCCTCTTTATGGCGCTCGCGCACGTATCAGCCCGCCAGGCACAAGTACACGCCCTATTTACTTGCCGCCAGACGGAGCAACATTCTCGCCAGAACCACTTCCTTGAGGAGCTCGAGCCCGCAAGATTCTGGCCCAGAAAGCCGAAGGACGAACTTGTGTGCTATTAGCGAGATCTGGCGCTCGAACGACATGTGGAAGATCGTGTTGCAAGGCGCTAGTCTTACTATATCCCGTGCTATGGCAGAAGGTTAGCTAGGCTTAGGACCCAAAAGGTCCTGCCACACCTTCCGTGATACGAGCATCTATGCCTTTATAGCCCAACCGTACAGGATTCTTGTCCCTTTCATCATCGCGTTCGTGTATTTAGCAAGTTTGCTATTAATAAGGGTCGTAACCCCCATCCTTAAGAGAGAGCATCCTGTCGAAGGCAACTGCGCTACGAAAACATACCTGCGCAGTGCGCAGTGCGCATGCAGTTGGGATTTTTTTACATGTGCTGAAGCGCTAAGCTGCCAGACTATCTAATTGTAAGCGAAAAGTGAGTCTGCATTCGGGCAAAGTGAGTCTGCATTGAATGCAGCATTCGGGTCCATGCGTGCATCATATGGTGCGCTTACCCGGGCCCTATATGCACTGTACATCCTGGAGCGCCATCCTTCAGCTTTGCTCATGTTCACGATACGCCACATGCTTTAGAAATGATCAACTCCAGATGGAGCTACAGGCTGTACATGTAACTCCATCTGGAGTTGATCATTTTCAGGCTGTAACTCCATCTGGAGTTGATCATTTCCAAAGCATGTGGTATTAATAACTTACAGATAGATCTCCGAGCGACCACTTGGAAATTCCAGGTTGCGATCACTATTCATGTCTTTCATGTACAGTACCCTGTGCGCGTAGTGTTTACGTGAAGCATAGGCAGCTCACTTTTTGCCCTCCCGCGCGCAAGTGCATGATCTCGGAGAGATTCTCTCCAAGCTCGAGATTTGGAGCTGAACTCCACACCGAGAACACCCGACGTCGGCGACGCCGGTCTCTGTACCGCGTTAGCGTGATTGCCGGCAATTTGCCACTGGCAACTTGCCACTGGCAACTTGCCACGCAACTTGTGTGACGCAAGACAATTCCCGCCCAGCGGACCGCAGGCTGCGGATGTCGATGTCCCTCTGGGTCTCACTCGATATGTTGGACTCCAACTTCGACGAGGTCTCAAGTATGGTGGCGCCAAAAACAAGACTAATAGCGCGTCGCAACCGAATCGTCACGATTCGTGACTCACGAGGGTCCCTCCCGTCGGGAGCCCTGAGGGATCCGGACTTTGAGTCATAGGGATGGTCCACAATATCATCCGAAGCAGACATCATGTATTGCTCGTGGTGGCAGCTCACTTGATCCCTCTCCAGCAGGCACCACAATGCCTCATTGGTGTCGATGCGGGCGGAATTCGACGCCGTGCGAGACGCCTGGACCGCTTCTCCAGCATAATCTGCTGGAGAAGCTGCTTCAGAAGCAAGTAGTGTCTTAGTAAGTTTGACAAATGGCAGTATCGAACCAAAACGTAATTGAGCTATTGCTTACATGTTTTTCATCTTGCTTTGAGAAACTTTCAGCTTGAGCTGGAAATGGTGTAGACTAGCTTGGCACAGCTAGCCCATCGTGCCGCTGTCGAAGAGAGACGACCACTGCTTTACAGATGCTTCCGGGTGCAGCCGTAATCGTGGCTTGGACCCAAGCGGTAAGCGAGCGGGTCCACCCACACCATCACGTCAGTCGATCTTGTCTCTCGACCGGGCGGCGCGCTCCTCAGGCTGGGAGACGCACATCAACCGGATACCCGGAGCCGAGCGCTCTGTTCACTTTCACTTTCACCGAGCCACACTGACTCAATTTTGTCAGTACAGTAGTGCAGCTATTAGCCTGCTTGCCTTACTACGTCCCACGTCAGAGTTTATCTCCCCAACCATGCCACCCTCGCACCTTCGGGAGCAGGACCCCGCGGACGGCACACCCGTGAAGGAGGTGGCACCGTTCCTCAAGAGCTTGCGCATCATGCTAGACAACGAGAGCTCACGCATCTTACGTTGGACACCCGATGGTCACGCGTTCGAGATTCACGACATGGCCGCCATGACCGACTACGTGCTACCCAAGTATTTCAAGCACCGCAAGTACGCTAGCTTTCAGCGGCAGCTAAATTACTTTCACTTCCGCAAGTGGACCAAGTCGCGCGCCGTCGTGTGCACATTTTCCAACCAGTTTTTCCAACGCGACCAACCAGCCTTGACGTGGCGCATCACCCGCAAGCGCTCGCTGTCGCCGGCTAAGAGTACCGATAGCGCAAATACACCGCAAAAGCAGCAGGAGACGCGCGCACTGTCCACTCCAGATATGCGGTTCGATAAACAGATCGATCCCATGGTGACAGTGCAGACGACGCTGCCGAAGCAGCAGCTCCAGTTGTTCGACGAGGACGCATCGTTGGCCTGGATCGACGTACTATACCCGGAGCTGGAGCTGGAGCTGGA
Source organism: Phytophthora betacei (assembly GCA_011320135.1). NCBI lineage: Eukaryota > Oomycota > Peronosporomycetes > Peronosporales > Peronosporaceae > Phytophthora > Phytophthora betacei. The sequence goes on from JAANHX010000559.1 coordinate 978,056, forward strand.
TCTGCTCGAAGACAACGACTCGACCGCCACGGATTGTTTCAACTCCCTTTCGAAGCTGCTCTCGCTCTAAGAATCCCCGCAGTTCGAACGCTTATTTAACCGCAGCGAGGGCAGACTCCATACACATTCGTTTAGACTAGAGACTCACTCATCGACATGGATTTTAGTTCCTTGTCGCCACAGTACCCGGACGTCTCTAGCTGAGATTCCATATATCAACAATAAAGATGCTTCTTTCTTGACGTGTCATTTTTTAAATGCTCTGTCCAACATATTATGTAACATAAGGCAGTAGCGGTACTAACGCCATCATGAGGTGGTGGTCGTCTTCATATTAGATCTGACTGCGCGACACATCGTTCTCGTCCTCTAAATCCAGGCAGCGCCGGGATGGATAGGCCTCGCACGTTGTGGTGCAGGTGATGCATTCATGCTTACATATCAGAACTCCACTGCAGGCTCCATAATGGACTTTATTGGTGGCTTACACTGTGCTTCGAAATTAATCGTGCATTCGGGCTCTAATGACGCCACAAATCTGGGATATTTTAGAAGGCTCATCAATGCTAAACGGTTTTGGACAGATCTCGGCGATTACCATATTCTAGTGAACTTGGTTTGAAAATGAACTATGTATTATAATACATGTTTAAATAATAAAAGTAGTTTTAAAAAACGGCCAGTTACATTTCCAAAATTCTGTGCTCCAACCAAAACACCAAAATTAGTCATGGTATGACTAATTAGAGGGAACGGTGTACATGTTTGTTTGATACCGGTACATGGTACGGTACATTGTACATGTACCTCTAGCGGGCTGCCTCGTCTCGTTTGTTAGACAAGCCGCAGAGTGGGAAGGTGGACTGTGCTGATTCACTGAATCATTCAGCACTGCTGAAGCTACAGACATGCTCCTTCAAGATCGATCGAGCTGGTAGAACACGGCAAAAATCTGCCTCAAACCTGCCATCACGCACAGATACATGTACAGTCGTGCACCTCCAATTCGGCAGGGTGGACCATATCAACAGTACCAGGGCATAAGTGCACAACGTAAAGCAAAAAACAACGCAAATCCAGTGCACTGATATTTGTTTGTTAATTCAGTACAAAATTTACGTCAATCTTCTGCATAATCTTGGCGTCAGACCCGCGAATCGCGGGCGCGCAACAGCGCTTCCGGTCGCGATAGGCATCCGTCAAGGCGGCAACGTCCGCCGACCGCTTAAGAATACTCTGGACGGTAGTGCGCTTTACTGCTTGGGGAGTCTTAAAGCGCTCCGTTGCCCAACGAGCAAGTTCGGAGTGAGAGCATGCAGGATCTGACTTGTGCTTCTCGCACAAAGACTGCTTTTGTGCTAGAGTTTGGGACATGTAGGAGGAAGGGCGATGTTCCATTATCTTTGGCGGTAAAAATCAAAGTGTGTGTTTGTAAGAAGACGTCCGATCCAAATTTTAAAATCAGATCGATGCGGCGTGTCATCCCTCCGCGAGGAGGGGAAACCGTTGAGGATAATTGCTAGGGTGGTGATGGGCAAAGGTAATTGCGCATCCGATTCGCGTAATCATAAATACTGGCAGGGTATCGACTGATACCGGTGCCGAATTGGAGGTGCACGACTGTACTAAATACATTTAAATCTCTGAGCAGTACTGCTCAGCCTGATTACGAATTTGCAAAACGATGCTCATCAAGGATGGCACTCAGTCGAGGGGCCCAGAGTGAGTCAGCTGTCTATAAATACAGTACATTTGCCTGAGTCGTGCGGTGCCACACTTCCACCTGATACTTTTAGCACTTCAAAACTCTGGTGTGCATCCCGGTGGGATGCACACCGACAGGGATCTAGGCTGGGATGGCATCCGAGCGTCGAGCAAGCGAACGCACTGTTCGCTGCGGACAGTGCTTGACGCGCGTATACATGTATCAGAAAACGAAGGGAGGGAACACCGACCGCAGGATTGTCGTCAGGATAGCTCAAGGTATTTTTGCGGTCGGAATCAACGCCCGTGCAATGCACGGTGCATGGAGTGCTAATGGACGAATAGTATTTACAGAGTAAATTTTACACTGCTACTGTATTGGCATTCTACCAATGGTACAATACAGTACTGTATTGTAGTAAAATTTACTACGTTATACCACTAATACATGCATTCCGGAGTACTAATAGTAGTAGTAATAGTAGAAGAAGTAATAGTAGCACTAGTACGTAATGCGTACTAGTGTTATACTACATATGGATGGATCAAAGAAGCACCCCAGCCACAAACCCGAAGGCGTTGTGCAAGCTTTTAGCATCACATACAACTACATTACCCTACACATATCCTTGTTCGTTTCACAATAAAATAACCTTGCAGATGCTCTCAAAACTGTCGTTGTTTTGGCCACTCACTTGGCAAAAACACTTGCCGCAACTGCGTCACAACTCGGTGTAGTCGAACGCATGATCGAGGAACGACGGGTGCGCGGCGTTGTCCACCTGCAGCTCCAGTGATGAGTACAGCGTGTCGACCCAATCGAGCGAATAGTCTGGGTCTAGCGATGATCCCAACAAGGTGATGTCCGATACCGTACCGAACACGTTGCACATTTCCAGCGTGTTTGCGTCAGTAGGGGATGGGAGCGAGGTCTGATTGCCACTTTCGCTCGGCAGTAGCTTGATGACGATGGCCTTGGGCGAACGAGATAGCTTCTTGGCCTTGAGAGACTTTACACTGCCGCTCCTGGGGCCTTTATCATCCGAGTGGAGCGACTTCTTACGTGTGATACGCCAAGCGAGCGCCGGTTGGTCACGCTGGAAAAATGGATTCGAGAAGGTGCAGACGACGGCCTTGGACTTGGTCCATTTGCGGAAATTAAAGTAGTTGAGCTGGCGCTGGAAGCTCGTGTACTTGCTGTGCTTGAAGTATCTGGGTAGTACGAGGTGCATCATGGCGTTCATGTCGTGGATCTCGAATGCCTTGCCATTGGGCGTCCAGCGTATAATGTCATTGTTTTCAGAGTCCAGGATCTGCCGCAGACTCTTTAGGAATGGGGCCACTACCTCCATGGGCTTTACTGTGGCCACAACGTGGTCATGGACTCCACTCATGGATGAGGCGGTGTTATAATAGGCTGAATTCAAGGGTGCTTTCTGAGGCACTCAGGTCGTGATTTGCTTAACGTTTGCGCGAGGCGGATCGCTCCTCCCGTGATCGAAGTGTGGCTTCCTTAGCAAATTGCACAGTGAGCTGCTGGGTTGAAGTCTCAAGTTTCAGTCAGCAACACTGTACTGAAACTAGTTATCCGTTGCGTTTCTGCACTGATGATACCTCACAGAAACGAGACACTCAAGTACATGTACTGTACCGTATTTAAGATCTCCTACTTCAGACCCAATATTTTTGAAGTTGTATTGTTGCAAAATACACAAGATCTGTACACGTACCGACGCATCTCTATCACGTATTATTTAAACAAAACAATTTAGTTACCAAGTTCTTCGGGAACTACGAAGTTTTCTATGTCGTGACGCGTATCCACAGCATGGCGCACTACGGGCACTTCTTCCAGCAACCGTCGTAGCAGCTCCCAATCAGGTTCACTCCACAACCGAAAGCTTGTAGGCGTATGAAATGGCAACGCGCTTGAACTTCTTGGGAGGCTTGCCAGTGCCAGAAATACGGGTTCTCCCTTTCCGTTGGCCGAGCGTGAGGGGAGTGCGCGCCATTGCAAATTTCTGGCAATGAGCTGGTGGATAGTTACAGTTTAGCATGTTTTTTGTACTCTGAATTAGGAGATCTAGACTTGTGCGCTGTTCCATTCTCGATATGTGATTGGTTGGAGGGCAGTCTGAATTAGGAGATCACTCTGAAGTAGGAGATCTCAAATACGGTACGTGTTTGATCACTCGTCTGGCCAGTGCCCATAACCTCCATAACAGGTAACCCCTTTCGTGCCAAAGCGTGCTTGCTTTTATCAAAACCTTTTAGGTCGGCTAGGTGGTTTTGGTCGGAGGGTTTCGAGATGCTCAAATTTCGACGTCCAAAACCTCATAAAACAGCTTACTCCATCCCGATTAAATTGCATACTTTCATTTTAGCACGCAAAGCCCGTTAGAAACCGCATGTGGGGACAGCTGCTGCTGCTATGAAATTTGGTACACATGTCGACATCGATACGATATGTTAAAATTCAAAATTGTGCTGATCTTGATCGCCAGAAGTAAGGGTGCATAAGTTTAGATAGGAAAACCTGCTTGGTTGTGTTTTTTTATGAGCTTTTGAGGGCAACGGTACTGTACGACGGGAGCTGTATACCGGTATCGGTGATATGATCCTGGCAACTTTGTGTGGGCCACAAAATGGGGGCTTAAAAATCTGAAAGAGAACTGGGGGAACACGAGCTTGACACTCTTGTAGCTTACACAACGTGGCATACCTCAGAGGAACCGGATCGAGCTTTGCGAGTGTAACGGGGTACGTAGCCCTAAGTGTAATCTGGTTACATGAAGTGTGACACTTCACACTTCAGGAGTATGACACGTCATACTCCGGGATATTTGGTACAAAGTACCAAGGTCGTTCAAAGCCAACCATTGGTCAACGACATTGCATTTCTATAGGTGACTTATAGTTTGTATTAAACCCAAACTTAATCTACCTATAAATATACTCAGTTTACAATCTACCTTATTGAGGTCACTTCGCTCTCTTTAATTAAAGAGGGGACCTGTGAACTGCCGTTCACTGAGAGTTTGTATACTCTCGGAAGATAACTTCCTCTAGCGCAAGGTGCTGTGTGACCCCGTCACACTTGGTAGCCCTTGTAGTCAATCCACGCCACCGCGGGTAGACTACGTGAACCTCTCCGAAGTTCGTTGCCATGGATAGGAACGACTTCTCCCATATGAACGACTCTCAGTTCGAGTCGGTTCGGAAGATGGCAGGCATCTTCGGGATGGAGGCCCTGCAGAGCCTGGTGGTGTCAACACCGGCTGAGCAGCCCGAGCGCGTCAATGCCTTCACTGCATACGAGCAGGGCCTCATCGCGCATGTGCGGGAGAACCTGCAGGCTCCGGCGGCGGAAGCAAATCCGCCTCACCCGAAGCCAATACGGCTGAAGGTTAAGCCGTATGAAGAGAAGGAAGGCGAGAACCTTCACTTCTGGGTCCGAGAAGTAGATCTCGCGATGGACGCGGCTCTGATCTCGACCGAGCAACTGCGTGTTGCTTTTGCACTCTCCAACCTTAGCGGCCGTGCTAAGAGTTGGGTGTACACACGGGAAGCAACATCCCCTGGATGTTTCACATCCTGGGCTCAGCTGTGTGAACAGCCCCGAGCCGCGTTTCTCCCGGTCAAATACGAGTACCACCAGCGTTCGCGCTTCCTCGCGTGTAAACAAGGAAGGCGCGAACTGCACGAGTATGTGCAAGAGATACGGGAGCTCACGGCGTCCCTAGTGGGAAACCCACTCAACGAATACATCAAGATGACTGTGTTCATTGACGGCCTTCGAGTGGGCCCCGCACGCACTCAGCTGTTCCGGGTGCAGTCAAGCACCCTTGAAGAGGCGATTCAAGTGGCTCTTCAAGAAGAGTACATCCATCGCCAGGTGCGTACGCCGGTCTCAGCATGGCCTGGGAGTTACTTGTCGGCACCCGGTCGAACAAGCCCCAACGGACCAGTTCACATGGAACTCGGGTCCGCCGAACAGCGTGACATCCGCTGCTTCGGCTGCGAGAAGATGGGCCACTTCAAGCGCGACTGTCCCGCGGAAAGACTCCGCAGACGGTCCTTCCCCAAGCCCGTCCTCAAGGGTCGCTGGCAGAAGCCAGGATCCGGGGACAGGGGAACGCCGGGAACCAGTAGGGGCGGGGCGCCCTACTGGGGAAGAACTAAGTCTTCGTGATGGGTGCGCGGGTGGCGCGTACCACGGGGACTTAGCCCCTGAGAGTCTTCGCACTATCGAATCGGCGAAGCAGCGGCGGGTTGCTCGTAGTACACGGATGTGTACGGGGATACGATCATCCCTTTAGAATCTTGATCGATTCTGGGGCGTCGAAGAATTTCGCACACCGCCAGACGGTTGCTCGCAACAGCAACAAGCTGTCCGATGCTTTGAGAGAAAGCAAGGGCAACGGGACGGTGTCAGTGCGACTGGCCGACGGGAAGGTCGTCACTGTCCCCAACGTCCAAGTGGATCTGGCCGTCAAGTTTGAAGACTTTGACAGCCTCGAACAGTTCACTGTCCTCGATATGGATCCATATGATATGATCCTGGGCATGCCCTGGCTTGAGAAGCACGAGCCCTGGATCGACTGGCGAGGCAAGGCAATCGGTGCCAGCCGCCTTGCGCAGTCCGACAGAGCATTGGTGAGTCATGTTCTCACCTCTGGCAGGACCCGGGACGCCCGCAAGGGCTGCCAGGGTACTAAAGCATTCGGCAGATGCTTGGGAGTCGTCGACGTATATGACGACTCCGAGGATGCTTTGATGGTGGCAGCGCCCAGAAGAGGCGCTGGCCAAGTGGGTAACTTAGGTCCACAGGCGGGTAACTTAGTTCCGCAGACAGCTGCAGCTGTCACGAACACTGAGAGCAGCGTGTTCAGAGAGGGTAACAGAGTTCCACTCACGGTCGCCCAGACCTTAACTGAAGAGGAAGACGTCGGATACGCTTCCTGTGTGGGTAACACAGTACCACACGCGGTCGCCCATACCTTAACTGAAGAGGAAGGCGTTGAACACGCTTCCTGTGTGGATAACATAGTGCCACACGCGGTCGCCCAGACCTTAACTGAAGAGGAAGGCGTCGAACACGCTTCCTGTGTGGGTACCACAGTACCACACGAGGACACGAGTGCCTCGGATGTCGTAGCAACGACATCCCTAAACGTAGGCAGCAAAGCTCCACGTCACGGTCACCGTCGTCAACGCCGCCGCCGCCGCCTCAAGTCCGATCCGAACTTCGTTCCGATCGACGTCGCTTCAAGCAACTCGGAGTCCAGGGCCCGCGCTCCTCCGACTAGGCCGGTGAAAGAGTGTTATCACTTCTTCGATGGCGAGAACGGTTTCCCCGTCAAGGCATCTGGTGTCCACTTGGAACCGTTGACAGAGGTTGCAGAGATACTGAACCTCGAGGAAATGACGGCTGAGTCTTTCCTGGCCAACCTCAAGACTGGAGAGATTGCTGAGATGGTGCTCATGAGACCTGAGACCACTCGGGAGGGGCTGAACTCCTTCTCTGTCTTGGACGAGAACGTCCTGGAAGACCTAAACAAGCAGCGTCAGACGCGCTTGGGTTCTGAGATCCTTAAGAACCCCAAGGATCCGGTGTATCCTTTGGTGACGGAGTATGAGGACGTGGTGAGCAAACACCCACCGACCCAACTCCCACCGGATCGAGGCGTACGGCACGAGATTGATCTCGTGCCCGGCGCAAAGTATTGTGTCACAAGGCAATGGCCTCTCCCGCGCGAACAGTGCGAGGTCATTGATGCCTTCTTCGCCGCAAAAGCGAAGGCAGGCATGGTGCGGGAGTCGAAATCCCCGCACTCGACGCCGACTTTCTGCGTTCGGAAGCCGAACGGAAAGTGGCGTCTGGCTCACGCTTATAACAAGCTGAACAACGCAATGGTGCCGGCCCAAACACCAATCCCACGAAAGGATGTGTTGTTGAACAACATGGCCGGGAGCGTACTGTACAGTGCGCTGGATTTGGTAGACGGATACTACCAAATCCTGATGCGAGAGAGCGACATCCCGCTCACCGCGGTAAGCACCCCAAGCGGCATGCTTTGGGAGTGGCTCGTCATGCCGCAGGGCTTGTCTAACGCCCCGGCGACGTTCAATCGCCTGGTGACGCAATTGTTCCGCCCTTTGCGTACCTTCGTACAGACGTACTTCGACGACATATTCGTCCATAGCTGTGCCGAGGGAGGCAAGACGGCCATGGAGGTGCATCTAGGACACCTCCGTCGCGTGTTGGACGTCATGCGAGCGAACAAGCTCTACGCCAACATCGACAAGTGCGTTTTCGTGTCACCAGAGATTAAAGTTCTCGGTTGCTTCGTAAGCAACGTGGGCGTTCGGGCTGACCCAGACAAGGTCAAGACCATCGCAGCATGGCCGACGCCCAGATCCCAGAAGGATCTTCGAAAGTGGTTGGGCTTGGCCAACTACCTTCACAAGTACAGCGCAGGGTACGCGGGCTTCGCTAAGCCCTTGTCGAGCCTCCTTCAGAAGGACGTCGACTGACGCTGGGAGAAAGGGCACCAGGATGCTTTTGACAGCATCAAGGCCAGTCTCCAAGAGGCCCTGTCCTGGCCCTGCCGGACAAGACGAAGCCGTTTAGCGTCGTCTGCGATGCCTCCGATTACGCCATCGGATGTGCATTGCTGCAGGCCGACACGGCTGGGCACGAACGAGTCATCTCGTTCCAGTCCAGGCAGCTCAAAGCCGCCGAGCGGAACTACCCTGTCCACGACAAGGAGCTCCTGGCAATGAAATATGCCCTTGTGAAGTTTCGTGTTCACCTTCTGGGCTCTAGGCCCTTTGTGATCTACACAGACCACGCGTCCTTGAGGACGGCGACTAACTCGCCTCACCTCTCCCAAAGGATGGCGAGGTGGCTGTCCTTCTTCGCGGAATACAATTTCCGCGTCGAATACAAGCCGGGCAAGCTCAACGAACTTGCGGGCGCCCTCTCTCGGCGTCCTGACTATGAGTTGGCCCACATCACGCGGGTGACAACGGATCTATATGATCGGATACGCATGGCGTATCGGGACGATGAGGCTGTCGCGCCTATCGTCAAGTTCCTTAGGGCAGGAACGAGCGCGAAGTCCGACTGGCTCTCGTCACGACAGCGCTCACAGCTCCACCGATATGAGTTGAAGGATGGACTCCTCTACTACCGGATGGAGCCCACTGATCCTCCACGGGTGGTCGTACCCAACGACGAGGATCTGAAGTTCGATATCCTCGCGGAGGCGCATGATGCGCCCTCCAGCGGCCACTTGGGCCGCGAGAAGACCTTTCTGTCGGTCTCTCAGTCCTTCTGGTGGCCCACATGTACACGTGGGTCGCCCGGTACGTTAAGACATTCGAAACATGTCAGCGGGTCAAACCCGCAGGGCACTCTTTGGCTCCACTACAGAGCCTGCCCGTACCGGCTGACTGCTGGAAGTCGATGAGTCTTGACTTCATCTTTGAGCTTCCTGCCGACGGACACGGCAACACCGGAATTTTGGTGTTCGTGTGTCGGCTGAGCAAGATGGTACACCTTGCTCCGGTTCCCGTCACTGTTACGGGCGAACAAACCGCAAGGTTGTTCATCGAGGGCGTGTTCCGCTATCACGATCTCCCGGAGACGATTGTCTCGGACCGAGGCCCGCGGTTCACTGCTGCGTTTTGGAAAACGCTGTTCCCTTTACTGGGAGCTCGTCTGCAGATGTCCACTGCGGACCATCCGCTGACAGACGGCCAGACAGAGCGCGTCAATCGAGTGCCCGAGGACACTCTGCGCAGTGTGTGCGCGGCAGCACCACGTACGTGGTCGACGCAGCTTCCAGGTGTTGAGTTTGCGCTCAACAACGCGGTGCACGCGTCCACGGGGTTCACGCCGTTCGACTTGAACGGCTTCCGTCACCCCAGAGTGCCTCTCACTCTTCGAGGAGACACTGAATCCTCTATGCTAAGTGGGGGAGAGGCTCGAAAAGCCCTTTCCTCCCAGGTCTCGGATGTGAGATCAGTTTCGCTGCGGAAACAAGTGGAATCCTTTATGGATACCAAGCTGAGCGTTGTCAGCAGGGTCCGCGATGCCATGGCAGCGGCCCAAGATAAACAAAATGAGTACTCCGACAAACATGGAAGAGGAAACTTAAGTATATTTAAGGTGGGAGATTTAGTGTTGCTAGACACGAGGAACCTACCTCTTGACACTGTCAGCTCTGTCGGCAGCAACAAGATGAAGCACCGCTTCATCGGACCATTTGCAGTCCTGGCCAGACATGGTGCGTCGTACACCATCGACCTACCAAAGTCAATGACGACGCACCCGACGTTCTATGTTGGACGTCTTAAGCGGTACTTTGATCCGCAGGGGGTTGCTGACTCGCAGACCCACCTTGGCCCAGCTCCTCAAAGCGAGGGCGGGCCACAGACGTCGATGAAGGCGTCGGAGCAGGCACCCAAGCCTCGGTCGGAACGGCAAGGCTGCGGTCAACACCGTACGCCGGAGGGGCTCCGTACGAACGGACCCCGGAGCCATACGCCGAGTACGCTGAGTACGCCCCATACGCGTACGTCTGGGAGTGTGCCGCAGGCGGCTCCGGACGTGGCAACAGAGCCTCGATCTGTCGGATCATGCGAAAGGCCTCTCCAGATCGGACGAAGAGGCCCGGCGATCCACCCGCAGGTGCAGGCTCGCGACCTCTCGCTCCAACAGGTCCAGGCGGCCCGCAAGACGAGCGAGCTCGCCCTGATTCCCGGCCTGGGCGGCAGCATCACCGCCAGCCCCAAGGCCAAGTGCAATCTCAAGCACGAGGACACATTGACGGAGGCGGTCAACCTCAGGGCCCTGTGTCGGACCCGCAGTTGGAGCACTCGGACGAGAGTGGCTTTCGGGAGGCGCCGAGTACTCCTTCTCGTACGAGGGCATCTCCGCCTCTGCTTGACCGGAATGGAGAAGTCCACTTCCACGTGGAGCGGATCCTCCAGGAGCAACGGCGTCGCGGTAAGCGACAGCTCCTCGTGAAGTGAAGGGGTTATGCCCACTCCGAGAACTCGTGGGAGCCGATTGAACGGCTCCTGATTGACTGCCCGAAGGCTGTCGCAATCTGGGAACAGAAGCGGCGGCAGCTTCATAAGTAGTCCAGGGCTTCTTGCCCGAACGGGGTACGGATGATGAATACATTCCGTACCCGCGCTCATCGTGAGCGCTAGAAGCCGCGCGCTTCAGGATGTCCCTTGGCAGCATGCGCTTGCTGATCAAGTGGGCAAACCTCACACGAAGTTCACGCTGGTCCAGGATGTGGGACAGCTGCTGATCTTCATGGAGTTCCCATAACTCCGTGGGCGAGTACTTGAAAGTCTCCACCCACGCCCAGAACATGGCCTCACAAGAACTCCACGTGGGACAGTTCTCGGGCATAACCCAGGGGTATCCCCAAACAGGATAGAGACCACCCCGGGTCTCGGGCTTCTTACGACAAGTCGTGAAGTCCTTGAGGGGAATGCGGTGTGGCGCGAGAAGCACACACCGAGCAGCCTCCAAGTTGTCGACGAACAACTGTTCTTTCTGAACAAGGGCTCGTTCATAGATGCCCCTAGAAGTGTGGCCGCCGACAAGGCCACGAGGAACGACGAGAACCTCCAAGAAGAGGTCAGCCCCAGAGCTCTCCTCGGGAGGCCAATACCCTCTTGAGTTGATGGCAGCTCCCTGGCTGACGGGTGCCGCCACTGAACCCCCCCCCCCCCACACACGCTGGGCAGCTTGGAAATCCTCCTGCTGCTGGTCGAGGTCATTCGAGACCTCCCGGGGCTCAACGATAGCACCCTCCTCCTCCTCTTCTTCCTACTTCTCCTCCTCTTCATCCGAGGAGCCGAAGAGACTCTGATAGGAGCGTCGAGTCTCCTTCTCCTCGCGGAGTGGAGACTTAGAGGCGGTACGCTTCTTTGAGGGCTTGGCGCCTTCGGCTTTAGAGGCCTTAGCGCGCGCAAGACCCTCGGCAAACGAGAGACGTTTGCGAGGATTCTCTTCCTCATCGCCACCGGCTTTGGGAGCGCCCTTAGCCTTAACGGCCGGACTCTCAGAGCGCACAGAGGCCCTGGGACTGTGATCATCTTGATCACTTGCGAGCGACTGCACGCTGTCATCATTGTGCTCGCTGGGCACTGGGCTGTGCCCTCCCGCAAAGCCCGCAGGAGCATCGTGCGTGCTCTCGGACTCGGCTTCGCCCTCACAACCAGAGTTGAACTCACGTTCCACGAACCGAGGGTTCGGACGGTTGTCTGAGGCCGAGGGCGACGGACTGCGGCGCTTGCTTGCTCGCTTGCCCACAGCCGCGTTACCCGAGGAACCGATCGCCTCGGAGGCCACCTGAGTAGCCTCCTTGAGTGCCGAGCCTTTGCCGTGAGGCTTAGTGCTCTTAGCTTGCGCCTTACCGGCCGCAGCCTTGGAGCGTGTCATAGCACCGCTCTTTGCTGTGCCACGAGGCATGGTAACGGTCGAATTGGAGACTTAGACGAAGAGCGCACAGGTTGCTGCTCGAGGCTCTATCTGTGAAGTGAGCCTCCGCCGCGCTCACGCGGTCAAGTCGGTGGTTTTCGACTTTGAGAATGAGAGTTTGTGACGAACACCTCTTCATTCTGATTGGTCGGTAAACCGAACCTAAGTGGTAGAGGATGTAACGGTGTACGTAGCCCTAAGTGTACTCTGGTTACATGAAGTGTGACACTTCACACTTCAGGAGTATGACACGTCATACTCCGGGATATTTGGTACAAAGTACCAAGGTCGTTCAAAGCCAACCATTGGTCAACGACATTGCATTTCTATAGGTGACTTATAGTTTGTATTAAACCCAAACTTAATCTACCTATAAATATACTCAGTTTACAATCTACCTTATTGAGGTCACTTCGCTCTCTTTAATTAAAGAGGGGACCTGTGAACTGCCGTTCACTGAGAGTTTGTATACTCTCGGTAGATAACTTCCTCTAGCGCAAGGTGCTGTGTGACCCCGTCACAGCGAGGGTGCGTTATCTATGCGACCACGCCACCCCGATGTTTTTACCGCTAAGTATACTTTGCAGCTGTGAAGTAGCTCGTTGTTTCGAATGGAAACGTTGTTCTCGGTGTTGTTGTGACCGTGATGGTATTCCTGTAGAGATAAAACTTCGTCGTCGACGTGGAGGTGCTTCTAGGAAGCTCTTTCAACCACCTAGTGGCAGCCACGGTGGAAGTAGTATCATACTTGTAGGACGTGATGGCGACCATGAACAATATGGCGTTATGGGTAGCAATGCCTGCACCAACATAAGTCGAGCACGGTAGAACTCGGCGACGGCTTGTGGATGATGAAGGTTATAGTAGTAAAGGTGTTCAAGACGCTTGTGGTGCTGTCGAGCAAGCTGGTCCAACGGAGCCTTTGAACAAAATTCGGAAACCACGTCAAGATGGCCGTCCACGCAGAGCGGCATCGTTTAAGTGACTTCTGATTGAACACGAATCACCAGCTGGGTGAATACAATCTACGTATCGCGACACATTACGCTATGTCGTTGCTACATCTAAAACTAGTGAAAATATATCCAAAACCATCGGGGGCGTGAAAATAAGGGCTGATACGGACATCGGAAAGAACGATATGATCACGAGCAAGACCAAGACCACCATGTCCACCGCTTACCAGCAAATTGTCCTGTCTGTTGCTAAATCGCTCTGTGGAAAAAAAGCAGGGAGAGCTTCGCTCAGCACTTTCAATTGCAAGGAGCAATCAACGGATAGCGCTTACTCGTTGCCAGCAGAAGAAACATCGAAGATTTTTCGCGTGATTGCCGATGGATTGTCTTCAACTAATCGGACATCACTGGAGCACCGCACCATGCGAGTGATTCCCTGTTGATTATTTTCGCGAGCCCATATGAGTTCAAAGGGTGCACCGTATCCACGATTTCTTCTTGGCAAAGATGCCTACAGATCCGGCATCCACGATTTGGATAAACTGCTAGAAGGAGGGTTTGACTAGAAAGGATGGTCTCTCGCACGATTTAACCGAGCAGTCGTTGATCGTGCGATACGATTTAATTCTCTCTCACGCAAATGTAGCCTATCTTTTTTGGAGAACAAAACCATTGAGGTGTACCGGTGTCGGACAGAAAGTACCCATAAACCGGTAACCCAAACCGGTCCAACACTATCCCCCGATGATTAGAAGCGTAGGATGAATGGGCGAGTGCAGCGTGTTGGTGATGGAATGCACCAAATGATTGGATTACTTAGGTAGTGAGGACAGTGTAAGCTCCGATCAAACAATCACTTCGGAATCTTCCTTCTTCCCCTCACGTGTTTTCGCTTCGGTCTTCTCCCCGAGTGGTGACTCTTCCCTTCAGCGCTGTTGAAGCCTAACGTTGCACAAGGCTCGTGACCTCTATCAAAAATGAGCTGTTCTTAGCGACAGATATCACATTGTACCAGCCATTTTGAAAAACAAAACAATCGGCATCATGTACGACCACTACTGCGAGCGATTCGGCCCCTCTCAGATATCTCGACGAACGTTTTACAGGCTGTGTCGTGTTGTAACCCATGGAAAAACCGACTTGCGAACTGCTGTTGATTATGTTTCCGGACTATTAGCTAATGCTAGCATGCACATATTGAAACGAATTATCTCCGATTTGGCTCTTGATGAAAACGCGGAGCTGACTCGCTGCTTAAATATTCTCTGGAATTGTTAAAATACGGGAGTTTCGAATCAGCACCAAGGTTTTAAGGAGATCAAGCAGTTTCAACTGTTGACAGCTGCCCACGACACGAAGCCAACTTTGGATTAACATCACCCCATAAACACGAAAAACACAAAAAAACGGTGTGTTGTGAACCTGGTTTGGGTATGCACGCACTGCTAAATCACATCGTTGAGAAGGTGAAGTACAATGAGGATGCTGACGCACGTGTGATTTCAGTGGTTCACGATTGCTTCAAAACGAATGAGCTATTCATGGGTCATCGACTTCGTATGGTACATCAGCTTCGCTCGTTTTCGAAACTTCTGGACAACATGAGTGCGCGATAAGCACAAGGTGGTGCGCTAAATGAAGGATTTTCTACTATCGACTTCACGGTAAAAGTTGGCCCTATCTACTACCGTAAAAAAACAGTGGGACATTATGGTAAGCGTGGAAAGACTTAGCATGGAACAATGGTTCACTTTTGGTCTGCTTCTAGTTCTAATTCCAACTCATCTGGTGAAATCTCAGAAACAAAAGTCAACTACAATCACATATCTGGGTCAAATTATAGACAATAAAAGGAAGCAGTGGCAGCATTGGTTAAAGCCGTGTTGATTGATATCAAGCGCGATTTACCGCAGATCAATCGAATTGTGGTGCAGAGCGACAACGCGTCTAGTTACCAGAACTCATTTCTTCCTGTTGTGGCATACCCCCTGTGATTTGCAAACGGAATTGTAATAGTTCGTTTTGGTCACACTGAAACGCAAGATGGAAATTCGCTTTTTGATGCCCAATTTGCTCGGGCGATGGATATTGAAATCGTGAGTAAAACAAAAGCATAACTTTACAACACCTCACTCAGTCGTCGCTGCGCTTATTTTCGATGGAGGTGTGCCAAACACGATGACAGAGATCGTTGCGTATGATCGAGCATCGTTTTATCTGCTATCCAAGGAGATCCTACCCATAGAGAAGCGTTTTACTGCAATGGCTGGCCGACTGAACGGCGTTCTATATGAGTACAATAATTTTGCTGAGTACCGCCAAAATCACGAAGGTGGCGAAGCATTTATCCTGAGCGCTTGCCACAATATTAACATTTGACCATTCGCCTACTCGGAAGTAGGAAATGGGGAGTATCTGGAAGTTGAGATTAGCGCTGGAACATGTAAGAATTTGGGTGCTGATGGACCAACCGACCCTGACTCCAATGAAGCAATAAGAGGCAGTTGACGCTCAAAGCGACGACTCCGTCGATGCAACGAGGTTTAGAAAGGCAGTCTGGCGCGAGGCTGGCTTGGAGGAGAGAAGCCAATCGACGACAAGAAATTGCGGTGGCAATGGCGAAGGAATACCAAGCGACGGAGAACGAACGGCGAGCGAAGATGCATAACGAGACGATGAGTAGGATGGAGCGTAGCTCACTTTGACAAAGCCGAGAGGAACTTGCGTTAGCAACGCTGGCGAGCTCAAGTGTCAGCCAAAAGTCGTCCGACGACTCGCTGGAGCTGGAGTGTCTTCGGATGCATCCGGGGTATCATAGGTCGACGACGGTCCGGTAGCGATGGCCAAGTAGACTTCGTCCACAGTACGGGCGCAGTCAGATCGATCCAGAAATTGTCGGTCATCGGAGAGGGGACGTCGAGCCTTCGCTCGTACCAAGACTTTTGTTAATGTGGAAGTTGCGATGCAGACACATGCAGACTTTGGCTGAATACGGCTCCAGCGATGACGCCGACGAAATTTCGAAGGGCGTCCTCGTTTATGCTGGTAATAGCAGTATGGGGTGTGAAAGCGTGGCGAACGACAGCCGACAAAACCGCGTGAGCTGTCGACGAATAAACGAGAGATCTAGCAGCTTCGCGGGGAGCGACAGGGGAAGGACCGGAAGAAAGAGAGTGAGGTTGAGCACCCGGGCAGCAGTGCGGCGTACGAAGCCACTCATGAGAGACAAGTTGCGAAGTGCAAGACGCTCACCAAGTGCCGTTGCTCGAGTATTACCAGGGGCAGTTGTGATTTAGTGAATCGCTGGGAGAAAGGGATTGCGTCACGAACCATCGCCAGACTGTCCCAAGGATCAATCACAGCATTTTTGACCTATTGGCGTCGACGGCGACGGTTGAAATGACGACACGGCGTCACGGGTGTGAACCACACCATCCTGAAGCATCGACTGGTTGTAACAATCCGGATAGAGCCCACGGTAAGGTCCGGACTGATTTAACTTGATGTTTGTATATAGAAGATAAGGGTACGAATGATTAGAAGAGAGTAAGGGCAAACCGGACTTAGCAACAACAGAGCAGAATGTTCCCTGGAGCACACAAGTGTTAAGCGTCGAGGTAAGTACTTTACACTTAGTGGCCCTGCAGGATATGCCTACCAGCGAACATCGACCTTCCTGAAGTTAGCGTTCGTTTCCGATCCGACCAAGAGACCAGTAGAGGGTTTATGTTTTACATTGTTCCCTATTTGAGGAAAATTCGGGTACTGGATTCCTGATATTAGAGATCTCGGTATTGATTGTATACCGCAGATAACTTGCAGCCTGAGTTATTCTCGGGTACCCCGTTAAATAGTCAAGAAGACTAGGCAGCTTTCCGCTGTTGGTGCCACGGAGTGTTGGAAAAAAGAGAGAGGGGATAGACGTACAGGCAAAACTCGTGCCTGTTACGTTTGCGTGTTCTGGCTACTAGCGTAGGCAGTAAGAAAGGAAGTGTTGACTGAGGGTGCTGGGTCTTACTTAGCTCCTTCCAGTACGCCTCAACGTTTGCCGACACTCATGGAAGGCGAATTGATGTGTGCAGGGGCTCGCTGCATATTTTGGTAAATCCCTACACCACATAACCCAATGGCTACATGTAGCCACTTGCGTGTACCGTATTCCTTATGTCATATGCTGACGCTCATGCATTCATTGCACTCTAAATGTTGTACTGTTGTAGCTTATGTGCTTACTGACAACGTACAAAGTGCAAGATTAGACATGATCCATTTACTGTAGGTGTGGCTTTTGTTTAGCGAAAGGCAGCTTTCACTTCAAGAAAATGGCTGTCATTAATCACAGAAGGAACACGGTAACCCCGTTACATATCACTGGACTAAGAGAGTGGATGCTATGTTGGAACAATGACGAAGCGGTGCTGCGAAGCGAGATGGTGCAAGGGCCGCTATCTACGTGTCGACGGTGAGACCCGCGATGGCCGATACGAATACGCTGCGCCTGCGGATCAACAACAGAACGAGGGTTGTGGGCCATACGGCGGAAGTCAAACTGGCGACACTATAGTCCCCCTCTTTACCGGTTTTCGAAAAGCGTCTTGAACTTGATCAATATTGCGATCACCTCGCTGTTCTTCTTCAGGAAGTGCACTACCACGTATCTTGAGTGGTATTGCACCAGCGTAAGGACGTACCGTGTCCCTCCTTTTGAGACTGTCCGCATAGGTCCCATCACATATGTAGTTCTCGCGACCTAGATAAAAAATTAGATGTATTGTGCTTTGCAGATGAAATGTCGCTCGGTTTTATGGCCTAGATCGAGCATGGTTGGCGCATAAAAATAGGTGTAGAGCTGATAACGGAAACGCATGCCTAAAATGATTATATCTGCAATCGATTTGCGTTTCGCGAAAGACCTCGCGCGCCGACTGTTGTGGGATGTAGTCTTGCTCTGGAGTGTCACTTGAGTCCTCACGGTTCAGCATGGCGGAGTAATTGTAAGTGGGTGAGCCTAACATTCCGAAAGATGTGAAAAGCGATGCCGATGACTCCATGCCGTATTCGCGTTCCTGTTCACGACGCATTTTTGATGCAAAGGCAACTGCGCTGGCTTGTGGCAAAAGCAAAGTGGGCGGAAGAAGGTGACGAAAGGAAATGCATCGTGCCAGACACCATATCTTGCGTTTGTAAACACACGCAAAGTCGTTAAACAGCCCAAAACGGGCTAAAACGTAGACACCACCCGGACGTTTCCGGTGGTCACCCACCCGAGTACTACCCGAGCTTGAGGCTGCTTAACTTCACAGAGAAACAAATTGCATTGCACTTGTTATCCAGCAAAATGCCTAGCTACTTGATCTTGTCGCACTAAATTTCAAGTGCACAGAAGCTGTAGGTGTGGGGAAGTCATCAACGGGGTGGGCGCTGAAGGGCTTTGGAGGCAAACTGAAGGCAAGTGAGGACATACAGTACTAACGACAAGTCACAGTCATGACTCGACGTGTAAACCTTACTACCAATCGAGATGCAGGTACCGGGTCAGATGGGTAGGGTGGGTGCCGAGAAAATAACACGTGCTTTTGGTGTAGTGGAAATGTCTGAGGTATCCATGTTGGATACTGAGGGATCGAGTACCTCCTTGACCGGACTTTTCCAAGGTATACCAACTCGTATAGTCGGTGTATACCAATGTTTAGTATACAAATCTGGGGTCGACAATTGAGAAGGGCTTTCAGTCTTGAATTACTCAGAAGGCGCAGCTGTACCTTACTTCTTTGGCAAAGTGCGATTTCTTCAGTACCGAACCCAGCAGTAGAGCCAGTGTTGGCTGGATTTTGGTTTTTGGTTTTACTGGTTTAACAAAAACCATGGTTCAATCCGGTCAAAAAACCAGTTCGACCATGGGCCACCTGGTCGAGGGCTGGTTTTTGAACAGACCGGGTTTGGAGTTGACAAAAGAGCACAACGGTCGGTAGTAGTACTAGTATCGAGGGAGACAGACCGGTCTTGATGCTGGTATTTTAGCACAATCCACACTCATCGCACGAACCTCTTTTCTCAGTCTTAGATACCCTCTCCTCTTCAAATAACCTGTCGCTCTGCGTGAGAGCAGAAACAGAACACCTGCCGCGTATGGAGCATCCCGCGAGTGAAGAGCGCTTGGCGATTGTAAATCTTAGAATTGATTGCGGGAACGGCCGCTCGTGGCACGTTTGCAAGCATTGCAACCAAGAATACAAGGGCTCCAGGCAGTATTATGAGACGTACAGTCTACCTGAACCGAGGAGAATAAAAGGAAGGATCGAGAACTTCAAGAGCCATCTAAAACGCTGTAATGAATTTATTGCTTTCACTAGCACTGCCGCTTTGGTTTCGAATCGATCCAATCATGAAGCAGGCGACGATGGCAGGGTGGCGACCGCGCAGCGCTTAGCCTCCGATACGACGCGTTAATTCAGCAGCTAAAGTCAAAACGACAGAAACGGATTGACGAATTTTATGCTGAAATATTACAAGAAGACGATACTAAAGTTTTGCAGCGTCTACTTCTTGAATTCCAAGCAGACAACAACTTGCTTGACAGTTTTATTGAGCGCCAGTCAGCGGCTCGTCTTCTTCGTCATACAAACAAAATGAGTGGTAGTGTTGATCCCCACCCATGGCGCAAGACATCAGGAGGGCCAATTCTTGATGGATACGCATTGGCTTGTGAAACCCATGAAAATTCAACACTTAGAAAGTACCAAGACAACACTGCTAACTTTCTGTCTGACGTATGGCAAAACATCGCACGTGCACACCTACTAGGGTGTCAGCGGCGTTGTTCGGCTTTGTATTAGGCTACGGGCTTTTTGCCACCGGTTCCCGGCATGATGGTGTTGCCATCGCCGAGCAAATGGAGGGGGTGATGCTCAACATTCAGAAGGACGGTTGGAAAAATGGAGCTGTGGTTACTGATAATGCGGGACAGTGCGGTCGAGCTCGGAGAATATTGAGCATTCGTTGGCCTGACATTGCTTTCGTAATTTGTTTTACGCACAATTTGAATAATCTGGTGAAGGCCGTACTCAAGTCCGACTACGCCCAAGTCACCAAGCGTCGGAAGCTGTCAACGCCCTGAATGCATCGTCAGCCAAGTGGCTAGTCGAAGCCACCGTGTGTATGAGAGATACCTACGGCTACAAGCTACACTTAAAGCAGCTGCGCGAAACAAGATGGAATAGCATGTATGGATGCTTCGCGTCGCTCCTGAGGGCTCGCAGTGCGTTGGAGATGCTAGAGGTGAAGTTCAGAGACACTGGTGACTATCTAGCAGCTTTACGAGTGTACGCGGATCGGACATTCTGGGCCTCGCTCGCAGACGCTGAAGAGGTCGTGCGTTCTCTTGCCTATGCGCCTTTAAAGCTTCAGCGTGACGAAAGCACCAAGGCAGGCGTCGTAGTGTGCTATCTTGATATCTATGCTGGGTTTGCGAACCATCGGTGGAGGTAGCCAAAATCTTATTTGCGAAGTGGAAAAGCGATGGCACCAGTGCGAGCAACAGCTTATGATTCTAGTACTCGTTTTGCACCCCGCACACAAGCAAGCTGGCAATAAACTCCTGGACAAGACACCGCTGACTATAGTTGGCTCTCGGTGTCGCGTGGTGGTGTACTATTTTAGGCGCTTTAATCTCGGCAAGGCTACGTCTAGACTGTATGAATAGTTGCACAAGTGGATCGTGGATGAGGAAGAAACATTGCTATCGTTCGCGGACTTCAGCTCGATTCATTCTTACTGAAAACGTATGCGCTCTGAGACGCCTGGAAGCAAGTTACCAGATCTTGCAATCGGAATCCTGTCTATTGCTGTCAACACAGCAACGTGTGAGCGCTACTTAAGCGAATTGGCCTTGATTCACACCGCCAAGAGGAACAAAATGTCTCCAGAAAAGGCAAGAAAGCTTGCTCTAGTTCGCAAGAAGGTACGGGAATTTGACGCTGAGTGTGACGCTTCTCAGAGCGACAAAGCTACCCGACTCATCGACCCAACGGAGCGCACGCGACTTCGAGATCGCGACGACCGTTTTGAATGCTGCGAGCCCGAAAATAGATGCCAGAGTAGAAAGCGTCGTGGGATCGGATACTGCTTATGAGTACTGGAGGTCAGTGCTCTGTGAGCTAGAAGGTGACAATGATCCACCAATTACCCGTGAGGGCAGCGCGCCAGACTTCGCTGGCTTCCCTCAAGCTGCAGACGTAGCTTCCATCGCCGAAGAAATCAATTTGCCTTTGTATTAAAGGCGATTAAAGTACAGTCGTCCGCGCCGATCCCAGACCCAGAGAGACGACCTTTTCCGAATCACAACGACATACTCTTTCCTCAAAAAAGAACTTATTAGGGCTGCGAGGTCAAAAGGTTACCTTGGTGGAGCTGTCGAAGACACCGGATTCACCGTCGATTCAACCAGGTATGTTCAAACCGCTATCTGCGTGTTATTACATAGCTTATAGCAATTTTGAATTTTATGATACAATTTGGCACTTCGCAAATCCGCAGCCACTTCGACGTCAGCGGTAAAAGCAGATTAAGGTGGCAAGACATGCATCGATATAGCCACGATCCACTTTGCTCAGATATTTGTTTTTTCATCTCGTACACGGTTGTCTTATACTGATGTTTAGAACACATGCCTTGACGCACGTCGATCCTTACACAATAAACACCCGTCAACTTCTCGTCCACCTTGCCAACGCTTCTTGAGTCCACCAGTTCCAAGGCGATCGAAGTGATGGCGCACATGTCGGATCTCGAGCACGATCTCCTCAAATTCAGCCTTCCTGTGGTGCACCCTGTCTTTTCGTCGGCAAGAAGGTCTTACCGATTTCACCTCAGAACGAGCCGTTCACTGCGACGGCACCCACCACGAGCCACTAGTACCCTCGAACCCGAAGATATTGCCAATAATCGCAGGCACGTTGCTCACGAAAACCGTCAGAATCACCAACATGCACGCTGCGAGCTGCATGTAGCTATCCGACAGAATCCGCTTGAGCACAGGATCAGTGAAGATATGCACCGAGTAGTCTCGCAGCACCTCCGTGAAGTCCAGACTCAGCAGCACCATCGTCTGTGCACAGCCCAGACCCGACGGTAGACGCAGTCGTAGTCATTTCCTTCACATAAGACTGCCGAGTCTCGAGCGACGTCGTGTTGGCAACTTCCTTGCCGGAATGTACGATCCATCTGAGCATTAAGCATCTAGTGTACACTTGCCAGCACATTTCTAGGCTTCAAGGTTTTGCATAGCGTCACACGATATGAGCAAACCGCGAATAGTGCACATTCTTACGCTGGCGTACCGACGAATGATGGCAGCTTCAGCCCTACTTCAGGAGCGAAGAGCTTGACTGGTCTTCTGACTAGTGGTCCCTCCTTGTACAGCTCTACATCCGCCACAAGAAGCAAAACCAAGCATACACTCGGTTTGTCTGGAGTGTTATTCCTTTCTTTTGAGCCTAAAGTGGCATTCAACCAAACACACCAGGTTCACATAAAACCGAAGAACCATAAAAACCTGGTGGTAGAACCAAAAACACCTGGTGTTTTGGTCGTTCCGGGTTTTGCAACCAGTGGTTTTTCCAACTCTGGTAGAGGACCGACAAAGGCGTGTGAGGGCAGGGCCCGCTCGCTGTCACATCAGGATTGCTTGAAATGTGCTGCTGGACATGGTGGATGGGTCGTGGCTTAGTGATTCGATTCTTGTCGTTGAACGCCGTGGGTTGCGTCTCTTGCTACTCGCCGCAGTATTCCAGTTGGTGGTCGTCAGTGTCAGCTGGCCGTGGGATTATAGCTGAGATCCCAAGGGTTGTTACGAGTCTTTGCAGATGTCGGCGCTGACACCCGGAATGGCTCAGGGTCTTGAGTAGAAGGTCCTGATAGTAGCGCTCAACATGGAGTGAGACGATAGCCTTGATCCGAGCTTGAACGTCGATCAGGTTGGCGAAGAGGTCGTGGAAGTGGATATCGCCCCGGTGCATCCACAAACACCGCATAACCACAGCCCGTACGATGTGGAGGATCCCAAAGAGGCTGTAGCAGTACTGAATCTTGGCTGAAGGCGTAATCTTGAACCAGAGGAGTGATTCCCACTCTAGTGGAGATGTAAAGAAGCGATGGAACGTGGGAAGCCAGTTGTTCCACACGTGCACGGAAAATCGCAATATCAAAGGAGATGGAGCGCGGTCTCCAGCGCACCACATCCATGGTGGCACAAGCGCTGTGCTTCGTGAAGATGCTGAAGCCGGAAGCCGAAGAAGAGGGCGTTGTGTTGAAGCCGATACAGAAGAACCGAATCGACGGGCAGGACGTGCTTCCCCATCTTGATGTCGCGTATCCACATCGATTGCGGAGGCCCTCTTTCGACACCTAGGCGAAAAAAGGGAGATAGGGGGTTGGAGCTTTGGCTAGAGTGCTCCGGATACGAGCTACGCTAAGTTCCGCCACTTCGTAGGTGTCAAACACCCACGCATGAGACGCAGCGTAGTATCGCACCGTCTGGCTAGGATCAACTGGGGGTGCCGTGAGCGAACCCAATAGGCGACCTGTCTTATCCAGAAAGTTGACGCAGGAGCGCACACTGGAAATCCTCCCCGTGACGGATTGGCTAAGATATTGTGATAGCGTCTCGGCCGTCACATGGAGAAGCTCCAGGGGTCGAATGATATCTTGTTCTGCCAGGATGGAGATCTCCCGTAGGTCTCCCCGCTGGACTGCTCTCGGGGCCTACTGGCACTTCATGCTCTTCACTTGGAACACCCACTTTCGCGGGAAAATCGCTCGACTCCAAGTCAAGTTTGACAAGATGACGACACCTCTGCTGGATAACGCGGATATCGCCTAGAGATACCGAGGTAGTACCCGGCTGGAACGTTTCGTCCACTGGGGTTGGTAGCCACAGGCGCGTACAGGATATCGAGTCTTTTCCCCAAGGGGCTACAGCTTGGCCAAATAGGCGAATAACCAGGTCCGCCCAAGAAGGAATGACCGTTGTTGGAGGGATTCTCCCAGCAAGAATCACCTTGCAGAGCATGTGCAGCTGCAGACTCTTAATCATGTCGGAAATGGGCGTAATGCCCAATCCGCCTTTGAGTGGAGGAAGGAACCACCATGCTTTGGGCAGAGCGTTGGAAGACCTGAATCGGCAGAGGAAGCGTGATAATAGCTGGAGAAGCTGGTCTTGGAATCCGGTCTGAGGGATATGGCAGACACTGGCTGCATACCACAGAACAGTCAGAATGATCTGGTGCAGTATCCCCACTTGCCCTATCAAGGTTCGGGCTCGGTGCAGCCAAAGTAAACACCTGGTCTCCATCTCGGAGAGCAAATGTTGTAGTCTCTCGGCGTCGCTGAGGTTTGGACCGTAGAAGATTCCGAGTAACTTGGTGCGTCCTGTGTTCGCGACTACAATCACCCCCAGATCGACTAAGGCTTGGCGCAAAGGCTCAGTCTCAGCTGTCCACGGTTGAAAGAGAAGATCCACGGTTTTATCCTTGTTCAAGCTCATGCCGGAAGCCACGCAGAAGTCGTCTACCAAAGCGAGGAAGAACTTGATATGGTTGAGATCATACCGAAGGCCAGTACAGGCATCAGCGAAGCTAATCACTGAGTGTGTAGTGGACCCACTGCGTAGTCCGACATCACGAAGGCTGACCCGAAGGTAATTGAGCAGGGGCTCAATAAAAAGCACGAATAGTGCTGGCAAGAGAGAATCACCTTGGCGGACACCGGCACCTAGCTCAAAGGGGTCCAGAGGACGGCCATTAAACATGCGTGAGACCAGAGTTCCAGGAAACAGGACTCTGATCCAGCGTCTGAAGGAGTCACCGGACCCGAAATGCATCAAGACCATGTCCAGTGCGTCCCACACGACCTATCGAAGGCCTTCGCGAAATCAAGCAGAACTGTACCGGTCGGTGAGTGATCACCAGCGAACAGCTGAGATAGCGCTTGGAGCCGCAGATGAGCGTGGCGGATATCGCGTCCGGGCCCAAACCCATACTGGTCCGAATAAAGAAGGCCTTCCAGAGCCGAGCCTAGCCGGTAAGCCTGGATGTTAGGCCCCAACTTGGCGTCGACATTGAACAGCGAGATTAGCCGGAATGTACTGGGGAGCTTGCGATCGCCTTTCTTGTAAAATAGCGATATTTGAGCACGCCATTGAAACTTGGTCATTCTCCCACGCTGAAGCTGAGCAGCGTACATGACCTCAAGTATACGGCTCCAGAGAGGTAAATCAACCTTTTAATACTCAACTCGTAAGCCATCTGGTCCGGGGCCTTTCCAGTGGCAGTATGGTTTAATGCCCTGTAGAACTCATTCGCCGTGAAGGGGCTGTCCAAGTAAGCCTGATCTTCCGGCTTTAGGCGGGTCCGGGTATTTTGGAGTATCTGGGAGAGCTTGATGCGGCCCCATTTGGGCTAGTGGTGTCCAAATTCTTGCGAAGGCGAGCAGTAGATACCACGCCAGTACGAAGAGAAGGCCGTGCAGGTTGAGTCTAGTTCTTCAGCCGAGTCCACAGGGGATAGGCGTTTTGTTGAGTACTTGGGGCGGTCGGAAGAAGGTTTTGGAGCGGCGCACAGAGCTATCCAAGTCTGAGGCGAATTTTTGCTTGGACGCGTAGTAGGCTTGTTCTTCCAGTTTATCGCTGAGGGCAGCTTTGGCAGCGGCGATGTGTTCAGAGTAATCTTCAGCTGGCTCTGTGGCTTGCGAGTATTGGAGCTCGTTCACACGTAGGTGAAGATTTTCAAGTAACCGCTGCCGCACGTTTTTCTTGGAAAAGAAGGGCTCGCGGAGAAATATTGAGTCTCTCCGTTTGTGCTCATCCAAGAGGCAACCGGGTTGTAAGACTGGGGCCCAGAAGGGGGCTGCTAGCTCGCTCAGTGCGCTCAGCAGGTGTGCTTGGGCTTCGGGGAGCTGGATGACCCAGGGCGGGCACTTCCACGGGGCACGCGTGGGAGGTTTGAAGCAAGATGAACCTAGTCGAAATGAGATTCCAGCGTGGTCACCTTGGCCTGCCACCCCACGAAAGTCGTGTCGAACTTCTTGGACGGCAGAGTAGATGAGCCTGGAGCTAACAAACACGTAGTCATTCCGAGAACTGCTGTTTGGACTAGTAAACCCCTGAAGCTCTGGGTGTTGAAGGCGCCAAGCGTCGACCAAGTGTAATTCGCTCATCCATCCTAGCAGAGCGTCGCGCCCTTGGACACGATTTCTGGCGCCTTGTCGAGCTTGGTCAAACTGACTGGAAAGGACGGTGTTCAGATCCCCTAACACAATGTGGTGGCAGTCGTCTTCAAAGGTGCGGGGGGGGGGGGGGTATCGTAAAACTTAGCCCGCTGGCTTGGCTGGAATGGGGCCTAGACCACGTGTATGTAAGTCGCGACGGAGTCCAGGGTGCCGCGCACTTGCAAGTCCCGAGTCATCAGGTCCTAAGAGCTGACGTTTGGACGGGACAGGGTGGCGTAAGTAGTAAGCCCACACCGGCCTGTCCCGTATATGTGGTCATGTTATCTTGGGACCAGAAGCTGGAGTTTAGCCGCGAGGCTGTGCTCCAGTGGTGTTTTGCTCTTTTGAAGCTTTTGATACCCGTAAACTTGGTCTCTTGAATTCCCACGAGGTGGAAATTATTCGAGAAGAAGTTCAAGGTACGCTGCGTGGCATTACGTAAAACATTCGTGTTGAGAGAGAACCCTCTCAGGGCCCACTGCATATTAGAGGCGAGTGGGAAGAGAGGTAACAACCGAGGCGGCCCGTTCGCGAAGGTACTCAATCGTGGAGCGAAGGTCAGTTGGGAGAGGCCCAGCCATAATGCGGTCCATTAAGGGCGACATTATTACGTTGGCAAGGGTCGAGTCATCCCAGAGAAGCCATAGAGGGTGAGGCAGTGCCGATGCTTCCTTCCCTGTCACCGCACTCAGCTTGGGAGGATCCGCGTAGATACTGGGTGCATTAATCTGCAGAGCCAGGTCAGCTTCAGCCAGCCGCGACTTGAGCCAGTATTGGGACTGGTCTGAGCACAGTTGCCCTAATATGGTCTGGAAATCGAAGTCATGCTGGTTGGGGTAAAGAGTGGAGAGTCAGCCAAACACGCTGCCTTCATCTTACGACGGATAGACTTGAGATGACAGCGCTCGAAGAACGGCGTGTCCGAAGGCTTTGGAACGGGTGGTGGAAGTTGCTCACCGCCTTGGAGTCTAACAGGACGCGGTAAAGACTAGGTTGGCCTTACACCGTAGACAGCACAGTATCCGGGTCCGTCGCGGAGCTGAACGATCCCAGAAAGTCCTCAATAACGGCGCAGAGTTCCTGAAGGGAGAGTTGTTCAACATTGCCTTGATAAACTGCCGCATTGAGCAGGCTCTCAGTCACTTTTGATAGCCCCAAGTAGGCGGCTACGGACTGCGGCGGGTCGTTCGACTTGTCCCAGAGTATGAGATCTTAGTCTTGCGGAATAGGACCTTTCGCACCTTCACTCAGCCACCCGTACGAATTAACTGAGGCGATCTTCGGGTATTCCTGCTGAGAAGGAGGAAGGCGTTGAAGGTCGACCTCCGGATCAGCAATAGTACCAAATACCATGTTCTTCCCCCGTTTAATACGAGCAGGCGTGAAGTCGGTGCCCTGAGTAGTGCCAGCCGTAAACGTTGGTACGGTTTTGTGGAGCCAGACCGATTTGGGTCGAGCCACGACAGCGGACTGAATTGTACTGCGTTGGGAGGACTCCCCACCAGATTGATCCCCACTATGTGGCTCACCCTCGGAGGCGGGGTCGTCAACCATCGCGGCACCTTCGCTGGTATCGCTGGAGCTGTCAAACGCCGGCGAAATACTGCCTGTGTTGTGTCCGCATCGAAGCTGGCGGTACAGGCTTGGGCTGGCGAGCCTGACGTCCCTTTTCGCGAAGTTCCTTGATGAAAGGCGGAATGACGCTATTGTAAGCGCGGTTTCGATGGTGCACGACCGAGTAAGCTTGACCCGTGAGCTGGATCTGGCGGAGCGGGGTGCGTTTGTCCAGCATGACGGGTGCCGGGGACAACTTTGGGTTAAAGTAGACTCGTCGACTGCGCGAGCGGAGACCACCTACAGCATGACCCGGCGTGATCTACACTGGTGTCTGTCCCTTGTTGGCAAACCAGTCGTAGATGAGTCCATCCGTTGCGACGTCCGGTAGACGTTGAAGATCCATGAAGTACCAATGAGAGTACTTAGAATACGGTTGAACCTTGAACTTGCGACCACAAATAGTCACAGCCCCCCCCCCCCAATTTCGTACAGATATTACGGTCGTCGCACTGAAAACTGATACCAGCGTTTCGGATGGTCTTGAAGACCCGACGATGTCCGAGGTAGGACGCCCATGTCGTCG
Source organism: Phytophthora betacei (assembly GCA_011320135.1). Classification (NCBI taxonomy): domain Eukaryota; phylum Oomycota; class Peronosporomycetes; order Peronosporales; family Peronosporaceae; genus Phytophthora; species Phytophthora betacei. The sequence goes on from JAANHX010000559.1 coordinate 1,006,629, forward strand.
TTTGGGGCGAAGAGCCCATAAAAGTCATAATCTCCGTATCCGAGAAGGTGGCGGTGAGTCCCCTGGCAGGGATCCACATCGGTAGGAGCAGCTTGGTGGCGACATCCTGGGGCGTATCTGCAAACGCCGCGAAGCTCTCGTCTTCAGGGGTGCGGTCGGGGTCCACCACAATGCTTTCGGCGTTATCAAAGACAGCGTCTTGCGGTCGCGAGAATTCGGCGCGGGGTGCAGCATTCTGCCACGCTTGACGCCACTTTTGTCCCGTGGAGGTCCAGACATGACCTTGGTGGGAGCGGTGCTTGATCCGGAGAGGGAAGGAAGCTTGAATAGGGAAAAGCGAGGTCCGGCAGGCAGAATCGCGTTGGGGCAAGGGATAGCTGAGGGAAGCGAAGGAGCGAGCTTGGGCCCGTCTCTTGTTCACTTCGGGGGTAGTTGGCAAATTGCGGAATTAACTTCACAGAGCAGACGGGAAACGGTGCTTTCAGCCTAAGATGGCCGTCTACATTTGACTTTGACCGACGCGTCTATTCGCGAGGGCTCAATGCCCGAGCTCGGGTCATCGGCTAGTCTCTCAATGGCGTCGTAGTTAAGGTGTCCAAGATGTCGGCGAAACTCTACCTGTGACCGGCCCCTGAGAAGTTAGGCGTAGCTCCTGATCTTCACTTTGATCTGTCAGTTCTTGATGCGGTCGGCGGTGCAGATGAAATAACGTGAAGCAGAGTACACAAATACTTTTTGAAAGACATGAAGAGCAATGGGTGGAGCGAGCCGAGTCTCATCACACCGTCCAAGAACTCATTAGACCTGTGGAAGCGGCGGTAAGCGCCACTGAGTCCAGCAGCTTCCCGTGCGCCTCTACATATCCCTTGACGTACACGGCGACTTTGGAATGTCTGCTTCCAAGTCCTGCGTAGCATATCGATGCTCTTAATATAAGGAGTGTGATTCGCGTGCGATAGAATATTCCTCGATTCATGCCCCCTGTCCGATCTTCGAATGCATTCTACATTTCCTGAGCCTATATCCATCTTATAAACGTAAATACCGAGATGAAAGCAATCATTAACCTCATGGAGCTGTAGCAGGTCAATGGGCTTGAAACTACTAAACAGGCTAAAGGAAAATTTAACACCTTTGAAATTGCAGGAGCTCTTAAATGCATCCTTCACCTATCACACATCTGCATCATCAAATGACTGCGGCTTCTTCGCTGCTGCTCTCGACGATCTTAGCTGTAACGGGGTACGTAGCCCTAACTGCACCCCTGGTTACATGAAGTGTGACACGTCATACTTCGGGATATTTGGTACAAGGTACCAAGGTCGTCCGAAGCCAATTATTGGTTGATGACATTGCATTTCTAAAGGTGACTTATAGTTTTGTATTAAACCCAAGCTTTATCTACCTATAAATATACTCAATTTACATTCTACCTTAACCCCCCAACGCCCAAGCTGTTTTTTGACGTTATTATCCAACATAGTACTCATCCAACATGTAAAACCGTGCAACACTTGACTTTACTATAGTCTCGTATAATTCCGAGCACCTTTCTTGTACATGCACAACAAGACAATTTCTGCAAATCTCGTCACCATGTTGTATGTACACCAGATCAAAGTTGTATATACACCGACAGACTGCTTGAATATGGAGTACATCCAGCATGATGGAGGTTTCAAAAAAAGGTGTCGATGTATCTTTTATCAAGAGACTGTACGAAGCCTATCAAACCGGTGCAAAGCTGGGGAGTTTGAAGACAACGAAAAGCGAAACCAAACACACATCAATTGAATACAGTAAGAAAAAGCACATATTGCAGCACTACGTTCATCCACCACCAGTTATCGGCTCACTCAGTCTTGCTACCTTCCCTGTCGTCGTCGTGCGCTACGCTGTCGCTGTCGCTCCCCTCGCTAATACCTTCCTCCTCCTCTCCATCACTACTTCGGCGGCGGCGCTTACCCTTTCCTGCAGCCTCGCGATTCTGGAATCCTCGTCCACATCTTGCCCTGGGGCATTTTGCTCCATTTGCCCACTTGTGATGCCAGATCTGGTGGCAGCTCAGAGCGTTGCCAGGATAGTGGTGCGGCCAAATACGAGTACACAGATACATGCTGTACATAACGAGCAACAGTTAGTAGTCGTTTCAGCCATATCGAATTCGTACGTACCGAGCTTTATCAGAAGTGCTGCAGGCATCGCAATAGTATTTGGTGGCTCGACGCTCTCCCACCCGGCGCTTCAGAATTGCGCACACTTTGCATTGGCGCTGCCGGCGCTTGCGCACGCCTTTCATGATCTGGTACTCAGGACATTCCCGAGGTTCGTGGCCAGGTGGCAAGGGTGGAAGCTCGTCGCCAGCTGCGGTCTCTTGTGGTATTGGCTGTCAACATACAGCATGTGGGTCATACAATATGTCAGCATTATCCAACATGATACAGATACAAGATCAGGACTTACACTTTCATCGAAGTCGTACTTGGTCAGAGCAAGCAGCTGGGCATGAAGCTCCACTAGGAATTCTGCGTGCGACATTGGAGACCCACCATTTCGCTTCTGTGCCTCACGAAAGATGATATACGCATTCACAATCGCCATATCCACAAGCCCCAAGAATATGGACTTGTAGTATTTTTTGCACCAAGTCTGCAACTGCAACGAGTAACGCTGGAGGCGCAGCTGGTCATGGACATCCACGCCCCCCATCCATTTGTGATAGTCTCGAATCATAGCAGGACAAGGGACATCAGTCCGTCTGCCGTGTGTTCCACGTGTACGCCTCTCTGATAACAAGCACAACATAGATTAGATGAATAGGAAACAGCACTCCTCTTGCATATGCGTACGACACTCCTCCATCGCACGGCTCGATCCAGTCCCCAAGAATTGCACGGGTTTTCTATCCCACCACACTAAAGCCGTCATTAGGGGGCAAGCTTTTGCCACTGCCATTCTTGTTGTACCGTGCGGTATGCTTTTGGGTCGGTCTCGATTTTTTTCAACAATTTGCTGAGGATAGCCCACTTTGTCACCCATTATCGTGCCGATACTGTAGACATTCCTGTGTAGTAGCTGAAACGCCAGTTGAACTGACGTATAAAATCGATCCGTCACTACAATGTGATAGACGTCATCTTCGGGTGGTGGCAGGACAGCTTCCAAGTTTCGGATAACTGCTGACGGCCCGGTGTTTGGATCTGCAGATCGCTGACTGTCTGGAACGTTGCCTACTTTATGGACCTGCTGCGCTTTGCCACAATACACCTCAAGTCTTCTTGTTGTAGGATACAGCATACAAGCATACAACATTAGATACAACATGATAGACTTGGTCAAAAAAAAAAACTGCGAGTCCGCAAGGACTCGCAGTCATCTCACCTCATACAGTAGGAAGTATCTGCACAACACGTCAGAAAAAGCTTTGTGCCCCACTTGTGAGGCTTCGCCTTGAGATATTGACGCGTAGGATTGTTCCGGTTCTTCAGAGGTAGAACGCCCTCATCAAATGATATGATCGGTGGCGTTTTGTAACCCAACGGAAACGTTTCTTGCAGCGTTTCAACGATAGACCTGACTTTCCAGGCGCGGTCAGTTGCTGCTCTCGTGTCTGCGTTGTTGGTGAAGTGAAGATTTCCCATGATGTGTTCAAAACGGTTTCGCGGCAAAAAATCGTTGAACGTCCCCCGTGGGATAGCTCCCACTGCATTAGTGCCCCAATGATCACGTAACCTGCGGCGGTGAGGGTTCAGCATTCTTGCCATCAGTAATCCAAGCGTTTGCAGTATCTCGTGCGGCTTGACGTCCCGCTTCTTGGCCTCGCGATACAAAAACCACTCTTTGGACTTCTTGGCAGGTGTCTTCTGCGAGCTGAACATACGCTCCACTCGTGAAGTGAGGTTCTGCACAAAGTAGCGATTGGTTTCCTTTGCAACTTGTCTCCACAAACCCTTCGGCATGAAAAAGAAGAATAGCTTGAGCGGTGAGTGTGCCAGGGCCAGTACCTCGTCGGTTGGTCCATACTCTCCAGAATATAATCCTGGGTAATGTTGGTCAGGCGGGAAATTGTCTGGGACTACATGTTGTATATACATCATATATCATGTTAGAATATGTTGTAGGTTACACCCCTCATTGTCACGAACCTAAGTTCCACGCATGGCAGCCATGTTGTCATCGTCCATCACAAAATCAACCATATCCGGCTTCTCCAAGGTGCTCCACTGCTGTGTCGAGCCAGCTGCTTCTCCATCAGCACTCATAGTATCTGATCCAGTCTCACTAACGTCCTCATCACTGTAGTCTTCACCCGACGCAAAGCCCTCACCTTCACTTCTCGCTCGACTCCACTCGTCATCATCATCGTAAAACGTAATCTCGGTCTCTGTTTCCTCGCAATCAGAGTTCAACGCATCAAACTCGTCAGCGGAAGCGGGGGCAGCGATAGGAGAGGCTGAGACCGACGTTCTTTCAGGCGAAATTGGAGCGGAACACAGCGAGGCTGGAGCAGAAGTCGGCGAAACAGGGGTAAAGCTTGCCGCGTCGGGGACAGGAGTCTGGGAAATGGATGCTGAGCTTTCACTATGATACGCACAACGTTAGTATACATAATCAGCATCAAAGACTTTGCCACGTACCAATCGTCTTCTGGTGCTGCAACTGGACATTCAGGAGCTGGACATTCAGGAGTCGGGGGTGGCGCAGGCGCTGCAGACAACGTTCTAGGCGACGGTGTGTCTGACGTATCTTGAGGATCGGTGGAACCCCTGTCGATAGACAATATATGTTAGCTGCTGTTCATGTTGTATACATGTTGTCGATAACAACGTTGTAGGGAAAGCATAGCGACGCTGTATCCATGTTGTATGTACCTGCGCAACGTACAACAACACTTCGTGAGAACATGTAGTATCTGACAGCATAAAACATGGTGTACCTCTCAGGTGTCCCACTTGGTTGGCGGCTCCTCTTCTTGTTCGCTTCAGCAATCGCCTCCAATCTCTTCCTGGCCTCGGCCAAAGCGATGCTCCCTTGTTCCTCGGCATTCGCCGAATCTTCACAGCGCGATTCGGCAGCTGCTGTCCTCGCTGCCTTAGCAACTTGCGACGCGGTGGGTTTTCGTGGCTTCTTGGTCGAGGTCGCCTTCTTCGTCGGGGTCGCCTTCTTGGTCGGGGTCGCCTTCTTGGTCGGGGTCGCCTTCTTGGTCGGGGTCGCCTTCTTGGTCGGAGTCGCCGCGGCCGTCTTTTTTTTCTTCTTCTTTGGCGGCCGTGTCTTGACTGGGGAGTCTGCTGCATCCAGTCGCTCATCGTCTGCATCAGCATCCGCTTCCTCGTCGAACAGATCGGGATCATAGTCCTCATCATCGTCGCTCAAGTCCCTATTAGTAGCCAACCGTTTCTTGCCGGAGCCTGCCAACGTCTTTGCGGCGACAGCACGTTGCTGCTGCGAGATCAAACGTTTGCTGCGCACGCATGTAAGAGGCACCTTTGCCGATCGGAGCCGGAAGCAGAGGACGAGCTGTCGCGCTGCGTGTATGTGCTGGATCTTCTCCGAAGTCAGCATCCTCCTCTCGTTCACCAGCCAGGTACGCCGCATGCTCCTCCCTGATGCGCTCTCGATCGTGCGCAGTTCGGCCATCCAGACGTTGCAGGAACTGCTGGCGTTCGCGGCATCTTTCTCGAAGCGGGGCCATCGTGCACACGTGTCTCCCCTTCAGGTCTTTTCTCGAAATGAGCTCTCAGCCACCAACCAAGGGGAGAATCTGTATTGTTTATTGCCAAAGAGAATGATCTCAACAACCCCAGCCCTGTGCATTCTCAAGTTTGCCCAACTTTTAACATGTTGTACGTACAACATGATTCCTGCTGTACGTACAACCGTTGGGCGTTGGGGGGTTAAATAGGTCACTTCGCTCCCTTTTCGATAAAAAAGGGGACCTGTGAACTGCCGCTCACTGAGAGTCTGTATACTCTCGGAAGCTAACTTCCTTTAGCGCAAGGGATGTGCGACCCCGTCACATTAGCCATGTGGTATCCAAACGGCAATTTCTTTGATGGATCAAGCTCCGGGAGTAGCCGCAGGGATTGTTAAAAATAGCTCCAGTACGATGATGACGAAGCGATACGACTTATGTTGCCCAAGGGGAGTGTTGTATATGCAAGTTGTGCACGTACATCGATGTCAGAGTAGTAGCTTGATTAAGGGCTTGCTAAATTTTCTTTTACGCATTATTATAGGTCTCACGAAGCCAGACTACGTATTCGGCGTCGGCGGTAAACTGGGCTATAATAGTCCGGCGCTTGGACGCCCACGACACTGCATCTCTACTAGAGATTCTTTAGTAGCGCAATGAGTGTATCCGGTGACAGGTTTCCTTGTGTCGGGGCTATTTCCCCAGTCGGAGGCACAATTGCGGAGTGATTACCGCAACCGTAAATTGAGACATTTATGGTCGTTTTAAAGACTTTATGGTTGCGTTACCCAAATTCATAAATTACCTGCGAAACTAAAATCCAAAAAAAACGCTTCCGTCTTAGGTACGTATCTGTTCTTTTAAGTTCGATTCGTTTTAAATACGATCATTCTGAGCCTCCCATTTCAGAAATTGCGTGGGAGCGAGAAGAACGCGCGGCTGCGCCAGGAACACGAGCTCCACACCCGACGCTGACGCAGCTGAAGACCCATGAGTCGTGCGCAGGACGCGGCCAAGCCTGGTACGTAATGCAGTACTTGCGCCTGACGCAGCAAAAGTTAGTTTGACCTTATGTGCGAATCCGTAGACTGGCGAGGACGTACGAGGCTGCGAGACCTGTATGCGGTAATTGGCATCGAAGACGCCAACGACAGCAGCAGCGATGATAGCAGAGACGAGGATGCGTCTGCGGGCGAGGAGGATAGCAACGCAGAAGGGGGAGATTCCTTTTCGGAGTCAGAGAGTGATCTATCATTGAGCGCTTGTACGCACGTTTGCTGTCATGTTATTTTTTTTTGCGATGGGCATTTACTTATATTAACATTGGGGTGTGTTTTGCAGCTCGTGTGCAACGCAAGACGCTCCCCAAGACAAATAAGAAGAGAAACGAGAAGACACACGCAGGTAAAGTTGTTTTAAAGCGGTTGTGGATGATTTAGCGAAGGTAATTTTATATGTAATTTGTTATTTTAGCCTCTACGAAGAAAGAGAAGTTAATCCGCGAATCACCACACCTGCAGGCGCTGCCGCGTCCCTTCAAGAAGCAGAAAATTGGGGGACAGTCGGGTCCGGCGGAAGGTACACAGCGTGAGCGATCCAGACTTACACGCCTGCCCAAATCCACTGCAGATTACACGCCTAGAATCCGAAAAGGTAAGCACCTTGAAGAGATGGACTCCATTAACGGTGGTGGTGAGGACGAAATATTGAACATGGTGGAGCCGTTCAGGCCGAAGGCACCACTTTTGTCGTGGATTGATTTTGAAAAGGAATTCAAGAAATACATGGAGAAGAAGAATTTAAAGTTTCGTGTGCGGAGCTCCGAACGAACGGCGTCTTACAACACGTACGCTTGTTTTACTGGTGTGATCTGTCTAAATATATTCATGAAAAGGACGGCTCTTATTTTGTTTTAATATAGCGCGCATCAAGCACAAATCCCTACTTCGTTTGAGTATTCGGAAAGAATCTACCGGTGCACTCACGGTGTATCCCAAAAATTAAGGTCCAAGGGGCATTTGCAATCGAAAGCAGCGGTACTGCAAATGCACAGCACGGTTAACGGCCACCGTGAGTCGCGTTTCGGGCAATCACTACGAAATCGTGCTACGAAACCAGGTTCGAGACTTATTATTAATGTGTGCGTGATAAAGAATCCTGCCGACATCTATAAACTTGTTGCTGTTTCAGAACCATACACACTCGCACGACAACAGCAGAACACAAGCTTCAAGCTACTTGACAACGGCGACGCTGCCGCTGGACGAACAAGATCTGGAGGATGTGAAAACATTGGCAGATGCGCGTGTTTTTTCTACCCACATCTCCAATTTCTTGAACGACCGCATTGGTTAGTTGTTCATTTTTTATTATGGGTGGTATTATTCAATCTAACCGACTGGTATGCAATGTCTTACACTGTAAAGATTGTAAAGTGACACCACAGCAAACCAGAAATCTTCTCCGAAGTATCATGGGGCCAGATTCCGCTCAGGATCGTATGAAAGACTTGCTGCATGCTCTTCGACAGATTGAAGGTAGCGATGTGCTCGTTATCCAGGACCAGATGGACATCACCTGTGGAGCCATCATGCAAACGAAAGTGCAAAAGATGATGTTTGAGCGGTGGGGTGAAACCTTGACGATGGACTTCACGCACGGAACGAACACTCTTGACTACCATTTAGGTACGTGCAGAAAAGCAACCTTATGTTTATAGCAACCTTAAGCGCAACCTTAATTTTTTACAACAACCTTGAATCTCATTTGGTTGCTACTGTTGTGTAGGGAGTTTGGTTGTCACTACGTGTACGGGTAGAGGGTTCCCAGTGGTTGACTTTATTTGCCTCAGTGAGAACGCTGTCACGATTAAAACGATCTTGGAATATTTCAAGGACAAAAATCCAAAGTGGAAAGACGTCACGAGTGTGGTTATCGACAAAGATTTTGTAGAGTGGCAAGTGCTACAGGAGTGCTTTCCAACCGCCCAGGTGCTACTCTGTCAATTCCACGCCATTACATACTGGAAAAAAGTGATGAAACGCAAAGTATTTGAGCTCAAGATGGCACAGAGAGAAGAACTTATCGAGTTGCTGACGAAGATGCTGTATTGGTGCGTTACAGTCAGCAAATTTCTCTTTTGCCTTTTCACTCATTTGTTGTGGTTACTGGCAGCCGCACACAAGACGCGTATGTATCTGCATATGATGCAATGAAGAAATACTGCAAAAAGTCAAGGAGGACCAATTTCTTTGCGTATTTTGAGAAAAACTGGCATTCGGGTCGACAAATGTGGTCGAACTATGAACGCGAAAAACATTTTACTGGATTACGAGGGAGGAAAGTGGATTCGACTCCGTGTAGAGACAACGACAACGATGAAGACGTTGATGAAGACATGGATTCTTTGTTTGATTTTGAAAATGCAGTGGTCACTGCTAGTATTATGGAGGGGCTACAAAATATGGATGCCAACACTGACGGTAGCAGCGACTGTGAGGACGTCCCATCAACGCAGAAAGCTATAGAAATGTCACGGAAGTCCATAATCGTGAGCAAGGCACAATCGTCGGTGTCCATCACAGATAAAGCTGATCACAAGAATGCAGATGATTACGAGAATGCAGTCGATTACAAGAAAGTCGAAAATTGTGAGGTTGGTGAATCTGCTGTACATCCAACTACCGACCCAGCGATGCCTACGCGGCAAGTGGATATCATAAACGTCCTAAAGCCGAAGACCCGAGGGAGACAACGATCAAATTCGAAGCAGCTACGACAGACAAAGCTTACCTCAGTTCATACTCGTCTCGCCGTGCACAAATACCCTAGCGATCTTACCGTACAGCTTGACGAGTTTGTCGTTTGGGCACGCAACACAGAGAATGTCAGAGCTGTGGCGGGCATGATAGACAAATACCATGTCCATCTAGACGATGCGTACCTCAGGGGTCGCACAATCGAATGCAGCTGGGAAGCTGTACGACCAGCAACGTACATGCACCCATTTGTAATCCCTGGAGACATCACGCGGTCAATTCAAGCTTCAATCAAGCCAGCTAAGTCGGAGCAACGTCACCCGGATCCACTCGACGACCGCATCAAGAAACAAGGAATCGTGCTCGATCTCGTGGCTTCTATCGACCCCAAATTTTGGAAATTCAGCGGGTAAGGTTGCCATTCTCGTGTGGTTTCTTTTTATGGTCGTCATATCGTGGTTGCTATAACTGTGAGCTGTGATTTGTACTAGCAAAACGTGGGAGCTGCAATTACATTCTACGCGGTTAAAGCCAAGGTACAAGCATGGTTCGAAGATCGGAAATGGTTGGAGAAAAACTGGCGGAAGGTAAACTCCGATGTGGATCTATTTGCTGTGGAGACTGAAACGAGTGGGCTATCAGTTGATGCTGTAAAGGAACGACACTGCACCATGGCAAACGAGGTAATTTCAAAGTTTGCATCCAGTCGACTGAGCTCTGAATACACGACACGGTCGGGTAAGGCCTGCATCGCCTTCGAAAACGTTGTTGGTGGACTCTGTAGAGGATGGCTGAATGATAGCCCAATTGACTTCTGTTTGGAATTCATTGGAAGCACGATGCGGGATTGCTACGTCCTGTCATCATTGACGGCAGCTGTTGGATGGCCAAAGACACCAAACACGCGTATCACTTCTACCAAGTTCATGATTCAACCTGTCAACCTGAACCAAAGCCACTGGGGTATCATAATAACTACGTTACGCTACGTTGAAGCCAAGGACACATTACATGTGCATCCCTACCTGTATGAGCCCCTGATTGACGAAGGTTATCATGGGGACATGGAGGTGGTTTGGAACGGTGTTAAGGACGGCGATGGTAACTCAGTTATGGAAGGGCTTTGTGGTTTTGTGGCGAGATGGAGTAAGGCATCGGCACCTGCGGCAAATTATGCATAGACCCTATTGAGTGGATTGAAGTTCCACAGCAACCCGACTACTCAAGCTGTGGCGTGTTTGTTGTGGCCCAAGCTTACAGCTATGTGACCGCGAATCTTCGCTGGCAATGCAGAAACGTTTCCAAGAGTGATGTGGAAGCTATGCGTCTCCGAATGCTGTGGATAATACTCTGTAAATCGAGCAAGAGCCGTATGGCTCGTCGCACTGTGGATAATACGAAGTCTATTAATGAGAAATTGCTCAAGTAACTGAAGTAGGTAGATGTAGCTGTGTTATCCGTTAATACAAAAACCGCTAGCATACTACCATACTACCCATTCAATCTGTTGACTGCCATTTTTAGCAAAGCTCCGAAGGATAGGTGCCCGTCTTGACTCGCACCAGAATTGGCAATCTCAGACGCCAGTACGTAGATGCTCTCCTCGCTCACCTCAATGCGTGACAGTAACTCCATCTGAGCTATTAGTATCTTCTCAAGGCTTGCGCCGATCTTTTCAAGCGTGTTCTTCATGTCCATGAGCTCGTAGATGCGCGCGCGCACCAGCTCCCGAGCGAGCGACCTTCCGTCCATCCTTGCTGCGATGTTGGATCCTTGAAATATTTGCTAAGTGTGAAAAAATGTGTTTCACACAGTGTAGTGTAAGAAACACACCCAGGTGTGGTGCACACGCATTTAATGCTGTTTTAATAACTCTAAATTTAGGATGTTGTGGCGTTATTTACACTGCTATTGATGACGGCGACGACGTGGCCACGTCATTTATTATAAATTACCAGAGACCATATGTTTTTGTGGTCGCTTTAGGCGATAAGGTTGCATTATTTCCTATCGTCTTGTCGTATTGTGGCTGCAGTAACGCCTCTTTCACAATTGCCGTTGATCATCAGCTTGTTGTTGCCTTTCTCCATTGTTTTATCTCTTATGTATGCCATGCCTTGTCTCTTGGTGCCCACCAGGTACCGTAACACTCGTTTACCTGAAGCACAGGCTGCGGCTTTATTGTCAATCACAATAATTGATTGTTCTGAAAGCACCAGCTTAGGAACTATTGAGTCAAACTAGTCTATTATTTGAACGTCCACCGAGATGGGCTCCGGCCAGCACGCCCGCGCGGAGGAACATTCCCAAATTATGTGTTCTTTGGATTTTATATCCACAGCTTTTCATTCTGACCCGAAACTACTCTAACGTTTTAAAATCAGATCCGAAACTAACGTTTTCAGTTTAAAACTTAAATAAGCTTCATGGTCATACACAATATAGTGGGTTTCGCTCTGAGCCTGCATAACGTGTCATTTCAGCTTGTATCAGAAACAACACATTTCTTTAATCAAGAAGTTTGGTGCTGTATAATCTGATATCCTCTGGATCAGTGACACTACACAGCTTGTGTCAACCAAGCGTGACATCACTGTAAATTACGACTAACCGAAGTAATTTAAACACGTGAATGTTGTCCGAACAGACATAAGCTTACACTGAGCGCAGATGATGCCGCAGACGCATCAAATGCTAACATATCGCTAATACACTTTTTATGATTGTAGTGCGACTCACACAGTATGGTCGCGTTTTACTACGGTATACAGGATTGCTGTAATAATATAATGTGAGGTACGGCAATAAGGAGCGCATGGGAGCTAATACTGGTAAAGTTTGATCAAATTGACAAGTACCTTTTTCTGGCAATTTGAGCATGTTACCGTACCTTTAGTTCCTTTAGCTCCTGCTAATACGGTAAACTCAATGGTTAAGCAGAGCTTCTCCGTGAAACACGGCTTTGTAGCCTTGGTAAACGAGCATTCTGGTAGTGAACGACATACGTTCGATGAGGTCAGCTGTGGGTGACACCAATTTTATAGTGCCGTTGCGACCCGAGTAGTCTGTGATGGCATTTCGGTGTTGCCACAGACTTCCAGGAGCTTGCTGTTGCATCCCAACTGGATCGCTCCCCAGCCGTTTCCAATCGTGAAATGCTGGAAAAAGCTCCTTGCGAGCAATCGCTGATACGCTGTACTTTCATAAATTTGCAGAGGTTAGTCGTGGTATCCACTTCGACCGACCAAAAACTGTGAAAACTGGCGAAGACGATGCTCCTGCACTTTCAAGTGCACCATCTCCATTGTGAGGGTGTCGGCAGGTTGCGAGCAGTCCTCTCATTCCAGTGAATTCCATCCTCGGCTTGGATTCGCAACATGTCTCCGTTTCCTTGTGCCTCCATGTCCAGAGAGATTTCTGCTCGAACGCACTCACAGACAACTTGTTAATGTCAAAGGTAATCTTAGACTGACTAAATGCAACAATAGTTAGAGGCTGGTTGTCTTTACACGTTCACTCTTGGTCGCGATGGCTTCACTTTCTTCACTGACGAATCTTCGTTGTCGTCGTACAGGGGCTATTTCTTACACGCCCGCTCCGAAGTCAGCTTCTTCGAGAAGTGGTCCTTGGTCATGCCGAACATCGTATTCAGCATCTCAAATCTGTCGCTCGCAAGTGGCTTGGTCGTAAGATCCGACGCATTGTCGTCGGTCTTCACTTTCCAGAGCTCGACTTTTTCTTCGTGACTTGGTCACGGACGTAGGGCCAACTCATATCGATGTGGCGCGTGTGGCGACTATCTGTTGGATTTGTCGCCATTACGATCGCTGCCTCATTGTCGATGCCTTAGCGAATTTCCGTCTTTAGCTCTGGGAACACTTCAGTCAGCATGTGTCGTAGTCTTTGGCCTTCCATGCAGACCGATAGGCTAGTTGTCACTGGTAAATTGGTAAGCCACTGGTCGGGGCCGAAACGCGTCTGGCACGCGTTCAATCCAAGTCACTGAATCTAGTTGAGGATCTACCTTCCTAAAGTAAATGAGCTCAGTCGATGACATATTATGTGCAACGAAGAACGAGGCCTTCAAGAAGAATTTGTTCGAGCAGTTGAACAAGGACTATGGGATTGGTTTGTAAGCACTTATCTCGGAGTGGAGGAGGAGCAGAAAGACCACTCACTTAAGATCTACCAGACACAGTTCTGTGAACAGGTACTGGCGAAGTTTGAGGAGCCAAAGAACAGCAAGCCGTTCTCATACCAAAAACTGACATACTGAGTCGCTACGTGCAGTGTCCTACTTAACAGCATATTGGAGCTGCAAGTTAGGCTTTTCATCCTAACACTTAATACCGGCTGATTCTACCGGTATTACAGATCTGATCTGAAAACTGGAATTAGGCATTTTCATATTATGATCTACTTAAGCCCCCCCCCCTTTGTTGTCTCCATGCCCCATACGCACAAGGACGAGTAGTCGTCGCTTGGAGTATCTGCCAGCACTACCTTAAAATATGAAGTTTGCTTTTAGCGTCTTAGGTGCCAGGAGACGTTATATCGTACTTTACAAATCTCATGCTAAAAACAATTGTAATTTTAGGACAAATAGGACATTTTAGGGCTCGTTTAGGACGTATTATTCGACGCCGGCTGGGCTCCCATTTGGACCCGCCGACGCAAATACCGAGCGGCCGTGCTTCGCAGTCACCCGCTCGGGCTTGATACAGCTATGCTTTTCGCGCCTGCTCACCACCGCCTGGTTTTTAATCGTAACCTACTCTCTACTGGACTTAAATTCATGTGTTTGCTGCGACCAACAGTTGGGATCGACCAGTGTTCCGATCTACAGTAGACACAGTAGACTCTACTGTACTCATTCGAGATAGCGTCTCTCTACTGCCCGAGCGGCCTGTGACACTCATTTTCAGGCTAGCGAAAGTCCTCTCGCGAAAGCGTTGCCAACTTCTGAGCTTGTATGAAATATTAGGCTAGTGACTTGCTAACGATACATCATCACTGCACTACTAACAAAGTACGGTGTGCGCAGTAGTACTGTTCCAATGTTTGAGATGATTTACTGGTACGGTAATCTCCCGTGAGCAGCTGGAATTGGGGACTACATGTACCTGGTATTAATAAAACACTTTTTTCTGTCAGAAGAAAATACGGACAGAAAATAAGTGTTGTGATCACAGGATACTTATATATTAACGATGTATCATTCAGAACAGTACCTATTTTGTACTGTGTAGCGATGATCTAACAATGTTTGCTACTTCCTCCGTCCGAAAAAATAAGCAGGATGGGCGGGCAAAATTAATTTTAAGAACAGAGAACCTTTAAACGAGCAGCTGATTGGTCTTAATTGCTGTTTAGATTACGGCAATTGTTTTGGTCGACGGGTGAAGCAAATCGGCCACCTGGTCGCAAAGTTATCGTTATGCAAAGTTCGTGGTGAAGATGTGATATTTGAACATCTTTCGCCAGGATGTCAATTTTACACGAAATGTCATAGAAACCTGTAGAGATGTAGCGCGTGAGATTCTCTGTTGAACGGTGCCGTGTAGAGTGTCTAAATATTTCTACGGTCTGGTTTGCAGCGGCCGGCAACAACAACAGCATTTGTATGGGAGTACTTAGGTGGAATACGACAGTACTATCAAATGACTTGAATTTGTAAGCATGCCGCTTTTATTTTCGGACACCGTTTAAACAGATGCCCCGCTTATATTTTCGGACAGAGGAAGTACGTTTTAAGGGCTTGTTTTGAGCAGAATAGGTCCATTTCTTAGCTGTTTGCTGAAGCGTAGAGGAATTGTGATCGCTGGATTGGTGGATTTTAGTTTGGTCGAAATGTAGCAAAGCTTTTTCAATCATCTTGGTAAAGGACTTTCAGTGGGTACTGCAACCAAAGTGTTGTACCCAGGGTAACCTTTTACATGTACAAGTTATAAAAGCAATGTCTGTCGTTTTCAGAAATGCGGACTTCCCGTCCTCGTCGGGCACTCGTCATTATCGATTTCCTTACGATGACTTCACGTCGGACTATCAGAATTTCAACTCCAGCTTTGCTGGCCGTCGCGCTTCTAGCGCTAGCAGGGACCGGTTCGGTCACCGACGCGGCTAAATGTTTCCCGAAACCGAAGGGCGCGCTTACTCCAACTGTTACTGAGGCTCCAGTTGTGGAGGACCCGTCCCTTGCTACACAGGGCTCTTTTGAGTCCCCTCCAGAGACCCAAGGGAGCTCGTTTCCTACGGAGATGACGACAGAAGCGCCTGCGGGCCAAACTGATTCATTGGAAGAAACTCCGACGACTGAATCGTCCGCTGCTCAGACGCCGACAGCTGAATCGTCTGGTGCACAAAGTCCGACTGAGAGTTCTTCCGAGTCCAATGAGGTAAGCCAGGGGAGCGCAACTCAGACTCAAGGATCCTCCGCTGTGTCGACTGGAAACTCCACGTCGACTGGAGACCATGCAACGTTTGGCGACCTCACGTCGGCTAGCGGCAAATGCGTTATGGGCAACCCGAATGCAGGAGATGTCACTCGCGAACAGGTCGACTGGGTCTGGAAGAACACGATGGAGGAGTACATTCCTCAGTTCAAGAACCTCATCTTTGACCAGCTGGTCACTAACAAGGGCAAACTCAGCTACTGCGTGCGTTGGGACAATGACAAGAAGCTGGAGAAGGCCGTGGCAACCAAGTTCCAGGCCATGCTCGAGAAGCAGATTAACCTCTGGAACCGCTGGCTCGTTGGTTACCAATGCTGGCCCATTGAGAAGATCGAAGTCTCCATCGTGGCCTACGCTGTAAAGGACAAGTCCATTATGGACTGGACGGATGACTCACTCGGCACCATCTACGAGGGGATCTTGGATGCCGAAGGAAGCCCCAAGTGCCCCGATGAGTGCTACAAGCACCTAAACCAGGCTGCTAGTGCCGACACGAGTGCGTGTAAGAGCGAGCCTTTCGATATGTCCTTCTGGCCGTCGACGAAGCCCGGCGACGGTACAATTGGAACAGGCGGGGACTGGGGCCAGCGTGTTGAAGTGAATGACATGCTCAACACCATGGATGGCGAGGAAATGCTGGTGCTGTTGCACGAGATTGGCCACGGATTCGGATTACCGGAGATGTATGTGGATAAGAACAAACCCGCAGACTACCCGGCATGTGTGATGGATAGTAGTGCAACCCTCACGGACGGCGACGGCTGGCTGCTTCGTAGTGTCCTGGAACACATCAAGTCTCGCTATGACTTTTAGACGGATCTTGTTTTTGTGCCTCGAGAATCTGTCGTAGGTGTATGAGTTCCAGGTGCTTCGTATCGTTTTAAAGCCTCAAATACTTCATTGAGTCTTACCGTGCTTCTAACATGTGTACATGTACATGTATACGACTTCTTTTGCTTACGTTTTTGGTACAGAGTCCGCAATCCTAATGTTGTAAAATTGTCGCTCCGCTCCTACAGTGTAGCTTCGTCATCATTTGATGAGAAGCCACTCCTATTAATACTGGCTTTTTATAACGGAAGCTCATTATGTTTTTAATCTGCTTTGCAGCAGTTTTCGTCTGATCGATACCCATCTGTTCCGGTAACGTAAATTGAGTTTTTTTTTAAATTAAAATTCCGGAAGATGTACTGTGCATGGTTGGAAAATGCAATGCTAGGTTTATGCACAGCTTGGTGTCGGTCGGCATCACGCTCCTAGAACACAGCTGTATTCTCGAATGCGTCTAGAAGACTATCTACCGCTATAAAAGGGAATCCCTTCAAGGGATTTTTACTTCCGGTAGTATTCTGTTGTCGCTACTGATATGTGCGCTAATCAGTCGTACATGTCGTCGACAAACAAAACTGATCGTTATGTCGTATGGGAAGGACAAACAGCTCTTCAACTCTCGTGTTGCAACTGTCGGTTTTAGTGTGCTTCTTAGCAACCTTGTTCATGCTTATACCTAACATTATCGACTTTATTATATACTTCAGTAGAAGTAGATGTTTACTTATCCGCAATTAACCTCTACTTCGTTCAGCAACAAATTGCTAAAAAAAAACCTAAAAGCATAGAACGGCAAAATCGGGCAACAAGTTTGATGAATTAGTACAAATAGAACACAAGATACTCTCTCTGTCGGGGTCCGATTTAATAAATAAGTATTACTGTACCGGTACCATGCAACAAGTACAGACGTGCTCCTGCCAAGGCCAAGCATCTACATCATTTATAGCGGCAGTGCCGTAAGTTAGCAGTAGCTCAACGTTTTGACCTGGTAACATAATCTTCTGGTATGTGCGTACAACAAGATGACCGACACCTTGGCCGCCAAATTGGCGAACAGGACGATAGACGCACCCAACCGTGTACAAGTACAACCTACAGTAGTCGGGATCTTGGCTCTGACTCGGGCGAAGTATTATCGCATGTACCAACGACATTGGCCATTGCTTACTAGCAGCCATGATTAGAGTCTTTTGAGGCCCGTGACCCACAGTAGTAAATGCCTTTGGGGTAGCTCGAGTTGTGAGGCCACGGGCGGGCGTTCGCCGTCAAGGTCATTATATGCTGTTTACTATAGTTAAAAAAAACAATCATGTTCCATTAAAAGAAATTAGAGCAGAAAAATAGTTTTTTTTGTTTGAGGTTCTCTTGGCGGCACAATGTAGCGATTGTTGTACCGAAGGTCGTAACTTTCATCTACATGTGTACGACTGCAAGGAAATGATGTTGTGCGTCACAACTTGTGACCTCCCATCTGGTCCAGATGATTGGTGCATCCCATCCGGAACGCTAATACATTGCTCACGTCTTAATCGCTGATACGTCGAGTCGCGTGCCCGTTTTACAGCAGAAACCAAAAAAAAACAAATTGATGCAGAAGTGCTATCTTCTGCTCACTTGTGCTATGTCCCCAGCAGTTGGTATGTTGAAAATGTACGTTAAAATACCTTGTACGTACGTCACCCAAGTGCTCAAAGCTTCTCCACCAGATGGCCACGTACACCAGCGTGCAGTAGGCATTGACTTCAAATAATAAACTACTGGTACACGGTACAGTAATGGTAACCATTGGTACTTGGTTCGACAACTTGGATTACTTGTCGTGTCCTCGACCCCCCCCCTCCTACCTCCTTTGAGCTCGTTCCCTATTGTCTTCAGTCGTCATTCTCATTTTCTCCACCATGACCCCAAGCACGAACAACAAGCGCATATCTACCAAGCAGCTCTTCGTCGCTGCACTCGCTGCATCGGTTGCCGCAAGCTCCGAAGCCGCCGGTAGTAGCAATTCCAGCTCGGCCAGCCACGCCACGTTCGGTGACATCACATCGGGAAGTGGTAAATGCGTCACTGGTAACCCCAACAAGGGAGGCGTCACTCGCAACCAGGTCGACTGGGTCTGGAAGAACACCATGTCCAAGTACGTGCCGGACTTTAAGAACCTCATCTTCGACCAGCTCGTGACCAACAAGGACAAACTCAGCTACTGTGTGCGTTGGGACAACGAGAAACCACTCACCAAGGCCACTGCGTCCAAGTTCCAGGCAGTGCTAGAACAGCAGATCAATCTTTGGAACCACTGGCTTGCTGGCTATGAATGCTGGCCGTTCGACCACATCGACGTCGATATCGTGGGCTATGCCGTAAAGGATAAGTCCATCATGGACTGGAGCGACGATTCGCTCGGAACGATTTACGAGGGTATTTTGGACGGTGAAGGAAGCCCCAAGTGTCCCGACGAGTGCTACAGTCGCCAGGGTCAGACCGACACGAGTGGCTGCAAGGGAAAACCCTTCGACATGTATCTCTGGCCGTCGACATCGGCGGGTGAGGGCGCTGTCGGTACGGGCGGTGACTGGGGTCAGCGCATCGAAGTAAACCACTTTCTAGAGTATCTGGACAAGGAACATCAGATGACTTTGCTGCACGAAATGGGTCACGGTTTTGGCTTGCCGGAGATGTACGTGGCCGAGAACAAGCCTTCGGGCTACCCTACTTGTGTGATGGACGAGGATTTCTCGCTCACGGACGGCGATGGATGGCTGCTTCGTAGCATTCTGGAGAACATTAAGTCTCGTTACAACTTTTAAGGTTGGCCAAGCACTGAAGTGGTCTCCTGGTTTGTCGCGATAGAGCTCTGAGTTCTTGTAGAGAAAAATCGTTGTTTGTAAAAGTGATTTTAATAGACCAATTACGGATTTTACTGTTGATAAAATTTTTCTACATTATGTTCGATAAGTGCGCATAACGCCTGATGTCCATCGAGCTTATGATCGGTGTGTTTGCGTTTCGAATTTTGCATTTTACACTACGATTTGAGTTGATACTAGGTATTAAAACATTTAGTCAGTCGTGCAACAGCTTTAATACTACAGTAGTATTGTTTAGGCCGTGTTCGACTTTCTAAGCCAAAACAGCTGGATTTAAGCTGAAAGCAACTGTGTTCATGTATGCTTTTCTGCTGAGGAATTTCCAAAAGTCAGTAATAAATACTGAGATTTGAGATCGAGGATGTGAGTATTCTTCGAGTGTTGAAGAATGTACCGTATAGTTTTAGTAAAAGGCGACATTTGGTCCTAAGCGACATACTGCTTCGACCAATAGTGTTCCAGGAAAAAAACAGTTGGTTACAGTTTACAGTGTGCTAATTTTAGGATTGGAAGACTATAAATCCTAGGTTGCACTGTAACGTTAACATCAAGATAATCCGCCCTACCATCAAGGGAACCAAGAAGAAACGGAAGCAGTACAAGCGCGTACGATGTCGCGTATCGTCACAAACAGAACGTTCATAGCTACATCTGTGCTGGCCATACACCTGGAGAGGCTCTAGACAAGTTCTACGGCTCATTAACGGGGAAGGAGTGACGATCTAAAGTAGCTCTTCAGCAAGTGGCGAGCCAACGAAGATTGGCTTGCAACAGCGGCCACTCCAGCGACCTCAATTTCCGCGATGGTGGAATGGTCACACTTCTTTTATATAAAAAACAGAAGAGCAAATTGTGCTTTGGATCGACTCACTTCGAAAGGTTGGCGCCCCCGTCTCGCGCACTATGCTAAAACTAAAAGGTATAGAGGTTGCAGCAGACTCCGGGCTGGATGACACTCAGTTTTCTGGCTCAGTTTCGTGGCTGCATTTCTTTATGCGCCGCAACAAGCTTTCTCTGCAGTCGAAAACGCGTCAAAGTCAGACCACGCCGGCAGACGCAGCAGAAGTTGCAAGGGAATTTAAAGGGAGGGTAATGCAGACAACTGTTGAGAGGGATTGATTTCAACCGATCAAACCGGTACGTATGAGCTTGCGATGAAGACAGTGTTAAGGATATCAACAATGGTGTTGCTGAGCTTGAGCGCTTCAAATTTATGGAAGAAGAGATCAACTCAGAGGACGACATTAGAAGCGAATGCAGGGTCAGTGAGGACGATACATGTAGTGGTGACGATGCCGCTTAATAAACTGAAGCACAGCATTGACGTTTGACGTCGGGAAAAAATGTGGACAGACAACTATTTTAATAAATCTGTGTTAAGTCAGCTTTAAATCTTAGGATTTGTATGGGTACATTGTTACACACTTTGTTCGACCCTTGTCGCCTATTACTAAGACTATACGGTAGTATTATAATACATGTACTACTTATACATCAGTTCAGGGATGAAATTTGTGGTCCACAGAAAAAATAGATACAGCGTCATTACAACTTTCTAGTTAAGTGCTCTTATTCTCCTTTTTTCTCGGTAATTCAGCAGGTATTAATACCGTTAAAGGTACAAATATAAAATTGAACAGGTAATAAGCGGAGTTTTTAATAATGTGTTTTGAAATGGGTATACCCTAAACCCTAGTATACCGGTAGGCACGTGTATTGAGCAAAATTTTGCACTCGCCAACATCGCATGTTCTTAAATAATATGCAAATTAAGTACACGTGTGTATCCTTCCTTTAGGGTAGTTATCGTACTTTCACCCCGGTCTGCAAAAGATCGACGCGATGCGCTCACAGAGGACGTGTGTAACGTGCTAACAGTAAACAAATGTAGCATCAGCATACACACTGATAATAAAAACAGTCGCGACGACAGCACTCGCTACGAAATGCTTCCCTTACAAAAGGACGGACTACCTCAGCCGTAAATCTCGCGTCTCTTTGGCTTGCAGTAGATCAGTAGGTTTAGCTTGTAGATTGTAGCTCGATCAGGTGTACGATAACAGCTCGCTCAGCTGCCTCGACAGTGAAGTACGCCCCTAAAAATGAGGTGGGCTGCCGCAACAGCCAAGCTCGCACGCCGGATGCACTTCAGAGTAGATGCGCAGATTGGAAGATTGGGTGATAGAATGAGTAAATAACGCTAGAGGGCAGCTGACTCAGCTACCACGGCGACAAATATGCCCCTAAAAAGGGGGAAAGTTGCCGCAGCAGCCATGATAGCGAAAGAACAAGAAGCCTTACCCTTCGCGGGAGTGACACGCTTCATGTGGAAATAGTTGCGAAATGATCGGGGGCCTCCGTGTCCTATTAATAGCAGCTTGATAAATGACTGGTGAAACTTCTGCGAGAACTAGCCAGTTTGTGACGACTGGTAAGAGCACGGCGCAGAGGAACAGCGACGAGGAGCGAGTCGCAAGGCGAGGAGCGAAGTGGAGGAGGGCGGCGAGAGTCCAACGATGGGGAATCGAAGGTAAGGCGTAGGAGGCAGTTGATGTGCCTCGAAGAAGGTAAATTGGAAAGTGAGATTGAAATGGCTAGTTGTTTGTCGGCTATGAAGAAGTGCTTGTTAGCATTCCCTTTGTATTTTATGTAAGTGTATGCATTTCACTATACTAGATTCTAAGTAGTCCTTGAGTCGAATCTTGAAGTAGCGTAGCGTAGTAGTGAGCCGCGGTTCATTTGAACCGGGTCAGAATCTCCATAGTGAATTCAAATTAAAAAGAATGACTGTCATTGAAGTTCCATCTTTGGCAATACTCGCCCAAACATGGTGATTGCCTTCCGGTCAGGCGTGTGTCTGCCTGGCCGCTCATTGGCAACTTAAGAAGACAGTTGGCAGTCAGCAAAGACACGTAGGAAGAAAATAGAAGAGAGTAAAACGCATTGGTACCAACGTCATGGCCATCGCTGGCTGTGACGTTGGTGCGTCGTTACAAAGCTCCTCTCACATCCTTTCTCAGATTTCGTTGAGAAATGATTCTCATTAAGAACACAACCCCCCCCCCAGGCCACGCAGCTTCACGCTCAGCGCAAAGTACGCTCGTTTTCTCTATGTACTGCTACGCAAGATCTTTTGATCTCCACAGCCCAGTGACATATCTTTCCGGACAAGGTGCTGTGCGGCGAATCTCAAGCAACTAATTCGAGTAAAGCGCCAGGCCTTCTTCATCGGTCCACTTGTTTAAACCATCTCGCCAGTGTACTGACTGATCACGTATGCACCAGCGTACAAAAAGACAAAAGTAGCCACCACCTTGCGTCCTCATGCTCCAACCAAACTCCACCGTTACAAGTACAAAGCACGCGTCTTTGCATTGTGCTAACGTTAGATTTGAACCGTGATTACGGTCCACACTGCCGAGAAGGACCGGTTCAGGCGCCAACTTTACGGATAAACACAATCAAGAGGCACGGGTGGTAGCCAGATATGTTTGCCGGAAGACAGTTAAGGGTAAGTATCACGTCTACATTTTCACAGTATCAACTCTGTTTAACACACTGCGCCATCATTAAGTTGCTGATTAAGCCAACTCCTTAGGTAGCACAATATTGCAAGTATTTAGTCTCTCCGCGCGCGCTCACAGAAGCGGTGGGTCACAAGCGCCAAGGATCACAGAGAATTCTCGCAAAGCTTTTGTAAGCTTGATAATGTAAAGATTTTCAAAATACTTCTTCGGTACGCTAAAAAAAATTGCAGGTAGGATATTTTTTTTTAAAACTCGTCCATGATCTTTTTCTTCCATGTACGATAGGATAACAATGAATCAATAGACGATTTGTATGTCAAGCTGATTGGCTGTTTTTGAAGCGACTATGAATCAAATTGCTTTTGGTGATACCCTACGAGTCACTCTTCGGTTGGGAATGACGTATTTACATGTAATTTAAAACATGCAATAGCAAAGCATTTAAAATAGCTTACTTGTGGGCGACCATTTAACGGATCACTTTGTGGAGGGCTGAGTTGTTTTTTTTCGCAGCATCACCAGAAATAATCAGAATCAAATTTAAAAAAGACCCTGAAGAAAGAAGCTTATTCCAGCGATACATGATTCTTAATTCTATAACGGACCGGAGAAGTAAGCTGCACCTAATAAAGAGAGATTATATGGGCTGTTTCCTTTGACGCATGATGCAATAGCAAATTTCCTGGAAATTACAAGGCCACTGACTATATAATCACCGGACGAGCTTCCGGTATTTTCCAAATTGCTCAGCAGCTGCCATATAAAAATGTAGTTATAATAACAAAAGCTGCAGGACAATGGAAATCACCGGACAGCCATCCAGTGATCAAACTTAAGAGGTCGCCGAACGGTCACTCTGATAGCTCCCTCTGCAAGCAACCCGATGGCTGCCAACGGCGAGATCAACCTTGCTGAGTTGGACGAAGAAGCTGCCCTCACAAGGGCTAGTACAATCGCGACAAAGTCGCGTGATAGCTACCTTAACTCTGCCGCTTAAATGCTGACTTGGATGCCGTCCCTAATTGCTGCCGAGCTCTGCGACGAGCTGCAGTTTGATTGCAGGGGTGATGCAACTAAATCGTCAATTCTCGCTGCACTCTCGTCTGCACCAGACCCCCCCCCCCTCCTGCTTATATTTAACGAAGTGACGGTGGCTGACTTTTTAGCTTGGATATTGTTCATGAAAAACAAAAACGACGGTCTCCATTCGCTCTCAACCTATCAAGGGCATCGATCGGCACTGTACAACCTTTTTCGCGACTACCATTGTATCATGACTCCTCAGGTAGAGCGCGAGCTGAGCTGTCATTTTAAGGATTTGCAACATCGAGTTGCGGGTGCAATTAGCTGTAGGAATGGATCAATTAAGGTTAACAAAGATTCAATGACTTTCGGTCTCTACCGTAGCATTGCAGCGGAAATGATGGAATCTTCGTCGCGCGAGATAATGTTCGCGCGACCGTTTCATCTGATGTCATGGAACCTAATGTCTCGAGCCGCAAATACAGTATCTCTATGCTATAGCCACATGGAGTGGGGTGAAAGTGCCCTAAAAGTGTTTTCGCCCGCATGAAAAACGACCAGGGCCCAAGAGACCCTCAGCACATATACGCAAGCCCCCTAATGCCTAACGTTTGCCCAATGCTCGCTATCGGTGCGTGCTACTAGATGTCATTTTGCCTCATAATGTTGCTCGTAGCTGAAACATTAGCGATCTATCCATGTAGGCTTGTATTGGCTGGTGTATAGAGTTGACTCGAGTGCAGCTCAAGTATTTCCCGAGAGCGACCAGTATGATCGCTTCCGCGCTTCGTCGAGTACTAGAGAGTACCAGTATAGCACATGAGCTAGAGCACCGTGGTACAAGCTGTGGTGACATCGGTATTATTTCCATGGGAAAAGGCACTGCTACATACTGTTCGTCCGGTTCAACGGCTTGTCCGCCTGCCATTGCCGTTTGTTTACGGGCTGGGTGGGCCCGGGGGGGGGGGGGGGGGGGGGGGGGGTGCTCCAGACCGATATTTAGGGTACGACTCAGCCGGAGATATGCTCGTTGATCAGACCGTATCGGGTTTGCCTATACCCGATGCTGATGTTGCTACCTTACCACCAGGATTTCGAGAAGGGTGTGAACAAGTGGAGTCGGCCAAGCTAATTGCCTTTCGCCAACTACCCCAATGCGCGTCTCTAATTGGTGAATTTGCGCTGGATCCGAATTCCGATCATTGAAAATCGCAGTCTAAAAGCAGCGCACAGAGCAGCAGAATGTCGTAAGCGATGTAGTTGCTGGTGTTCGTTTAGCTCTTGATGATGCATCAGATACCCGGGGTACTCCGAACTGTGCCCGCATTGCAGCTACATTACTTGGTTGCCTCAAGAAGGAGGGTTATCGGCGCCATCAACCGGATCCGGGGGACAGAGGCGCTCAGTCTGGTACAGTCACAGTCACAACGACGGTCACAACGACGGCTGATCGAGCCAGCAGCACCAACTACGCACTTCACAGCTGGAGCGGAAGTTTTCACGCTCTGTCTGAAGGTGTAACCCCCCCCGAAGGCACGGCTGAGCAAGCATGAGTGTTTTGGTGCTGCGAGGATGCATCAAGATCTCTACCACCGTTTCGCAGTCTAAAGAGTCTCGATCTTAGAGAATCTAAGCAGAGAAACGACTATCAGACCTCAAGTATTTAATGGGACTGTTCGAACAGCAAGCAGCATCGCTCAATATCGACACACGAGCACTTACCGCCGAAGTAGCCGTACTTGCTTTTCGCCAGTGCAAAGGCGTTATAGCGGAACCTGGCGTGACGCCAAACGCGCGCAAGCAGCGGGGTAGTCAGTTGGTATGGTAAACGGTGACATCTATTATGCGTAAGAGATTGAGAGAAGTCAGCAGCAATAGAAGCGTGAGCAAAAGCTCTATTACCGTAATGGGTCCTTAACATGCGTGCGATTGCAGATGCCGACTGTAGAGTTTGTCATGTAATCACTTCAATATCTTATACGTACCCCCGTCCGGTAAAACCTGATAAATGCCCAGTAAATTCCGCGTTTTTAGCTTTACAGTGAAGGTTGTTCTGTCTACATTTAGTCGGTAGAGAAGTGAATACGCATGCGTTCGCCTTTATCAAAAAAAATCAACAGCAATATATTTTAGTTTAGAAACTACGTAGTACTTCTCCGGTCCAGAAAAGAATTAACAATGAGGTTTTTCTTTAAAAAAAACCTCGCATGTTTGATTGGTCAATGTCCACTCTGAGATGGGTACGATTGGTTAAAACGAGCTCGTATGAGGATTTGTATGCATGCGGATTGAGAGTAATTGACACGAAAATGGATTGAATTGCTTTTAGTGATATACCACTAGATTAAGCTTCATTTGCGCTTTTTCTAGTATATTTTAAAGTTCAATTCTGATTATTTTTGACGTCAAAGCGAAAAAAACTCCACCCCTCCATAAAGTGATAGTTCAAATGGTCAGATTTTGGCAAAATTGGCGGAAAATTTGTTCATTAAAAAATCGTGCTGATGCTACGTACAAACTAACTCAAACACGCTTCCGTTGGAGCTGTACGACCGAAGTTATCGCCGATTTAAAGAACTGTTATTGTGCTTTGCTCCAACTTTGGCATATGAATAGCGCCTCTAACTTAACTTCAAATCTCAAAAGTTGATCCCATAACTCAACGTTAAAAATAAGTTCTGGTTCAGCTAAAACGAGGTTAGCAGCAGCTCTAACCACTTCAGCATTTTGCCGGTCCAAGCATCAGTGCGTCGTACCAGACACCTGCAGCGTGTTGCTTCGCTTGCCAGTCTTCGTGACACTCCCGGTACGTATCTACAGCCTGGCACTGGTGCAAATCTCTTCTTGCCTCTAATTGTCAACGTTGTTGGCCAGGATAGCAATGGTGCTGTCGATGCCGACACGATTGCAAGTTCAGCTCACTGTCAAAGTTGGGCAGCCTTACACGAACAGCAGGACGACGCACGGGGCCCCCATCATCTTCGAATTCATGCCTAATGATGGCCTCGACGTTCTTCGTGCCAAGATAAGCAGCTCGCTGGCAACGTATACCGACATCACATGGGAAGCCGACGCTCCTATCTTGATTCGGCCGAGTGCTAATGCGTCTCAATCAAACTACGTACCGTTACCAGCATTACAGAGTAAGTTTACTGATCGAATCAACCGCCTATGGAACCAAGCAAGCAGGAGAAAAAATGGGTAAGAAGTGCATTATAATTATTAATCGGTCGAGTAATAATAATTTAACTATTTGTGGTGTACCAGGCAGGCTGATTTTCAACTTGAGCTCTTCATTTACGTGCAGCGAGCTAATACAAGTACTGGAATTCGTCGCGCCACTGAATCGCGTGTACAAGCATCTGCAGCAGCAATAAGTGAACTTCTAGAGCGTGAAGGAGCACGCGACATGTATGGCCTTGCTTCACAGTGGTATTGGGCTATATCCCATGCACGACAACCTGAAGGAACACCATTAGAGCCACCAACTAATGCTACCTTCTCACAGTTGCAGCGAGTTGATGCAATGCAATCCGACATTATTGCTCAGCAGGAGAATAACTCCGACCAACGCCAGTTCGTTCGTGTGAGTTGCCCTTTGAATGGAGGTGTAATTCCTCTGGATATTGACGTTGTAGAATTGCGGCAAGCACTCGGATTACCGTCCTACAATCTTTTTCCTCCTTTTCGGGCAGACCTCGACACGACGTATCCTACTGAAATTATTGATGACGATGAGCACGCAGCACAATAAAAAACAGTAGCAATAACTAAACAAGCAAATTGCGATCATACATTCAACTAAAAAATATATCGCGGTTGAGACCAGCTATATCGTAGCCACAATGTCCATATAGATTACTGTTTTCTTCACGTGATGGCTCCATACATTTTCGCATTGCAACTTGCAATGTGCGCTTGGCGTCGAACCGGAAAGCCAAATGCGTATGCCGGGTCAACCATCGTTTTAAAAGACCAAAGCCGACCTCAATTGGATTCAACTGCGGAGAATATGGAGGTAAAAAGAAAAGCAAGGCTCCTGTCGAGTGGACCAACTCTTCTAGTTCTCTGTACATGTGGATTTTGGCATTGTCAAGAATAACAATGGACCTATATGCAGTATTGTTAGTGATATGTGTTGTCGATTCACAAGTAAGCTGCGTACCTAGGAAGAGGCCAAGGATTTAGCAATGGGGCAACATTTTCCAGAAATGATTGGTGAAAACGACGTCGATCAAAGGTTCCTGGAGTTGTGTCCCAAGCTATAAACCCAGACACATCCATCGCAGCAAGGATTGAAACTCGATCACCTACACAAAATGTTAGTTACAGAAGAAAAGTGAGCAAATAAAAGCAAAATGTACCTCTGTCAAAAGGTTGCCGTACGATAGCTGGCGTGTTTCTTGCAGACCACGCAAAACGACGAAGCACATCACGACCATCTTTTGCTGTTTCATCCAGAAAAACTAGCTGCTCCGGACTACGATAAAATGGGGATAATTTCATGTAGTAAGCGTCTATTTCAGCAGGAACACTCTCTCTTGCCCGTTTGGTAAGAACCTTGCGAGTGAGGCCAAGGTCAAATCGCAGCGCCCGGCATATAGTTGACGTTGAAATGTTTGAAAGTGACGGGAATATTGCTTGTAGAGCTAGTTGCAGCTCTTCGATGTAGAAACACGGATGCTCCTCCACGAAATGTTGGACAAACTTGATGCATTCCGGCGGCCATCTCGTCTTCCGCACAATAGGAGCGTTTGGTATCACATTTCCACGCCTGCGAAATAAGAGTCCCCACCGAGAGATTGACCGCGTCGACACCCCCATTACAGAGGCCACCACACTTAAATCGATGTCGTAGATATAGGTTAGGACGATAGATCGCCATCTCATGTCGATTGAGATTGTCATTGCTAAGATGACAGAGTCTACGAGAAAGCGTTAGAATGAGGAATGACGTTGGTTTGTCGTTTTTACCGCAGCCATTCAACGAAAGCTGCCCCAATACAACCTTAACTCTTCGTGAAAGCGGGCTATTCAATTTTAATTCGAAGAGATGAGCACGTAAGTCTACGTTGTCGTGTTCTTGATGATTTGCTAAAACAACGAGTTATGGGCTGGTTTAGCCACAATGCGTGCAAAGCACAATAATTCTTTTTCAGTACTACATATCTCATTATCCGGATAAGCATCCGGATAATGATTTGATCGTTTGGGTACAACAAAATGGCAACGACGGTTAAGAAGTGCCTCAAGCTGCACAAGCTCTTCGTAAACGAGGTTCGCCATCTCCTCCTGACGCGTGATTACATAAATCTACAGCTCTAATTCTTTCTCTCTAACACAAGCTTTGTTTTGTCTGCTGTACCGCTACTCGGTCGTCATTTGGTCCTCAAACGACTGGTGCAGCTGGCGCGCAGTACCCGTCTCGAGTCGGAAGGTTCTCAGGTGTTGTCCTCGCTTTCCAATGTCAGTCAGCGAGTCCCAACCTTGTTGCAGGCTAGTAGCGCGAGCTCTGACGCGAATAGTGACGCCGAGGGCAATGTGGAGATGATGGGAGTGTTAAGCTACTCCTGCAACACTCAGGAATTGCTACTTCAGAAGCACTTTTTGGCCATGGAAAAGAGCCGTGGGTTCTTGGCGGATATTCTTCGGGACTACCAAGAGCTGCTTCGTCATCTTCGGTCTTTTACGTGCGAGTGTGTGACACTTGTTGATGACGCATTCATCGAAGGGGACGACTCTTTAAGTGTCGAGGACGAAATGGCAATTTTGACTTTCCCCTTGCAGCTGCAAGAGTGGATGGAGACAGTGCTGGCAATGCTTGAACACGAAGTGCTGCGGAAAACAAGGCTCGTGGCGGACCTGGAGTACAATGACACGGGGAGATTGAGTCTTGTGGCCAAGCAGTGGAGCTCCCAGGGAGCCATGGGCAACGTCGACAACGACTTCGGTGCGTCTTATTTTGACGGAGTTTTGCTCTACACTTAGGCTAATCTGTGACACATCTGTAGTGCAAACAGGTCTGCAGTTGCCACAAGCCAAGGCGTTACCGTGTGGCGAGGACGCTTCGCATAGCAAAAGCAAAAAGAAGAAGAAAAGCAAAACTAAGAAATGATAAACCCGGCCATCGTCCTCTAATTTGCCTACATTTGTTTCCCCAATTGCGCAACACTGCCACGAATTCTCATACAAATGGGATGCCGCTAAAAGTGCGCGCCTTGTACGCCGGATACTCGTCCGGGAAGAATCCAAGCAGCAACTGCTCTTCATATCTACAGCACGGAGGGCAAAACCTCAATAAGTACCTCAGATTATATCTGGTAAGTCAGCGACAACGTACGGGATGCGGTCGTGGAAGAAGCTCCAGGCTACGAGCGAGTAGCCGACCGCGCACACAGGATTGGCCAGCAGGATCTGGCTGCCCACGATCCACCAGAACCAGCCCAGGTAGCTCGGGTGGCGAATGAAACGATAGACTCCGTGCGTGACCAGTTCGTGCTCCTTCCTCTTAAAGTATTCGATTCGATGTGAAAAGTTATTGGCAGCAGTGCTCATGGCCGACACGCGGAAGAACTGGCCCACAACGACCAGTGCGATGCCCACAGGTCGCACAAATGTGTGCAACTTCCAGCCTGGTACGAAATAAAGCTCCAGGAAGAACTCCAAGCAGCTAAAGAGCACTGCCAGATGATACTCTCGACTGTGGTTGAGCAGGAAAGCTACAGCAGCAACAAAAGAACACGTAAACATTTCATATGAGCCCCAAGTTTGCCATTGTTGCCGGCAAGTGTTGCCGTTGATAAGGTGTCGACAGATATTGCCAAAAAGCCACGGCAAAAACATACACTCATAGCTGACATTTGCTGGGCGGTAGGCGGCTGTGAGTATAAATTCCATCAGATGGAAAAAGCCCAGTGCCAACGCGTACAAACTCCATTGCTCCAGGCACTGCCAGCGCAATCTTGACGTTGCGTCTTGGGACGAGTCGGCCAGCGCTACGAGCTCCGTGTAGAGTAACAGACACACGTGTACGGTCATAAACACGCCCAATCCGAAAGCCGCCAACGCCACTTTGCCCAGCCCGCGGTCGGAGCGGAACGCCTCGGAGCGGAACATGGTGGCAACGCCACGCAAGTAATTGAAAGTAGGTGAGTTGGGGAGATGTCAATTGTGAATATTACGGTAAAGAATCCTGCAAAAAATGGTGTTTGTAATCAAATTGCTTTTGAAAGGTGAGCTTCGAAGATTGGCCAAAATCTAAGGCCAATCGGAGAGTCGTAAATAAACAGCTTCAACATATTTTGTTAATAGAAAGCTGTTGCAGCACCATGATGGAAAATATAAGCATGTGTTTACTTTTATGTTGTTAGGAGTAGCCCAATCGGAGGACTTTGAAGTCGACTCGACAAACGAGAATGGAGTTGGCACGGCTGAAGAAAGAAAGAATGAGAACGCGTGAAGTGAAGGGTTGCCGTGCGAGAGCATGAAAGTTAGGTCGCGGCCTAGAAGGCGACAGCCGACGTGACGCCACTCTTGGTGACGGTCGATCCCTTGCCGCTCTTAAGCCAACAGGTGCCGGTGTTGTGGTTGCTCCACGTGAAGGCGCGGCAGCCGATCCTCGCGCGACACTTATCGCAGCAGTCTGCCGGCTTACTTCCCGGAACGTTGTCGATGTCGTTGCCCACGTAGTCCTTGTTCGCCTCAAGCTCGCATGGTAGCGGGTTGTCCAACATTTGACTCGACACGACGCCCACCTTGTACTGCGTCTGTCCTTTGGCGCTCTTAAGCCAGCAAGTACCACCGTTGGCGTTGCTCCACGAGAACGAGCGACAGCCGTTCCAGTTGTGGCAAATGCTGCAGCAATCGCTGTAGGCTTTTCCTGGAGCGTTGCCGATGTCGTAGTTGATATAGTCAAGATCATACTGGAACGTCTTACATTCACTTACCGTGGTCTGGACCTCAGCCGACTTTGCGCCAGCCTTTGGGACCTCCGAGCCTTTCTTGCTCTTGAGCCAGCAAGTGCCACTATTTTGGTTGGTCCAGGTGAAGGCTTTGCAGCCTGGCCACGATGAGCAGATTGAGCAGCACGCACCAGCGTTATTGCTCTGTACGTTGGCGATGTCGTTGCCTTGATAGTCGTAGCCGTCCTTGAGCGAGCATGGGGTTGAGTCCTCCACAAGAAGCGCTGATGTAGCCGCTGCGTTAGTAGCAGTGTTGCCTTTGGCACTCTTGAGCCAGCAGGTTCCGCCCTGATGGTCAGTCCACGTGAAGGCACCGCAGCCTAATGTTTGCGAGCACAACGTGCAGCAGTCCGTCACCTTCACGCTCGAGACGTACTTGATATCGTTGCCAAGGTAGTCGACACCGGAAGTTAGCGGGCACGAAGCCAGGCGACGATGCGCCGGCTGCGGTAGAAATGGGTTCTCGACCAGCGAACGCAGACTGAGAGCGTCAACTCGAAGCGAACAAAGGGCCGAGAGAAGCACGAGAGCTTGGAAGCGCGTCATGCTCGATAGGAGAGGGTAGTCAGGTGACTGGGAGGGGTAGCTGGATGCTTGGAGTTGTTGTTTGAGGAGGTGGTTCCGCACTAGACGGTGAGTTTTGAAATGAACTCGTGAGGTCCCCAAGTCGGAAGTGTTGGGATAGCACTACTCAAACAACCTCGAGCATGAGTATGTCTTACAAGGAAGTCACGCTGGAGGACGCCCAGTATCCAGCTTACTGAAAAACCGACAACTTCAACACACTAGTCACTCGTAGCGAGTACCTGCCCTGTATTGAGTGCGTACCCATTTAATCAAGTGCAGTCCAGTATTTAAAGATCGAAGTGGCGCTGATACCGTTCAACGCACCCAAAGCGTGAAAAATTGCCTTTTGAATCGACAAGTACGTGTAT
Organism: Phytophthora betacei; assembly: GCA_011320135.1. Taxonomy (NCBI): domain Eukaryota; phylum Oomycota; class Peronosporomycetes; order Peronosporales; family Peronosporaceae; genus Phytophthora; species Phytophthora betacei. The sequence continues at coordinate 1,039,675 of JAANHX010000559.1, forward strand.
GATGAGACTCCACTGCTAGACGGGAGCATAGAGAGTCGAAGTCTAGCGAGAAGACTAGCTTCTCGCTATGCTTATAATCGGAATTCCTGTAGCCAGGCGCAACACCAAGGTGTTGTACTGTACGTAGCACAGCAGCAAGAGTCTTGCTGAGCATGCCAAGACCGCACATTGGAGATAGGAAAAGGTCAGTGCATTTAGTTTTTTCTGTCCGTGCGTGTACTGGTTGTTTGCACCCAAAACACGTGACGAGACGTGTTTACATGTTGAAGTTGCAAGCGTTATGATCATTCGGTGCCAGTGTTTTAGACCGTTGGGTGCTTGATTTTGTGCCTCACACTGGTAGGGATTTCCACTCTTGTCGGAGGGGCTACAGCAGGGAATGCAACAGGAATGAAGGTAACTTACAAGGCAGAGGTCGGAAAAAAAATATTTGCGAGTCAATAAATATTAGGCTTTGCAATCTAAGTTTTTATTAGTTGACAATACAGAATGGAATTGGACCAATTATTGGCAATAAATATAGCAAAAGGTTCACCGAGATACCAGGATCAGTCATCAGATCCGATGACATCACTTCGCTGTCCACCACACCATCTCCACACCAACAGGAAACCGGTAGCTATGAGAGTGTCGGGTAAGCTACGATACGCGAGACACAACTCAAACTTCATTTCATTTTCGAGCTACGATGGTCCTAAACAAGCCAATCGCTGCCTGCTTCTACACGTCACTTGGTCAAGGGCTGTTTCGCTGCAATATTTGCGGCAACAAGCGGAAACAAGCTGGAGGGACAGGGTCAAGTCGCATCTGGACGCGAAGCATGCGGGGCATCACATTACATTTTAGAGCAGTTCGGGTCGCTCACCGCAATCGTACGGCTTCGTATCCGAAGAAGCTAGTCATCTGTTTCAGTGGATTCAGTGGGTTATCATGAGGAACATGCCAATCCACGAAGTTGAAGATGCTCTAACACTAGTCACCTTTAAAACAAATTTTGACAATATGCCTACGTAGGTCTTTATCCCGGGAAGCTGCAGAGACCCGTGAGTACACCGCATCATTTTGAGGCTACACTTCATTTTTTACGGAAGCTGGTTCAAGCACTTTCTCTGGTAGCTCTTCCACGAAGTTCTGTACTGGCGCTCGCGTCTTTCTCATCTTCTCACAAGTTTTTTCCGGTCTTAGCTCGGCGTGTTGGTTTCTGGGCTTGCTGAGGTGGTGTTATCCCCTCTGGAAGTCGGACCACAGCGAGTCTAGCTTTCTTGCGATGCGCAAGAGTAGGTCGGCTTTCACGACTGCCGGATTTGCCTTCAGTAATGCCCTTCGTTTTTGCTGAAGCTGAAGTGCTGCAGGTTTTACTGAGTAGCGCTAGAAAATCAACAACATAAGTAGCAACATAATTAGGGCTTGGACAACAAAATAAAAATTATGTGTAGGCCGACTTCCACAAACTTTTATCTTCCCCCATAACGAATATTCGCCTCCAAAGCAACGCTGAATCCACCATTGTTCTCTGTCTCGGATACCAGCTGCTGAGTAGCCTCGCCCTCGTCGTTGACATCGCGAGCGTCCACCGAATCGTTTGGAGTGCGATTGAATTTCTCGTACCTGCAACTCCCACCGAGCTCACCATTTTCTGCTTCTCGCCATGCGGTTCTGACAAACTGGCAGATAGTGTTTTTGTAAACCTTAACAAACCAATTGGTCGTACCGCAAATTAGCAAACTTATCAAGCTTCCGCAACATAATATAACAGCACAAAGTACCCTTCGCGCCAGCTTCGTTTTCATGCTCGATGCCAACCGTGGCCTTAACCCTTCTTCACAGCTGTCCGTCTGCATAGCCGCATCCTTCTCCACAGCAGCATCCTTCTCCATAGTCGCATCATTCTTTACAGCCGCATTCTTCTCCGTTGCATCCTTCCTCACAGCCGCATCCTTCCTCAAAACCGCAACATGCGTTACAGTCACGTCCTTCTCCACAGTCAAAATTGCAGCTTCATTCCTCGTTCCCGAGGCAAGGTCCTTGTCGGAGAATCCGGACCCACGCCTTCGTATTCGCCGTCCACGCCGTTGTCTAGATCGATCTCCAGCTGGTAGTCATTGTCTCCGTCATCTTTTACAAAGCCACGGGCTGCAAAATCGTAGTCCAGAGGTTTGTGCTCACGCATTGAAGCACGCATCTCTAGCAATAGCGCCATGCACCCACCAACGGATTAGCATGTCTATACATAGCTCACTGATTGTACATTCGGTTTGCGGGTCTTGCGGTCTTGCACCCTCTTTCACCTTTGAGGGTGTCTCCTCCACATTTTCCTTGGCAGGCGTCGTCTTCTTGGCACTCCCGGGGCAGGGCCCCACTTAGAAATTCATTTTAAAAAAATATTTAGAAATTTAAAATGGCGATCCGCGAAAAAAAATCAATTTTTATTTAATGGTAGTAGTACTTATTGATATCGACTACGAGTCCTTCGAAGTACTCGGAGGGATCAAGGGTACCATCAGGTACCAGGACCGCCACAAGTATCCATCCAAGTAGGAGGCGAGAAGATTCTTGTCGATGCCCCGCATCTTCTTCAGTTTGTGCTTTACTCGGACCTCCCACGTCCCCTCGATCCGGCTGGTGCAGGCGCCGGTCGCGGAGTCTACGAAATGTTTGTAATAGTTGACCCACTTGTGTTTGAAGCGCGTGCCTTTAAGCCAACGCTTATTCTCCAGTGTGTGTTTTAAATTTGTAGAGACGTATGTGGTGTAGGGATTTCCAGATTCGAACATACGCCGACCTACTTTAGGTCAAGAATTGGCTCGGTCTGATAACCCAGAGCTTAGGAGCCAAGGATCACGGTAAGTACTCGGCGATCTGTCCGGATAGCCGCTGAGCTCAACGGTCGCCGGAACTCAGCTGAAGAGTCGGTAGAGATCCGAAACGACTACATTTCATTAGATATTTGTATGAGAAGCATAGGATTAAATAGGGGGAGCCAAAAAGGCTCCCAGAAGATAACAGAGCAGAATTTTCCTAGTCCAAGACACGTGTACACTTTTCCGGTAAGTCCCTGCATAGGGCTGGATTATGCCTGCCGTCAATACTCGAGAGGCATAGCTTGTAGGGTATTGATTGGTAGCGCCAAGAGATTAGGTCGGTCCGGGTAGGACAAAGTCTCGCTACGCGCGAAAGAAAGTCCCGCATACTCAGCGGGCCGGTACGTCGGATAGCCCGGGTGCCGTAACACTTCTAGCTCAGCTGCCTCTGCGCTCGGTGACCTGTAAAAAGCGCTCGCGCGCCGTCGTCCATCCTTTGGTGGAGGGCACAGGGTTGTGAACGAGCTCAGCCGAACCAAACTCGGCGGAGCCTCGGAAGTGATCTGACTTGGTTAGTCGGAACCGAGTGGAAGTGAGCCACTCGTCTGTCCCGGAAGGGCCGGACCGCGAGGGGACCACCCTCTGCGCAGGCCATACAAACCGCCGACCTAACTCGGCGATTCGCTGTGGTTTGTGTAAGGAATCCACATCTGACGATATTTGTGTGTTCTACTACACCACAACTGGTGCCGCGACCCGGGAACAGGAGTGTGTGCTTGTTTTTATAGGTGCCAGCTAACCAAGTTAAGAGGAAGAGAAGAGAAAGAGAAGAGTGAAGATGGTCAAGGGATCAGCAACTCCGAGCGATGGAAGCCCAGCGACGGCTGGAGGATCGCCTCTCGCGGGGTCGGACCCGGCGGATCAACGACTCATCGCCATGACGATGGAGGTGGGACGAGCCGTCCAGTTCGACGAGGATGGCCAAGACCAGGAGAGCGAGAACGGAGATGCAAGTGAAGGAGAGTATGAAGAGAAGGCCGAGACCGCTGAGCTCGGAGAAACGAAGACTACCGCCGAGCTACTTGGCGAGGTGGAAGAGTTGACGCTGCAGGTGGGACGCATGGGAGCCCCACGTCCTGTCGAGCGCAACTTATCCGCAGAGCTCGACGAAGGTGCGGACGATGAAGAAGATGAAGAAGAACATGGCGTTGCTCAAGGGGACCGTCCGCCCCTTATTCCGAAAGCGACGAGGAACGCCGATACGCCGAGCGCCAATAAAGTGTTGGCTCGACTCGGCGAGGAGATGAGAACGAGATCGGAATGGATGATGATGTTCGCGCCTGTGGCGATGGCGCAGGCGAAGTGGTTGATGTTGGGTCCCGAGCTAACTCAGCCGGTACGTGCAGCCAATATCAACCAGTTGGTGAAAGAAACTGTGTTGCTGCTGAAGGCGATGGGCTATCGGTGCAACAGCCGACCGAACAGCCTCATCCTGTCCGACTGGAGTCTGACCCGTGGCGGAGCTGAGCTCTGGCAATAGAAGAAGAAGTTGAGAGTGGCGTTTGGATTGGAGAAGGCCCCTGGTGGAACGAAGAAGGTGTACAGCCGAGTAGCCGAGTTCAAACCACTCGCCGAAGACCCAAGCAAAATTCCTCTGCCGGAGACTCCGGAGACGAAGAGACGTGAAGTGTTCCGCGCTACGCAAGGGACTCCGTGCTTCGAAGACTCCCGCATGCTGACTCCAATGAAGCTAAACCCGACTCAGCGAGCGCCGAGTCGTGGGCAGCGGAATGTTGGTCGTTACCGTGAATTGTATGACGCTGCAGACGAAGCTGAGGCTTACGAGGAGGATGAAGAAGATGACGACACCTTCGATGTGAGAGGTAACCGTGAAGAAACCGTGAAGGACTACATCCGAAACTTGAGCTTTGACGCGGCTGAGGAGGACTCGACGCAGTACCTAGAAGTCCGAACCCACGCCTCGCTTGACAAAATCGCCGAGTTCGAAGGAAAGCGCTACCGCTCTGACGCGTCGCTCCAGTGGCTCAAGCGTTTCATCTACGAGATGAAGAGCACCAGGATGCCCCAAAGTGCCTGGTGCGAACCTTTCTCGCTATGCTTGGGACGCGCGGCGAAAAGTTGGTACAGGCAGCTGCCGAAGAAGACTCAGCGACGTTGGAAACTACTCAGCGAGGCGTTCCTGGATTATTATTGCTCACAGTTCGACCAATCCGCCCGCACTCGTTACTACTCGGCGAGACGTAAAGTCAACGAACCGATCTGCGATTTCCTGATCCGACTCAACGGGTATGCTCGGACAGCCAAGATCCAGTACGAGAAGGGTGGCGCCGACGCGGCTGACCATGTTGAACACTTCTTGCTGCATTGTGGTGATGACGATGTGATGGATTTGATGTACCCCTTGCAGTTGGAAGACATCAGTAAAGTGGAACAGATAATCAATCGTCGGATCCTCGGCGAGAAGCGCAAGAAGCAACGCGACCGACTCATGATCGCACGAGGCCGAGAAGACAAGCGGAAGGATCAGAGCCGCCGAGATGAACGCCGAGATGGACGTCGAGATGAGAAACGCAGTCGCAAGGAAGAAAACCGCGATCGCCGAGTCACTGTCGCTGACGCTGACTCTGACGGAGAGGAACTCATCGATCAAAACCCGCCGAGTCCGTACAACTCCGAAGACGAATGGGATGATGAGGACCAGTCCGGAGGACACGACTCAGCGGAAGACGACGACTACATTGACGCCGGCGTTTCCAATGATAAAGGAAATACACCGGACCGCCGAGAGAACTCGGCGGGAGACCAGAATGGCTCGAACCGAAGCTGGGGAAACTCAGCGAACAGACCTCCGCGACCGTACAACCAACGAGAACAGTCGAACCGTGGAGATGGATCACGCGACAACACCCAACGTGGACCTTGTGCAGCTTGTGGAAGAATGGGGCACTCGGCTCACTACTGTCGGCGACGCTGCAAATTCTGCAGACAAGTCCATGAAGGCGGCCAGTGCGAGCTGTTCCGTCAATATGAGAAGCTGGCTGCGTTCGTGAAAAACTCTGTCGACAAATCGCAAGTGCCAGAAGACCTGCAAAACCTTTACGCGCCGAGTGATTTAAACTCGGCGGCCCGCCAACACTGACTGGGTTGGAATATGCCGGGCTGCCACAGTCAGCTGAACCTGCAGTTGAGGCGAACTTCTTGTTTGCCTTCGTAGGCGAAGCAGGACGGCCCGAGGGAAGAAGCGGGGATGGCAATTGGATGTGTGAAATCGACGGAATTGAACGTGAGCTCGGTGAGTTAGATGATAACAACCGAGCGATTACAAGTGTAACTCGGCAGTCAGACCAGGCTGTGCATCGTACCAGAATCATGAAGCTGCTTCCGGGAGAACGGCTGGGATGGTGGTCAGCACAGACGTTTGATCGCCGAGTTAGAATGAGAGCCCTCGTATTGGGTGCAGTGAATGCCGAAGGACCAAGATATTATTGGATACCGGAGCAAATGTCTCGGCGATCAGTGAGTACTTCGCGAGGAAACTACGTCTCAAGAGAGTGGCCAGCCGAGATAAGCGAATTGACATACAAGGAATAAGTAAAGACTGGATGGTGACAACGTCAAGAGCAGTGGTGAAGGTGACACTCGGCTGGGAAGTGGCATACGAGTTCGAAGTATGGATAATGCCTCATCATGCCGGAGTCGATTTGATTCTCGGCACCGACTTCATGATCCCAGCTGGGATCCGTCTGGATCTGTACAGCTCGGCGGTCAATCTACCCGATGAGATGGTGATCCCACTCATCCGATCAAGTAATGCGCCGACCAAGACCGAGTTCGGACCAAATGTCCCATGCGGACCACCAGACGGGTTAACGATCGAAAGTCGAATGACCGCTGAGTTCAAATTGCCCAGGCGACAACCCAGTGAGTCGACGCATGACTTGTGGGTGCGACGGACGAAGGGTTGGATTCCAACGGTTGTTTTTAATCGCCGAGGAAGACCAACCCATGTCCTGATTACGAACGTACGACAGACGTCAGTCTGGTGCCCACCTCACTTTTATGTGATAAAATGGCAACCACATGGAGTACTGGCCAATGAGGGATACGTCCGCGTGAACTCGGCGAAGTACCGTGACTGGCAGATATTGGCCTTTGAGTCGGCGATGGATAAATATTTGCTGCAGAAAGAACAACGACTGTACGAAGACTGGTTGTCACACCAGCCGCCAGCTGTGGAAAGACGAAAATACCCAACTCCGACGGCGGTGGAAAGACGACCTCCTCCAGTGGAAAGTGGACCAGAATTAACATGCGCCGAACGCTGGAGAAGGATCGAAGCTGATACTGAAGCCGGCGACTACGAGAGGCGTCGCGGTAACGCAGACGTCATATCAACTTCAGGGGTGACAAGGGGTGACAAGGGGTGACCCGGCTATAAACTCAGCGTTCAAGCTGGAAGACGTCCGAGCGGATCGTACGCCGGTGCTACACGATGGCCAAGATATCTCCTATCAGCTGTCCAAGTTTGAAGATGATGGCGCCATTTCTGACGTCAACACGAACTCAGCGGTTGAAGGAACAAGTGAAGTAAGGGCCAGGGACGACGTGTCGGCGACTGAAGACTCAGCTATAACGGAAGGAGATCTTGAAGAACGCTCAGAACACGCCCTAAGTGACGCCCAACCCGTTGCAGACAACCGAGCCAAGTTTGGAGTCAGTAGACCAAGTTCTGCAGCCGTGGTGAACTCAGCGATGGGTACACCGGAAGCCTCCATTATCCGGTCGGAGGCAGTGGACTCGGCGTCAGCAGATCTAAACACTGAGAGTGCCTCGGAAGTGGCCACAACATATTGTCATGATGTCAGCTATACCGAGGACGCGTTTGCATGCACGGAAGTTAGTTCTGCCGTCACAACCAACTCAGCGGTTGATCACTCCGACGCGACCAACGACTATGATAGTCGGGAGGTATTACTGCCCGAAGGAATAAAGCCGACCGACGACCCAGCTACGGCGAACTCAGCGTTGGAGACTATGGAGACTACGACCAGTCCGGAAGTGGTTAGACAGCGTGACGATGATACCATCTACCTCGGAGTCAAGTTTGGAAACGCAGGAGTCAGATCGACCATCGCAGTGAACTCAGCGAATACGGGCCCCGACGCAGCCGACAACCATGAATTACCAGAGGTATCACTGTTGGAAGGTACTATAGCTGAGGTCGGAGTGACGAACTCAGCGGCGACGGTGTTCGACCCCGGCGGAATTGACTACGGCTTAGGACAAGCTGAAGATGACGAGTGCAACTCAACGAGAGACCCAACGGAAACTCTAAGACAACACTACTTGGCTATCGCCGCGACTGAAGACGAGCGAGAGGATGATGTTGACGATGGTACGACCAACGCCTTTGAACGTAGTGGAACAGATCTGGAATTGACGGACTACGCTCACGAGCTGGCCTTCCTTCCCGACCTCACTGAAGTTGAACCTACCGAACTCGACTATGGCGCTGCAAACGTCAAGTCGAGTAGTCATACGCCAACACAGTCGGCTAAATTGGTGGCAGAGCTACAAAAGCACGAAGGGATAATGATTTCAAGTGATAATGCCCTGCCGCCTCCAGCGTACGGAGTATTGTGCGACATCGACGTTCAAGGACACGCACCCATTAAGCAGAGAGCTCGGCGGATACCTCTCCGCCACTTGAGCAAACTTTACGAGTTGTTGAAGGGGCTGCTTCGAGCTGGGTTGATATCCTTCTCGGGCAGCCCTTGGGCCTCGCCAGTGGTGATCGTGCTCAAGAAAAATGGTGTGGATATTCGGCTATGCATTGACTATAAACTGGTTAATGCGGTTACGACACCGATGGAATACGCTATGCCACTGGTTGATGACCTGCTTACCGAATTGGAAAGTTACTTGTGGTTTTGCTCGCTCGATGCTGCGAGTGGATTCTGGACAGTCTTGATGACACGCCGAGCTCGGCAGATCTCAGCGTTTCTGTGCACTTGGACACTTTGAATGGTTACGAATGCCATTTGGATTGAAGAATGCGCCTATGATTTACCAGCGACTGATCGACAACGCTCTATGGGGATACGTTCAACCGAAGGGAGGATGGCAGTTGTTTGCCGAACGGATGACCATTGCTGAAGCCGAGTCGGGAACTCGGCGAGTAGAGCTCGGCGGAGTCAGCGATTCAACGAAGAGTCAGCTGACGAAGTTTGAAGCTGACCACCAATCACAAGCTGACTGCGATCCGGTCCAAGACCTGGTCAACGGACCGGACGGCGACATGTCCGCTAATGGAGAACCAGACCAGTCTTCTTTGATTCCGGTGTTCAAGCGGAGGTCGTTTGTCGATGATATCTGTTTTGGAGGGGAGAAGTTCGACGCTTGCTTGGGGACACTCGACCGATTACTAGCCCGGTTCACAGAATGTCGAATTAGCATCAGCTTTACCAAAAGTATCTTTATCCAACCCAAGGTTGATTTCCTACCGCACGAGATTACGCCGAGTGGCATACGCGCTGATGCGAAGAAGATAGCCGCGATCGCCGAGCTCGCCTTCCCGAAATCGAAGAAGGGGATGCAAGCTTTCCTCGGTGCCCTCAACTATTACGGCCGATTCAACCAGAACTTGGCTGTTTACGGAGCAGTACTCTATCAGCTCAAGGATACGGACTTTGCCCCTGGGGGTGACCTGGCGTCAGCAAAAGCATCATTCGCCGAGCTCAAAAGACGGGTAGCAGAAGCTCCAATTCTGCGTCATTTCGACTCGGCGAAAGAGGTCCATATAATGTTGTACGCCAATGAGTGGGCACTGAGCAGTACGTTGATGCAACCACACGACGACAAGCTGCACCCAGTTCGCTTCTGCGGACGCGTACTAAAGGAGAACGAGCTCGGCTATCATCCCGCTGAGAAAGAAGTAGTCGCGCTGTTGCAATTGGTGAAAGTGTGCTACACTCTCTTGGCGGGAAAGACGCTTCACGTCTACACCCGTTTCTCCACGCTGGAGTGGGTGTTTAAGTCAAAGTCGCTGTACGGGCGCGCAGTCAGTTTCGCAGTTATGTTGTCGCCCTACGATTTGAAGGTGAAGCGAGTACGTGAACGAGATGTAGACTTCGCCCAGTTGCTCCAGGCGTCGATAACCCCGTTTATCGGACTCGACGATTCCCTGAAGCACCTTGCGCCTCCCTCCAAGAACTCGGCGACAGCTCGAATGGACCCAGCGCTGCTATACGCCCGAATACCAGCCGACTTTGCAGGATGCGTGCTGTCATTTGATGGCTCAGCGAAGACGGCTAAATACGGCGGGTATGGCAGTTGTTCGTGGATACTGTGGCGTCTTCCGAATTGGGACATTGAAATTGCGGCGAGTGCGTACCTGTCGTCCACCACTGTCAACATCGCCGAGTACACCGGCATGAACAATGGAGTCTTGGCGGCGATTGACCGAGGGATAACCGATCTGATTATCGTGGGTGACTCCCGGCTTGCAATCCAGCAATCCATGGGGGTGATAGCATGCAAGAAGGAAACGTTGCAAGTGGAGCTAGCTCGGCACAAGGATCTCACGAAGCAACTCAACTCGGTCCGGTATCGACACATAGCGCGACACTATAACGCAGCGGCTGATTCTCTCGCTACAGAAGCACTGGAAGCTAAAGCTGGACGAGTAATTCTCGGGACGGATAGGAAAGCAGAGCTGAGAATGATTAACCGAGTAGCCGAAGAACTGTACACCACAGACAACCCGGCGGAAACACCGATTGTCACGGCAGTCACTCGTAGCCGAGTACGCCGAGTTCACTTTGAGGATGAACTGGATGAAGACTCGGCTAGAGCAAGAGGAGGAAGTCAGGATCATGAAGCCATGTCAACAAATCCTGGAGAATCCGCGTTTGAAAGCAGTGGAGACGAATTCGAACAAGTCAGCAGGGCGTCGACTCGGCGGACTAACCACACGACCCCGAATGTCGAAACAGGCTCGCAGATGGGGTCAGCCCAGACAGCTAGGAATGCCAACGACATTGATCCAGTGACAGTACAGACTGAGCGGAGACGACGAATCGCGAAGGCACAAGATGAAGAACTCAGGTGGGCCGATCTGAAAGCGTACCTGAGAGGCGAATTTGAGGACCTTACACACCGTCGAGCTCAGAATGCCGGCAAAGTCGCAGAAGTCTTTGTACTCAGCGAAGACGGCCTGTTATACCGCCGAGATGAAGCTCGCCGACTGGGCGAACTCGGCGAACCGAACCTCGCATTGAGATTGGTGATTCCGTCAACTATGGTCGACGAAATACTTCATAACTGTCACAACTCGATCGAAGGAGGGCATCAAGGCATTGTCAGAACGTATCACCGAGTCAAAGCCGACTACTACTGGATTGGTCTTTACGCCGACGTGGTGAAACATGTTAGGGCCAGCGAGGACTGCAATACTAGTAAGAGCAAGCCACAGTTGAGAGGTTACTCGCCGGGAAATGTGGTGTCAGACCATCCATTCCAAGTCGTGTCAATGGATTTCGTGATTCCCCTTCCTCGAACTCAGCGGGGCAATACTGCACTGCTGCTGTTCCAGGACCACTTCACAGGATTCGTTATCGCTAAGGCTATGAATGACACCGGAGCACTCGAAGTGGCCAAAGTATTTGAGGAATGCGTCTTCAGGCAGTTCGGGGCTCCGTCTCTGATACGACACGACCGAGATCCAAGGTTTATGAGTGAAGTATTCCAAAAGTTCTCCGAGATGATGCAGTCGAGATCAAGAGCTACGCTGAGTTACCGACCACAAGCTAACGGTCAACAAGAGAGGTCAGTCAAGACAATGGTTCAGACTATACGGGTCTACGTGGAAGACCCACTTCAAGCCGACTGGGATGACATCGCCGAGAAGATGGTACACGCTATCAACAACTCAAGAGATTCGACTCGGCGAGAAACCCCTTTCTATCTGGTACATGGTTGGGACGCCAAGTCTACACTCAAGGCTATGACGAGTTCAATACGACGTGGACAGGGACGCCCAGTCAACTCGGCGGACGCAGTCGAGTGGCGCCGAGAAGCAAACAGACAACGAGAAGTGGCACTTCGATTAGCAGCTGAGTTCCAAGTGCGAGAGAAAGCACGACGAGCTCGAGAGCACAACGAAGCGTTGAGCAAGAAGGAGAAAAGATCCATTCCCAACACAGCAGATGACGAAGATGAAGTTGCAGAACCAGGCGATGAATCCACCAAATCCTTGTTCAAAGAAGGAGATCAAGTCTGGTTGTTTATGGAGCGAGTCAAGTCGGGCCTGACCAAGAAGTTAGCCCACCGATGGCATGGACCATTCAGGGTGAAGAAGAAGGTGGAAGAATTCGCCTATGAATTGGAGTTACCCGACAAGAGTGGATATAGGTTCTACCCAGTGGTCCATGTATCACGTCTGAAGGCAGTCACCGAACTCGGCGGAAGACCAAAGACGAGGCTAATCGCCGACCTCGAAGAGACTCAGCGATTTGACTTTGACGAAGAATTACTGCCTGAAGACAGCTGGGAACCAGACACAAGTACAAACCAGTATGAAGTCGAAGCAATTCTTGACGATGAGCTACCATTATCCACAAGTACGTCACGATCACAACGGAAGTTTAAAGTTAAGTGGGTCGGCTACGATGAGCCTACTTGGGAACCACTGTCGAATTTGTCATGTGGGGGTCTCCTGTTTGACTATCTACGACAGAAGAAGCGCGAAAACCGTCTGCAAATGGTGCAAGTTGCAGATGAGGATTAACAGCTATTGCACCAAAAGTTACACCAACTCAGCGGACGACACAGGCCGAGTTGAGATGGAATACTACTGTGTCGAAACTACATATACTGAATAAGTACGAAATGAAGTCCTGAACGATACCTACGGGACGCCCAGTCAAAAGAAGAAAAAAACTAAAAGGTCGGCGATCCGGACTCCAAGTGAGTTGAACCCGACGGAGACAACTGGGAAGAGCTCAGCGGACTCGACGATTGGGGGCGTGGCGTCGTAGCAGACGTCATCCCTTGGGAAACTGCGGAAGGAGATGCAACATTCGCAGCCGTGGCAAGAAGTATCATCGCCGAGCTAGCCAACGAAGCTGACGCCGAACCAGTTGCCTCAGGACCCGACTCGGCTGAAGTGGGTTGAGGCGGATCCGCTCCACTGGGGAGTGGGGTGCCGAACAGAGACATACTCGGAGACGCGCCTCGGAGATTAGAAGAACCCAACCCATCGTCCGCCGAGTCGTCATCAGACGCACTCTCGTCATCTGAGCCGAGCTCACCGATCGAAGACCCAGTGAAGATATGGATGCCTTGACGATTCAGCCGAGTTGGAGCACCCGGGGCATAGGCAGGAGGCGCTTGTTCAGCAAGATCGAAATCTTCTTCAATCGCGTCGTCAACAACCTGAGGATCCATACCGCGCGGAGCGAAAACCAAGAAGTCCACGTTCCGAGCGCGGAAGCAAGTATTGTACGGATGGACCGCCAGGTCAGTCAGCCACCAAGCTCGCCAGGGCTCGGCTAGATCCACATCGTGAGCACACTGGACCCAGTCTATCCCGGAAGGAACCCACGAAAGGTTAACGGGAGAGTAATGGGGAACGGACGGATCGAAATAAACCTCTGCGTCCACCAGAGGAGCAGGTTCATCGCCGAGCTTCTGAGTGACCGCCGAGTAAAGCTGGTCGTAGACAGCAACAACCATAGATCGCAAGGTGTCACTACGACGTTTGCGCTCGCGCTTGTACACCAGCCACAGTTCGTATACCTCGAATTCAGCTTCGCTCGAAGCGTCATCGTCGTCTTCAGAGCGAGCAGAGACCGCGGGCTGAGTAGCAGAACTCAGCTGAAGGTGACGAACCTTCTTCCGCCGAGTCCGACGACGGGACTTTCCAGAGCGAGGCCTTCCTCCATCGGATACAGTAGCTTGAGGTGAACTTGAGTGCAAAAGGGCACAGATAGCCTCGTGTCCATCCTCTCCGGGGAGTGGACAAGCGTACGGTTGAGGCGGATGCGGCGCCGGTGCACGATGACGAGGACCTGCAGCAGTGGGAGACTTGGGGTTGGCATAACGCCGAAGCCGCTGAGTCGAGGTCAAGTTCGCCAAAGGTGTACGGTGAAGCTGGGCAAGAGTCGGCTCAGCCTGGGTTGTTACCGCCGCTGAGCTGACTGGAGCCGCAGCCGAGTCTGCCAATGAAGTCGCCGAAGACGCTTGACTAGCTGAGGAAACCACACTAGGACCGATAACGGAACTCGCCACTGGAGCATCTCGGCGAGGATGGACAATCAACTCCAACCGCCGAGTTTCACCAGCGGGGATGCTGAGAACCTCAGGAAAGCGAGACTCCAAGACACGACACAGCCGGGCGTTGAGGAGAAGGTCGGACGGATCAAGCCCAGGAACTTGCAAGCCACCGCCAGCAGCAGCAGCCATGTGAGGATCGTGCATCGGAATAATACCATTCCGACGGATGAGCCGCTTCTGTCGCAAGATCACAGCCCGCTGCTCAGCGATCACCGACTGAGCGTGCCGCAAGGGTTGAGTACCGGTGGAACTGTACAACCGCACCGACTCCTGCAGCTGCTCGAAGTGCTTGGAAGCAATGCCCTGAAGGGTGACGAACGCCGCATCCCTCTCAGAAATGGATCGGAGAAGGACGTCGATCTCGGCGTCCCGATCCAAGACTTGCTGATGGTGGAGCTGGGCCTGACCCAACGCAGCGTCAACCGTGCTCTGCTCAGCCGCGATGGCCCGAGCAAGTTTTGCCTCACTCAGAGCTACAGCCTGTCGCAGCGACGCGAGGAGATTAGCCGACTGCGTGGCAGCAGCCTCCAATCGAGAAACTTGCTGTTGAGCCGACGAGAGCTGAGTTGACAAGTCGACATTGCTGAGAGCAAGCGAGTCCAGTCGCCGAGTCAGTGCGCGGTTCTCCTCCTGAACAGCTTGATTGTCAGCTCGGAGATCGCCGATGATCTTTGGATAATCAAGAGCGGCGTAGTTGCCTTTCAAGATATCCAACAGTTCCCCCGCGGAAGCAGCATGCAAAATCGCTCGCCGCTGCACGGGATCGGAGGGCTCCACGGAACGAGTAAATCCGTAGGCCATGAGCCTCGCCAAGAAGGTCAATTCTTCTCGTCGATCATGCCCTTGCTCGTTAACTCTGGCCATGAGGGAGTCAAGACTCACTGGAGCAGCCGAGCTTGGCGGATTGGTGGCGCCCGAAGTGGCGTCGCCCGGCAAGCTCGGTGGACCAGGAAGGCGCACGCGAGAAGACTCCGCCGACTCCGCGTCAGACTCATGGGAAGTTGTCAGATCAACCAGCCCAGCTTCATGCCGGTCGCTGACCCCACGAGTACCGACGGGTCGAGGAATCGACTCAGCTGGCACGCCTTCACCTCGACGAGGAGTTGGAGAAGAAGGATGGTTCCGCGAGTTGTGCTGGAATAACATGCGAAGAGTAAGGAGCTGCCAAGTGAGTGACAGCGGAAGCAACGAACGTACCGAAGAAGGTGGTGGAGAGCCGCGAGACGTCATCAGCCGAGTACGGACCAACGGTGGCAGAACAAAATGAAGGATTAAGACACTAACCAGCTCGGCTCGTATCATAACCGGGGCAGTTGTGGTGTAGAGATTTCCAGATTCGAACATACGCCGACCTACTTTAGGTCAAGAATCGGCTCGGTCTGATAACCCAGAGCTTAGGAGCCAAGGATCACGGTAAGTACTCGGTGATCTGTCCGGATATGCTATCCGGATAGCCGCTGAGCTCAACGGTCGCCGGAACTCAGCTGAAGAGTCGGTAGAGATCCGAAACGACTACATTTCATTAGATATTTGTATGAGAAGCATAGGATTAAATAGGGGGAGCCAAAAAGGCTCCCAGAAGATAACAGAGCAGAATTTTCCTAGTCCAAGACACGTGTACACTTTTCCGGTAAGTCCCTGCATAGGGCTGGATTATGCCTGCCGTCAATACTCGAGAGGCATAGCTTGTAGGGTATTGATTGGTAGCGCCAAGAGATTAGGTCGGTCCGGGTAGGACAAAGTCTCGCTACGCGCGAAAGAAAGTCCCGCATACTCAGCGGGCCGGTACGTCGGATAGCCCGGGTGCCGTAACACTTCTAGCTCAGCTGCCTCTGCGCTCGGTGACCTGTAAAAAGCGCTCGCGCGCCGTCGTCCATCCTTTGGTGGAGGGCACAGGGTTGTGAACGAGCTCAGCCGAACCAAACTCGGCGGAGCCTCGGAAGTGATCTGACTTGGTTAGTCGGAACCGAGTGGAAGTGAGCCACTCGTCTGTCCCGGAAGGGCCGGACCGCGAGGGGACCACCCTCTGCGCAGGCCATACAAACCGCCGACCTAACTCGGCGATTCGTTGTGGTTTGTGTAAGGAATCCACATCTGACGATATTTGTGTGTTCTACTACACCACCCGTAGCTAGGGTACTGGTCCGACATAGTGGTGATTTCAGCATTGATATGTTTCTTAATCACAGAGCTGATCATCTTTTTGGTACGATCATCGTACGTTAAGACGCCGAACCAGCGACCGTACGTACGGTCGACCCCACGAAAGAGCCAGCAGTCATCGTGGTGTACACCACGATGTTACTTGCTCTTCTTAGCACTTGTCTCGCCAATCTCAACGATATGACCGGGACCGCCGACCTAAACATTATTTACGAAGTATTATAAAATATTATTTCGTACCTAGATCCACCATTTATAGATTTACCTGCATAGGACAAGACACCATCTCCTTGCTGCATATATCTCTGCAGAACGAGTACCAATCCGTAACGACCTTGTCGCTGACGCCGACCCAAGCCGAGGCGACAACAGCGGGAAGGCCCGACGCCCAAAATTCCAGGCTGGCACAGCGTCAGCCTCGCCTTCGCGAGAAGGAGCCAGCCCCCAAGCTGCGTTTCTTTTGACACTCTTTTTGGGATCACCGCCACCTCCAGCGCTTCGCGCGCTTCTGCACGGCTCCAGCGGCGGGCGGACAGAGACGCATATCTCCGTTGCACTCGGAGCACAGCATTCGCCTCGCCAACAGTCCTTTTACTTGGTAGTACACGACGCAGCTGCATTCGTCCGCAGTGGCTATCATCACGTCGTCAAAGCTGAAGGTCACACGGGTGAGCACGTACGCGTACGGTGCAGGGTCCGGGTGCGCCGGGCTGGGTTTGGTTAAAGGGAGGAGAACCCGTGTTGGGCATGAAGTTGAGCTGAGTGTTGGTCATGATGCAAGTACGGATCTTGGGGCGGGGAACTGGGGTGGCTGGGACCTGAGGTGGGGCTTTGAACGTACACTTGAAAATGACTGACTGTTTGCTGCTGGCAAGGCCTCAAGTGCGCAAAAGGTGGGGCTCTGCTCGGGTTTGGACACAGCTTTGGCGCGAAACATGGAGTGAGTGGCTGAAGCTATCGATGGTTGCGGATCGCCTTTTTTTAAATATTGTCTAAAATTAATTTCAATGTGGGGCTTGTCCCATGGGAGTGCCGTCTTCATGGTCTCCTCCTTCGTCGGTTTCACCTCTTTTATGCCTAAAGGCGGCGTCTATGGCGCACTTGTGCACGCCCTCTTTCTCGTCATTCGTGCTCATTTGTAATAAACAACTTGAAGGGCGGGTAGTCACGATCTAGGCATCTTGCCCTTTTCTGAGGTCGTACAGGTGGCGTTCGAGCTGGTAGGTTTCGTAGCATAAGCTGTAGGTCTAGGGAGGCCACGAAATGTAGACATGCCAAAACGTGGGCGCAGATCCAGCCTGCTTTGTGAACTGCTTACAGTCGTACTTGAACTTACGGCGAATCATTTTGATCTCGTCGGTGCTCCAGGAAGGATTGCCCCAATCGTGCTCGAACGGAATTCGCTTTAAAATTTCCACGACGTAAAACGACAAATAGGGCAGCTGGATATTCTCCACCTTCTCGTTTTGCTTGAGCCTACCTCTGAGCGAGGCTTTGTAGGCTTTGGTTCGATTGCCGTTCAGCTTTAGGCCGCGGAGGTTGGCATCGCGTACGATGTAGTGCTCGGCGTTGAAAAAATATTATTGGATGCTGTTAACCGCACGTCTGGTCTTTCGTCTGTGAGTAGGGTTGTGGCTGCCTTCTTCGCATAGATTCACAGCCGTCTGCAAATCTTGTGCGCTCACTGGGCCAGACGCATAATTCCTGATAGGCTCAGAGCTGATGTCCATAGGACATTCGACCAAGATTTTAGGCAAAATTCCAGCCAGAACGTGCCCTGTCGCTGCTCATAGATGACTTACTGCTGTGGCCTTGATTGTTCGATTATGGGATCCAATCGGATTTAGGTTTGGCAGCACTCCAGCAGTGTCACTTGCAATATAGAACCACAAATACCAGGGATCTGTCAGGTATTCACATTATAGCCACTGTGTAACGGACCCCAACGGTACCGAACGAAACTAGTGTCCATCCGCCAAAATGGATCTTATAAGTACCATCCGTCTTGTCAAGCTCTTCCAGGGATCTGTCAATCAAACATTGGCCTAGTACTTGCCTCGGAACAGTCCTGAACAATCACCTGGACGTGAAGATAATCCCGACAGAAACATCTCTTTCTCTAGAGGATCTGTAAGGAAATCCAGTACAAGTAGCTCGTGCTGAAAGTTGAATGACTGCTGACAAAACCGCAATGCATCCGTGTCCAAATCATACTCGAAGTGCTAGTAAAATTGCTCGAGCGCTGTGCACATTTTCGAAGAGGCCCATTCCATCACGACGATATATTTCGTGATTGAAAAATGCCCACGTCTTTTTAGTCTCTGTGACCGATTCTTCAGTTGCTTGACACTAGGAAGCATCGCAAGACGTTCTGGCGAATTCCTATATCGAACCAGTAGTGGCGTCAGACATTGCTTTGGACCTTGGCCACCCAACGGCAAATTATCGACCTCCGGTAAAAAAGGTTTATGGATACCGATTCTTTGGTCTTCAAGAGCGGCAATTGTACTGGTATGAATACTAGTCGTGATAGAACGTACTTCCCGCACGCATTTTTCTGATGTTCCCCATTGCAGTACCGCTCACGTGCGAAGTGCATTCCAGTACGGTGATGAATGTGCCGTGGCAAAACGCATGTTCTAAATGTCATCCAGTAATGTTTGTGCCTCTTCCATCGACGATAAGCGGACAGGATGCACCACGCTAGCGAAATCGCGCTCGTCTTTGTGTTGCAGATCCACCGTATCGCTTTGTCGATCGGATAAGGGGAGCTCTGTGTTTTACACGTTGTCGCTTTCGTACTCGTAATCCTTGTCATTCTCTCCGTCGAGGTGCTCACTTTCATCTGGTGAAGACTTCTCGCGACGGTCGAAAATCCTATCAGAACTTTGTGAATTGCACCCTGCGCGATCTCCGCGGGCGTCCTCATCACTTATTGGTGCAAGATCCTCCTCAGCAGCCTCCTCCTCACTGTCAGCACTTCTTTGTCGACGCCGCGCTCACCATGGTTGGTGGTGTGTTATTTCTCCAGAGATGACATTACTATCGCTCGATGACGGGGTGATAGAGATCGAAGACGGTGGCCCTGAGGCACGACCGCTGTCATGGCCCTCCATATCAGGCGCTCTCGCAGATGCGAGGTGTGCGTAGCCAAACGTCGATGACCTTAGAGTAGTCCCATGCTATGGTGTGGGCTTACTTCAGCATCGATTTGTAGATCTAGTTAGCAGTAGAATTGAGATAAAAATGTTTTGGTTGCTGTGGTTGATGGTGGGGTAGATTGCTTGTTGAGAAATGAGGTAAAGCATATTTGTCGAGATTGAATATTTAAATTTGTACTATTGGCGCCTGCGGCATAGGGCAGTCGCTTTTAGTCGTACAACGTCCAAATGTCAGCCTTCTACAAAAGACAAAAAGTAACAGTTTGGGTCTGAAATAAATTAAGTTTCAAACATTAGAGAAGTAAAAATTAAGAATGTATTCTTTTTTTACGCACGTGGACCCTTTTAGTATTAGTCACTATATTCCGTCAGGTCCACCGGATTGCTTAAAGATCCATCCGTTTCGATAACGACGTCTTTCTCATCATCAGCTTGGTAGGAATCCTCCGTGAGTTTCATAATCCGACCCACTCTCTTCTGATTCGCTAGAGCTACTGTCGAAAGGGTCGTCAATATCCGGAGTTGACGGACCGTCTGTATCTGAGTTAGTACCGTCTAATTCGTCAAAATAAGTATCGCTTTTTTCTGATTGACTGAATATGCTGTCGTAGCGCTCGATAAATCCGGAGTCGATGTCTCTTCCGTCTCCGAATTGGATTCAGACTCAGATTCCGAGAAAAAAAGGGATGGGGGCGACGAACGGTTCCCATCTGCATGTCGTGACGTCTCGACGGCAAGCATGCGCTCTGGGCCTTCTAGCTCGGCCCTAAGCCGGTCGATGGTGAGAGCTGCACGGTCCAAAGAGACCCGAAGACGCTTGAACGGGCGCATCGAAGAAAAATTAAAAAGTGAGCTCAGAAAATACCGTCTAGTTAACGTCGTCAATACAATGCACAGATTACTACCTGCTCTTTCACTGGAACAAACGTCAGCTTATTACAGTCAGCAATTCGTAGCGACCCTATTACTGCAAAATATTGTCAGCTCCTAGTCGACAATACAAACAATAGATCGCAAATAATTTCATTTCATAGAAGGCATCTGACGATTAAACAAAGAAACCTCTAGAATATATTTGATCCCCCACAATATAAAAGAGCCTTTTTGCTAATAGAAAAAAAATTCTTAATTTCTCCGAATGCATCCCGATTTTTAGTCAAGTGGTTTCCATTTCCGCCTTGCGAGATGTAAGCAATGTTGTTCTTGATAAACTTGTAGAGTCTCTCCATTGCGACAGCTCCTCTCTTTAGATTGATAGCATCGAGATACGTTTCTGTGTTCTTACAATCGAAGATTGGCGGCAATTCTCCTTTTTCGTAGTAGATATGAAACTTCGGAAAATGAGGAACAGTAAGGTCATCACCTTTCTTATATTTCTTTTCTTTCTTTTCCTTGATCTCCTTCGGTTCATATTCTGCTTTCCACTTGCTGTATTCAATTGGATTAGCTGCATCAGCAATAGATTTGATATAAAACTCTGTCAATTTAGGATGATACTTACACGTTTCCCAATCGTTAAACACTCTCAATGCGGCAGCTTGATCAAACCGATCTGTCATTGTCTGTAGAATACACAAATAAGTTTTACGCATCAGACCAAGATCGACGTGTTGTTTCTTGTATAGCCTACCCGCCAAGTTCCAAGTATTATTGTTGTCATTAAACCATGACCACTTCATCAAACAACACAGGTCGTATAGACGATGATCGTAGATCTTTTTTGAAACGCAGTATTGAGCAACATTCAGCTCGTCAATCATGATTGGTATGTTGATCATCATCTGTTCGCTCTTACAATAGAAATGTCTTAGCGTTTTGTTGCCTTTTTGAATGTAAAAGCAATAGCGATATCCACCAAAGTACGCATTACTGTCTATCATTTCGATCCTTTAATATCCAAGTTCTTGCTAGCAATGTATTCGCTGAACGCTCCGATGACATTCATGGGGTCTAAAAAAAACCGTTTACGTCGAACTGCTTTACTTTGCCCGTTTCGATGTACTGCTCGAATGCCCGTATCGATGTACTGCTCGAAGAAGAACTCGTTTTCTGCCTCTGCGATCTCTACTGCGTAATCATTCGAATTATTTAATTCCGATTCCGAACTTTGATCCTCTTTATACCACGCTATCCGCGATCACCGGTGCGATAATCGACTCATCCAATTCTGGAACTTTGCTTACATCGATATTCGAGACCTCGACGGGCTTGATCGCCAATGGGGCTGGCGTACGAGCAGCATCAGCAATAGCTGGGGTATTTGGTTGAGGCGACATTTCTTCTATTATATTAGTCTCTCCGACTATAATTTCCTCTCGATCAATAATAATCGCGTGCTTGCCGCATCGCTCTTTGTTGCGAGCAAGCTTACACTGCTCCACGTTGCTTTTAATAAAGTTGCACATTTTTCGTATATGTATGACTGTGGTTATGTTTTGTATATTCTATATAGACTTCGCTTAAGATGGACTCATCACTTATTTATGTATGTCGTCTACGCGTTATCGTTCATAATTGTTTTTATGATGTCTGACTACTACAATCCTGTAGTATTTACATTTTAGCGGACTCATAATTTTTTTTATGATGTCTGACTACTAAAATTCCGCACTATTTACACATTAGCGGCATGTGTGATTATTTTGTATTCTTTATCGAAACAGGAGGGTGTTGCGACACACTTAGATGATTGTTGTGAGAGGCATTGTGTCCGGCTTGCGTCCACTTTTATGTCCATATTTCTTTTCATTAGAAGCAGCGATAGCAGCTTTAGATCAATCTATATATCTCAGTGTCCACGTGTCTATCTTTTTTTTGGTTTTAAAGAATATTAAAATAAGTAAAATGGGGTATAGGGGGTAAATTTAAAAAGCATTTAATTCTAAAATGGATTTTTTCGACATGGGCGCATTTATCTGAATTCATCACATTAGAAGTGTTTCATAACTGATATCGTTGCTTCTGATAACTACTACGTACTTGTAGTAGAATAGAGGGGGGCACCTTTCCTAATATTTGATCTGAGTGACGACGCTGGGTGATTGTCATTTCAGAGGTTTTGCATGGGTGCATTTAAATAATGAAACTGTGCGACGACGCCGGGCAGCAGGATAGGAGCGAGCGTAGCACGCAGATGGCCGATGAGTTCGCCAGCGCGTAACTCTGATGGACAAGTCCAGATGCCGATAGCGCCAGGGAACGCGGGCACATTTCCAGGTGCGAGTCCAGCGGGAATGACGACTGCAGAAGGGTTGACGTTCATAGCCTGTAGGTTGAAGATAACTGTTGGTGGATCGAGCAGCTTCGCGAGCGCGGGATACTTCTTGCCCAGCTCGTCAAGCAGATGCATGATCTTTCGCCCAAGGCCGATCGCGCGACCGTCGACTTGATGGAGCGTGCCAATGCCCTGCATGAACGACAGCAATGGCCATAACTTGAACAGATCCTTGTCGATGGTGCACATCATCACGTCTTCGGGGAAACAGTCTCGCCCGGCGGCCTCGATCTCTTCGCCCGTCTTCCAGACAACGCCACTTGGTTGAAGACAGTCATCACGGCTGAGGCAGTGCTCTCGTGCGTCGACCTACAGATAAGGTTAGCGAACATCAAAGACCGAGGTTCCATAGATGGCGGCAAGTAACAACCACATACCTTCTCGAGGCGCTTGATGAGTTGAACGAATTTGCCTTTGATCTCCAAGCTCAGATAGCTATTGGGAGGCGCATGCCGCACAAGGAAGATGCAGCGCTCGATGACGTCTTCGTCGGTGAGATCTCCAGCGCGGTTGAACTCGCTGAAAAACGTAAGTGTTTCGGCCTCAGTGAGCTTGGCGTTTCGCGGGATATCTCGCCAGCGGCGCTCAGAGACCTGGACTGGGAGACTTTTTGCGTCTCGCGGTTCCTCTTCCTCCATGTCGTCCTCCTCATGACCGCTGCGTACCTGCTTCATCGCCCCCGCTCGTCGTCCGCACCACCCGCTTTGTGCTGCTGGTCGTACCCTAGCGAATGGAGTGTATCCTTTTTGCCTCCTCCTCCTTCGCATATAAGAGCACCGAGAGTACCCCTAGACACCCTTAGAGACAGCGATGATGTAGTATTACATGTAATACATGTACATGTGCATGAATGCACAGACTATTTCTATGAACAATATGTAATAAAAGAAATTAACAAAAAAAAAATTAAGGGCAAAAAAAAGTGCATTAAAAATCCAAGCTTCAAATCACCAAAAGTCCCTTCGAGTCTTTTGAGAGCTACCGGTACCATACTTTATAAAATAAAGTAGCTTTCTCCAAACAAGGCAATAACATGTAGGTGTATCACCACGTGCGATAACGCAAGTGCAGACATGCAGTCGGAGCATGCACGACCGAAGTACAGTATGTCCAATTCGGGCATACTTCGGTTGAATGTAAAAAAAAATATTGCTTCACATCTACCGGTACATGTATTGCAATACTTGCAGCATAAAAAATACCGGCATGAGAGTGAGTGCGCTACACGGGTGCTGGTTGGGAGAGGAAAAATGACAAAACATGGTGTGATCCAGATAAACATGACAAAAAAGACTTATTGTGACAAAATATGGTGCTGCTCGAAAACTTTTATCTTTCTTGGAAGCAGGACATTACCACACCAGGTTTTGTCATTTTCATGGTGGGCCTTACATAAACAACGTGTTCGTGTTGGTTGGGTCCTCGTTGACGTAGTAGTAGAAATTCAGGACCATAGGCCGCGAAGAGTGTCTGTGCTGAGTACGGAGATTCGCCGACTCACTCCTTTCTTGAGGACATCACGGTGTTGTTTCTTATAGTACCGCACTCGCTCGCGCTCATTTTTCTTTAGGCGCCGTTGCTCTTGTCTCTTTCGCACTGCAGTTTTACTGCACGAAAACTTCTTCTTCCGGTGTATCTTCAGTGCGTTGGGTGACGAAAGTCTTTTCTTGCAAAGATGGCATACTGCTGTCCTTACCCTCGCGCGTCTTTTCGAATGACAAAGGTTTCCGAGAGAAAACGCATAGTCCCATGGCTGTACCTCTCATATTTTAAAATAACCCAAATATTTCTTAATAAATAGATGTAAAATTTGATTCAAAACCGTTTTGGGGCAGAAATCTGCAAAAACATACCAGAACCTTCAAAATGTGGCAGGAAGAAAATAAATAAAACGGTAAAACCAAGTTTTGTTTTTGCTTCTGCGTCCTATGACTTAAAATATCACCACAATTTGACATATAAACCTTTTCCGTCGCCGACGCTAGTTACTTTTCAGGTACATGTAACACCATATTTTGTCACAATAAGTTTTTTTTGTCATGTTTATCTGGATCACACCATGTTTTGTCATTTTGCCGGTTGGGAGTCGAGTGTTGGTGCAGCGGACACAGTTGAGCCTTGGTTACAAGGAGAACCAACAGTACATGTAATTAACATAAGCTACGAAACCAGTTAAGGTCAGGGCTATTTTTTCAGGACAACGTGAATACCGCTAACATGGTATTTAAGTAAAAAGTGTTTGCGGCTTTACTTGAAAAAAAAAACTAGTGTTGAACGGGGGCATCGTTCAGTGTGATGCCGCATCAGACTAAAACAAAGTGGCAGACGGTTTACAACACACCCCTCCACAACATACAGAAGCCACCCGCAAGCTTTCATATGAATAATGCTGGTGGAAAGTTGCTGTCTTTTGATTCGTATTGAGCATTGAGCATTGTGCTTGCGGGGATAGTAATATCAGACCTGTGGCTTCCCACGCCGCCACGCACGCGAGGATTAGCAAGTTGGCACGAAAAAGCGCCAGCAGGAGTGTGATACCGCCTCGTTGTAGATGTCTGATGATGGAATTCCAGGAGTCCTGGCAGAGCGCATCAAGGCGCTAAAACTACAATACACGTATCAGTGATAATGCCTACATTTGCTCCAGCGAGTTCAAGCAGTTTAATTAATGTGTTCGTTGTCATGAGAATAGTTCGTCAAATGATTAAAAGTGCAGTGATGTTGAAGTGCCCTTCGTAACGGCTCAAACAGCTTGGATTCACTATGGTGTAGGAATTATGCCTAGCCAATCGCATCAGTCTCTCCCGGGTGATGTCATTTCCCGTGTCACTGACATCAGGCGTCGCCCTTCCAACTGGGAACAGATCCGCTCCCTCCCTTCGGATCCGCCCACGTACGTGGCAGCTTGCAAGTCACACTTTGCATTTGGCAACCTCCAATCCAAGTGCCAACTCTCCAACTCTTCCTACTCACATCCACAATGGTCAAGTACGTGCTCACGGGTGTTGGCGGCAACATTGGCGGCCACGCGGCTGACCACGCTGTCGAGATCAAGAAGCCCGAGGACGTTCTGGTGCTCACTAGCTCGGACGTTTCCAAGCTCAACCCCGAGCGTGTCGCGGCCTGGAAAGCCAAGGGCGCTATTGTCGAGCAGGCTGACTACCTCGACGTGGACAGCCTCAAGAAGGTGTTTGAGGGCGCAGAAGCCATCGCCTTCATCTCGACGTGGCTCATCGGTGACGGGCGTCGTGGCCAGATGAAGAACTGTATTAAGGCTGCTAAGGAGACGGGTGTCAAACGTGTGTGCTACACTTCGTTCGTGGGTGCCGGATCGGACAAGCCTAACGAGGAGGTGCCGTTCTTACCCCAGGACCACCAGTTCACCGAGCAGCAGATCTACGCGTCGGGTCTGGACTACAACATCCAGCGTGACTACCTGTATCAGGACAACACGCCTCGCTTCTTCGCTCAGTCGTGGCACTTCACGGAGGACCGTTGGCTCTCCAACAGCCACGACGTTCCCGGTGCGTACGTCGCCATCTCGGACTGTGGTCGCGTGTTCGCTGCTCTGCTCCTTGGCAAGCAGGAGAAGAACACCGTCGTGGAAGTAACGGGCCCCGAGGCTGTCACGGACCGCGACATGTTCGAGTGGATGAACTCGATCAGCGGCTACAAGGGCCAGTTCGTTGACTTGCCCGATGAGGAGCTTCGTGCCTACTGGCTCGGCCGTGGTCTGCCCACCGACGTGTACGGAGACTTCTCCAAGCTCCCTATGAAGCTGTGCATCAGCGACCTGCTGTGCTGCGGTGAAATGCTGGCCAACGGCTCCATGAGCAAGGTGACGGACACAGTTGAGCGTCTGACTGGCCGCAAGCCTCTGGGCTACAAGGAGAACTTGCTCCAGTACAAGGAGATCTTCCCCAAGAACCAATAAGTCGTTCCGTTAGATTAGCGCAGTACTAGCGTTCAACACTCTATCGCGTGCTGTAAACACGTCAATGAAGTCAGTTTGTGGATAAATTTAGAGCTCGAAACATTTACTTTCATTCCTTCCTTCTAACTCGAACTCTAACAGGGTCACGCACATACAACTATGACTTCTTTTCGTCTTGATCTCATTTCATTCGATAGGGTCGAATGGGTACACCCGAGGGTGTGAAGGCCCACTCTCCAGTGTCCGTATCGTCGTCGTCTTCTTCTTCCTCTTCAATCAAGTCGCTCTCGACGACAGACTTGGACTGTTGGTAGGGCTCCTGCGATTGAGACGACGGCTGGGCTTGCGTCGTGAGCTGCGAAATAGTGGCTGTATCCGACTGCAACCGTCTTCTCCCTTGGTTCGATCGGGTCTTTTGCAAAGCCGGAGGGACGGGAAGGCCAGCTTTGCCAAGGCACATGAAGCAGATGTGCATAGGCACAAGACCCACAGCGTGCAGATCGACCTGCTCTTTCAAGACACAGGATCGGCAGACCACGTGTCCGCACGAGTGACAGTTCACTCGATTCGACAGAACTTGGAACGTCTTGTGGCACTCTTTGCAGCTCTTGGCAGAGAGTTTGGACAACCACTGGGTTTTCATGACGAACGTCCGCGAGTCGAGATTCTTGCGACGAAAGTGCGAACACAGACGCACGAGGTTATCGCCAAACCGCTCCATTAACAGGCGAGCAGTGAGGCCCGGCGCCCAGCCGCCAGGTTCTAGTCCGACCATGTACACTATCTTCGTGTAGTTCTGTTCGTTGTTAGATGACGACCGTCTACCTGAACGACGTAGGAAAAAGCCCGATCGAAACATTGTACTGGGCTCGAGACCTGGCTTGTTACTCGCCTCAGCAAACTCCGGGTCGTCGATGGAATCCCACAGACAGTAGCCGATAGTAGATCCGTCTGCTTGGTGGATAATATCCGTGGCCACTGCAAGGCAAACCTCTCGGTTTACCATTAAACCAGGCGCCTGGTAGCTGGAGTATCGAACGTACATAGAGTTCATAGGTCGCTTTTCCGTTGGTCGACGTAGAACCGACAGGACTCGAGCTTCCAGCAGACTGTCGGACAACACGCGGTTGTTCCGTACCACGGAGTCGGCGTCGGGTACCACGAAGAGTTTCATAATCTCGTCCACCGTCGCGTGCGAGTGGCTCACGCAACAGAAGCGCGTCTGTCCGGGTTTGACGCTGCTCTCGTCCATAAAGTATGAAATATCCTTCTTACGGAGCTTGGGTTTCCACTGCACGCTGCTCGAGTTATCCGACAGCATCGACGCCATCACGTGCTGCACAGATTCCGTCATGCGGTTGATTATCTCGCGACGACGGACAGGCGACAGCTCAATGTACGTGTCAGTACTGCTGGAGCTATCGCTACTGGCCGATTTATCGCTTCGGTGCCTCGAAATCTTCTGTGACGAGCGCGGGGGCTGCACAGGAGAACCGCTGCCGGGTTGCATGGAGCGCTCTCGGCCAGCAAGAACCTGTCGGTGAGGCTGGCTTGCTTCAGTACCACCGGAATCAGTGCCGACCGGGCGTGACGGACGCAGAGGCCGGTCAGACTGTCGACGGGGCTGTCGACCATCTTGACGCTGGTTCAGAGCTAGCTGGGGGTCTAAGAGGTGTCCGAAGGCCTCACGCCGGTCAGGGTTTTGTCGTGGAGGCCGTATCTCGTGCTGCGAATGTCGTCGAGGTGCCTCTGGAATCTGCTGAGTCGACCGAGGCTGTCGCTGGCTCAGTGGCTCATGTCGACGCGAACCCCTTCGCTGGGATGGCCGTGTATCTTGCTGTATCGGCCGTGAATGCTGCTGCGACGGCTGTGGCTGTTGTGGCGGTCTTTTGGTCCGTTCGAGCGGCTTCTTGGTCTGCGGAAAGGCACCGGAGGTCTGGTCGAACGGCCGAAGAGTTTCCTCAAAGTTGGTGGCGCTTTGGTTTGCAGTCTGCCGCGACGGCTTCGAGACTAGCTTGGCGCTGCTGCTCACTCCCCAGTTTGTGGCCGTTGGAGACGTTGTCCATCCGTCTTGGGCGGCGCTCATGGTCTCCCCTGCGGATCACGGTCTGTGTGCTGAGACAGCGGATTCGCTTGTGAGCATGATGATGAAGCCGATCAGAGCAGCTTGCTCTTTTCCTGCGGATGTGCTGTCCAGCGAGCGTCAAGATGCAACGCTAGACAAGGCAAGATGCAAGCTAAGCAAGCACAGGCGCCGCCAAGCCCCTACTGAAGTTGTTGTCAACCTTTCGGAGAGACTTCCGTCTACCACTAAGGTTGGATTCTCGAACCAGCAGAAGTGCACTAAGACAAGCGGTGCTCACGTCTCCTTTGATGCTCTATTGACACTTCCACCCAGCAGATGGTATCCATTACACTGTCCAATTTTAATAAAAGTACTTTGAGCACTGTATTCATGTCTATCGGTGTATCTCTGTATCGGTACATGTATCACTTGGCAAGTACCGGTACTGTACATGTACGACTTGCAAGGTTGGGTGATTTAATCAACAGCGTTCATCATCACCTGTTGAATCGACAGCGCTCTTCCGATTGCCCCACCTGTATCCCGAGAAAGACCAGCACGTTTTAGGTAAACAAACTTTGTTTCAAGCCGTTTTGGAGAGAGTTTACGGTAAACTCTCTTCGTCGTCTCTTTGAAAAGGGCGGACTCAACCATAAAGCACACCAGGAACAGAGCGCGATAGGTTACATCCCATGCTTTGTGCTCGTGTGGTGTCCAACACAATTGGTGGCAAGATACTTTTTTTTAAAAATACTTGTATGTAAGGTATGATTACCAGTACCAGGGTACCAGCCCGCAGAGCCATATCAAGGAGATGGCAACAAGAGCTGACACACTAGTGAACATGTACAAGTACTCACAATAAAGGACGTCGTAATACAGTAGAATATTTGAGAAGTATTCCTTAGAGAGCCACTCCTTCCCGTTGTGTTATAGCTGCTCGAGCCGGGCTGGAAGGTCATCATGCTTCCGGCCGAAGCTTTCTGTTGTACTGTACACCAACGGTCGGTTGGGCTATCCAAATAGCTATGTGAAAGGTAAATTGAAATCAAAAACAGCTCCTTAAAATACCAGTTATGAGATTGTAAAAAAAAACGTTCTATCTCTAGCCCAAACTCACCTTAAATGAGGCTCCGAAAGTTCTCTAATGCCCAAAGTATAGGCGTGGGATTTGCGTTTGCGCGCTTTTGTGACTTCCACAAGTTGGGCGTGTGGCTTGACTCAAGCCGATTGAATGCCGTTCCCTTCACTGAGCCGTTGGCCGTGAATCGATATTCTTGGCCACTCTTCTTTATCTTTCCTGGGGCGGGTTGCATGCTCTTGGTAGGTGATCTGCTCATCTATAATAGCATTACTCCTAACGTTTAGTAACTTAGCTAAACTATTAGTAATATAGCTCTACGTGGATAGCAGCTCTCAGTCGAATGGATACTTCCCTACCGATCATTGTCATGGTTGTGATCATGCCCCGGCACGCATCCTACTGCAGTAAGACGAAAGGCTATTCCGACAAAACGCGAGAACCAGAAGTCGAGCATAAACCTCTCAACATGGTGAAATTTGGCACTATTAATATGCAAATGGCTTTCCTCGTACAACCGGTAATGATAGGCCGTCAAGTTGAGCAGGATACGAAAAGCTCGACTGTGAAATCCATTAAATAAATCGCGAAAACAAATAAATCACAGTACCGGTACATTCGTAAGATACTACTATTAATACATGTAAGCACAAGTAGTACTACATTGAACGTAGTACTACTGTAGTAGCTCTTTGCTTCGAAGTAGTAGTACTTGTAATAATACATGTACCTAGAAATGCTTCTATGTTGTACCGGATACAAACCTTCACGATGTTCTATTGACTCATTCGACAGATATACACAGCTATACAATCACAGATAACTTCGATCGTTGTTCTAGACATCTAAACATACGCCGCCATCCGTGACGGTCGAACAGGGACTCCCATGGTCGTAATAGCCCACTCGCCATCATCCGTGTCCTCGTCGCTACCCACATCGGTGTAGACGACAGAGATGGTTTGTCGAAACGCACTGGCGGTCTCCGACTGATGGCGTCTTTGCCTCAGACTCGCACGAGTCTTCCGAGTCGATGCAGGAGCTGGAAGTCCAGCCTTCTCGAGGCACCAGAAGCAGACGTGGATAGGGACGAGACCAACGGTATGCACCTCTACCGATTCCTTGGAGACACACGAACGACACACAACGTGACCGCACGCGTGGCAGTTCACACGATTCGAGAGCACTTGGAACGTCTTGTCGCACTGTTTGCAGCTCTTGGCCGCGCACTTGGACTCCCACTCCGTCTTGATGACGAAAGTACTCGGATCCAGATACTTCCGACGGAAATGAGTGCGCACACGCTCGAGCGTTGACCCGTGCTTCTCCATCTGAAGCCGAGCCGTGAGTCCCGACGCCCAGGCTCCCGTCTCCAAGCCGACCATGTAGATCATCTTGGTTTGTCCTTGCATCGAGTCCCCGGTCGTCCGCCCAGGGTGGCGGAAGAAGAAACCCGAACGGAACATCGTGCAGACGTCGAAGCCCGGCTGTTTCACGGTGTCTAGGAACTCCAGATCATCCACCGAGTCCCACAGACAGTAGCCGATGGTCGATCCGTCTGGCTGGCGGAACATGTCGGTGGCTACAGCCACACACATGTCCCGGTTCGCCAGCGGTCCCGGCGTCTGGAAAGTCGAGTAGCG
This sequence comes from Phytophthora betacei, assembly GCA_011320135.1. Taxonomy (NCBI): domain Eukaryota; phylum Oomycota; class Peronosporomycetes; order Peronosporales; family Peronosporaceae; genus Phytophthora; species Phytophthora betacei. Next base: position 1,071,152 of record JAANHX010000559.1, read on the forward strand.
CAGGTACAACGAATGCATGGGCCGCTGCCTGGTCGGACGGCGTAGTACCGACACGATCTTGGCGTCAATGACGTTATCGAAGACCAGTTTGTTGTTGTGCAGCACCGAGTCGACGTCGGTGGGGATGAACAGACTCATGATCTCGTCCACCGTCGCGTGCGTGTGGCTCACGCAGCAGAACCGCGTCTGTCCGGGCTTGACGCTCGTCTCGTCCGCATAGTACGAGGTGTTATTCTTCTGGAACTTGGTCTTCCAGAGCTCGTTGTTCTTGTCACCAGGCAGCATCGATGACATGACTTTCTTCACAGACCTACCGACACGATCCATGATCTCGCGGCGTTGAACAGACGACAACCGGCCTTGTGGCGGAGCAGCAGCAGTTTTCTCGGCACCACGTGGTAGTCCCAACGAGACCTCCAACGACGGTCTGGTGCTGTATTGGCGACTGGTGCGCTTCGACTTGTGCTCCGTCGCCAGCTCCGAGAGTGTCAAACCTCGTCTCGGCGCGATTGTCTGGTCAAATGTTGGCTGAGGCGGTTGTGAGGGCTGTCGAGGCTTTGAACGTCGAGGTGGACGCTCAGATGACCGAGGCTCTCTTAGTGACGGTTGTGCCAACGGATGTGGACGTTGTTGCACTCGAGACGGCTGCAACGACTGTCGAGAACGCTGTGTGGTTGGTCGAATCTCCTTCGAGAAATCGACCGACTGCCGTGCACGCGGCTTGATCTGCTGCGAGAGCCTCATGGACTGGTGAGACGGCCTCATGGTTTGATCAAAGGAACGCAGAGGCTCCTCGAAAGGCCGGAGCGTTTTGTGGAAGTTGATGGTTTGCTCTGGTACTTGAGAGCTCAGCAAGGCACCACCACTGACACCCCAACTTGGTCTGCTACTCATTTTTGTCTGTATGAGGCCCACAAAGTGATAGCGAGACGGTCAATTGGCAAGTGAGCCCTTGAGCCAAGAGTTTGGCAGACCGAGCGACCGTCGCGATTTCGTATGGTGTGTCTTTCAGATCTGCTCTTTGCCATCTTGATGCCACTCCAGTCGACATTAATGCCTCAAAGAGCAGATATTGCACCCTAGCAGTTGGTGACGTCGAGAGTTCGTGCCTTCTCTCGATGCACCCGTTTGATTCGAGCTTTGATAGTCACTGTTAGTGCTTTCTCCTGATACAGGTGGGGTAGCAAAACGATCGGATGAATGTCGAAGTAACCTCCAGCCGTTGAGCGGAGGGCCATTTCTCAAGCCTCCTGTCGGCTGAGGCGACACAAGTGTCCAACATGGCGGTGCCTCTGGTGTTCCGGCCATTATGCTGGCGGCAACTTGCACTCCGCATCTCGACATTGGATTCTCGTTGCTTCACTCTCTTGATCGATCAATCGATGCACAGAAGCAAATCCTGCTGGCAAATCTCTGCGTTGAGTCAGACATCGTTGATCGTTCCACAACACGAGCTGCTGTCCCGGCCTATTGCGCCGTTCTTCGTCGAATGAACAAAGACAAGTTTTTTTTCTCTCCATGACAAGGCTTGTGCTGATGGTTGATGGTTGATGGTCCCTTCACGCACGCTTTTAGCGATCAAAGTGACAGCTCCAAGCGTGGTTAGAAGAATCAGCGCAACAGCACTCGTCTCAACGTCATGTTACCAACGTTTGTGCAGCACTTTCCCACTTGTCAACAAGAAAACAAGAATTCAATGTTAAACCACGACAGACTGAGCTGCTCAAAAAATAGATTCTTCGATACTTCGAAGTATTACCGGTATATAGATGTTCTAGTTTCCAAGCTTTCAGTCTGTGATCTGCAGCGTAAGATCGACTAGGCTTTCGCTATCGAAGCGTATTCCAAGGAGACAGCAACACATACACACTGTTATAACTAACAGGCATTCTCCTGGTCACGTAGACTAAATGCCCTACGTCCTTATTTTTCTCCGGTTAGTGTCATCGATCGACGTACATGTATTGCAATTGTGTGTTATTTGAACTTTTGAGATTTCTTATCAAAATGATATCCGCTCCCACCTTCTTCACGGTGTCACGTCGTCGCTCCCACTCAACACGGAGTCATCACGTAGGAGATCTCTGACTCCAGATCCGTCGCTGCTGAAGCCGTCGAGCCTGTCACGACCTCCAATACCACGAAGATGCCACGCATACATTCCCTCCTCCCGCAAACAAAACTCGCAGATACGAACGCGAGTGATCCCTGCCCCACGCACACTCACCTCTTCCATGAAGAAGCATTTTTCACGTCCACAGACCACTTCTCCACATTTCTCGCAGTTGTATTTCCTCGTCAATGGGTTGAACACTCGACCGCACACATTGCACTCTAGAATCTCACTCTTTGGCGTCCACTTTGTGCGGTGTTTGAAGCTCTCCGGGTTCAGGAACCGCTTCCTGTAGTGCTGACAAACTCGACGGCAATTCCCTCCGAAGATGCTCATGTAGATTCGACCGGTTAACTGTGGAGCAACACCGCGAATTTCGACGCCAATGATATAACAGACTTTGGTCATCGCGTTCTTCTCCCCCGAATTTCGGAAAAAGAAGCCGGAATTCCACATTCTGCTGCGGATTATTTTATCCGAGTCGAATCTGTCGGGACATTCCGGAATGTCCACGGAACTCCAGAGACAGTAGCCAACTGTGGAGCCGTCGTCCATCTCGATGATGTTGGTGCATACACAGACGCAGATGTCACGCCCGCTCATGAGCGTGGGCGTGTCGAAGCTCGCGTACCGGATGTAGACGGACCTAAAGATGTTCGACCGCGTCGCTGGCTCAAGAACCGACAAGATCTTGGCTTCTTTCACGTTACGGTACATGATGCGTACGTTCTTGAGCAGCGTCTCAGTGTTGGTGACCATAAACATCTCCATAATGTCGGGAACGGGGGCGTTCGTTTGCCCCACACAGCAGAATCGAGTGAGTCCTTTACCCACATTTTCATCCACAAAGTAGTCGATACCGTTCTTGCGCATATGAGGCTTCCAGAGCGTCAAAACCTCGTGGTCCCCTATCATGGAACGGACCACGTCATGTTCCGTATCTTGCATAAGCATCAGCATCTCCGCCTTCCGTTGGGGGGGGAGCTGAACGGCATCGTTGACTCGCTGGGAATGGCCGAACCTGCTGCTTGAAAGACTCAAGTCTGGCTGCGTTCGACGAAAAGCGTCGCGGGATTGTCGAGAATTGGGTCTCGACGACCGGAAAATCGCGCTGGGAGTCGACATGGAGGTGGAAGGCGCTTGAGTTGTCGAGCGGAAATTGAGGAATGGATAGAGGAAATGCTAGTGGCGACGAGGGAACGAGTGTAGACCCACCTGCCGGTCCGGATTGCATGGAGAGGTGTGAACTCTCACGGAACGTCGACTTCAAGATCATTTTCGCGCACTTGATGGCTCGAGGTAGGGGGTGGACCACTGTGGCTCCTCACCTGTCCGTGTCACTTTTGTAGTCGTTGGGACGATATTTGATGCAATTGTTTCGTCAAAACGACTCGTGCATCATCACTGGCGACTCGGGAGAAAGAAAGTTGTTAAAGGGATCCAGATGCAGCCAACTGGTCTTCTTCATTGCCACGAAACGATTGAGTCGTCAGTACGCTTCGTTTGGCTTCGAAACAACGCTCTCGAGGTTTTGTCGCGGCAATGTGGCTACCACTTTTGGTGTCGTGAGGAGTCCTAAGTTGAAAGCGTCACATGTAGCCGGTCTCCACAGCACACGTCAAATAGGAATTACTTCAGCGTAAACGAAAATAATTATCGATGGTGCGCACGGATCGTGCGCCTATTAATAAAGCTGAGGAAATCTGTCTGTTGGGTGAACGAGTGCTCTGCAGATACGATATATCTGTAGAGCATTTTTTCAATCTCGCAAGCATTACAAGCTTCTCTATCAACGCTCCCACGACTTTCATCTAGGCTGTACTTATGAATAGGAGGGTTTTTTTTAAGGGGGGCTTGCCAGTTTCTATCATTTTTTTGCGAAAGTCGTTGATAACAGATTTTTTATTATTAATTTAAGGCCCCTGATTTTCCAAAATTTTGGTTGGGTATCAAAATCAACCTACAATGCGCACTTGGCGGCATGCGATGTAGTTTAATGCGCACGGGATCATCAATAATGGTTTTCTAATGATGTAATTTCAGGTGTTCAGATAATTACATTGCAATATTACATTATTATATTATATTACATGTAGTGCCGATACTCGCAGAAATAAGATTTAATAGAACGAGAATAGGAAAACGAATTTGAACACAGTAAATCTACAGCCCATGATTCTTGCAATGTGTTTTTAATGTGTTTTAAACCATGACTGGCCATGTTTGTAATTAAAAATATCTTACAGTTTTAAAATTAGCCACTCAAGTTTGTGCCACGCGTCGCAAGAACCCGCAGGGTTGTTCCGCTCGAGTCTTCGCCATTGCGGCGCATCTCTGACCATTGGACCGCTAACGTGCGCTCCCCTCACCCTCTCCCGTAGTGCAGCTACAGGTACTAGCTCTCCTTTCTTATTTTACAGCGCCAGAAGCTCTCTAACTCGTGTGAAGTTGTGTTTCGTATCAGTTTCCGTAATAACTGCAACGGTCTCGTACAAGTACACAGGCTTGTACAAGATAGCAATCGCATTACACATCGCCAAGTCAAGACGTGGTAAGGTGATCGCTATAACGACCCTCTCTTTGCTCTATCATCTAATTTCTGCCGCGTTGTACAATGTGATGTACATGTTTGATATATGTTCTTATACGTACTGAAAGATATTGCGAGGACAACAAATTGCTCCCGCAAGATAGCACGAATACCGTGCTGGGACTACTCAAGATCAGGTGCGATGCTGCGCATCCATGCTGTGAACCTGACAGCGTGCTCACATTTTTCTGTTACGCTTATCATAAAAGAATTTGCGATCGGTAAGGAGTAACTACTTTGGTTTTCGAGCTCGTAACAGGCCGCCACCAAGACACAAAATGTATTTAAGAGACCTTGTTTTTTTCGTTCATTTGAATTATTCTCTAACATGTTCACTTTGTGTTTTGGACATGCTTTGACTTTGTTTTTTAGTCCGCGGCTATGGCCCGGACCAAGAAAACTGCGAAGGTCCTGCGTGCGCTAGGTATCCAGGCGAACACATGTAGCTATGAGAACTACATGTTTGATGCAAACGAAGAAAGTTCTGGTAGTGGCTCTGTGGGAAGTGAAGCGGTATTGGACGGTGTTGTCAATGCCTAGAACACGAACTAGTTGGAGGAAGAGACTCCGGCGCGTGGTAGCGCCGACCATGGAAGTTTGGACAAGAAGTAGTCCCACTCTCACCATTAGAGAGACGACATAAGCGAATCCAGCAGCCCCATGGATAGTGACGACGAAAGAAGTAGTGAGGTGGCTTCCAGCGGCAGTCGCAAGCGGGATCATGCAGAGTGTGTCGAAGAGCTTTACTAGGCGGGGACTGTCCATAAATATTACAACAATTGGAAGGAGTTGGACACATATCTGAAGAGGTACCAGAAACAAAATATGACAGTACTGATAATTTCGGAGACTCAAAATGTTCGGCTGCGGAATCCAAACATTGCCAAAATTAGGTTGCATGCTGGCAAGGATCCCTCTGAGTTGCCTCTTGTATCAGACGATATGGATTCATGCCAGAGGGTGTACATTACGAGCGGCTATTAAACGCGGGCTCGCTCAAAAGGATACAGACCACGGCAGAATTTGAAAGGTGTTGGGTGCCCGCTGCGTTTTAGAGCTCAGTGAGTTCAGTGCAGTGATGGAGAGTGGCGAATCGAAATCAAACAGGCTTTTTTTGCGCACTACCATTTCCTCTTCTATAAAATTTACCGAGCATACCCGTCTGTGCGTCAGCTGCTCAAGGATTCGCCGATCATGAACGATATGAAGCTGATGATGGCGAGTGGAAGTAGGGCAAAAAGAACCTGCGACTTCATTCGAGACCAAACACCTCACTACGCTCAGTTAAAAGACGTGTACAATCTCATCGCCATAATCAAGAACTCTGGAACGTAAGGGCCACAGCTTTTGGTCAGTTTATTTTTATTTTTAACTACTTATGATATGGACTCACTTGCATTGTATTTTGTAGGGCGTAGCTTGAGTGATGCTGGTCGTGTCGCAGAGCTGCTGGTAAAATTGAGCATGAGGCACCTGACAATGTGGTCTCTGTGGATGAAGATGTTAGCGGTCACACTGTGGTAGTTACGCTCAAATCCCAGCACATGCGCAAGCTGTACAAGCGTTTTCCAAGACACGCGTGCGACGACCGCGCAAAAACAAAGCTGCAGAGGCAGCACAGCGCAACCAATCGCTTAAGAAGTCCAATCAAGGTTCGAAAGTGCGAGGTGCTTTGTGAGGCGATGATATCGTAGAAGTTGCAGAATTTATCTAGTCTTGCGAGCCTCCACTTAGCGATTTGGCGTCTTTTCTTTAAGCATTTGACGTTCAGCACCAGAAGTATCAGAGCAAATCGTTCTGTCTGTCGTCGCGTGTACCTACCCCTTCAATTATATCGTACCGACTACCAGAAGGTCTCATTCACGGTAGCCAACAAATCATTGGGATGAAAATCCTGTTAGGACAAGTGATGGATCTGTGTACGCCAGTGGGTGATAATTGCGAGTGTTGGATTTTTACAGTGGATGGCATCGGAGACGTTACACACATACAACTGATGAGTGTGCAATACGTGTAGAGTCATGTACATACATGTGTACAAGGAGTGCAGTGCTATTCCTGGCTTATGTGTATAGTAAAAGACAACATCGCGCATGAAGCCCCTGCTGCTGTTGCGAAAAGATTGATAGATATTTGGTCATTACAATGGCTTCCTGGATTTGGAGAAGGTATGGATATACCGTGGGGCCATCTCTATTGTACACGTAGTGAGAGTTGGTACAGCGACAAACTTATTTTCAAATTTTACACAGACTCTACAAGATGTCTATCGATGCAACTGCGATATTTTTGCCCCAAGACGCCAAAAAAAGAAATGCGTATTCCACCCAGGACGCTGAGTGAAACAATTTGTCTTCTTGCCGTTGAACATCAACGTTGGTCACTGGGTCTGTCTCGAAGTGGATATAGTTAAAGAAACTGTCTATTGCTACGATAGCATGAGCAAACGCGCGACTCAAAACTTGATCACAGAGTTAGCGGAAGAACTAGTGAAGAATAGTCGTCTACCACAGACCTACAGTGTCACGTCGGTGCAGACCTTCATCCAGAAGGACAGCGATAACTGTGGGTATTCGTGTGCCTGTATGTCCGGCAACAGTTTGGAAGGATGCAGGCAGCGATTGTACAAAAAGTGGGCTGGTGCACCGCCGATGGGATGTCCTGCGTACCATTGTGGAATTTAGCGACACAAGCAAGGATACGACGAAGTAGCAGAGTGATGTAATCACAGAAAAAATCAGTATAGGGCTAGCCACAGACTCTAAGGCCAAAGATGATCGTGCATTTCTTACATGCTAGCCATGTTTTTATGCTACCTATGATTTTACAATGTTTACATTAGGATCCTCGTATTAGTTTTATGACATACAATAGGTCATTCATACAATTTAGGAGTGATCAGGCAAAACAAAGCAGCAGCATCTCGCTCATTCTTCAATGTTTATGATCTCCTGTCACTATGATGGACCATGTCTGTACATGTACGTGCCATAAACTAGATGAACATATTTTACCGAGCTGTCGTATTTCTTTAGCGTAATCATAAAAAACTTAGAAATACATGTACGCTATTCATGATTTTGGTGCCTAACCCTTTGTGGTGTAGGGATTTCCAGATTCGACCATACGCCGACCTACTTTAGGTCAAGAATCGGCTCGGTCTAATAACTTAGAGCTTAAGAACAAAGGATCACAGTAAATACTCGGCGATCTGTCCGGATATGCTATCCGGATAGCCGCTGAGCTCAACGGTCGCCCGAACTCAGCTGAAGGGTCGGTACAGATCCGAAACGACTACATTTCACTAGATATTTGTATAGGAAGCATATGATTAATAGGGGGAGCCGAAAGGGCTCCCAGAAGATAACAGAGCAGAATTTTCCTAGTCCAAGACACGTGTACACTTTTCCGGTAAGTCCCTGCATAGGGCTGGATTATGCCTGCCGTCAATACTCGAGAGGCATAGCTTGTAGGGTATTGACTGGTAGCGCCAAGAGATTAGGTCGGTCCGGGTAGGACAAAGTCTCGCTACGCGCGAAAGAAAGTCCCGCATACTCAGCGGGCCGGTACGTCGGATAGCCCGGGTGCCGTAACACTTCTAGCTGAGCAGCCTCTGCGCTCGGTGACCTGTAAAAGCGCTCGCGCGCCGTCGTCCATCCTTTGGTGGAGGGCACAGGGTTGTGAACGAGCTCAGCCGAACCAAACTCGGCGGAGCCTCGGAAGTGATCTGACTTGGTTAGTCGGAACCGAGTGGAAGCGAGCCACTCGTCTGTCCCGGAAGGGCCGGACCGCGAGGGGACCACCCTCTGCGCAGGCCATACAAACCGCCGACCTAACTCGGCGATTCGCTGTGGTTTGTGTGAGGAATCCACATCTGACGATATTTGTGTGTTCTACTACACCACAACTGGTGCCGCGACCCGGGAACAGGAGTGTGTGCTTGTTTTTATAGGTGCCAGCTAACCAAGTTAAGAGGAAGAGAAGAGAAAGAGAAGAGTGAAGATGGTCAAGGGATCAGCAACTCCGAGCGATGGAAGCCCAGCGACGGCTGGAGGATCGCCTCTCGCGGGGTCGGACCCGGCGGATCAACGACTCATCGCCATGACGATGGAGGTGGGACGAGCCGTCCAGTTCGACGAGGATGGCCAAGACCAGGAGAGCGAGAACGGAGATGCAAGTGAAGGAGAGTATGAAGAGAAGGCCGAGACCGCTGAGCTCGGAGAAACGAAGACTACCGCCGAGCTACTTGGTGAGGTGGAAGAGTTGACGCTGCAGGTGGGACGCATGGGAGCCCCACGCCCTGTCGAGCGCAGCTAATCCGCCGAGCTCGACGAAGGTGCGGACGATGAAGAAGATGAAGAAGAACATGGCGTTGCTCAAGGGGACCGTCCGCCCCTTATTCCGAAAGCGACGAGGAACGCCGATACGCCGAGCGCCAATAAAGTGTTGGCTCGACTCGGCGAGGAGATGAGAACGAGATCGGAATGGATGATGATGTTCGCGCCTGTGGCGATGGCGCAGGCGAAGTGGTTGATGTTGGGTCCCGAGCTAACTCAGCCGGTACGTGCAGCCAACATCAACCAGTTGGTGAAAGAAACTGTGTTGCTGCTGAAGGCGATGGGCTATCGGTGCAACAGCCAACCAAACAGCCTCATCCTGTCCGACTGGAGTCTGACCCGTGGCGGAGCTGAGCTCTGGCAATGGAAGAAGAAGTTGAGAGTGGCGTTTGGATTGGAGAAGGCCCCTGGTGGAACGAAGAAGGTGTACAGCCGAGTAGCCGAGTTCAAACCACTCGGCGAAGACCCAAGCAAAATTCCTCTGCCGGAGACTCCGGAGACGAAGAGACGTGAAGTGTTCCGCGCTACGCAAGGGACTCCGTACTTCGAAGACTCCCGCATGCTGACTCCAATGAAGCTAAACCCGACTCAGCGAGCGCCGAGTCGTGGACAGCGGAATGTTGGTCGTTATCGTGAATTGTATGACGCTGCAGACGAGGCTGAAGCTTACGAGGAGGATGACGAAGACGACGACGCCTTCGACGTGAGAGATAACCGTGAAGAAACCGTGAAGGACTACATCCGAAACTTGAGCTTTGACGCGGCTGAAGAGGACTCGACGCAGTACCTAGAAGTCCGAACCCACGCCTCGCTTGACAAAATCGCCGAGTTCGAAGGAAAGCGCTACCGCTCTGACGCGTCGCTCCAGTGGCTCAAGCGTTTCATCTACGAGATGAAGAGCACCAGGATGCCCCAAAGTGCCTGGTGCGAGCCTTTCTCGCTATGCTTGGGACGCGCGGCGAAGAGTTGGTACAGGCAGCTGCCGAAGAAGACTCAGCGACGTTGGAAACTACTCAGCGAGGCGTTCCTGGATTATTATTGCTCACAGTTCGACCAATCCGCCCGCACTCGTTACTACTCGGCGAGACGTAAAGTCAACGAACCGATCTGCGATTTCCTGATCCGACTCAACGGGTATGCTCGGACAGCCAAGATCTAGTACGAGAAGGGTGGAGCCGACGCGGCTGACCATGTCGAACACTTCTTGCTGCATTGTGGTGATGACGATGTGATGGATTTGATGTACCCCTTGCAGCTGGAAGACATCAGTAAGGTGGAACAAATAATCAATCGTCGGATCCTCGGCGGGAAGCGCAAGAACCAACGCGACCGACTCGTGATCGCACGAGGCCGAGATGACAAGCGAAAGGATCAGAGCCGCCGAGATGAACGCCGAGATGGACGTCGAGATGAGAAGCGCAGTCGCAAGGAAGAAAACCGCGACCGCCGAGTCACTGTCGTTGACGCTGACTCCGACGGGGAGGAACACATCGATCAGAACCCGCCGAATCCGTACAGCTTCGAAGACGAATGGGATGATGAGGACCAGTCCGGAGGACACGACTTAGCGGAAGACGACGACTACATAGACGCCGGCGTTTCCAATGATAAAGGAAATACACCGGACCGCCGAGAGAACTCGGTGGGAGACCAGAATGGCTCGAATCGAAGTTGGGGAAACTCAGCGAACCGACCTCCGCGACCGTACAATCAACGAGAACAGTCGAACCGTGGAGATGGATCACGCGACAACTCTCAACGTGGACCTTGTGCAGCTTGTGGAAGAATGGGGCACTCGGCTCACTACTGTCGACGACGCTGCAAATTCTGCAGACAAGTCCATGAAGGCGGCCAGTGCGAGCTGTTTCGTCAATATGAGAAGCTGGCTGCGTTCGTGAAAAACTCTGTCGACAAGTCGCAAGTGCCAGAAGACCTGCAAAACCTTTGCGCGCCGAGTGATTTAAACTCGGCGGCCCGCCAACACTGACTGGGTTGGAATATGCCGGGCTGCCACAGTCAGCTGAACCTGCAGTTGAGGCAAACTTCTTGTTTGCCTTCGTAGGCGAAGCAGGACGGCCCGAGGGAAGAAGCGGGGATGGCAATTGGATGTGTGAAATCGACGGAATTGAACGTGAGCTCGGTGAGTTAGATGATAACCACCGAGCGATTGCAAGTGTAACTCGGCAGTCAGACCAGGCGGTGCATCGTACCAGAATCATGAAGCTGCTTCCGGGAGAACGGCTGGGATGGTGGTCAGCACAGACGTTTGATCGCCGAGTTAGAATGAGAGCCCTCGTATTGGGTGCAGTGAACGACCGAAGGACCAAGATATTATTGGATACCGGAGCAAATGTCTCGGCGATTAGTGAGTACTTCGCGAGGAAACTGCGTCTCAAGAGAGTGGCCAGCCGAGATAAGCGAATCGACATACAAGGAATAAGTAAAAACAGAATGGTGACAACGTCAAGAGCAGTGGTGAAGGTGACACTCGGCTGGGAAGTAGCATACGAGTTTGAAGTATGGATAATGCCTCATCATGCCGGAGTAGATTGGATTCTCGGCACCGACTTCATGATCCCAGCTGGGATCCGTCTGGATCTGTACAGCTCGGCGGTCAATCTACCCGATGAGATGGTGATCCCACTCATCCGATCAAGTAATGCGCCGACCAAGACCGAGTTCGGACCAAATGTCCCATGCGGACCACCAGACGGGTTAACGATCGAAAGTCGAATGACCGCTGAGTTCAAATTGCCCAGGCGACAACCCAGTGAGTCGACGCATGACTTGTGGGTGCGACGGACGAAGGGTTGGATTCCAACGGTTGTTTTTAATCGCCGAGGAAGACCAACCCATGTCCTGATTACGAACGTACGACAGACGTCAGTCTGGTGCCCACCTCACTTTTATGTGATAAAATGGCAACCACACGGAGTACTGGCCAATGAGGGATATGTCCGCGTGAACTCGGCGAAGTACCGTGACTGGCAGATATTGGCCTTTGAGTCGGCGATGGATAAATATTTGCTGCAGAAAGAACAACGACTGTACGAAGACTGGTTGTCACACCAGCCGCCAGCTGTGGAAAGACGAAAATACCCAACTCCGACGGCGGTGGAAAGACGACCTCCTCCAGTGGAAAGTGGACCAGAATTAACATGCGCCGAACGCTGGAAAAGGATCGAAGCTGATACTGAAGCCGGCGACTACGAGAGGCGTCGCGGTAACGCAGACGTCATATCGACTTCAGGGGTGACAAGGGGTGACCCGGCTATAAACTCAGCGTTCAAGCTGGAAGACGTCCGAGCGGATCGTACGCCGGTGCTACACGATGGCCAAGATGTCTCCTATCAGCTGTCCAAGTTTGAAGACGATGGCGCCATTTTTGACGTCAACACGAACTCAGCGGTTGAAGGAACAAGGGAAGTAAGGGCCAAGGAAGACGTGTCGGCGACTGAAGACTCAGCTATAACGGAAGGAGATCTTGAAGAACGCTCGGAACGCCCCTAAGTGACGCCTAACCCGTTGCAGACAACCGAGCCAAGTTTGGAGTCAGTAGACCAAGTTCTGCAGCCGTGGTGAACTCAGCGATGGGTACACCGGAAGCCTGCATTATCCAGTCGGAGGCAGTGGACTCGGCGTCAGCAGATCTAAACACTGAGAGTGGCCACAACATGTTGTCAGGATGTCAGCTATACCGAAGACGCGTTTGCACGCACGGAAGTTAGTTCTGCCGTCACAACCAACTCAGCGGTTGATCACTCTGACGCGACCAAGGACTATGATAGTCGGGAGGTATTATTACCTGAAGGAATAAAGCCGAACGACGACCCAGCTACGGCGAACTCAGGGTTGGAGACTATGGAGACTACGACCGGTCCGGAAGTGGTTAGACAGCGTGACGATGATACCATCTACCTCGGAGCCAAGTTTGAAAACGCAGGAGTCAGATCGACCATCGCAGTAAACTCAGCGAATACGGGCCCTGACGCAGCCAACAACTATGAATTACCAGAGGTATCACTGTTGGAAGGTACTATAGCTGAGGTCGGAGTGACGAACTCAGCGGCGACGGTGTTCGACCCGACTACGGTTTAGGACAAGCTGAAGATGACGAATGCAACTCGAAGAGAGATCCGACTGAGACCCTAAGACAACACTACTTGGCTATCGCCGCGACCGAAGACGAGCACGAGGATGATGTCGACGATGGTACGACCAACGCCTTTGAGCGAAGCGGGACAGATTTGGAATTGACGGACTACGCTCACGAGCTGGCCTTCCTTCCCGACCTCACTGAAGTTGAGCCTACAGAACTCGACTATGACGCTCCAAACGTCAAGTCGAGTAGTCATACGCCAGCACAGTCGGCTAAATTGGTGGCAGAACTACAAAAGCACGAAGGGATAATGATTTCAAGTGGTAATGCCCTGCCACCTCCAGCGTACGGAGCATTGTGCGACATCGACGTTCAAGGGCACGCACCCATAAAGCAGAGAGCTCGGCGGATACCTCTCCGCCACTTGAGCAAACTTTACGAATTGTTGAAAGGGCTACTTCGAGCTGGGCTGATATCATTCTCGGGCAGCCCTTGGGTCTCGCCAGTGGTGATAGTGCTCAAGCAAAATGGTGTGGATATTCGGCTATGCATTGACTATAAACTGGTTAATGCGGTCACGACGCCGATGGAATACGCTATGCCACTGGTCGATGACCTGCTTACCGAATTGGAGAGTTACTTGTGGTTTTGCTCGCTCGATGCTGCGAGTGGATTCTGGGCAGTCTTGATGACACGCCGAGCTCGGCAGATCTCAGCGTTTCTGTGCACTTGGACACTTTGAATGGTTACGAATGCCGTTTGGATTGAGGAATGCGCCTATGATTTACCAGCGACTGATCGACAACGCTCTATGGGGATACGTTCAACCGAAGGGAGGATGGCAGTTGTTTGCCGAACGGATGACCATTGCTGAAGCCGAGTCGGGAACTCGGCGAGTAGAGCTCGGCGGAGTCAGCGATTCAACGAAGAGTCAGCTGACGAAGTTTGAAGCTGACCACCAATCACAAGCTGACTGCGATCCGGTCCAAGACCTGGTCAACGGACCGGACGGCGACATGTCCGCTAATGGAGAACCAGACCAGTCTTCTTTGATTCCGGTGTTCAAGCGGAGGTCGTTTGTCGATGATATCTGTTTTGGAGGGGAGAAGTTCGACGCTTGCTTGGGGACACTCGACCGATTACTAGCCCGGTTCACAGAATGTCGAATTAGCATCAGCTTTACCAAAAGTATCTTTATCCAACCCAAGGTTGATTTCCTACCGCACGAGATTACGCCGAGTGGCATACGCGCTGATGCGAAGAAGATAGCCGCGATCGCCGAGCTCGCCTTCCCGAAATCGAAGAAGGGGATGCAAGCTTTCCTCGGTGCCCTCAACTATTACGGCCGATTCAACCAGAACTTGGCTGTTTACGGAGCAGTACTCTATCAGCTCAAGGATACGGACTTTGCCCCTGGGGGTGACCTGGCGTCAGCAAAAGCATCATTCGCCGAGCTCAAAAGACGGGTAGCAGAAGCTCCAATTCTGCGTCATTTCGACTCGGCGAAAGAGGTCCATATAATGTTGTACGCCAATGAGTGGGCACTGAGCAGTACGTTGATGCAACCACACGACGACAAGCTGCACCCAGTTCGCTTCTGCGGACGCGTACTAAAGGAGAACGAACTCGGCTATCATCCCGCTGAGAAAGAAGTAGTCGCGCTGTTGCAATTGGTGAAAGTGTGCTACACTCTCTTGGCGGGAAAGACGCTTCACGTCTACACCCGTTTCTCCACGCTGGAGTGGGTGTTTAAGTCAAAGTCGCTGTACGGTCGCGCAGTCAGTTTCGCAGTTATGTTGTCGCCCTACGATTTGAAGGTGAAGCGAGTACGTGAACGAGATGTAGACTTCGCCCAGTTGCTCCAGGCGTCGATAACCCCGTTTATCGGACTCGACGATTCCCTGAAGCACCTTGCGCCTCCCTCCAAGAACTCGGCGACAGTTCGAATGGACCCAGCGCTGCTATACGCCCGAATACCAGCCGACTTTGCAGGATGCGTGCTGTCATTTGATGGCTCAGCGAAGACGGCTAAATACGGCGGGTATGGCAGTTGTTCGTGGATACTGTGGCGTCTTCCGAATTGGGACATTGAAATTGCGGCGAGTGCGTACCTGTCGTCCACCACTGTCAACATCGCCGAGTACACGGCATGAACAATGGAGTCTTGGCGGCGATTGACCGAGGGATAACCGATCTGATTATCGTGGGTGACTCCCGGCTTGCAATCCAGCAATTCATGGGGGTGCTAGCATGCAAGAAGGAAACATTGCAAGTGGAGCTAGCTCGACACAAGGATCTCACGAAGCAACTCAACTCGGTCCGGTATCGACATATAGCGCGACACTATAACGCAGCGGCTGGTTCTCTCGCTACAGAAGCACTGGAAGCTAAAGCTGGACGAGTAATTCTCGGGATGGATAGGAAAGCAGAACTGAGAATGATTAACCGGGTAGCCGAAGAACTGTACGCCACAGACAACCCAGCGGAAACCCCGATTGTCACGGCAGTCACTCGTAGCCGAGTACGCCGAGTTCACTTTGAGGCCGAGCTGGATGAAGACTCGGCTAGAGCAAGAGGAGGAAGTCAGGATCACGAAGCCATGTCAACAAATCCTGGAGAATCTGCGTTTGAAAGCAGTGGAGATGAATTCGAACAAGTCAGCAGGGCGTCGACTCGGCGAACTAACCACACGACCCCGAATGTCGAAACAGGGTCGCAGATGGAGTCAGTCCAGACAGCTAGGAATGCCAACGACATTGATCCAGTGACAGTACAGACTGAGCGGAGACGACGAATCGCGAAGGCACAAGATGAAGAACTCAGGTGGGCCGATCTGAAAGCGTACCTGAGAGGCGAATTTGAAGACCTTACACACCGTCGAGCTCAGAATGCCGGCAAATTCGCAGAAGTCTTTGTACTCAGCGAAGACGGCCTGTTATACCGCCGAGATGAAGCTCGCCGACTGGGCGAACTCGGCGAACCGAACCTCGCATTGAGATTGGTGATTCCGTCAACTATGGTCGACGAAATACTTCATAACTGTCACAACTCGATCGAAGGAGGGCATCAAGGCATTGTCAGAACGTATCACCGAGTCAAAGCCGACTACTACTGGATTGGTCTTTACGCCGACGTGGTGAAACATGTTAAGGCCTGCGAGGACTGCAATACCAGTAAGAGCAAGCCACAGTTGAGAGGTTACTCGCCGGGAAATGTAGTGTCAGACCATCCATTCCAAGTCGTGTCAATGGATTTCGTGATTCCCCTTCCTCGAACTCAGCGGGGCAATACTGCACTGCTGCTGTTCCAGGACCACTTCACGGGATTCGTTATCGCTAAGGCTATGAATGACACCGGAGCACTCGAAGTGGCCAAGGTATTTGAGGAATGCGTCTTCAGGCAGTTCGGGGCTCCGTCTCTGATACGGCACGACCGAGATCCAAGATTTATGAGTGAAGTATTCCAAAAGTTCTCCGAGATGATGCAGTCGAGATCAAGAGCTACGCTGAGTTACCGACCACAAGCCAACGGTCAACAAGAGAGGTCAGTCAAGACAATGGTTCAGACTATACGGGTCTACGTGGAAGACCCACTTCAAGCCGACTGGGATGACATCGCCGAGAAGATGGTACACGCTATCAACAACTCAAGAGATTCGACTCGGCGAGAAACCCCTTTCTATCTGGTACATGGTTGGGACGCCAAGTCTACACTCAAGGCTATGACGAGTTCAATACGACGTGGACAGGGACGCCCAGTCAACTCGGCGGACGCAGTCGAGTGGCGCCGAGAAGCAAACAGACAACGAGAAGTGGCACTTCGATTAGCAGCTGAGCTCCAAGTGCGAGAGAAAGCACGACGAGCTCGAGAGCACAACGAAGCGTTGAGCAAGAAGGAGAAAAGATCCATTCTCAACACAGCAGATGACGAAGATGAAGTTGCAGAACCAGGCGATGAATCCACCAAATCCTTGTTCAAAGAAGGAGATCAAGTCTGGTTGTTTATGGAGCGAGTCAAGTCGGGCCTGACCAAGAAGTTAGCCCACCGATGGCATGGACCATTCAGGGTGAAGAAGAAGGTGGAAGAATTCGCCTATGAATTGGAGTTACCCGACAAGAGTGGATATAGGTTCTACCCAGTGGTCCATGTATCACGTCTGAAGGCAGTCACCGAACTCGGCGGAAGACCAAAGACGAGGCTGATCGCCGACCTCGAAGAGACTCAGCGATTTGACTTTGACGAAGAATTACTGCCTGAAGACAGCTGGGAACCAGACACAAGTACAAACCAGTATGAAGTCGAAGCAATTCTCGACGATGAGCTACCATTATCCACGAGTACGTCACGATCACAACGGAAGTTTAAAGTTAAGTGGGTCGGCTACGATGAGCCTACTTGGGAACCACTGTCGAATTTGTCATGTGGGGGTCTCCTGTTTGACTATCTACGACAGAAGAAGCGCGAAAACCGTCTGCAAATGGTGCAAGTTGCAGATGAGGATTAACAGCTATTGCACCAAAAGTTACACCAACTCAGCGGACGACACAGGCCGAGTTGAGATGGAATACTACTGTGTCGAAACTACATATACTGAATAATTACGAAATGAAGTCCTGAACGATACCTACGGGACGCCCAGTCAAAAGAAGAAAAAAACTAAAAGGTCGGCGATCCGGACTCCAAGTGAGTTGAACCCGACGGAGACAACTGGGAAGAGCTCAGCGGACTCGACGATTGGGGGCGTGGCGTCGTAGCAGACGTCATCCCTTGGGAAACTGCGGAAGGAGATGCAACATTCGCAGCCGTGGCAAGAAGTATCATCGCCGAGCTAGCCAACGAAGCTGACGCCGAACCAGTTGCCTCAGGACCCGACTCGGCTGAAGTGGGTTGAGGCGGATCCGCTCCACTGGGGAGTGGGGTGCCGAACAGAGACATACTCGGAGACGCGCCTCGGAGATTAGAAGAACCCAACCTATCGTCCGCCGAGTCGTCATCAGACGCACTCTCGTCATCTGAGCCGAGCTCACCGATCGAAGACTCAGTGAAGATATGGATGCCTTGACGATTCAGCCGAGTTGGAGCACCCGGGGCATAGGCAGGAGGCGCTTGTTCAGCAAGATCGAAATCTTCTTCAATCGCGTCGTCAACAACCTGAGGATCCATACCGCGCGGAGCGAAACCCAAGAAGTCCACGTTCCGAGCGCGGAAGCAAGTATTGTACGGATGGACCGCCAGGTCAGTCAGCCACCAAGCTCGCCAGGGCTCGGCTAGATCCACATCGTGAGCACATTGGACCCAGTCTCTCCCGGAAGGAACCCACGAAAGGTTAACGGGAGAATAATGGGGGACGGACGGGTCGAAATAAACCTCTGCGTCCACCAGAGGAGCAGGTTCATCGCCGAGTTTCTGAGTGACCGCCGAGTAAAGCTGATCGTAGACAGCGACAACCAAAGATCGCAGAGTGTCACTACGACGTTTGCGTTCACGCTTGTACACCAGCCACAGCTCATACACCTCAGCAAGCTGAGCGGGCGTGGCAGCCGGGTTGACGTCAGGATGGAGACCCATCAACACACTCGACTCGACGATCCAATGACGACGCTCATAGAGAGCAACAAAGTAACGGGTCATTTGGCCATCTGTCTGGATGGGCCTCCCCGCCGAGTCCAAGGGACTGTCGCCACGAAGCTTCACCCACATATCTCCAAGAACTTGCATCAAAGTTCGAGGTCGGGTCTGAGAAGCCAAACACCGCCGAGCTTCCTCCAGTATCGACGGAGAAAAGAAGAAAGGAAGCTCAGGGAGCATCCGCCGAAGACGCTGACAAGGATGGCTCGGATCGAAAACGGCCATGAAAGCTCGAATGACGTCAAGAGAACACGGCGTAGGTGGCACACGACTCTTGCCTCCTACGAGCTCCATCTGCACCCCTCCGCTCAGTGTATCCAATAACGAATTCCAACAACGAGCTGAGCCGAAATGCATAAACGGCACCTCGCGGAGTTGCGCCATGTGAAGAGTCAAGCGACAATCCTTGGACACCGCTTGCGAGGCTCGAGTCCGTAACGTCGCCAGCGGGAGTGTAAGAGCGCTGGGTAGTGCGACCAAAGCCGGACGTGAGGCAGTCGAACTCGGCTGAGAGAGAATCGACACAACCGGGAGCCTACTCGGTGAAGGAGCAGCCGGAATGGATTGAGCCGGAGCTGGATCAGGAGTCGACGGAAGCTGCCGATGCTTGTGGTGTCGGTGCGTCTTGTGATGCTTCTTGTGTTTCTTGTACTTCTTGGATCGCTTCGACCGATGACCGGTAGGACTCGACGAGGCACGACGTTTGCGATGCTGCTGCTTCCCCGAAGCCGACGCAGAGGCAGAACTCGTCCCGTCACCAGAATCCTTCGATGAAGGCCGCGAGGAGTGGCGATCACTCGGCGGCAAGGACTCATCACTCATCTCGTCGTCAGAGCCGAAGATTGCCGCATGAAGGCTTATCGCTTTGGCAGAACGACGAGCATCTGCGGTCGCTGAGTCGGAACCTGAAGGACTGCCAGCCGAGTTTTCTGATAAGGAAATGGGATCCAAGAGCGACCCAGCGGCAGGATTCGTCGAGCCGGAGGACGGTGCGGAACCATCACCAGGCCCTAACACCTCGTCGTCAGACGCGTCGAGGTCCTCAAGCAGCTGAGCAGTCACAGTGCGGGCGGTCGCAGCAGATCTCCGGATAGGGCGTCCAGATGGGGACGTCAACACGGCCGTGGTCACAGGGAGAGACGGTCTGAGGACACTCACGGCCGGAGTCACTAGGTCAGTCGGCGTGGTGGATACGCTCATACCCCGAGAAGACGACTGGGAGCGCCCAACCACCGTTGGCACGACGCTGAGTGGTGCACTCGACTGGGGCAACCCAGCGGAGATGGGCGAAGTCGAGCCTGGAGCACAAACGCTCGTAGCCGGGACAGGCAGCGAAGCCACGACATCGGACGAAGATATCGGCGGTGGGCGAGTAGCCGCGACTGACGAAGTCACCGGAGGACCAGAAGACGAAGAACCCGCCGAAGTCGTCGAAGCAACCGCAGGAACGGTGTCGGCGGGCGGCTCAGGCAACTCAAACTCGAATTCAGCTTCGCTCGAAGCGTCATCGTCGTCTTCAGAGCGAGCAGAGACAGCGGGCTGAGTAGCAGAACTCAGCTGAAGGTGACGAACCTTCTTCCGCCGAGTCCGACGACGGGACTTTCCAGAACGAGGCCTTCCTCCATCGGATACAGTAGCTTGAGGAGAACTTGAGTGCAAAAGGGCACTGATAGCCTCGTGTCCATCCTCCCCGGGAAGTGGACAAGCGTACGGTTGAGGCGGATGCGGCGCCGGTGGATGATGACGAGGACCTGCAGCTGTGGGAGACTTGGGGTTGGCATAACGTCGAAGCCGCTGAGTCGAAGTCAAGTTCGCCAAAGGCGTACGGTAAAGCTGGGCAAGAGTCGGCTCAGCCTGGCTCGTAGCCGCCGCTGAGCTGACTGGAGCCTCCGCCGAGTCTGCCAATGAAGTCACCGAAGACGCTTGACTAGCTGAGGGAGCCACACCAGGACCGATAACGGAACTCGCTACTGGAGCATCTCGGCGAGGATGGACAATCAACTCCAACCGCCGAGTTTCACCAGCTGGGATGTTGAGAACCTCAGGGAAGCGAGACTCCAAGACACGACACAGCCGAGCGTTAAGGAGAAGGTCGGACGGATCAAGTCCAGGAACCTGCAATCCACCGCCAGCAGCAGCAGCCATGTGAGGGTCGTGCATCGGAATAATGCCATTCCGACGGATGAACCGCTTCTGTCGCAAGATCACCGCCCGCTGCTCAGCGATCACCGACTGAGCGTGCCGCAAAGGTTGAGTGCCGGTGGAGCTGTACAACCGCACCGACTCCTGCAGCTGTTCGAAGTGCTTGGAAGCAATGCCCTGAAAGGTGACGAACGCCGCATCCCTCTCAGAAATGGATCGGAGAAGGACGTCGATCTCGGCGTCTCGATCCAAGACTTGCTGATGATGGAGCTGGGCCTGACCCAACGCAGCGTCAACCTTGCTCTGCTCAGCTGCGATGGCCCGAGCAAGTTTTGCCTCACTCAGAGCTACAGCCTGTCGCAGCGACGCGAGGAGATTAGCCGATTGCGTGGCAGCAGCCTCCAATCGAGAAACTTGCTGTTGAGCCGACGAGAGCTGAGTTGACAAGTCGACATTGCTGAGAGCAAGCGAGTCCAGTCGCCGAGTCAGTGCGCGGTTCTCCTCCTGAACAGCTTGATTGTCAGCTCGGAGATCGCCGATGATCTTTGGATAATCAAGAGCGGCGTAGTTGCCTTTCAAGATATCCAACAGTTCCCCCGCGGAAGCAGCATGCAAGATCGCTCGCCGCTGCACGGGATCGGAGGGCTCCACGGAACGAGTAAATCCGTAAGCCATGAGCCTCGCCAAGAAGGTCAATTCTTCTCGTCGATCATGCCCTTGCTCGTTAACTCTGGCCATGAGGGAGTCAAGACTCACTGGAGCAGCCGAGCTTGGCGGATTGGTGGCGCCCGAAGTGGCGTCGCCCGGCAAGCTCGGTGGACCAGGAAGGCGCACGCGAGAAGACTCCGCCGACTCCGCGTCAGACTCATGGGAAGTTGTCAGGTCAACCAGCCCAGCTTCATGCCGGTCGCTGACCCCACGAGTACCGACGGGTCGAGGAATCGACTCAGCTGGCACGCCTTCACCTCGACGAGGAGTTGGAGAAGAAGGATGGTTCCGCGAGTTGTGCTGGAATAACATGCGAAGAGTAAGGAGCTGCCAAGTGAGTGACAGCGGAAGCAACGAACGTACCGAAGAAGGTGGTGGAGAGCCGCGAGACGTCATCAGCCGAGTACGGACCAACGGTGGCAGAACAAAATGAAGGATTAAGACACTAACCAGCTCGGCTCGTATCATAACCGGGGCAGTTGTGGTGTAGAGATTTCCAGATTCGAACATACGCCGACCTACTTTAGGTCAAGAATCGGCTCGGTCTGATAACCCAGAGCTTAGGAGCCAAGGATCACGGTAAGTACTCGGCGATCTGTCCGGATATGCTATCCGGATAGCCGCTGAGCTCAACGGTCGCCGGAACTCAGCTGAAGGGTCGGTAGAGATCCGAAACGACTACATTTCACTAGATATTTGTATAGGAAGCATATGATTAAATAGGGGGAGCCGAAAGGGCTCCCAGAAGATAACAGAGCAGAATTTTCCTAGTCCAAGACACGTGTACACTTTTCCGGTAAGTCCCTGCATAGGGCTGGATTATGCCTGCCGTCAATACTCGAGAGGCATAGCTTGTAGGGTATTGACTGGTAGCGCCAAGAGATTAGGTCGGTCCGGGTAGGACAAAGTCTCGCTACGCGCGAAAGAAAGTCCCGCATACTCAGCGGGCCGGTACGTCGGATAGCCCGGGTGCCGTAACACTTCTAGCTGAGCAGCCTCTGCGCTCGGTGACCTGTAAAAGCGCTCGCGCGCCGTCGTCCATCCTTTGGTGGAGGGCACAGGGTTGTGAACGAGCTCAGCCGAACCAAACTCGGCGGAGCCTCGGAAGTGATCTGACTTGGTTAGTCGGAACCGAGTGGAAGCGAGCCACTCGTCTGTCCCGGAAGGGCCGGACCGCGAGGGGACCACCCTCTGCGCAGGCCATACAACCGCCGACCTAACTCGGCGATTCGTTGTGGTTTGTGTAAGGAATCCACATCTGACGGTATTTGTGTGTTCTACTACACCACACCTTTTACAAATCATGAGCTGTAGCATCCGCCCTTAGAAAAACATAAAAAAGACGTCTCAAATATTGGTTTGAAATGTCCTATTGTATGTAAGCACATCAGATATGAAACGAATACCCTCCTCTCCAGCGTAGACGATGGCGGACGGCGCCGAGAGCGACATCTCCTTTGGCGACCTACTCATCGACGAGGCCTCGGCGTCGATTCAGTTAGGGCAGGAGGAGTTGCCATAGATCGTGGTGTCGCTAAAATTCCGGTCGTTGCGCAAATAGAGAACGAAAGCTAGCGTCCTTAAATAGGAGACAAAACGAGAGTTCCAAAAAAAAGCACAAAAAAAAGCCTAAGAAAGCATCAGATTTTTCTTAGATTTTTTTTCGTACCGATCAGCTTAAGCGCTCTATTATCGAAAACATGCGACGGGCAACATGATTTATTGTGACCCAAGCAAGTCTTTTAAATACCTCTAAGCAGAACTTCCCAGTGGCAGCTCTCACTGCTTGTGACTTACCTTGGTAACTGTAGTAGCGCTCTAAAAACCCCAGTTGAGCTTCAGACACTGCATAGTTTCGAGGTGCATGGGCAAGAAACGATGTCAGAGATTTGACAGCATGTGCATAGCATCGATCAATAGCCGCTCTACTGCATTATACGTGAATGGAATGTACTTCATTCCAGCAAACGGCTTCCGCGCCGTGCGCTGCTTCTTGCGCGCAGACAGGACTTGGTCGGCGAAACCTTGTCCATATGCGTTGGCTGCGGCCGCCTCTCGGAGATGAGCGCCGGTGGCCGGGGTCGTCTCGAAGGGATACAACATCAGCTCTTGGTCGTCGGTTAAATCTCCAGCCCGTCCTGCCACCGCCAACACGCAGGATTCTTCAAAGTCTGGACCCTTCATGATTGTCGCATCTGCTGCAAGATACTTGGCGACGACCGGGTGCTTCTCGATGAGTGCGTCGAAAATGTCGCGCACATCAAGAAGCGTCGGTGTGTCATCTTGTAGCTTCAGCGTGGCGGACTGGAAGTCTGCCGGCTCCCTGAGAACATCTTGTAGACTTTTTACGCTTTAGACTGAGCGAGACGAATGTCCTCGTCATCGGTGCTCAGCACTTCCCGTAGTATGAAGTAGCGCCCGATTATCCTAAACGTTGAGCCCCATCCCGTCGCTTGGCGAAGCACTGGCCGCAATTTTGTTTTTTCCTATTGATTACATAAAAATAATATTAAAGCGAAATACTAGAAAAATGTTCTGGCTGTCAACGCAACATATGGGCAACATATCGCAGCACGAAGGCATCCTTTCCTGAGTGCGGGGTCTTGTTCACGCAGCGTAGCTTCTGCATTAGCGACTGAAGCTGCTAGTAAAGGCTTGAAGTCGGACAGGTAAATATTCACCGCCAAATTTAGGCTATGGCTGGCGCACCCGCAATGAAACTTGAAGCAAATCGGTAAGTTCCTTGTTGACGAAGCAGTTGTCTCCCACGAGATATGCAATGGAACTGAGGTCGCTCTTGAAAAATAGCAATATCCTTCGCAGAAACGTGGCATGGCCTGCGGCGGTTTAGTCGAATGCGTCCTCGTTGACAATACGCGACAGGGCAAGAAACATCGGCTCGTAGTGACCATAGTGGCCGAATACGCCGAATACGGCAGCGTAATTATCAGAGATAAAGGTCTATCCATCCATCATGGTGCGAAATGTCGTAGGAATGAAGTCGCTGATAGAGAATTAAACCTCTATGGCCACCTAAACAGCGTAATTGAGCAGCATTTAATGGAGATCTACTTCATCACCGTGTACTTGTGGACAGTGCGATCCTCACAGAAAGGGAAAGGGAGGTTGCATTCCACAGTGAAGTTTAGCCAGGTGTACACAAGTTGGCGCTTTTGATCGATAAATACCACAAGCGTTTCTGGGCTAACGTCACTGTTTATCATCGTTGATATGGTGCCGGGGTGTAGCTTCAGCACATGACTGAGGGGTTTTGAGTAGCGATCTTCACGTCTTGCTTGCGAACAGTACCACACTGGCAAGGACACTGCTCGGTGGGATCATCCTGCTGGTTGAGCAGTGGCTTGAAGAAGTAGTTGCAAATGTGCTTGGTTATCAGCCGGGTTGCTGGGGTCCTGGCTACTTTAGAAGTGAGAGAAAGAGGAAACCAAGTTGTGATAGTTGTTGCCCAGCACTACCCAAATTAAGACTCAACCAGGGACGTAAATACGCAGCATTGGTTGTCATGAAGGACACTGGTAGGCATCGTAAGAAGGTGCTCTGTAAAAAAGGTTGGACAAATGAAGCAGTTGGCTGCACCCCGGGGTCCCATCCGGACCCCGTGGCTCTCATAAATAACCGTTATGTGAAGCAGTATCAATTTTTGTTTTGGCTGCGGATGTGCTAATAGAGCTCTCGTTAGTTTGGAAATCGTCCTGGTCTACGTTTGTGAAGTCGAGAAGCTGCCCCACTGTCAGAATGCGTGTTTTCGGGGTCTATTGAGATGCCTCGACAGCGAAGACCAGTGGTTCACAGCATTACATGATGCATTACTGCTCCAATATGGCACCTAACGGCTTCTAGATCCTCTTTCATGTGATGTTGGACAAGCTAAATTTTGAAAACGGAAGTCGCGAAATAATAATTTAAGAATATGCCCACAATAAAATAAATAATTCTGGATACCGGCATTATTTTTTGGGGTCCCGTCAACTGTTTCAAATGCCGGCTCGAATCGGTGCAAATAATTTATTAGTAAAAAATTAATCTCTGACAAAATCTGATATCTAAAAATACTGTTTTGAATTTCCAATACAATCAATGTTTAGAGATGACCAAGACGACGCGTATTTGCTAGACTCCCCCTATTGGGTAGACCACCGGCTCGAAAAAACGCAATGTTCTCCTACTTGGCGATTCAAAGGGTGACAATAGCACGTGGATGCCAACGAGGTCATCCGTGTTGGATTTTCTAACTTCCACATAATGGAAACCTTGGATGAATACATGTACACTCTTCAACTCTTTGACGTCGAACTCACAGACAATTCGAGTCTTAACACTCACTCGAACATATCATTAACGAACATGTCGACAGTAAAAGCAACTCTTCCTTCTATTAAAATAAAAAACGTCTTGTGGAATGTGTTTGACTGTGTACATGTATAGTGACTGAGTATCCTATTGTCACCGGAATGGTTGGAGTTCGTGCTTTGAAGATAGCGACCGTGGGATTTGCACGCTCATCTCATTATTCTGATTACTCAGTCCAATTCGCGACTGTTTAGATGAGTTCGTGGGTCTGCCGATGTCGCTTGGCTCCCTTCTCACTTCGAATTCAGCTCTGTTGTTCGAGCTCCGAAATATCGAAATGGTGTCTGCGTTCATCACAACGATCAAGGTTCTGACTACAATCGCTCAAATCGCTCAGCGACTGAGTCCGGTGCCGGACCTGTACCGTGTTCACAAGCAAAGAGACACCGGCGTTATGGCTTTCATGCCGCTTGTCATGCTGCTATTGTGCAACCATGTTTGGTACGCCCTAACTTTATTTAATTCAGATTTCATTTTAACCTTCACAGCTCCACTAATCGTGGTGCCCTATTCTACTTGTCAGGTTGATCTACGCCTACGTGGTGAAGAATATTTTCCCGCTGTTCTCCGTCTGTGTATTTGGTGATGTCGTGTTGGCTCTCTACGTTGCAATCTACGCTAAATACTGCCCCGACCGAGCGTACATGATGAGAATCCTTGTACCGGGTGCAACTGCTTTCGTTCTGGTCACTATCTACGCAATTTTAGTTGCGGTTGGGGCGATTCATCAGTCGAGAGACCAACTAGGCGACGTGTTCGGCTATTTGGCGAATGTGACGACTTTCGCCTTGTACGCGTCACCGTTTGAGAAGATCAAGCTCGTGCTTGAGACCAAGTCGTCTGCTGCAATCCCAGTGATTCTCTGTAGCATCATTTTGTCAACAGCAGTTTGTGGCTCGTCAATGGAATCGTCGACGATGACTTATTTATTGTCGTACCAAACATTGTCGGGGTTACTCTGACTGCTATCCAGCTTACGTTGTGCTACATTTACCGCCCCAGCAGACACATTTCGCCAGGCGATAGTGAGCTGGACGCCGTTGTGGAGCTGGAAATGGGCACCAGCGAGAAAATGGCTCCAACAAGTCCTGCATTCGTTCCTCTAGTGTCGCCAACCAAGCAATAAATATCCGATACATTCAGAATTATTAAAAAATAAGATTTGTATTTGCGAAATGTTCTCGTGTTAGTTATTGTCGAGGTGACAGTAGTCTACCATCCTTCATGTTCGCGAGATAGACACGGTAGATCGCAGAGAAGATCAATCGTCACGTCCCAAGAAACAAGATGGCCGTGAATTGGCCCCCGGTATCTTAATTAAAGTGGTCATTTTTCAAAAAAGCAGCTCAACGATGCAGGAGCCTCAGCTCGTGTGCGTCTCGGTATCCCTGCCAGAGCGAATCAAGGCGCTATCCCACACCGTTCTTCGAATCAACGAGCTGCTGAAACCCGAGGCCATCGACGCCGCCGTCTACAACGATTGCCAATACGTTGTTCACACGTTTGGAGCTACGTGTAAGTGGACTACGAAAGCGATGGACGGGGCAGCGACTCGAGGACGCCTCGACCTCGTCAAGTGGCTGTCTGTGGTTCGAAATGAAGGGTGCACAAGTGCTGCAATCGATGGGGCGGCGAGGAATGGCCACCTGAAAATGGTCAAGTGGCTTTGCACTCATTACGTTGGACGATGTTCGAGTGGAGCGTTAAATATGGCAGCTAGAAATGGCCATTTGGAGGTGGTCAAGTGGCTGTGTCGTCGTAACCGAGCGCAAACCAACCCCGAGCCGTACGTGATTACGTATGGCGTGCAGGTCGTTGCAGCCAGTGGAGACACAAGCACGTTACGAGTTGTTTTACGCGAGAATTGCAGTTGGTATTATGTGGGTCGCGCTCTGGAAGAAGCCGCTTCCAAAGGTCTCGCGGATGTGGTGAAGCTCCTGTTGACTGTGAAGCTTCGACAAGCAAACGTCGGTCGGGCGTTGAAGAACGCAGTGAACGCAGAGCACATTGAAGTGGTGCTGCTTCTAGCTGATCTTTGTTCCTCAGCAGAACTACGAGCTGCGTATCCCAACATGACAACAGGGTGCAATGCCAAGATCGCTGAATTGCTACGAAAGTCAGTCGACAGCAGAGAAGTGGAGGAGAAATGGGGATATTTCAGGACTCAACACAAGACACTGGAGCGGGTCAAGTCGTCTCGTGTTGCTACCGGGAACCAAGAAAAGTCCGTGTCTTTTTGCGGGTTACTTCGCTCGTGGTGAAGAAAAGTAAACCAGCTCTCGAAAATATTAACAAAAGAAACATTTATTTTTTTACTACTTGTTAAGTTAAGTACTTTTTTATTTGCTTTCCACGTTGTGGTAAGCTTGTCATTATTCGCCCTCCGTCTGTTCCTTCTCTACAGCATCCTTAGCTTCGACCTCTTGCTCCTTCTCGCTAGTTTCCGCCACTTCTTCCGTACCTTCCACCTCCACGGCAGCCTCCTCTTCGCCATTCTCGTCGCTCTTTTCTCTTGATTCCTCGTCTTCTTGGTGTTCTGCCTCACTCTCTTCACCTTCCTCAGTCTTGTCACAAGTCAATTGCTGCTCCTCAGTCTGAGAACTCTCTCCACCTGCAGCCTCTTCCAAGCTCTTCTCCGACACCGAAGCGCTCACTTCCACATCATCAGACGGCGCCTCAATCTTCTGCTCGTCCAACGTGACAGCGTCCAGCTCCTTCTCTTCGACGCGCTCGTCCGTCTTGGCCAAGACACGACGAGCCGTATCTGCAAAGTCCTCCGCGTCATGCGTCGCTGCCAACACGTCCATAGCCGCCAGCATTCTCGCCTCGCCCCGACACACCAGCTCTTCCACCTGCTCCCGCTCTTCGCCAGTCATGACGCCCTTCCCTTCCAGCTCCTTCAGTAAGTCCAAGACCAAATGACCCTCTCTCGACGCATCGGCCTGCACATTCTTCAGCTTCATCGCCTCGAGACACGCAATCCGAACCAGCGTGTCCACAAACTCGTCCCTGTTGTTGTCACTCAGAAACACCACAAGCGCAGCCACCACTCGGTCGTCTCGAGCCTTCACCAGCTGCACCAGACGCTCCGCTCCGCCACGAGGAAGCTTGTTACTTCTCGCTAAGGGAGCGATCCAGTCGTGTACCATCGCTCGCCGATGACGCTCCCACGCAGCCAGCTCGACCAAGATCTCCAGTGTGTCCACCAGCTCCTCCGTGTTCTTGTCTTCGTCGTATACATCCACTGCAGCCAACAAGCGAGGGTCGTGAGCCTTTACCAGAGACATGAGCAACTGGATCTGCCACAGCTCCAGGCGACCACTGCGTCCAAACTCAGCGAGAAGACGAGCCACCGACTGGATCTCGTCGACTGTCTCCTCTTCGGCGTCACTTCCAAAGCGCGCGTGCTTCACCACAAGCAGCAGCGTGTCCTCCAGCTCATGGACGTCTTCGTCGGCCTGGAACGCCTCGTTCGCAGCCTGTAGAGCCTCGTTGTCTCCGTGAAACAGCACCAGCAACCCAGCGGCGTCTCCAGCCTGAATCGTCCCGCGGCGCTGCATCTGGCGCACCACATCTTCCAAGCTAACACCGCTGGCCGACGTTGTATTCAGGACGCGCTGGCCTGCTTGGCTCTGCTCAATCTGTCGCTGTAGTTTGGCCACGCGTTGCAGCGTATCCAGCAGTTCACTGGCGTCTCCATCGCCCGCGAACACTTCGTACGCGCTCTCCAGCAAGTTATGACGCTGCGCCACCATCCGCCGCAGCGTCTTGGCCGCAGTCGGCGTCAGATGATGCTGCGCTTGCCACTGTCCCAGCAAGAAGCTCAAGTGTCTCTGCCAGCCCAGCGAGTCGCTGTCGTCGTCACTGTCCACAAGCGGATCCTCCTCTCGCACGGCGTCGTCCAAGCCCCGCGCGAAAGCCGCCGCCGCCTTCTCCTCGTCTCCGAGCTCCATCGTGATCTCCTCCACGATCCCCACTAGGGCGTCTCGCAGCGCCGAGACGTCGCCGTTTCCCAGCTCAAAGTCGCACAAGAGCTGGAGCACTTGCGTGTCGTCTTGAGCCACCAGCGCTTGGATAATATCCAGCTCCAGACTCGTCAGCATCTGCTGCGTATGGAGAGACGTCATGACCGCCAGGGCTGAGCTCACTCTCTTCTTGGCGGGTGAGCTGCTTTTGCTGCTCTTACTGAGCTTCCTGGGGCTCTTCCTGCTCTTCTTACGGGCGATAGGCCTCGGCGGGTCGATCCCCAGCGCTGCCAGCCGCTTGGCAGTCGTCTCCAAGTCCGCCAAGCTGCCCCCGTCGTTCTTGAAGCTCTGTAGAGCGCTACACAGCACCGTATTCTGGCCCAGCACCAGCTCCAGCAGGTGCGCGCCGTGATTCTCAGGCAGCACGTGCTTGTCGAGTAGTCTCTCCACCATATTCAGCAGCTCCATGGTGTCGACGAAGCGACCATCACTCTTGCTACCAGTGATCTTCCAGCCGTCGCGACTGAGAGCCAAAATCTGCATCTGAACTTGAGGACTGAAGACTCGTCTGCCGATTGCAGCCACTTTCTTGGCCACCAGCTCAGCATGCAGAGATTCCTCGCCCTTGTCCGTGTGGTGAGAAGTCTGTAGCTCGGTTTTGAGCCCGATAGAGCCCTCGGGACGCAGCAGATCCAGCAAAAAGCGCTTCTTTTGGGCCACGGACGCGTTTCCAGCCATCGCAGCGAGTACTCGCGCACTCTGTTGCTCACAGAGGTCTCGGAGCACGGCAGACTCGAAGCTACTGAGCTTCTGCTCGCTCTCCAACGCCTTTAGCAGCCTGTGTAGCCTGATTCCGTCGCTGGAAGACTCTGACACCTCGTTCCGAGGCTTCAGAGCGTTCGGAGAGCCCCCGCAAGGTGCAAACAGAGCGGAGACGCGTCCTGAGAGTAGTTCTGGCGCTTTACAGGCCACGGAGAGCGGTACAAGGCGCTGAATCGAGCTGGAAGGGCGTTTCTTCCGTGCGTTTGACGTCGTAGGAGCCACCTGAAAGCCGGCGCAGACACCATTATGATGGCTTAAGGCCGCACGCACCAGCTGCTGCAGCTCGAGCGGCGACATGCCCGCGTACAGCCCCAGTGTCGGCCTGGACGACGCCCCTGAGAGCTGCACATACGCTACGTCGGCCATAAATGTCACTTGGATTCAGTATGGGTAGAGTGTTTATCAGTCGCAAAGATCGAATGTGAAATGATGTGTTGTACGTAGCTGCAATAAATAATGTGGTTGACATACAATTAAATGTGCTCTGAATACTGGCCTGTCAGCCGGAATAGTGGCCCGTACGTGTCGCGAATCTCTCGCCTATCGTCCATTCGACTAGCTGAGTACAGCAGCAGCTCCGTCAAACGCAGCGACAATGGCCAGTGTGTGGCCTGTGGCGGACGACCCGCGTGCTAAGCTCCTTAATGGTGGGATTATATCAAAATAACCCTGGGTAGATGCAGAGATAGAGCGGTCTCAAACCAGGTTGTGCTACATCTGAGAACAGACCAAGTGCACGGTTACATCAAAGTGAATGGGCTATGCGTGTCGCTCATGGACACACCGCAGTTCCAGCGGCTGCGAGACCTCAAGCAGCTCGGCACGCTCTACTACGTCTTCCCTGGAGCCTCGCATAACCGCTTCGAGCACTCTCTGGGTGTCAGCTTCCTCTCTGGACAGACCGTCGAGCGGTTCCGACAGCAACAACCGGAGCTGGAGCTGACGCAGCGAGACGCTCGCCTTCTGGTACGAATGCTGCCAATTATCTGAGTAGAAGATTGATAGGCTCATGGCTGTGGGAGTGAAGAGCGCAGCGGGATTACTGCACGATTTAGGCCACGGACCATTCTCGCACGTGTTCGAGCACGAGTTCATGCCACGTGTGGCCGCTGCGAGAGGATACGGTAGCGCAGATGCACCGACGTATCACCACGAAGACATGTCGCTGCGTATGATTGAGTACATGGTGGACGACAACAACATCGACCTCGAGCAAGACGACATGCGCTTCATCCAGCAGCTTATTGTTGGCGCTAAAGAGTGAGTGAAAAAAGGACTGAGTAAACGACTGCATTGGGTACTGAACGACATTATCTCGTGGTATACAGAACGCACATGGGCTCGCGTGTGGACTCCAGAGGTTATCTGTATGAGATTGTGGCGAATGGACGCAACTGCATTGACGTGGACAAGTTCGACTACTTGGCTCGAGATATGCTCAATCTCTTCGGACTGCGGAAGGTGTTTGACTTTTCTCGACTCACCATGTTCAACCGCGTGATCGGCAACGAGATTTGCTACCACACAAGTGTGAATCTGGACATCTACGACATGTTCCAGCAACGCTATCAGATGCACAAACAGATCTACAATCACCGCAAGGGCAAAGCGGTCGAGTTTATGATCTGCGACGCGATGCTGCTAGCTGACAAGGAGCTGGGCATTTCTGCCGCCACGCAGACGCCTCGGGACTTCCAGTTCCTCACAGATCACGTCGTTCATGTGCGTCTTGGAGTCGATTTCTTAGCGCTGGCATTGAATGTTGAGACTCACTTATTGTGCTGTCTAAATGCAGTCGATCGAAGCGTCCAAGACCGACTCGCTAGCTGACGCACGCGCGCTGCTTAAGCGTGTGCGTCGCCGC
This sequence comes from Phytophthora betacei, assembly GCA_011320135.1. NCBI lineage: Eukaryota > Oomycota > Peronosporomycetes > Peronosporales > Peronosporaceae > Phytophthora > Phytophthora betacei. The sequence goes on from JAANHX010000559.1 coordinate 1,103,791, forward strand.
GAACTTTACGAGTTCATTGACGAGTATCTGCTGCCTCCTGACTTGATGTCGCGCATCCCTCGCTTCACCGCCGAAGAATTGGCCACTCAGACTTGTCTGGACGGTATGACGCTGGACCCGGAAGACATCATCGTGTCCGATGGCCGACTAAACTACAACTTTAAAGACCGCAACCCCGTGGACAACGTCTCGTTCTACGCGTCCAGTGATCTGAACTCCAAGTTCCACATCCCCAAGGAGGAAGTCAGCTTGCTGTTCCCCGAGAAGGTACGCGCTGTATGCTTTTGTGTCCGAGAAGAATGCTCTTGCTAACTGTATACTTGGCTGCAGTTTGAAGAGCGGATTATACGCGTGTATAGCCGAAACAAGTCACTCAAGGTCCATGCTGCAATCCAGGTACAAGCTACTACATGTACAACACTTTGGTCACTTCTAAGCTCGACTCACACGTGTTTGTTTGCTGCAGCATGCCTTCCGTACCTACATTCGCCAGTTCAGTACGACACTTCCGCCACCGTCCCCGTCGTCCAAGGTATACATAACGAGTGTTGTTTGTGTTGCATCGTTCTGTCATTGAGCTGAACTCATTCTTCCACAGATTTACGGGCAAAAGATCACGGAACACGTGCTGTCTAGCAAGAAGAAGGTTGTCAGGAAACTACCAGGTAAAATGTCGTGTGTATGGCCACTTCAGTAATCTAACTGTTCTCCTTTCAGTACTACCAGAAGCCAGTAGTGAACACGACACTAACGATCGCCCTTCAACTTCAGCCAACAAGCGTCATAAAGCTACTTAAGAAAACAACAAGTGAAACTCTTGTAAATTCATACTTTTAAGTACGAAGTTATCTTCGTTTCTTACTTAAAATTAAAAAAAAGTAAGAAAAAAGCTTTTACTGTTAATTAACTTAATTTTTTAACCTTCCACTCGAGTTCGTCCACTACATTTTGGAACAACGGGTCGAAGAAGCTCTTCCACTCTGGGTACGGGATGATTTTGTCCATATCGGTCGAATGCGTCGTGTGGATCTTGATGTCTCTTCCTCGACGGAAATCGTGCCACTTGCAGCCGACAAACTGGCAAATATTGCGATAGCCCCATCGAAATCGTCTTCGTGGGAATATTTCAATAACGAGCGTGCCAGGACGCGTCCACATGGCGTTAACCATCCCAGCGCCGTGCATTCCGATCACCACGTCGCTGTCCAGTATAGATTTCATTTGGTCGTGCATCGTCATGCTCGTGAATTCGAGAGACTGGAACTCGCACTCTCCAAATCGATACGCGTCTTGGTATTCCTCACGCATTCGTTGAAGGATTTCGGCTTCGTTCCGCCATTGGCGCTGTACACGACGACCACCGTAAGGTCTGCGCGAGATGACGGTCACAAGGCATCGCTTTGGGTCGCTTTTGCCGTCGCGTGGAGTTACCCGTAAACTTTTGAGTGCCAAGTCTCTGAAATCTTTGATCATAGCATTGTCATAGCAGGGCTGATTGTCGTCCAGATGACTCATAAGCGGGCCTGTGACTTCGTACGGAGCCAACAAAGCCGATTCGAAGTGCACAACTCGGTGCTGGAACTCTTCTCCGCCGATAATTGGACGCTCAGGGCCAAGCAGAGCGTGTCGGAGCTCGTCAACTGGAGTCGGTAACGCGCGATCAAAGGTCACGAGTTGCGTTGAGTCTCTTTCCCACCCGATAGTCTGCATCATTATCCACGCGTTTAGAATCCCAGAGATCTGGAAAAACGGGTTGTGGTCATCTCTCCGCACCAACACTACCGCTTGTTTCAACGTCATCGTGTCATCGACAGCTCGGTCAACTGTGTCGGTCTTGCAGGTAGGGTCACTGTCACCAGGTCCTCCTACGAAGAATTCTTTCCAGATGTTTGGAGCTCCGTGAGCGTGATCCTGCGGCTGCGAACAGCTACAGAACGTCGCGTTCTTCATGTACTTAAAGCGTGGGTCGTGGTTGCCACCATCATCAGCCAGACTGTCGATGTCCTTGGCCACTTGTGCGCCTCGTACATCCAACACAAAGTTCTCGAGCAATGTCGCACTTACGCCAGCTTCTGACACCTGATAAAACGTGTAGGGCGAGCTGCTGTTGCCTCCTTGAGTACAAAATGACCGCGACGTGTTCCGTAGCCGTTGGATCAGTCCGTAGTCCCGAGCGTAGAGACACTCGTCTTTGGACCCCTTACTAGGCGTCCATTTCGCTGGCTCGACCTTCTCTTCTTCTTGCACGAGATGATGGATCGCTTTCTGGTAATGGCGAATCCCAAATGGGTACATTTGTAGTCGTTTAGTGTCGAGGTACTCGGCGCTACCAACGTCGCCGCTTGACTGGAACGACTCGAAACTTTTGAGAAAGTTGAGGATGGACACTAGCGCTGTAACGGAGACCATGATACCCCATATACAGTGTCGTCGTTTGGAGCATGCAGCTGCACTGGTGTTGCCAGGTACTTTCTTCATGAGAGTATGTGCGACCATGTACAGAAGGGCGAGAAAGAGAATGACAAGGGAAGACAGCGGATACCGCAAAAGGGTTTCAACAGGTGTATTGAATTGATTGCATGGAGTAACATCGTTTTGACTGCAGTTTTGGCACTGTCATTGCAGAGTGATCAGTGGCTACACATTTATTTATGGTGACTAGTGGATCCACAATGGACACGTTTGGCGGTTGCGATAAGGTACCAGGTATGGTCAACGCATTTGCTGGTTCAGGATCAGCAGTCCACGACAATAAATTGTTAATGAACTTTATTATCAGCTCAAGCCTTGACTATGCCTCAGACTGTGGATTCGCAGGCTTGGTCATCCAACACTGTTTGTGTCCCTCGTCCACGAAGATCTCGTTGTCGATGCGGCTGTAGCCGCACTTTTCGTAGAATCCTGTCTTGTCGACCAGCGCTGGCAGGATGAATAGGTCTACGCAGTCGCGGATGTAGTCCTCCAAGGCGTTCATCATCGCTGTGCCGTAACGCTTGCCACGACACTCAGACAACACTGCTACGCGACTGATCTTGGCTATGCGCTTGACGTCATCCACCAGCACACGTGCAGCCACCACCGCCTTGTTCTGCTCCACGTCTGTACCGATGAAGTGCAGAGCAGACGGATGGTCGTCATCTGCATCGAATACGCCTTCCTCCTCGAACGTGTCTTCGCGGATAAAAACTTGCATGCGGATGGCACGGGCCTTCGCCCAGTCCTCGGGGGTCTTCACACTGGTCACCAGCAATGACATTGCTTAGAGTAGAGTCGGGATGCCAAGTCTACGGTAAATTTGGAAATGACTAGTACGTGGCAGGGAGCTCATTTGCTGGTCAACAGCAACGATCATGAAGCGACGTACAATTTTGGCTTCCTGATAGAATTTGTCAGCTTGTAGACCTACCCTCGATAACTAAATGACTACCTGGACAACAAAGATGCTCATCAAAACAATGAGCTGATGAGTCACCTGACTTTCAGTCACGCCACTCAATTAATACACTCTTAATGATTGCAGCGATATGGTACGTGTTACGAAGTGCATGAAGACATACCATTTTTATTTACCTCTGTACTCCTTCCTCAGATCCACTTACCAATGGTGGGGTCATTTTGTGAATGTTATGGTACTAAACCTCTCTTTTCCTGTGTAAACGTATATCCTTCTATTAAGCTGCACCTGCTTTAATAAATTAATTCCAGAAAACAGTAATACATGCCGTCATACAAAATAAATCATCAAATACGTTTTCCTTCTTCCAATCTTGTTAAGAAGGTAAGAAACCAAACGCTCTTTGAACCATCATTCGTCGACTGACACAATAACTAAAAGATGGAGTTCGCTCTGGAGCCCGAGTCCACCGAGTCCCTGCAGGCCACACTCGCTTTCATTGACGAATCTCTAGGCGACACGAGCCCCGTCCAGCTGCATTTGTCCACCGCCCAAGCGCAGTCGACCGACAGCGACGACTGGGAGACATCCCACCTGCTCGACGACTTCCTGACCGACATCTCCTCGGACTCGTCCTCACCTCGCGTTGCAGCAGATGTCGCCCTCGTCCCAGTGCAGACACCTCTCAACAGCCTCTCATTGACCTCTGTAGCTCAATTATTCGAGTCTTCAAGTCCTCGGAGCGCTGTTCCGACTCCCCCATTCAGCCGCAAGAAGCGACGCAGCTACAACCCGAACAAGGCACGCGAGGATCTCCAGCGAGAGTTGACGTATCTCCGCAGTGAAGCTGTGGAGCTTGAGTTTAAGCTGCACCAGCTGCAGAGTCTTAAGGTCGCTAAGACCAAAGAAGGCTCCTGTGCCCATCTGTTGACAGCTCAAACTAGAAATGATAGCAGCCCGTTTGTATGGGAGCAAACCTGCGCTCGCCAACTCGACTGTCGACTGAGATCCGAGCGTGAGAATGCTCATCTAAAAACGCTTTTGGAGGACCAGATCCAGGTCGCTAACAGCCTCGAGAAGCTTCTGAACAAGCGCACGACGTTGTACCCATCGGAATCGTCCGGCAGTAAACAGACCTCGCGTATTCACGTGTCAAGAACCGGCAACGAGGTGGCCGACGCCGCCGTATTCGAGGAACTGGCTGATGGTGTCGCAGCGTCGTACCGTGAAGTGGAGCGTGTGTTCGCTTCCAGTGGCCTCGAACTATCGAACGTGACGTCACGTAAGGCCCAGATGCGCGACGATAAGAACGGCATGTTCCTGGAGATTTTTGACAGTAAAGTGCTGCCGTTCAGTATGCACGCTACAGGCGAAGCGTGGTGGCGTCGATGGAACCAGTTCAACCCCAACAGAGGCAGTTGCCATCGCTTGGAGAGCACGGACGACACGATTGTGGAGCATTTCGGCATGGAGATGCGCGACTCGAAGGCCAAGACGAACGCCAAGTTCTACGTGCAGCAGATTCTGCGTCGCTACGTCGAGGAAAAACGCGTCGTCGTCGTCTGGCAGTCGCACATTGAGCCGCTGGAGTTTTCACACAAGAAGCTCGCGGGTATCCGCTTCCGAGAGAAAGGCTACGTGGTCATCAAGCCCCACCAGATCTCCCAGGACGACGCATCCACAATGGTACAAACGTGTCATATAATCAAGCCGGATCTATCGGATCAACGACTCAAGAAGGACGCGAGGACCGGCGCTCTGGCGGAATTCGTCCTCAGTGCCACCGTCGCGAACATCGCCGCAAGTGCCGAGATGATTGAGGGATTGCTGGTGGACCAAGCGCTGCAGCAACGCAGTCGTATCTAAACACTAGGGCGAGGTAGGCGTCAAGAGGTTTTGTATTTTGCTCAAACGTAGGAATCACGTTGCTGCTATTTGTCACAGCAGTTTGTTGGCCTTGAGCTGTTCACGCAGCAGCTTCTCTGTCTCGGTTGTGCATGTGGTCAATGGCGAGCGCACAGTGGACGCGCATCGACCGAGAAGCTCCAGCGCTTTCTTTGTCGGCACTGGATTGGGCTCGCTCCACAAACAGCGAGGTGACAAGGAGAACCTAAAAGTGAGACAAGTTAGTGCCGGTAAGCTTAATGGACCCTTCTTGTTTTCAGCTTACATTGGCTCGGTGGGCCTCTCTGGCCGCGACAGTGTAGCCCTTCTCCATCGCTTTAGTCAGCACCACGAGCCATCATAGGAAGCGCCAAGTTGTATGCTCCACAAACCACTGGGAGGTCACACAGCGCCATGACATCCACAGCATGAGCCACCGAGTCTGTCGCGTCTTTTTAATGCAACAATCCCAGGCACTTTCGCCAATTCAACGATGGATTTGGGCTCTATAGAGACGCCGGAACGACGAGGATTGTCGTAGATCACCACGGGCAAACCCACGCTTGCTACTCGGCGGAAATGCTCGTACAGACCGCGTTGTGAGGGACGCACGTAAGGTGGAGCGATGACCAGACAGGCATCCGCACCCAGTTCCTTCGCTTCACGTGCAAGATGCACAGCCCCATCAGTAGACAGAGACCCCGTGCCTGCTATCGCTGGCACTCGGCTGTCCACAGTCTCGATAGCGGTCTTGATCACTTGGAGACGCTCCTCGTCAGACACGAGCGTGTTTTCTCCTGTGGACCCCATCTTCATTTATTTACAAATAATTTAAAATATTTATTGAGTAAAAACACAAGGAGGAAGTATCGTTGCTCACGGGAACGAGGCCGTCGATTCCTTCTTGGATCTGCCACTCGACCATCTCGTTCAGACTGCCGTAGTCGATTGCAGATCCATCAGGCGTGAACGGAGTCACCAACGCCGTGTACGTTCCGTCGAATCGAAGATTTGAGGTCATAGTCGATGAAAATGATCGCAGCAGGGCGTATCGAGATGAGTTATGAGCTTCTAAGTGGTTTGCACACAGCAACTGAGAGGCCGACGCCCTCGAGCGCAGCAAATGGCGATGCATCTCGCCGATAGGGAAATGATAACTGGACTTCAAGCTGAGAACTCTTCCCAAACGATGCAATTGACGAGAGACTCACCTAACCCGCTATCGCTTTGCTCAGTTGTGCACAATAAACTTGAAAAGGCCTTCTAAAACTGTCCTTTTTACAAATAAATCGTCTCCGTTTTAGAGATACCGGTATATGTGGTCGAACTTGTCACTGCGAGCTTACTCTGGCTTTGGGAAGATGTCGCGGTACTTCAGCATTGCGTCCTTCCAGTGTGTGGGCTTTCGACCGGTGAGCTTCTCGATCGTGTCGGATGTCTTGCTCATGGATCTGTTAGCAACCATCTCACCGGAGCACAACAGTCACCGATGCACAGCTTCATTGGCAGCTGCGAGAAGTCGCCGTACACATTAATTGGCAAGCCACGGCCCAGCCAGTACGACTTGAGCTCCTCGTCGGACATGTCGACGAACTCGGCCTTGTAGCCAGTCTCGTTGCACATGAAGTCGAAAATCATCTCATGCGAGACGGCCTCGGGGCCTGTCACATCGTACACATGGTTTGGCTCGCCCCGACCCAGCAACAGTGCAGCCTGGACACGACCACAATCGTCGCGGGCCACATAGGCACCTCGAGCACCGTAGGTGTTGGTCAACCAGCGGTTCTCCGTGAACTTCCACGACGGAGCAAAGAAATTCGGGATATTGTCGGCGTACAGGAAGTTACGCTGGACGCTGTACTGTAGACCCGAGGCATAGATCTGCTGCTCTACGAAGTGGTGGTCACGCGGCAAGAACGGAATATCCTCCTCGTTCTCAGCCGTTGAACCGGCACCCACGAACGATGTATAGCAGATGCGCTTCACACCGCACGCCTTGGCCGTATCGATGACGTTCTTGGCCTGGTTACGGCGTCGATTACCAATTAACCACGTTGAAATGAACGACACGGCTTCGGCGTCCTGGAAAACCGACCGTAAGGTCTCTGGCTCGTCGTAGTTGGCAGCAACGACCTTAACGCCTTTGTCTTGCCAGAGCTTGAGCTTGTCAGCTGGGATGCTGTCCAGTGTGTAGCTCGTAAAAACGAGCTCGTCTTCAGGCTTCGCGATTTCGATGGCGAAGTCAGCGGCGACACCACCGAGATTGCCGTCGGCTCCGGTTAGGACGTACTTGGGCATACTACAGTCGTATACGTGTTGCTTGGGGCTTGAATGCCAAATGCAAAATAAACAACGGCGGGGGCGCTATGATGCCTCTGGCATACACTGTACATGTACCTGAGTTACTAAAGTACATACTACGTGAATTCACAAAAATCATTGATCAGTGGCGCATCGCAAGTTTCGTTTCTATGTGTTGGACCGAAATTTCGTATTTGCCGCCTCTCGAGAAGTATGCAATTATGAGAAGGTTTGAATTTGAAATAATGGGAGCTGTTTCAAAAAAAGTTAGTTTACAACAAAACAAAAGATTCCTTTCTTAGGAGATAACAGTCTCAAAAAGTGTGTCTTAGCGTATGGTGCTTAATTTCGCATAAAATCTAATTTTATGCGAGTTCCATGCCTTATTCCGGAAAACATGATTCTTGGAAAAGCACATGCTTGTTTTTCGCATTTACCCTGCTGTTTTTATTTTTTTGCATATCATGGCTCAGGCCGTTACTTCTGGGATAAGTACGATCCTATGAAAAACAGTTGGCTACATTTGTGGCCCAAAAATTTAATTATGGAGGCTTCTACCCAAGAGTCAGTCTATTTCAGCGACACCTGGGTTCTGCCTATACACTATCAGGTACTCTACAAGTGCGAATACAGCAGCTAGACACTTCATCTTCCTCACTTTCCAACTTGCCATCAATCGGCCAAGGGGGTGACGGGTCGAAGTACTGTGAACGTCACACGCATACCCCTGTAGTGCATTGTGGAGTTTAAGACGGCGCGTGGTGTGGTATTAGTGGGCAACTGGCATTAGCGACTTCCGTGGTTTTTACCGCTTTGAAGTTGCTGCCTAATCCTTTCTAGCTGCACGGAGCCTGATTACATCCATTTTGACGACAAGTTGGAAAGTCAAACGTAGAGTCATAGCAAACAGTAATCTATTTAATGTCTTTAGTCTTAGGAAGCTAGGAGCAAGCAGAATAAGACCGGGAAAAGGTGCCTTACAAAGCATGATTTAGGGAGTCGTCCGATTCGTATTGGGTCTCGCGCTGAGATGTGGATAGGCGAGAGCGAACGCTATATGGTCCAGGGCGCGAGCGCTGCTGTTGCCGAGCCCGATATAGACGCTGGGCTCTAGCACGCTGGGTGCGAACACGCTCGCCCATTGACTGATACTTGGACAACACCATATCGTAGTGTTCGCTGTCGTGAGCTCGTAGAGGCATCAAACCTACATGGAAGTTGGTCAACGCCACACATAGCCGAGCAACACCATCAAAACGGTTCTCGTTCCACTTAAAGGTCGCATAGGTAGCTTTCCACAGCATACACATCCGGCCAAAATAATTCTCAACCAGTACGCGATCAGAAGAAATTGCACGGTTGCGGGAAATATCGTCACGGTCAAGAGTGCCTCCGCGCGGTTGTTTCTTTGGCTGGATCGTTCGAAGCACCCGCTCTGCACCCTGGTAACCCTTGTCTACTAGCACGGCCCACATATCTGGAAACTGCGTTGGGTTAGCTCCCATTTCAGCAGTTGTCCCGTCCTCCTTGCGCAGCATCTGACGATGAATCGTGAGCCTGTCGAGCATCATCGTCAGATCCGACGTTGATCCAGGAGAATGATCTGAAACATCAACAGCGACACCTGGTGGTGTCACAGAGCACTCAATCTTGAACCCATACAGCTTGTGCTTACCGGAGAAGTAGACCTTCTGTTCTGCAAAGCGACCGCTAGGCCGATATGCTGGCTGGAACTTGACGTCAGTAGCGTAGAGAGCATGTGGATAGTTTGTAAAGGTGTTTCCAGCTTCCATCTGCTCGGACATCCTTACGCGCTTGACCATCTGGGAGTACAGCACGGGCTCAATTGTTTGAATGACACGGTGAACCATTTTCTCCAGCGTCGAAATCCCGATGTTGAAATCGATCGCGTGCTTCTGCCATGTGTCAAAATGCTTCAACACGGTCAGGGTAATGAACATTGCGTCTTTCCCCGACACAGACGGTTTACGCCCACGACCTTGCGTCCATGTAATCGTCACCGCAGATTCCACAAGAGCCCAAAGCGCATCCAGCTCGGGCGCAGAGAAGTTGGTCATGCCCTTTAGCGCACTATCACCACCTGCCGCAATATACTCAGACAGAATAGGTGAGCCAGAATCGGAGGCTTCTTCCTCTATATGGCGAGCGACATCGCCATAGTTCTCGTGGCTAACAACGAGGTTGGAGGTCTCGTCCTCCCACTGTCGGTTGAGGCGGTCGAACACTTGGCTGGCTGTACTGGGCATCTTGGTAATTGACACGTGAATCTGAACTTCCTCTCTGTGCTTTGATTTTTTTTCCAAATTAAATGGCCAGGATTTCGCGAAAACCAGATATATTATAGATAATACGATGTCGCACTAGCTTCAGATAGATCTTTTTGAAAATGATACCACGCTGTTATGTATCCTTGAATATTACAGCTGCAGCCTAGTTATATTAAAAGTGATAGAGCTATATGCGAAAATATCGCAGCTTAGAACTATTATGGCGTTTTAAATTTGAAACTGTATTGTTTGCGCCAGATAGCGTTGTATCGTGAACAAATACTGCTTTATAAGGTACATGCACATAACTGACGAAAAAATCACTTTTTTAGCCTGTGGCCTAGGGAGCTGCAAATGGCAAGCTTGTGCCGTCGACAAAATTCTGATAATTTCTAATTTGCTCCCTTGGATTCTACTACCGGTAATAATACCGGTCGCTCCCTTGAATTCTACTACCGGAAGAAAGCGACGCGTACTTGAACGAGAATTAACATTTTATTGCAGTAGATATCACGGCGAGGCGCTTAGTCGCACCCGCTTTGCTTCGCAACGCTAGAGCGCTCCCTAGTCACCGACCTACGCTTCGCTTCAGTGAGTCTCCGCTCTCTCAGCGCTCACTGGGCAAAATGTTCTGATTGAGCCGGAAAAAGAGGGTAGGATTTTTGCACCAGTGGAAAGAAGTAGGACTTCGCTCGACTTGTGCGAAATTATGTATGTTTGATGTGGACTGCGACATGAGAAATGAACCTTGGTCTATTGCGACCCACTAGCGTGCCTAATAGGGGTAGGTATGTAGAGGCGGACTCTGGGTGTCATACCGCCAAAAAATCGCACCAGTGGAAGCCGCCGCCTGCTGACAATAGGACTTCATTATCGATTTTACTGCGAAGCCCCCTGCTCCACTGGTGCGACGACCAAGAATCGCACGTGCGACCAGTGAGAGGACTATTTTTTGTAGCAACGAAGTGCAATGTACTTAAAAAATTTATTACTTTTATTAATATTTGGATGGACATTTGTGATCTACTGTCTGGAAGCTTGGAGCACGTCTGCGAAACGTGTCATCACCAGTTTTCCAGAGCCGACAATCTTAGTCGACACCTCCAAAAGCCATGTCGGGGATTGCCAGCCCCACCATTTCGGATGTGTGACGTGTGCTGTCAGTGGATTAAAGGCTACCGCTACCAGCTGGAGTGCCACAAGCGATCGAGTCGCTGCATGACGGAAGTGGAAAGGACCAGTCACAGAAACCATATGGCAGAGCAGCGGCGCCAACGCGACGCAGCGTACCGTCGACGTCGCAGAGGGAGTGTTGGTGGTGAGCAGAAAAGGCAAGAATCCGACATTCTGGGACATCTATTGAACGAGGGTGATGGTGCGCCACAAGTGGATGCTCTTGATGGTGGCACTTTACAAACTGATGAGGCATCACAGGATAACGAAACACTCAACAATGATGACAGCACAGTAGGTGGCGATGATCCCGACAGCAATATCAGCGTACCCGATGTAGACTGGAACTGGTTTGACACAGAATTTGCTGAGTTCGTCAATAATGATGGGTCTGAAGTTGCCGAATGGTCGGTGCAGAAACCTGACGAAATCGTGGGGCCGTCGCGAAATGAAACTGTACAGCAGTCTTGTGACGAAGCAGAGGAAGTTTCTGTTGAAGTTTCTGTGGACGATACTGTGGTCGATTCTGTGGTCGACGCTGTGGAAAATGCCGTGGAAGATACTGTGGATTGTCCCATCTGCTACGAGTCAGATAGCCAGACAGAATTATGGGTGTGCAGCAACTGTCGCCAGTCGTACCACCGTAGCTGTGTTGGACGGATGTTTGAGCATGATAAAAGATGTCCCACCTGTCGCACGCATATCGAGATGGAGGTTGAAGATGATGAAGTGATTATCGTGCGTCATATCCCTGCTCGGCCGACGTGTTTTATTTGCGGACATAATGACGACAACGGAGACATCATACAGGAGGGCCCTCAGTGCCCGCACTAATGCGGTATTAAGTATTTACGTGTATTCCACATGGTGAACCTCAGCGAGAATCGTGCAGCACACTTCAAGTGCCCTGCATGCATGCAACCGTTTCCAGTCGACAGTATATACTTCGGTGATGACTATCTGAGTGACAACTCAAACGATTCAGCTGACGAAGAATACCAACCTAGTGCCAGTGTTTCAGCAGAGTCATCAGAGTAGGCAATATGCACGGCAAGGCATTACTACATAAAGCATACGTTTTAGTTAATTATGAGTTTTATGCGTGTTGGTTAGCCTTGAAGCATTTATCATTATTACTTTATTGTAGTGTATTTACAATCGCACTATTGAGGACGACTACACTATTGAGGACGACTACACTATTGAGGACGACTACACTACTGAGGACGACTGCACATAACTGAGCGACTGCACTTTTGAGGACGACTGCACTTTTGAGGACGATGTTTACGCTCGCTTACGTTTTCTAATCTCTGCAAGAATTTTGTTAACTGTTAGGTCACCATGAATGCAAAGTGCAAAGTCCGCCTCGAATTGGTCCTGGTCGCCGGCGTGCTTTTCTTGGACATATTCAGCAATTATCTTCATTCGAGAAAGACGTGATCGATGTAACTTGCGTTCATGTGGAAGCATGTCAACGCCAGCTCTGAACTGGTGGCATGCCGCATTAGCATGCCAGTACTGGTTAACATAGTCCCGCCACCCTTTAGCATCTGGTAGCTCCGACACCAAGTTCGCAGAGTCATTTGCAATATGAGCCGATTCAGGCTCCACGATGCCGCCGCCTTCGTCATTTTCCGTTCGTTGAGCCGAGCTCTGGCTCGAGCTAATAGTTTTCATCATATCGCGAAGTTCCGCTATAATTGCAGTTTTGATGTCTCCTACGATTGAATCCGAAAGGGAGGGAGCATACTCCTTTGGCACAACACCAGCCTCATTCGAAATAAAACTGTTGCTAGGTTGAGCGCAGCTGTAGTCGAAGTCGTGAAGGCTTGCCAGGGGCCCATTTGGTAGGTATAGTGGCATCAGGGGCCAACAAATCCCCAAGTTGGTTTTCCTCGCGATCTAGAACGTCGTCTAGTAGATATCGTGTTACGGTCTCAGCCTTTTCACTTGGCGCCCATCCTGCCCACCACTTCACCAACGTCAAAGACCAACGGCTTTGCTCAGGAGCGAACATAAATCTGTACTGAGCTCCGCCTCGCCTAAAGCAATGTGATGTAAACCAGATGTCATCCCCAAGGAGATTCTCGATGATTCCAGCTGCATTGGCGACATTGTTGAGAATCTGAGTGAAGTTACTGTCCGACATTGGAGCGCCCCATTTAACGCCAACATTCCCAAATGTCCCATTAGAACTAGCGCTAGCGAGAGAGTTCTTCGGACGTTTAGCACCGCCGCGGGGAACCTTTGTCAGTGCTGGGAACGCGTAGTCACCACTGTCCCACTTGTGGTTTAACCGCGTACTTGCATATTTAAACCATCTCTCCAGGTACGTCAAAGCCTCGGTGGCTTGCTCATCCTTAGGGGGGTGATGCAAAGAGTATGTGCGACTTGCCAGTGGATCATGGTCCGTTTTTCGGTCGCGTATTCTGAAACATCCAAATTCGATCTCCTTGTCGTTCTTGCGCGACTTGCGCCGAAGTCCGAGCTGTATATCTCCTTTCTTCATGAGCAGCACCTCATTTATTCGACACATCCCGTAAAAGGCAAGCGAGCACACGGCGGAAAACCACAAGCGCATCGTCTCATTGAAGTCCGAATCAGTTTCAAGGAAAGTGATTACTCGCGTTAGCATTGCGAGCGACATAGGTGACGCGCGCTTAGGAGTTCTTTCACGCTTTTTTGCTTTACTTAGGCCTGCGAGGATTTGCGTAATTGCTGCGGATCGGGCGGGGTTTCCGCGTGGCACAATCGAGCCATCTGCTTGAGTTTCAATAACCCAGCGATCGTGCGGGTGTCCACCTGAAAGCATTTCCGGCTTCGCGTAATGCCAGCTAATCGCGGCCCGTAGCTTCTCAGCAGGCCACTGACTCTTGTTCGCCGTCGCGAGCTGATTTATGTACGCTGCTAGTACGCCTGGGAGCTGAACAAATCGCTGTTTCATCGGGTCTGGGTATCCTTCAGCTATGCAAAAAGCGGTGAACCGACGAAGGCTGCCGGTATAGTCGACCCGCGTGCGAGACTCGAGTCGTTGATCGGCAAATTTGGCTGCAGCGATGGCCGCACCGTACAGGCGACTAGTTTCGGGCAGGTCCATTGCAGTCGCTTGCACTCCGCGAAGGGAAAATATGAAATGAAACTTGCTATTTCTATGCGTGGCCCGTGCCTGACAAAGTATCTTCCTCAATTGTGCAGTCGTCCTCAACTGTGTGGTCGCCCGCAAAAGTGCAGTCGCGCGGAAACGTGAAGTCTTTCGCAAAGTACGAAACAGGCATTCGTGAAAATGGTGAATACATTTATGGATTATTTGGGTCGATGACTTATGGGGCTTTTCCCATGGCTACACTGAGTTTGGTCTATGGCTACAATGTTTTGACCAATCAGAGTGCGTCGCACAGCCAATTTGGTCCCCTCGCAAGTGGGAGAAGTACACAACGTAAAGCAAAAAACAAACGCAAATCCAGTGCACTGATATTTTTTTTGTTAGTTCAGTACAAAGTTTACGCAAATCTTCTGCATAATCTTGGCGTCAGACGCGCGAATTGCGGGCGCGCAACAGCGCTTCCGGTCGCGATAGGCGTCCGGCAAGGCGGCAACTTCCGCGGACCGCTTAAGAATACTCTGGACGGTAGTGCGCTTTACTGCTTGGGGGGTCTTAAAGCGCTCCGTTGCCCAACGAGCAAGTTCGGAGTGAAAGCATGCAGGATCTGACTTGAGCTTCTCGCACAAAGAGTCTTTGAAAGACTGCTTTTGTGGGACATGTAGGAGGAAGGGCGATGTCCCATTGTCTTTGGCGGTAAAAATCAAAGTGTGTGTTTGTATGAAGACGTCCGATCCAAAATTTAAAATCATATCGATGCCAGGAGGGGGAAACCGTTGAGGTTAATTGCTAGGGTGGTGATGGGCAAAGGTAATTGCGCATCCGATTCGCGTAATCATAAAATCTGGCAGGGTATCGACTGATACCGGTGCCGAATTGGAGGTGCACGACTGTACACCATTTCCAAATCAACGTGGTAAATTTCTCCAAGCAAGTATTCTGTAAATTATACCAGTTACTGTTTAGAGTGTAGTAGAGCGAGTGATACTACAGAATGCATTCAAACTACTACTTCTTCTTCAGTACTACGTAGTAGTACTACAGTAGTAGTACTCCTTCGTAGTATTATGTTTCGAAAGCTCGATACGATTGTCTTATTATATCTACTACTGACATCATAATAAAGTGATAAAACGGAGAAAATGGCTTTGCGTCATTTTTATTTTATTTTCTGTAGTAGTCTAACAAAACGGAGGCATCGTAGGCGGGCTGTTTACAGGTAGTTATGGTCGTGGGCCTCCTTTGCTTCAGCAGCCGCACTAGCAGCTAATTGCTCAGGTGTGGCGATTTCCACGACGATATCTTTCACACGCGGCACCTGATGCTTAATGGCATTCTTCACCGTCTGCTTCCACTCGACAGCGTGGTGCACACCAGATGCGTCGTCGACCACTAAAGTGAGATCCACGTGGATATATCGCCCCACCTTGCGACAGCGCAGTTGACGAACTTGCAGCACTCCACCGTTACTCGTGCCGACCACACTGTCGGCAGCTTTCTCCAGACTTTTGATGGTCGTATCGGGCAACTTGGTGTCGCACAGCTCCTTGACGGAGTCCCAGCCGATCTCTGCGCCCATTTTCAAAATGATTCCACCCACCGCAATACCCGCGAGTGGGTCAAATAACGGAAAACCCGCGAGACTCAATCCAATGCCACCCATGGCCACAACACTCGTCACGGCGTCACTTCGATGATGCCAGGCGTTAGCAATCAACACACTGGAGTGCACACGTCGTCCGATGTTCATTGTAGTACGAAACAACGCCTCCTTCGCAGCTACCGACAACGCTGCGATGCCCAATGCAGCGGGGTGCATGACCATGCCATGTCCATGACCGTGTGTCGCCTTAGCTAGCGTTTCCACAGCTTCAAGAGCTTGAGGATCCAAATGTTCCACCAACTCGACCACTTCCTTCGGGTCCAACGCTGAGACGACAGTCGCAGGCTCCATCAGCACTAGCAAAGTGTCCAACGAGTGTACCATGATGCCCAGCGATCCTCCAACTAGCAATAGTGACACCGACAGTGCCCCCATCGTCTCATACTTGCCATACCCGTACGGCTGCGATGTGTCCGCCGGTCTGGCGCAATATTTTAGCGCTACGAGCGTCACAAAGTCGCTCACAAGGTCACTTATCGAGTGTGCAGCGTCAGCTAAGAGCCCCGACGAGTGGAACGCCACCCCAGCGACTCCTTTCAGCCCACTGAGCACCACATTGAGCCATACACCGACCCACGTGATGCGATCCGCAGCCTTCACGTCCTCCGCTGACAGTTTCAGCTTCAGCGCTCGCTCTTCTTCCGTCTCTTCCTCGAAAACTCCGTGGCTGTGGCCGTGACCGTGCCATCGTTGCGTCATGCTGTATAGCTGGAGCTCTGGTAGCAGCGAGGATGAGGACCTAGCAATGGGGCGACGCACGGAATGCAGCTCTCGTCTTGCCAGCGGCTGCAATACACAGCGTCGGACATCACAAGAGCCTCCTCGAGCCGCATATAGCGGCGTTAACGCCCGCCGTCGAGTTGACCAGGAGCTGATAGAATACCAAGTAGAACGTTAGTTTGAGCTAGTCGCACATCCGAACTTAACAGAAACGCGAAGGTCTTCCGTCGTACCGGAGCAGCAGATGCGCACTCATGAGGGAGTTTCTCTGTGTGTGTGAAGTCAGCGACTGAGGTGGCGACGCGTGCTGCGACTCGCGTGGAAGGTCTCGGACTGCGTCTGGGGCCTCGAAGGCACGCGCCTACTTGACCTACGTAACGGGCTCACTCCGGATAAGAGAAGCTCGGTACATAGATCTGCGTAATCTGAAGCTACATCCACCGATTCATGTGTAGGGCTGTAGTACATTCGGGGGCGATTGTACATTTCTGGGATGACATGCATATCCGTTGCGGGTAGTGTCACCAGTTTGCCCACAGATCTCCCGCACATCGACTCTAAAGAGATGGCGTGAGACTTGCTGCATTCACGGCGCCAAGGCAAAATGTCGACACTTCCATACACCCAATTACGTCACCGAATGAAGCGCGTTGTGTGGACTAATGCACTGCATTGCTTCCTATCAATGCTATCCTTCCTCGAAGACGATCTCTCGTCTACCTGTAGTGTTCCTTAATGACGCAAGTGCTTACCGGTGGGCCAGCTTGGTAGACAACGCGGACATGGCTTTGACCTTCCCGTCCGGCACCATGAACATGACGATAGGCTTGTCATCCGAGATGTACGGTACGTCCACACGGAAGTAGCCACGACGCTCCAGCTGCACGACTTGTCCCTCCTTCATGTTGCGCAGTTCGTGGTCACCCACAGCGTGCATCTCAGCACGCGTAGTCTCCGTGAGGAAGTCCTGAAAGTCGTCGCCCTCCTCGAGCTTGGGCTTGTTGAGTAAGTGGTCGAACTCCACCAACGTCAACGGCACGAGGTCAGCAACATCCGCCAGCCACGTGACCTTGAGCTTGGTCTTCTTAAAGTCTCCTTCCGGGTGGTTCTCAGCCTCAACACTCGTGATCGAGCCGTCTGCATCCTTGTTCATCTTCTTGACGATGATGTTGCCATGACGCATGAGCGTCACTTCCTCGCCCTCCACAAAGTTGTTGACGTCGTCACGCTCCAGCAGCAGCTTGTTGCAGAAGCGCACCATCTTGTTGCCCATGGCCGGATCCTTCGGGTGACGAGCCACTGGGATTCCAATCACCTCGCCCGATACATTCGTCAGTGTGAGCGGCACGGACGACTCCTGGGCGATCGCGAAGTAACGAGGAGCAATCGGGTCCAACACGCGCTTGTTGATCGTCCAGAACTTGTCCCACTCCATGTCCGTGATACGACGCGAAGCGCCCTGACTCAAGATAAACTCTCGCAGAGCCTCGACCTGCACACCACGACGCAGCACACCTTGAACCGTGGGGAACCGCGGGTCTCTCCAGCTCTCCACGTGTCCATTGTCCACGAACCACTGCAGCTTACGCTTCGAGAGCACCGAGTACACAAAGTTCATCCGCGCGAAGCCCTGGATGATCACCTTCCGCAGACGCAGCGTGTCCAGCACCCACTGATACTGGAAGTCTCGGTCATTGTACTCGGTCGTACGCAGTGCGTGGGTCACGCCTTCAAGCGAGTCGACAATAGGACACGCCAGATCGTACGTCGGGTACGCCTGGTACTTGGAGCCTGTGCGGTGGTGCGGCGTCGGGTTCAGTCGGAAGAAAACCGGGTCACGCATCGTCTTGTTCTTGGCCTGCATGTCGATCTTGCCGCGCATACAGTAGCCCTGAGCTTCGGGGGCGTTCTTCAGCATCTTCTCGAACAGAGCCAGGTTCTCGTCCACGGTTTGATCGCGACACTTGGAGTTGATTCCCTCCATACGCTCCTCACGCATACGCTCCTGCGACGTGTTGTCCATGTACGCGTGGCCCTCGCGGATCATCTGACGGGCATAGTCCGCGATCTTCTCGAAGTAGTCGGACGTGTAGGTCACGACGTCCGGGACGACCTCTACACGCTTTAAGTCGGCAATAATACTCTGCTCGAACTCGTCCTTCTCCTTGCTGGGGTTGGTGTCGTCGAAGCGGAGGATCAGCTTGCCGTGGTAGTGACGCGCGTAGTAATTGTTGAGCATGCAAGCCTTGATGTGGCCAATGTGCAGGTATCCAGAGGGTTCAGGAGGGAAACGCGTCACGACTTGGCCGTCCACTGCGTCCTTCAGAGGCGGACAGCTGCCTGCGTCTTTCTTCTTGGCAGCTCCAGCGGGAGCAGGCGCCTTGATAGGCTTCAGACCCTTCAGCGAGCCGTCAACCTTGGCGAACAGCGTCTGCTGCGCCTCCAGATACGCCAACCAGCGCGTCACATTCGGGAACGGCGACAAGTCCAGTTTCTTTTGCAGCGGAGCCACCAGCGACCACACGCCGATGTCCGCGAGCGACAGAGCGTGACCCACGATGAATGTCTGCGTCTTGAGCACGCGGTGGAGGATCTGGAGACCGCCGTCGTCCTCCAAGTTGGAGCCGAGACGAGTCAGCGCAAAGTCCAACCACGCGTCGATCTGCGAGGGTGGCAGAGCAGCTTCAGAGGCTGCGGCGTCCTTCGCGGCCACGCCGTACAGTCCCAGCTCGGGTTTGGTGCGAGCCAAGTAGCGCGCGACGGCAAAGTCGCCCGACACGATGCGGCCGTCAGCCAGCGTCAGTGTGGGGATCACAGACGAGGCGGCAGTGTCGCGGCCGAAGTTGCGGAAGCCTGGCGCGTACTTGACGAGCTGTGCCACGACGTAACTGGCGCGCGGCAACTGGCCGGCGCTGGAGAAGACGATGACGCCGTCGTCCTCGGCCGAGGGGGTGGGTAGCTCAATGCCGGCGTGCACGGCCTTCTTCAGAGCCTTCTTACGGTCGGCAGTCGCGACTGGGGCAGCAGCAGCAGGGGCAGCGTGGGCCGCCGCAACGGCAGGAGATTCGTCGACCTCGCCGGCCTTAAGCGCATGCTTGTGCGCTTTCTTGCGCTCCTTGTTGAGCTCCTTCTTGGACTTTTTAGCGGGATCCTTGGACTTCTGCTGCTCCGGCTGCGGCTTTTTCTCCTTCTTGGCCTTGGGCGGCGGGCCGAAGTCCTTGCCTGTTACCTCCTTTAACTGGGTCTTGAGCGCCAGCAGCAGCGCCACGGCCTCCTTGATCTCGTCGGCCTTGCTGGCGTCCTTTGCTGCCTTTAAGTCACGCACCTTGTCGCCAGCAGCTGCGATCTGCGCAGTCAACTCGGCCTCGGTCGCCATATTTGAGTGATATCGATAGCTCGCTGCAAATGCTCTAGAGACGGCAGAACCACGAATGGAATCCGATCTAGATCAAAAAAGCGCGCGGTATCTGGGGGCGTACCGGTTTTCCAAACAATCTTCATACGAGCCACATGAGTTTTCAGCTACCGTTTCAGAAACGGTATATCGGGTTTTGAAGAAAACACTTTTTAACGGATTTTACTTTAATCCCAAACATGTTATTTTCTTAAATAAAGCTAATTTAGATAGACTATTTTTTTTAATATAAAACATGAAAATATCAATAACTTTTTTTCTTGCAACGATGTTATGTGCTGAGTTTTAACTAGCGCGTTGCTGCGCCGTGATCTCATCAAACGTACCACTGGCTCTGAATTCACAAACATGCGGTCGGCTCACGCTGCGTGTGCGTTGCGCTTTGGATTGTTGTGATGTGTTCACCGCTCTTATCGATCCTTTTACAGATTTTCCACCAGCAGCTTGAAGTCTTTTCCTTTGACCCGCTCTCCTCTGAGGCATCTCCAAAATCCTGCATGTTCTCCAGAACAAAGCCTCTTGATTGCTCCGTGCACTAGTTCTGCCATGGTACGTAGCCCTAAGTGTACCCTGGTTACATGAAGTGTGACACGTCACACTTCAGGAGTATGACACGTCATACTTCGGGATATTTGGTACAAAGTACCAAGGTCGTCCAAAGCCAACCATTGGTTGACGACATTGCATTTCTATAGGTGACTTATAGTTTGTATTAAACCCAAGCTTTATCTACTTATAAATATACTCAGTTAACATTCTACCTTAATTAGGTCACTTTGCTCTCTTTTGAATAAAGAGGGGACCTGTGAACTGCCGTTCACTGAGAGTTTGTATTACTCTCGGAAGCTAACTTCCTCTAGCGCAAGGTGCTGTGTGACCCCGTCACACATGGTAGCACTCGTAGTCAATCCACGCCACCGTGGATAGACTACCTGAACCTCTCAGAAGTTCGTTGCCATGGACAGGAACGACTTCTCCCATCTGAACGACTCTCAGTTCGAGTCGGTTCGGAAGATGGCAGGCATCTTCGGGATGGAGGCCCTGCAGAGCCTGGTGGTGTCAACGCCAGCCGAGCAGCTTGCGCGCGTCAATGCGTTCGACGCGTACGAGCAGGGCCTCATCGCGCATGTGCGGGAGAACCTGCAGGCTCCGGCGGCGGAAGCAAGCCCGCCTCACCCGAAGCCAATACGGCTGAAGGTTAAGCCGTATGAAGGGAAGGAAGGCGAGAACCTTCACTTCTGGGTCCGAGAAGTAGAGCTCGCGATGGACGCGGCTCTGATCTCGACCGAGCAACTTCGTGTTGCTTTTACACTCTCCAACTTTAGCGGCCGTGCTAAGAGTTGGGTGTACACACGGGAAGCAACCTCCCCTGGATGCTTCACATCTTGGGCTCAGCTGTGTGAACAGCTCCGAGCCGCGTTCCTCCCGGCGAACTACGAGTACCGCCAGCGTTCGCGCTTCCTCTCGTGCACACAAGGGAGGCGTGAACTGCACGAGTACGTGCAAGAGATACTAGAGCTCACGGCGTCCCCAGTGGGAAACCCACTCAACGAACACATCAAGATGACTGTGTTCATGGACGGCCTTCGAGTGGGCCCCGCACGCACTCAGCTGTTCCGGGTGCAGTCGAACACCCTTGAAGAGGCGATTTAAGTGGATCTTCAGGAAGAGTACAGCCATCGCCAGGCGCGTACGCCGGCCTCAGCGTGGCCTGGGAGTTCCATGCCGACTCCCGGTCGAACGAGCCCTAACGGACCAGTTCCCATGGAGCTCGGCTCCGCCGAACAGCGTGACATCCGCTGCTTCGGCTGCGGGAAGGTGGGCCACTTCCAGCGCGACTGTCCAGCGGAAAGACTCCGCAGACGGTCTTTCCCCAAGTTCGTCGTAAAGGGTCGCTGGTAGAAGCCATGATCCCGGGGACAGGGGAATGCCGGAAACCAGTAGGGGCGGGGCGCCCTACTGGGGAAGAACTTAGTCTTCGTGATGGGTGCGCGGGTGGCGCATACCGCGGGAACTTAGCCCCTGAGGGTCTTCGCACTCTCGAATCGGCAAAGAGCAGTGGCGGGTTGCTAGTAGTACACGGTCGTGTACGGGGATACGATCATTTCTTTAGAATCTTGATCGATTCTGGGGCGTCGAAGAATTTCGCACGCCGCCAGACAGTTGCTCGTAACAGCAACAAGTCGTCCGATGCTTTGAGAGAAAGCAAGGGCAACGGGACGGTGTCAGTGCGACTGGCCGACGGGAAGGTCGTCACTGTCCCCAATGTCCAAGTGGATCTGGCCGTCAAGTTTGAAGACTTTGACAGCCTCGAACAGTTCACTGTTCTCGATATGGATCCATATGATATGATCCTGGGCATGCCCTGGCTTGAGAAGCACGAGCCCTGGATCGACTGGCGAGGCAAGGCAATCGGTGCCAGCCGCCCTGCGCAGTCCGACAGAGCATTGGTGGGTCATGTTCCCACCTCTGTCAGGACCCGGGGCGCCCGCAAGGGCTGCCTGGGTACCAAAGCAATTGGCAGATGTTTGGGCTCGTCGACGTATATGACGACTCCGAGGATGTTTTGATGGTGGCAGCGCCCAGAGGAGGCGCTGGCCAAGTGGGTAGCTTAGGTCTACAAGCGGGTAAATTAGTTCCGCAGACAGCTGCAGCTGTCACGAACACCGGGAACAGCGTGTTCAGAGTGGGTAACAGAGTTCCACACACGGTCGCCCAGACCTTAACTGAAGAGGAAGACGTCGGATACGCTTCCTGTGTGGGTAACACAGTGCCACACACGGTCGCCCAGACCTTAACTGAAGAGGAAGGCGTCGAACACGCTTCCTGTGTGGGTACCACAGTACCACACGAGGCCACGAGTGCCTCGGATGTCACAGCGCCGACATCCCCAGACGTGGGCAGCAAAGCTCCACGTCACGGTCGCCGTCGACGACGCCGCCGCCGCCGCCTCAAGTCGGATCCGAACTTCGTTCAGATCGACGTCGCTTCAAGCGACTCGGAGTCCAGGGCCCGGGCTCCTCCGACAAGGCCGGTGGAAAAGCGTTATCACCTCTTCGATGGCGAGACCGGTTTACCCGTCAAGACATCTGGTGTCCACTTGGAGCCGTTGCCAGAGGTTGCAGAGATACTGAACCTCGAGATAATGACGGTCCAGCCTTTCCTGGCCAACCTCAAGGCTGGAAAGGTTGCCGAGATGATGCTCATGAGACCTGAGACCACTCGGGAGGAGCTGAACTCCTCCTCTGTCTTGGACGAGAACGTCCTGGAAGACCTAAACAAGCAGCGTCAGACGCGCTTGGGTTCTGAGATCCTTAAGAACCCCAACTTTGGTGACGGAGTATGCGGACGTGGTGAACAAAACCCACCGACCCAACTCCCACCGGATCGAGGCGTACGGCATGAGATTGATCTCGTGCCTGGCACAAAGTATTGTGTCACGAGACAATGGCCTCTCCCGCGCGAGCAGTGCGAGGTCATTGATGCCTTCTTCGCCGCAAAAGCGAAGGCTGGCATGGTACGGGAGTCGAAATCCCCGCACTCGACGCCAACTTTCTGCGTTCGGAAGCCGAACGGAAAGTGGCGTCTAGTTCATGCTTATAACAAGCTGAACAACGCGACGGTGCCGGCCCAAACACCAATCCCACGAAAGGATGTGTTGTTAAACAACATGGCCGGGAGCGTACTGTACAGTGCGCTGGATTTGGTAGACGAATACTACCAGATCCTGATGCAAGAGAGTGACATCCCGCTCACCGCGGTGAGCACTCCAAGCGGCATGCTTTGGGAGTGGCTCGTCATGCCGCAGGGCCTGTCTAACGCCCCGGCGACGTTCAATGGCCTGGTGACGCAATTGTTCCGCCCTTTGCGTACCTTCGTACAGACGTACTTCGACGACATATTCGTCCATAGTCGTGCCGAGGGAGGCAAGACGGCCATGGAGGTGCATCTGGGGCACCTCCGTCGAGTGTTGGACGTAATGCGAGCGAACAAGCTCTACGCCAACATCGACAAGTGCGTTTTCGCGTCACCAGAGATTAAAGTTCTCGGTTGCTTCGTAAGCAACGTGGGCGTTCGGGCTGATCCAGACAAGGTCAAGGTCATAGCAGCATAGCCGACGCCCCGATCCCAGAAGGATCTTCGAAAGTGGTTGGGCTTGGCCAACTACCTTCACAAGTACAGCGCTGGGTACGCGGGCTTCGCTAAGCCCTTGTCGAGCCTCCTTCAGAAGGACGTCGACTGGCGCTGGGAGCAAGAGCACCAGGATGCTTTTGATAGCATCAAGGCCAGTCTCCAAGAGGCCCCTGTCCTGTCCCTGCCGGACGAGACGAAGCCGTTTAGCGTCGTATGCAATGCCTCCGATTACGCCATCGGGTGTGCATTGCTGCAGGCCGACACGGCTGGACACGAACGAGTCATCTCGTTCCAGTCCAGGCAGCTCAAAGCCGCCGAACGGAACTACCCTGTCCACGACAAGGAGCTCCTGGCAATGAAATATGCCCTTGTGAAGTTTCGTGTTCACCTTCTGGGCTCGGGGCCCTTCGTGATCTACACCGACCACGCGTCCTTGAGGACGGCGACTAACTCGCCTCACCTCTCCCAAAGGATGGCGAGGTGGCTGTCCTTCTTCGCGGAGTACAACTTCCGCGTCGAATACAAGCCGGGCAAGCTCAACGTGCTTGCGGACGCCCTCTCTCGGCGTCCTGACTATGAGTTGGCCCACATCACACGGGTGACAACGGATCTATATGATCGGATACGCATGGCGTATCGGGACGATGAGGCTGTCGCGCCTATCGTCAAGTTCCTCATGGCAGGAACGAGCGCGAAGTCCGACTGGCTCTCGTCGCGACAGCGCTCACGGCTCCACCGATATGAGTTGAAGGATGGCCTCCTCTATTACCGGGTGGAGCCCAATGAACCTCCACGGGTGGTCGTACCCAACGACGAGGATCTGAAGTTCGACATCCTCGCGGAGGCGCACGACGCGCCCTCCAGCGGCCACTTGGGCCGCGAGAAGACCTTTCTGTCGGTTTCTCAGGCCTTCTGGTGGACCCACATGTACAAATGGGTCGCCCGATATGTGAAGACATGTGAAACATGTCAGCGGGTCAAACCCGCAGGGCACTCCTCGGCTCCACTACAGAGCCTGCCCGTACCGGCTGACTGTTGGAAGTCGATGAGTCTTGACTTCATCTTTGGGCTTCCCGCCGACGGACACGGCAACACAGGAATTTTGGTGTTCGTGTGTCGGCTGAGCAAGATGGTACATCTTGCTCTGGTTCCCGTCACTGTTACGGGCGAACAACCCGCAAGGTTGTTCGTCGATGGCGTGTTCCGCTATCACGGTCTCCCGGAGACGTTTGTCTCGGACCGAGAACCGCGGTTCCCGGCTGTGTTTTGGAAAACACTGCTTCCTTTACTGGGAACTCGTCTGCAGATGTCCACTGCGGACCATCCGCAGACCGACGGCCAGACAGAGCGCGTCAATCGAGTGCTCGAGGACACTCTGCGCAGTGTGTGCGCGGCAGCACCACATACGTGGTCGACGCAGCTTCCAGCTGTTGAGTTTGCGCTCAACAACGCGGTGCACGCGTCCACGGGGTTCACGCCTTTCTACTTGAACGGCTTCCGTCACCCCAGAGTGCCTCTCACTCTTCGAGGAGACACTGACTCCTCTATTCTAAGTGGGGGAGAGGCTCGGAAAGCCCTTTCCTCCCAGGTCTCGGATGTGAGACCAGTTTCGCTGCGGAAACAGGTGGAATCCTTTATGGATACCAAGCTGAGCGTTGTCAGCAGGGTCCGCGATGCCATGGCAGCGGCCCAAGATAAACAAAAGGAGCACTCAGACAAACATGGAAGAGAGAACTTAAGTATATTTGAGGTTGGGGACTTAGTGTTGCTAGACACGAGGAGCCTACCTCTTGACACTGTCAGCTCTGTTGGCAGCAACAAGCTGAAGCACCGCTTCATCGGACCATTTGCAGTCCTGGCCAGACATGGTGCGTCGTACACCATCGACCTGCCAAAGTCAATGACGACGCACCCGACGCTCTATGTTGGACGTCTTAAGCGGTACTTTGATCCGCAGGGGGTTGCTGACTCGCAGACCCCCCTTGGCCCAGCTCCTCAAAGCGAGGGTGGGCCACAGACGTCGACGAAGGCGTCGGAGCAGGCGCCCAAGCCTCGGTCTGGACGGCAAAGCTGCGGTCAAGACCGTACGCCGGAGGGGCTCCGTACGAACGGACCCCGGAACCATACGCCGAGTACGCTGAGTACGCCGGGTACGCACCATACGCGTACGTCTGGGAGTGTGCCGCAGGCGGCTCCGGACGTGGCAACAGAGCCTCGATCCGTCGGATCATGCGAAAGGCCTCGTCCAGATCGGACGAAGAGGCCCGGCGATCCACCCGCAGATGCAGGCTCGCGACCTCTCGCTCCAACAGGTCCAGGCGGCCCACAAGACGAGCGAAATCGCCCTGATTCCCGGCCTGGGCGGCAGCATCACCGCCAGTCCCAAGGCCAAGTGCAATCTCAAGCACGAGGACACGTTGACGGAGGTGGTCAACCTCAGGGTCCTGTGTCGGACCGCATCAGAAGCACTCGGACGAGAGTGGCGTTCGGGAGGCGCCGAGTACTCGTACTCTTACGAGGGCACCTCCGCCCCTGCTTGACCGGAATGGGGATGTCCACTTCCACGTGGAGCGGATCCTCCAGGAGCAACGGCGTCGCGGTAAGCGACAGCTCCTCGTGAAGTGTAGGGGCTATGCCCACTCCGAGAACTCGTGGGAGCCGATTGAACGGCTCCTGATTGACTGCCCGAAGGCTGTCGCAATCTGGGAACAGAAGCGGCGGCAGCTTCATCAGTAGTCCGGGGCTCCTTGCCCGAACGGGGTACGGACGTTGAAGACACTCCGTACCCGCGCTCATCATGAGCGCTAGAAGCCGCGCGCTTCAGGATGTCCCTTGGCAGTATGCGCTTGTTGACCATGTGGGCAAACCGAAAGCGAAGATCACGCTGGTCAAGGATGCGGGACAGCAGCTGATCTTCATGGAGTTCCCGTAACTCCGTGGGTGAGTACTTGAGAGACTCCACCCAAGCCCAGAACATGTCCTCACAAGAACTCCAGGTGGGGCAGTTCTCGGGCAGAACCCAGGGGTATCCCCAAAGAGGATTGAGACCACCCCGGTTCTCGGGCTGCTTGCGTCAAGTCGTGAAGTCCTTAAGGGGGATGCGGTGTGGCGCGAGAAGCACACACCGAGCCGCCTCCAAGTTGTCAACAAACAACTGTTCCTTCTCGGCAAGAGTACGTTCCCTAGAGGTGTGGCCGCCAACAAGGCCACGAGGAGCAACGAGAAGCTCCAGGAAGAGGTCAGCCCCAGTGCTCGCCTCGGGAGGCCAATACCCTCGCGAGTTGATGGCAGCTCCCTGGTTGACGGGTACCACCACCGATCCCCCACGCACACGCTGGGCAGCTTGGAAGTCCTCCTGCTGCTGGTCGAGGTCATTTGTGATCTCCCGAGGCTCAGAGATAGCACCCTCCTCCTCCTCTTTCTCCTCCTTCTCTTCCTCTTCATCCGAGGAGTCGAAGAGGCCCCGATGAGAGTACCGAGTCTCCTTCTCCTCGCGGAGTGGAGACTTAGAGGCCGTACGCTTCTTAGAGGGCTTGGCGCCTTCGGCTTTAGAGGTCTTAGCACGCGCAAGACCCTCGGCAAGCGAGAGGCGTTTGCGAGGTTTCTCCTCCTCATCGCCACCAGCTTTGGGAGTGCCCTTAGCCTTGACGGCCGGACTCTCAGAGCTCACAGACGTCCTGGGGCTGTGATCACCTTGATCACTAGCGAGCGACTGCACGCTGTCGTCCTTGTGCTCGCTGGGCACTGGGCTGTGCCCTCCCGCAAAGCCTGCAGGAACATCGTGCGTGCTCTCGGACTCGGCTTCGTCCTCACTGCCAGAGTCGAACTCACGTTCTACGAACCGAGAGGATTCGGGCAATTGTCTGGAGAGGCTGAGGGTGACGGGCTGCGGCGATTGCTTGCTCGCTTGCCCACAGCCGCGTCACCAGAGGAACCGATCGCCTCGGAGGCCACCTGAGTAGCCTCCTAAAGTGCCGAGCCTTTGCCGTGAGGCTTAGGGCTTTTGGCTTGCGCCTTTCCGGCAGCAGCCTTGGAGCGTCTCTTCGCACGCTCTTTGCAGTACCACGAGGCATGGTTAACGGTCGAAGTGGAGACCAAGAAGAAGAGCGCACAGACTGCTGCTCGAGGCTCTAACTGTGAAGTGAGCCTCCGCCGCGCTCGCGCGGCCAAGTCGATATTTTTCGACTTTGAGAATGAAAGTTTGTGACGAACACTTCTCCATTCTGATTGGTCGGTAAACCGAACCTAAGTGGGGGAGGATGTAACGGGGTACGTAGCCCTAAGTGTACCCCTGGTTACAGGAAGTGTGACACGTCATACTTCGGGATGTTTGGTACAAGGTACCAAGGTCGTCCACAGCCAACCATTGGTTGATGACATTGCATTTCTATAGGTAGCATATAGTTTGTATTAAACCTAAGCTTTATCTACCTATAAATATACTCAGTTTACATTCTACCTTAAATAGGTCACTTCGCTCCCTTTTCGATAAAAGGGGACCTGTGAACTGCCGTTCACTGAGAGTTTATATTACTCTCGGAAGCTAACTTCCTCTAGCGCAAGATGCTGTGTGGCCCCGTCACAAGCATCCAGCGTGAGCAGCAGCCACTTCGATGCGCTTCACAGCTGAACTTGTGGGGCTCAGGTCTTTGAGTAGCGGGAATTGACGGAACACGCGTGCGGTGAAGACATCCATTTTATTATTGTTAATGTTGAGGCTGTCTGGCTTGAGATGAAAGCAGGTAGCAAACAGGACACGCTGCACACAATCCATCGCTTCGCGCGTCTGTGCCAAATCCTTTCAAGTCTTGCAACGGCACTGCAGTTCTGGGTTTGTATTTTCCCTGAATACTTTTGATATCCTGTGGTCTTCTTAAATTTTAAATTGAAATTGAAATTGAGCCTTTGTTCGTCGTGCTTATATTCCAGGAGCCTCTGTCAAAGATCCAGCGTGCACTCATCTCGTCGCAGCCATTTGCGTGCTGAGCACCTCCTCTTCACAACGAGTGCGATGTCGAGGTGACATCCACACCAGCAGCAGGCGCCACATGGATTAGCGCCCCGTTAACGTGCGCGTGTACTGTAGGGGCCGTGGAAACGCGCGGAAAAACCAGTAGTGACTTGCGCAGCGTTCAGCAGCTCTATCCGCGGGACGTCCAGAGAGAGCGTGGAGCTTGCGAAGCCTGCTTGTTCCGGGAGGTTGCTGTCGAGAGCCGCTCCTGGGGCGGCTTGGAGAATCAAGGCGAGAGCAATGGGGAGCAAGGAGCACGTAGCTAATTCCGCGTCAAGAAAGAGCGACAACCCCTGCTCGTCAGACGTCTTCACGCGAACCAAGGGCAGGAAGAAGACGTCGCCTGCGTCCACTGACATATTTTGTTTGCGGCCCATGCTAAGTCAGACGCGCAGCCGAACAATTACCAGAGAAGACGTAGCAAAGTCGCATCTTGATAGTCACTTTCAGAGCTAGCATAAGAGTAGAAATACAGTATCATTCTTTTCAAATCATATTTCGTACAAGGTGGTGCCTTCGTTACGATCCCACCACCATCCCGCTTCACACAGAAGATGTCTTTCCCATTTTCAGCAACCGAACTTCCAATGAAACTCGGTGCTTAGGGACCTGATCGAGCGACCAGAGCCTGTCTTGCCGATAGTGCTGTATGGCAGTGTTGCGAGCTATTGGCTTACCTTTCTTTCCCTCTTTAAATGCAAGATACATATCAAATTTATCCAGCACACACACATACATTTTTTCGCTCTCATCACTATCAATGCACTTCCTTATGTATTCCTGCTCAACTTCCTCTCCTTGAGAGGAAATTTGACGAATGCACCGATGGCTGTTGCCTTAGCTCGCGAGGTGTTACCAGGTGTAGTTCCACTAGGTCCATGCCACTGGCTTACTTGTCCGATAAAAGCAAAATACGCACGTGATATGTCAATGACTTAGAGTTTGGATAGGCATATACATATTT
This sequence comes from Phytophthora betacei, assembly GCA_011320135.1. NCBI lineage: Eukaryota > Oomycota > Peronosporomycetes > Peronosporales > Peronosporaceae > Phytophthora > Phytophthora betacei. Next base: position 1,133,841 of record JAANHX010000559.1, read on the forward strand.
TGCGTATCGATCGGACGTGATACGTCCGATCGGCTGGCGTAGAGGTCTCGCCTACCCCTATTAAATTTGATCGTTGGAATAACATTATCATCTTGAGAGCTATTAATTAGTATAACAACAAAATTATCTTATTGGCTGTAGGATACCAATACAAAATCTAAGTGAAGTCCGATAAAACTTCATATTCTATGCTATGCAGGATTTTCATTCCGTGGGCAGAATGTCGAAAACGTTTAAAAAACTCATGTTCCAGTCACAGAAAAACAAACCGGTAAATAATTTTTCATTGTGAACAGAAGCAGACAACACTTTTAAACTTCATTTCTATATTTCCTTGAAGTGGAAGTGTTCCATAATTGACACACATGCAAGAAATACGTCGCGCGCAAATCCAACGCAAATCCAGCGTATTTTGTTGAGACGTATTTTACGTCTCCGCAATTTGCGTCCGCACAAATGCGGACCACATTTGTGCTACCACAAAGCTCCGTCAACCAACCACAAAAACACTCAGTTTCCTTTTCCTGGTAGTGCTACGTGAATAGTACGTACAGCCCAATACACCGCTCACGCTAATTAGGCATACCCTGACTAATTGTGGTGTACAGATCGAAGCCCTATATACTGGGAGTTTAGCTGTCCATTTTGTTATACCAGCCGGTCTAATTTTTAAACCGAGCATACTCGAACAAAGAGCTCGATAAAACCTGCTCAAAACCGATCTTTTTCCTTAGATTTTGATCATGTTTGTCAAATATCCCGAATTTGTTGTCACTCAAAATGCAAATCCACGACTAATTGCGCGTGAACAGTGTAAGGATTTATTGAAGGATGAAACATGTCCACAGACAAAGTAGGTACTGCGTCAGTACAAATTTCAAATGAAATGCTCTTATATTATCCATTTTTTCATAAATACTACAGATTCTTTATTTGCTACAGGCTTCTTACGGTCTTGCACCGCATATTGAGCAGATGAGATAAAGTGAAAATGATATGTTTTCTTTAACAGCTTAAAAAGGAATGTTGATCAAATTCATGCTGTTTTTTAGTACTAGCGACGTAGGTTTTCAAATTACTGCAGGTTTCGCTCCGTAAAATATAAAACTGAGCAGATGATATTTAAAAGTAAAAATTATTTTTCCTGGATCAGGGAAACATGTTTAAAAATGTGCTATGAACGTTTCAATGCTGTGATCGTCGGCGCGGATCATTGCTTAGGAGAGAGCATTTAATTGATGGTGTCAATCACACTTTTCATTGCAATCAGTGTCAACTTCGCACAGCACCATGTCGCTTTTATGATCTCCCTGATGAAGCGGTACAATGTACAGCCCAGCGATTTTGCGTGAAGCCACCCTTCGTTACGCGTATCCTTAAGTAGGCGCAAACTGTTAGATAAATGACCCAGTTACTTCTTTACAGGCATCTCGAAGCGCGCATTGACCATCGCGCTCCGAAATGAGCTTAATACTCTTGCACTCGTAAATATATCTCACCAGCCGTGTTTCGAAGAGATTTATGTGGCCACCTCGATAGTCCGCATCCATATTTATCTCGTCACCATGGCAGCCTGACATGGCTAGTGCCAACGGTGGCACTATCAAGGCCGACATTTAATACCAGTTGCCGATGCGAAGAGGCTTTCTTTTCTTTTATTTCTTTCCAGCTCTGTTCCAATAATGAAACTCCGAAGGCCGAGCCTTCGTAGCAAAACTAACCTAAATATCAGTCCACAATTTTCCGAGTGAAAATCAAGCTAGCCACCCTCTGCAAGCCACGGTCGGCTGCTATTATCCTTGAAAAACGCCCCTCTCCGAACGAATGTCATGTCACTTTATACTAGTTCAAAGGAACGTTAAAGAAAGAAACAGCTTAAATAAAAAGGCACGCTTAAGAAAAGGCAAGTAAGAAGCAAGTGAACAAACAATCAAGTACGTAAGAAGGTAAGTAATGGAGGACTTAAGCTTCTCTACGAAGACGGTAGTCATCGAGGTGACTACCAAAGCCCAGACGGACAAGGATCCACGGGAGTTCGTAACGATTGCGATGCCAAGGTTTAGTGGTGGATCACCGCAAGAGTGGCTGAAGTGGACGAATCAGTTCGAACCCGTGAGCAAGTTGAAGAAGTGGGATGCAGCAACATCTGATCTTTACTTGCGCTTCATATTGGACAACGAACCTTTAGAGCTGTGGCGCACTCTGGCAGATAAGAAAGACATGACCAAGGACGACGCGTTCATTGTAGTATTTGTTGAATGGGGGCGGATGCTCGTACCACGAACTTACCGTGAGCTGCTCACGGAGGATCTACACATGTTTACCAGGCGTCGGAGCGAGACGGTGGCATAGTGTCACCAACGCTTCCTCGAAATCACTCGCATGCTGAACAATATCCCGTTGAACGCGAGTCGACTGGACGAACCGTCTATGGTTCGCTTCTTCAAGCGCGCCATGTCGAACGCATATAAGACAGCGTATAGGGCGAGTGGAATCTACCTCGACACGATGCGTAAAACTGTCGCTTATTTCGAGCGTCTCGAGCAATCTGAGAGACACCAGAGCAAACAACATGGATCGTCGAAGAACCGTGACGAGCCGCACAAATCAATCCAGCAGTCAAACACGACAAAACCTCAACCAAATGGTAACAAGAGTAGTGACAAGTGGTGCAAGCTGCACAAGACGAGTTCCCACAGTGACAGCGAGTGCTTCACGCAAAAGAAGAACTCGGTCGCTTCAAGCTGTTACAAGACCGAGAAACGCTCGACAAAGAAAGACGAGTGTACCAAAGTCGAGGACGCAGAATCGGACTACACCTACAGTGACGATGAGTGCAAGACCCTTACAAATTCATTGTCTATTAAGGAGCTAACGCAACGAGCGATGATACTCAGCTTCCGACTTTCTCAGACCAGGAAACGTTGAACGGCACTGGTGGATACGGGTTGTGAGAGTAAGGAAGAAGGATGCACAGCACCGTTTCAACCGAGACGGAGCACCGCCCATCCCCTGTGCAGCAACTCGCAGGGTTCCGGTGCATGATACAGACTGTATACTAAATGTACAGACACATGAACTGAATTAATAACTGTTTGATAGACATCAATTCCAGCCTTCTGGAGGCTAACAAGAAGCTGGGCTTCGAGATCATGGAATCCCAGACACAATACGAGCAAATCGAAGGAACAGTAAGTTATGTTGGATCGATTACTATGAAGTTTCGATTCATGGACGTGAAGGACGGATGCCGCATTACTCGCACGTTCGACGCCATCCCGGACGCGACGGACGAGATGATCATTGGAAGAGACATTTTGGAGGCGCTGGGTCTGGGTGGTGAGCTTTCGCGACAAGACCGTGGGGTGGGACGATGGAAAGGTGTCTCTGAGTACAAGTGCCAAGTCCAAGGACATGAAGACGGACGAGCCACGCATGTCACCGGCATTGGATGTATTGTCCAAGATCGATACCAAGAGCGAGAACCCCGAGATGCAAACGAATGCAGAGGACCTATTATTTCCGAGCATAGCAAAGAACACTCCAATTAAGCATACATATAATTGCCAAATGGTAAATAACCAATACAAAGAAGAGGAGCAAGTCTCACCAACGGTGGAGATCTATGCTGTCGCTACCTATACGAGAATTGGTGCTGTGATGGAGAAGGAGATGCACACTATACCAGCTACACCAAGACACTTACACCAGCACAAATCGTCTATTCGAGTACGGGGCTGGAGCTCATGACAATGGTGGAATATCTGCGCAAGTATCAAGTGCAGATTTAAACACTGCCGATCGTGCTGAACACGAAGTGCAACAACCTAGATTATTCTGTTGCGAGTTGCAAGCGAATCTAGCATGGACAAAAAGTGCTGAGGGAGTTCAATACCAACTGTAAGATACACAACGTACCCAGGGGATTTTGGCTAGCGGTTGTGGATTCGACAGACAAGGCCAACGACAACAATGACGAACAGCATCCGCCAGCGGTTTTTCATGAGCTGTTCCCGAGCTACTCGCCAATCAACATGGGGGCGTAGTGCCAACGGTGGCACTACCAAGACCGACATTTACTGCCAGTTGCCGATGCGCGCCTGCGAAGAGGCTTTCTTTTCTTTTATTTATTTCTAGCTCTGTTCCCATTTTGAAACTCCGGAGGTCGAGCCTTCGTAGCAAAACTAGCATAAAAACCAGTTCACAATTCTGCGAGTAAAAACTAAGCAAGCCACCCTTTGCAAGCCACGGTCGGCTGCTATTAGCCTTGATAAACGCCCCTCTCCGAGCTAAGGGCATGCAAATCCACTACATAATACATATTATGACAAGATGCGTTAGTATGTGAATGTTATTGCGCGAATTTGTAGATACGTTCATACGCAGATCTAGCAAATAACAGCCGCAAGAGCTCGCTCACCACCGCAGTGACGAAGTATGGCCCATGTTGGGCAAAGGCCACCACAGTAGGTGAGCTCGCTGAGAATTTGCGGTTGTGGATAAGCTGGAAAGAATCTCGTCGATGGATTGAAAATGAACATATCTTTCACTATTAAAAAAACCCTCCGAAATAGATCAACAGCGTACAGAGGTAATATTTAAATCAGTAAATAACTCGGCAACAGCGTAATTTATATTATCAACGTATTTCAGATACCAATTTTCTCCTTTCAAAGCTGCCCTACAACAGTACTTGTATTATTCATGAAATACTATTATAGTGTTTCTGCTAAACAATACCGTATAACGTCTGTGCAAACGGACAAGTCATGTTTATCTTGGCCAATCTAAGTCACTTTCCTTTGAGGTCTGGATCTTTGTGAAAGTATAATATATTTCAATATTGATTCTAAGTTTTCAGAGCACACAGTGCCGATACCGACTTCAGCGCTCTGTTTATTTTATGGCTTATCGTTTTTATCTTCATCTTCATCGCTGTCGCTATCGCCTGCCAGACCACCGTCGGAGGCGAGGTTTCTGTCCTTATCACTCACTAAACAAGCTCGCTGAGGTGCATTAAACATTTCGATAGGAACATCAGGAAGATGGAGCTTCGCAGCTGGAAGGGAGAGGCAAAACAATGTGAGCCTCTTTGAAGCCATTCATAACGGTTGCACTTGAAAACATATCCCAGCTTTGCTAAATCCATCCTGCGACCGTAGATCGATTGAATGCTTTAAACGTAAATCCGCTTGGGGATTCCTTGTGCTTGCGAAGCTGCTCTTGTAAATGGGTGACCCACGCTCGCCTCAGATAACGCGATTCCAGGAAATATCGGCAGGCTGGGCCGTCGATGTACAAGAGGGTGCACGTTTAGAAGATGCACATCGATTGAAAGAGCATACGCTTCGATTTTTCGGGGTCTAGTGCTCCAAAACCCCGTCCTCAAGAAAGAATTGCAGGCTGCCATGGGCGCGGTCGCGATCCAAACGTCACTGTTAGAAATTCCAAGTGAACATAGGAGTTCCACCATGCAGTTGGATTACCGTACAGCTCCAAACTGGTCGGCTCCATAATGACACGGGTCTCTTTCTATATGTGTACACCAAATCCACGCCGTTCAACCCAATTCGCAACATCGCCACCACCAACAGTTGACCTATCAATCTTAAAGACGAGAAATATTCATCGCCTTCATCATCCGAGTTATCAAACTCCTTAAACATGGCAGCAGCAGCTTCCACACGATCTGGGGTGGGTGGGCATCGAAGTGCTCACCCAAACCACCAGACCACAGTCCTCCATCACTTTGCCCGACCACATTTAAACTGCGAGTTCCTCCCATGGCACAGACGCGAATCTGCTCATGCGCATGAAGAAATATTTTCCGACATCGATTCCCCCGGCCGAATATCTGGAAAAAATGTACCCAGACACGGATACCCGAGACACTCCATGGGCTTACGCAGTACCACTCCGAGACACTTCATGGGCTTACGCACTAACACTCCGTTTCATATTACTTGCCCCCTTCAAGTTTCAGCCTGTTTCAAAATACTTGTCCCTCAATTACACTTAGTTAATAATAGTGTGATAGTGTGACGCTACCTAATGCATGTAAAACCGAGACAGTATAGTCAGAGCACGAAATGCTCAGACGAAGACTATCCTCCCGGCAAAGCTTTGCTTTCGACATGTGCGCTAACTTGTAGGTGTTCTCACCACCTTCGCGTATGCACGACTTCATTGTGCACTGCAGAGAAAGAAAGGTGTTGGTCAAAGTCTGATCTGGTCACACTCGTACATGAGTGCAGCTTGCCTTGCTTGAGACGGCGAAACAGCGTCGTGGGTGACATCCTGCACGCCGCCTCGAATGGAGGTACGGCGCTGTAGTTCTACGTGACGGAGGCGCTCGAACAGGTCGAGAGATTTTCTACCGCACTTCTGCTTCATGGAAGGCGCTTCGTACACGCCGTAAATGACTGCATTACCCTTGGCGCGCTTCCACAGTCTCTAAACCGTTTTCTTTTGAGCGCGAAGGAGGAACCCAGCCTCCTTCATTGCCCCGCGTCAAGGTTTGCCAGCGTACGAGCGGACCAATATGTCGAAAACGGCCTGCTGGCGCTCTCGTGGTGTCAGCTCGAGGCTTGTGCGCTGGTTAGTCTCCATAGCAGTTGGCTTCAGAGTAAAACTTCAGATATGAGCGAGGATGGGCGCGTCTGCGCTCGTTTTCCGATATTTTGGCCCGGAATGTACTCGAGTGGCCACCATGCATCGAATATTGGGCAGTTGGTGAAGCACTGCACACCGTGGAAATCGCACCGACACCAACTTGCATTTAAGGCCAAACCGAGGCCTTTTAGTGTAATGTTGACAAATCCCGAGCCAGGCTTTCAAAAAGGGACAAGAATATGAAACGGAGTAGTACAGACAACGACGGTGAAACTCAACCCCCCGTAGACATGCATTTTCAAGTCATTTTTAGAAAGGCCAACAAGACAAAAAAACTCGACCCCTTTCGTGGTATCACCTGCGATTGGTCAAAATTAAACCGACCCAACAGTTAATTAAAAGTAGAAAAAACAATTTAAACAAACACCGTTAAAAAGCAAAAACATGTATTATTTTGCTCTACACCATCACGACAAAGTGTTTTGGGATTGTTTTTTCAAAGCTTTTAATAACACATTCCGTAGATATGTTTTCCCACGCTCTAATTGTGCGTGTTACGGCAGCCAGACGCTTTTCCTTCGCGGTTCTTGTAACTGCCACCTTCTCTCGTAGCCATTCAGCTGTCAACTTTTTCTTGAGTGGCCCCATAACGCCCACGTCAAGGGGCTGACTCACAGAGGTGCTGTTAGCAGGCACGGGGACAGATATGTAAGCAATAAATATTGATTAAAAACACAAATAAAATAGGATAAATTGATAAAACGTTTGATTAAACCAACATATTGGAAAACGAGATGCTTACCGAGCTGCAAACCGCTGGCACATACGCATCAACGCGCTCAATGCGCGCTCAGGAGATGATTTATCGGCTAAATACTGCTCCAGCCAAGCCCCCTGCTCCATCTTCATATACTCGATCATGCCTCCAGTACACAAATACTATATATACACGTTAGAATCTGCAATAAATAATATAACAAAACAAATTTACCTCTTCATCCCGACGGACGTCTTTCATGAAGGTGACCAATTCGTGCTCAAATGTGATTTTAGTCTTTGCGTCTTGTCCTTTTGTCGTTCTGCTAGTTTGAGGTCCCTTAAACTCAAACAGCAGCTTTGCCTTCTTTCTCCAGCCCTTCAACGTACCTAATGGAATATTAAGCGCCCGAGCGGTAGGCTTACATCCCTCCAGAGCCACCCGCTCGAGCGCTCCCCGTCTCTGCTTGACGGTGTAGCTGTTCTGCCGACGACGTTCGTCCATCACTTCGCAGAAACAGCAATAGCGTGATTATTTAAACGGCGCCAGTATGGCGTGCTGTCCAGCAATATATTTGAAAGTATATTATTGGCTAAAATTACAAATAACATTTTTACTTGAGTTTAAAGTTGCACTGTAAGGGGGGTCGAGTTTTTGTGGGGGGTTGAGTTTCACCGTCGTTGTCTGTAACCGACTTGTACCTGCGTTGTCACGCTCCGACGATTTACAATAATCGCATTATAGTTTTCACCCTCGCTGAACACGCCAAGGGCAGATTGCACCCGAAGACGCAAACGACATCTCCCTGGGATTCGGTATTCAAGTACAGCAAAAACTACTTGAGCTGGGTCTAAAAAGGGTCTATAACGCTGATCAAACTGGAACGGATACGGAAAAATGCAACAATTATTTATAATTCTAAAAATTTACCTATTTGCTGGGCGTGTTTTTGTTTCGAAATTGTACCAAAACAAACGGTTACCTCTCGCGGTTCTTGAACAGTGTGGGTTCGGCATGGTGGTAAAGACAAGAAGCGAGTTACTGTAATGAGCTTTAATACTAAGCTCATGTTGCCGCAAGAAGCCTCGCCGCCAGTGCCATGAGGTTTTGAAGCCTACAACCTCGCAATCTCGTGTGCCTGTATCTCTAACATGGGGCCACTCACAGACACGCTATCTTTTCTCAGCATATTCACCCAGCCCACGAGCTCCTGCTCGGTCTCGGCAGACAGTATCGTGACCACACCAACCAGGCGCAAATACTTGAAGTCAGCGGTTTTAGGGTCTTCGCTCAGTATCTCAGAGATTCATAGCTTGTATAGATGGGTGTGCGCTCCGAGTCATTCGACTTGTCGCTCAACGAACTAAAATACTTGTCTACAGTCTTCTTCATGCGCTTGTTGCACTGAAAAGGGTACTCGATAATCTCTAACTTTAGCCTGTTCGTGGTACACATCCGTCTGAATGTAGTAGCTGGGTGCGTCCTTGCCCCGTCAGTCGAGGCTGGCCTGGTGGCTTAATCTTCGGTAGGGTAGACACGTGGCGATTGAATGGTTCGCTTGAGTTAATGGCCCATCTAGAACAATAAAAAAATCAAATTCGTACTGTGATTAAATTGATAGCTGATTGGTCAATTCCAACGTGTCCCAATGTGTCCGTAAATGGCCAACGTCCGTTTGCGCATAGGTTTTACGGTATCAGCCCACCTGTCTAGTTGTCTCAACCTGCCCATGGCAAAACAGTCGAGTGGCCGCGGCAAAGGCTTTACTAGTCGAGCCAAATATAAGCCCTTACTGTGTATCCGTAATGGCATATGTCGGGCCACTTTTCAAATGCCGTCAAAAAAGTACTGTAGTATGTGACATATAAAAGGGACGTTTTGCCGGACATATTGCGGGCCAACAATACTGAAACCTATATTAATGGAGATGATGTGCAACACACCACTAATCGAGACGCACCATATCGCAACCGTTCCGACACCCTACCCCTTTCCGACATGTTTCCGACCGTTCGGACCCAGGAGAAAGAAGAGGCCAAACTTATAAACATCATATAGCATATTCGATTAAGTGCGTCTCTAAAATTGCTCTCGGTCAGCTTTCGTGGGGTGCTCACAGCCACAAGGAAATGGCCTCTAGAGGCCTCTGGGCCGAGAAATCGGCTATTTTACGTTTGCATGCATATTTGGCCTCAGAGCAATGTGCACCGGAGGCCGCAAATTCATTTGTGAGGGCGGCAACAGGCAAAGGGGGCCACTAATGAGAGCACATACAGTCAACGTGGACGTTACCCATTGGCCACCTTTACTAGCCAATAAATGGCTGCTCGCCAACTATTGCTTGGTATCAGCCAATAGGCAGTTGGCACCTGTCTTCGTATAGACACGCACCAATGCGTGGCTGTAGAGGCGCCGACGGGGGCCAAAACAGCTCATTCTCCTTTTTTCAGCGGCTACTGAGCAGAGCTCCGACCTCTATCACCACAGTGCCGTAGCTCAAGGAAGAGCCAGGGGTTCGCCTCTGAGGTGCCCGTTCAAGTCGGGCCGGCGCTATCCTTTGGGATTCTGTGGGGGTCTGATGCTTGTAATGCTGAAGCAGGACGACGCTAGGACTGAACGACGGTGTCGCTGGGGAACGCTGCTGCCACTTACAGACGCTTGTGGTTACGTGTGATGCTGCTGCGGGTACGCTCCATGTGGTTAGGAGTGTGCTGTGTTGTGGGTGCGTTTTGCGTGGGATGTTCGTGTGTTCTACGTGCTGCGTGACCTGTACGTGCTGCTGGAGCGAGATGGCGCTGGACTACGCTGGCACGGATGGACAGCGGAAGGCGCTGGAGCTGAGGCACGACGCCGTCGCTGTTTGGTGAGCTGCTGCTGTTGCCGCTGCTGGGCGACGCTGGAGCGAGTTCATGATGCTGGCCACGGCCGAATGTACAGCTGCATGTGTCAAAGCGTGTGTGTATACAGTGTACTAAAAAACGCAATATGTATTTGCTTGGTTTGAAACTTACACGTGGCCTGCTACTGCGAGGATGTCTTGTGTGTCAATTGGTGTAGGATCGACAATTCTTCCAATCGCAAGCAGCCGCTTGTACGCAGCGATGTGCTTGTCCAAGATACCATCCTTGTGGAGTGGGCGCAGCGCGCGCAGGACGCTTCCAGATCCCTTCGCGTTTGTGCCACGCGCCTTCAAGAAGGCAATCACGGCTTCTTCCGCGCGGCGACCGGCGCCGAGGACTTGGTCTCGGTAGTCCTTCGCCTTCGTGTCCAGCTTGAAACCTTGCTCGAGGAATACTTTCATGAAAGCGACGACGTGGCGCGACTCTGACTTTTTCTGGCGGTCGGCAGAGCTCCAAACGGGTGGCACCTTCGTGTACCACTCGTACCATGTGGTCGACAGGTGCGTCACTTGCTTCTTCCTGCGTTTGGGCTTGGGATCTTGATCTGACGTTGCGTCCGCTTGTTCACGCAGCACCTGTGTAGCTTGTGTGCTTGTACTATTTAGCATAGCAGCTTCGACGATTGTCAAGCGAGCGCTCAACGTGCGATTCATCGCGATAAGCTCTTTAATGACAGCGCTGTGATGACATCCTCTGCATCCTCCTGCCTCATCTTGTTGCTTGTTGTTGCGATCAAAGGTTGCCGACGGTGATCTGTTCAGGGCCGATGACCAGGCGATCATGTCGGCATGAGAAATTCCAGACGCGTCCAAGCTCTCCTCCACGCGAAGCACGATCGGCGCAGAAGGAGACAGCGCCTTCAACTGAGGGTAGTACTTGACCAGGTAAGCGGTAAGTACAGCAAGAACCTTACCACTAACGTTGAACCGGGGGTCTTTCAATCCTGAGCATGAACTGTACAGGATGTCTTGTAGGCGCGCGAGTTGCTCCTGCGTGGAGTGATCCAAGACCTCAACGTCCACCACTTTTGGCACATCGTCGACACTCCACCCGCTCAGTACACGCGCGACCTTGCGGTCCTCCTGCGGTGTGTTGAACACATACGCGAAGCCTTTGTTTACCTTGCTCATGTCCCAGGCGCCCCGGTCGAAGATCCACTGTGGAGCAAGCTTCTCGTCCGCATTCGCATGTTGAGCGCCGCCGCGACGGAAGGAGTGCGAAGAGAGGGCTTCTGAGGCCCCAGCGGGGTTTGAGACGCGCTTGAGGAGGCGGTTCACGTACGCTTGGACTCCATCTTCCCCGCGCGTAGTCTCCCTTGGTCGGGACGGCGTCGACAAGCTTGGGCCTGGAACCGCTGAGGGTGCTACAACAGCGGCAGCGTCTAGCAGACTTGATGCGGGTGGTGTGCCAGCAGGCACGGACGAGCATGGGCCTGCGAGTGCAACCATCAAAGAGGCCGGGTCCGCTTCCAGTAATTCTGCTAGCGGAAGTCCGGGGGCGTTGGCGGTGGCTTCAACGGGAACAAGGTCTGGTAGCTGGCTGAGCAGCGAGCCGCATGGTGCATCCTGCGTTGCCAGCGCCACAGCCAACGCGTGGATTGGGCAAGTAAGGAAGTCCATCTTGTCTGGCACGAGCGTTAGTCCCTGCTCCTCGGCGGTCTTGACGCGCAGCAGACGCACGTAGAAGACACCGTCAGCTGAAACTGACACGTGCTGCTTTTTGATGTACCCCAGGTCCGACGATCGCCCGAAGCAGTGCCACATCAGGCACGCGAGTGCAGCATCCTGGTAGTCGGCTTTCACGCGAGCGTTGCTGTAGACATATTGTGTAAGTGCATGCAGGTCCTCCTTTGTACAAGGAGGCGCCTTGTTAACAATACCTCCTTTCTCTCTTTTCAGACAGTGCTTATCTAGAGTTTTACTTTGCTTCAGTAGCTGAAGCTCCGTAGGAACCCTTAGATGAGGATACAGATCAAATAGCCAAAGCTTTACATTTCTATAATACGAAACGGCAGTGTTGCGTGCAAGTTTGCCTTTCTTACCTTCGTTAGTAGCCAGATAGAACCCAAAGCGGTCCATTATTGAGGCGAAGCGCTTGCCAGTCGTGTCAGACGCAATGCTAGCCTGCACATACTCTAGACTTACCATCTCCTCTTCCAGCATACGCTTGAAAGCGCTTACCGCGGTGGTACGCGCTTTCTGCGTGTTTGCTGGCACGAACGATGCCAGGCTCATGTCTGCTTCGTTTGCTTTCCAACTGTGCACGCCTAGCCACTAAGACTTTTGTGCTGCCTTAGGCTGGCGACTTGTCTAACATAGGATAGTACCTAGAGACCGGAAGTGTCAAAATCTGCCAGCAATGCCCTAACAACTTGACATTTGTATTGACATATTCATATTTTGTCATTGGTTCCGACAAATATTTGTCGGAAGCTGTCGGAACCGGAGCCCTAACCTTAGATTATATGATTGGCGGAAATGTTCAAATAAAGGGTTGTGATTGGTTTAAAAAGTGTTGCTTGCTGTACAATTACAATCTCACCTAACTATCGGTCGGAAAGACGTGTATATTCATCCATATCGCAACCGTTCCGACACCCTACCCCTTTCCGACATGTTTCCGACCGTTCGGACCCAGGAGAAAGAAGAGGCCAAACTTATAAACATCATATAGCATATTCGATTAAGTGCGTCTCTAAAATTGCTCTCGGTCAGCTTTTGTGGGGTGCTCACAGCCACAAGGAAATGGCCTCTAGAGGCCTCTGGGCCGAGAAATCGGCTATTTTACGTTTGCATGCATATTTGGCCTCAGAGCAATGTGCACCGGAGGCCGCAAATTCATTTGTGAGGGCGGCAACAGGCAAAGGGGGCCACTAATGAGAGCACATACAGTCAACGTGGACGTTACCCATTGGCCACCTTTACTAGCCAATAAATGGCTGCTCGCCAACTATTGCTTGGTATCAGCCAATAGGCAGTTGGCACCTGTCTTCGTATAGACACGCACCAATGCGTGGCTGTAGAGGCGCCGACGGGGGCCAAAACAGCTCATTCTCCTTTTTTCAGCGGCTACTGAGCAGAGCTCCGACCTCTATCACCACAGTGCCGTAGCTCAAGGAAGAGCCAGGGGTTCGCCTCTGAGGTGCCCGTTCAAGTCGGGCCGGCGCTATCCTTTGGGATTCTGTGGGGGTCTGATGCTTGTAATGCTGAAGCAGGACGACGCTAGGACTGAACGACGGTGTCGCTGGGGAACGCTGCTGCCACTTACAGACGCTTGTGGTTACGTGTGATGCTGCTGCGGGTACGCTCCATGTGGTTAGGAGTGTGCTGTGTTGTGGGTGCGTTTTGCGTGGGATGTTCGTGTGTTCTACGTGCTGCGTGACCTGTACGTGCTGCTGGAGCGAGATGGCGCTGGACTACGCTGGCACGGATGGACAGCGGAAGGCGCTGGAGCTGAGGCACGACGCCGTCGCTGTTTGGTGAGCTGCTGCTGTTGCCGCTGCTGGGCGACGCTGGAGCGAGTTCATGATGCTGGCCACGGCCGAATGTACAGCTGCATGTGTCAAAGCGTGTGTGTATACAGTGTACTAAAAAACGCAATATGTATTTGCTTGGTTTGAAACTTACACGTGGCCTGCTACTGCGAGGATGTCTTGTGTGTCAATTGGTGTAGGATCGACAATTCTTCCAATCGCAAGCAGCCGCTTGTACGCAGCGATGTGCTTGTCCAAGATACCATCCTTGTGGAGTGGGCGCAGCGCGCGCAGGACGCTTCCAGATCCCTTCGCGTTTGTGCCACGCGCCTTCAAGAAGGCAATCACGGCTTCTTCCGCGCGGCGACCGGCGCCGAGGACTTGGTCTCGGTAGTCCTTCGCCTTCGTGTCCAGCTTGAAACCTTGCTCGAGGAATACTTTCATGAAAGCGACGACGTGGCGCGACTCTGACTTTTTCTGGCGGTCGGCAGAGCTCCAAACGGGTGGCACCTTCGTGTACCACTCGTACCATGTGGTCGACAGGTGCGTCACTTGCTTCTTCCTGCGTTTGGGCTTGGGATCTTGATCTGACGTTGCGTCCGCTTGTTCACGCAGCACCTGTGTAGCTTGTGTGCTTGTACTATTTAGCATAGCAGCTTCGACGATTGTCAAGCGAGCGCTCAACGTGCGATTCATCGCGATAAGCTCTTTAATGACAGCGCTGTGATGACATCCTCTGCATCCTCCTGCCTCATCTTGTTGCTTGTTGTTGCGATCAAAGGTTGCCGACGGTGATCTGTTCAGGGCCGATGACCAGGCGATCATGTCGGCATGAGAAATTCCAGACGCGTCCAAGCTCTCCTCCACGCGAAGCACGATCGGCGCAGAAGGAGACAGCGCCTTCAACTGAGGGTAGTACTTGACCAGGTAAGCGGTAAGTACAGCAAGAACCTTACCACTAACGTTGAACCGGGGGTCTTTCAATCCTGAGCATGAACTGTACAGGATGTCTTGTAGGCGCGCGAGTTGCTCCTGCGTGGAGTGATCCAAGACCTCAACGTCCACCACTTTTGGCACATCGTCGACACTCCACCCGCTCAGTACACGCGCGACCTTGCGGTCCTCCTGCGGTGTGTTGAACACATACGCGAAGCCTTTGTTTACCTTGCTCATGTCCCAGGCGCCCCGGTCGAAGATCCACTGTGGAGCAAGCTTCTCGTCCGCATTCGCATGTTGAGCGCCGCCGCGACGGAAGGAGTGCGAAGAGAGGGCTTCTGAGGCCCCAGCGGGGTTTGAGACGCGCTTGAGGAGGCGGTTCACGTACGCTTGGACTCCATCTTCCCCGCGCGTAGTCTCCCTTGGTCGGGACGGCGTCGACAAGCTTGGGCCTGGAACCGCTGAGGGTGCTACAACAGCGGCAGCGTCTAGCAGACTTGATGCGGGTGGTGTGCCAGCAGGCACGGACGAGCATGGGCCTGCGAGTGCAACCATCAAAGAGGCCGGGTCCGCTTCCAGTAATTCTGCTAGCGGAAGTCCGGGGGCGTTGGCGGTGGCTTCAACGGGAACAAGGTCTGGTAGCTGGCTGAGCAGCGAGCCGCATGGTGCATCCTGCGTTGCCAGCGCCACAGCCAACGCGTGGATTGGGCAAGTAAGGAAGTCCATCTTGTCTGGCACGAGCGTTAGTCCCTGCTCCTCGGCGGTCTTGACGCGCAGCAGACGCACGTAGAAGACACCGTCAGCTGAAACTGACACGTGCTGCTTTTTGATGTACCCCAGGTCCGACGATCGCCCGAAGCAGTGCCACATCAGGCACGCGAGTGCAGCATCCTGGTAGTCGGCTTTCACGCGAGCGTTGCTGTAGACATATTGTGTAAGTGCATGCAGGTCCTCCTTTGTACAAGGAGGTGCCTTGTTAACAATACCTCCTTTCTCTCTTTTCAGACAGTGCTTATCTAGAGTTTTACTTTGCTTCAGTAGCTGAAGCTCCGTAGGAACCCTTAGATGAGGATACAGATCAAATAGCCAAAGCTTTACATTTCTATAATACGAAACGGCAGTGTTGCGTGCAAGTTTGCCTTTCTTACCTTCGTTAGTAGCCAGATAGAACCCAAAGCGGTCCATTATTGAGGCGAAGCGCTTGCCAGTCGTGTCAGACGCAATGCTAGCCTGCACATACTCTAGACTTACCATCTCCTCTTCCAGCATACGCTTGAAAGCGCTTACCGCGGTGGTACGCGCTTTCTGCGTGTTTGCTGGCACGAACGATGCCAGGCTCATGTCTGCTTCGTTTGCTTTCCAACTGTGCACGCCTAGCCACTAAGACTTTTGTGCTGCCTTAGGCTGGCGACTTGCCTAACATAGGATAGTACCTAGAGACCGGAAGTGTCAAAATCTGCCAGCAATGCCCTAACAACTTGACATTTGTATTGACATATTCATATTTTGTCATTGGTTCCGACAAATATTTGTCGGAAGCTGTCGGAACCGGAGCCCTAACCTTAGATTATATGATTGGCGGAAATGTTCAAATAAAGGGTTGTGATTGGTTTAAAAAGTGTTGCTTGCTGTACAATTACAATCTCACCTAACTATCGGTCGGAAAGACGTGTATATTCATCCATATCGCAACCGTTCCGACACCCTACCCCTTTCCGACATGTTTCCGACCGTTCGGACCCAGGAGAAAGAAGAGGCCAAACTTATAAACATCATATAGCATATTCGATTAAGTGCGTCTCTAAAATTGCTCTCGGTCAGCTTTCGTGGGGTGCTCACAGCCACAAGGAAATGGCCTCTAGAGGCCTCTGGGCCGAGAAATCGGCTATTTTACGTTTGCATGCATATTTGGCCTCAGAGCAATGTGCACCGGAGGCCGCAAATTCATTTGTGAGGGCGGCAACAGGCAAAGGGGGCCACTAATGAGAGCACATACAGTCAACGTGGACGTTACCCATTGGCCACCTTTACTAGCCAATAAATGGCTGCTCGCCAACTATTGCTTGGTATCAGCCAATAGGCAGTTGGCACCTGTCTTCGTATAGACACGCACCAATGCGTGGCTGTAGAGGCGCCGACGGGGGCCAAAACAGCTCATTCTCCTTTTTTCAGCGGCTACTGAGCAGAGCTCCGACCTCTATCACCACAGTGCCGTAGCTCAAGGAAGAGCCAGGGGTTCGCCTCTGAGGTGCCCGTTCAAGTCGGGCCGGCGCTATCCTTTGGGATTCTGTGGGGGTCTGATGCTTGTAATGCTGAAGCAGGACGACGCTAGGACTGAACGACGGTGTCGCTGGGGAACGCTGCTGCCACTTACAGACGCTTGTGGTTACGTGTGATGCTGCTGCGGGTACGCTCCATGTGGTTAGGAGTGTGCTGTGTTGTGGGTGCGTTTTGCGTGGGATGTTCGTGTGTTCTACGTGCTGCGTGACCTGTACGTGCTGCTGGAGCGAGATGGCGCTGGACTACGCTGGCACGGATGGACAGCGGAAGGCGCTGGAGCTGAGGCACGACGCCGTCGCTGTTTGGTGAGCTGCTGCTGTTGCCGCTGCTGGGCGACGCTGGAGCGAGTTCATGATGCTGGCCACGGCCGAATGTACAGCTGCATGTGTCAAAGCGTGTGTGTATACAGTGTACTAAAAAACGCAATATGTATTTGCTTGGTTTGAAACTTACACGTGGCCTGCTACTGCGAGGATGTCTTGTGTGTCAATTGGTGTAGGATCGACAATTCTTCCAATCGCAAGCAGCCGCTTGTACGCAGCGATGTGCTTGTCCAAGATACCATCCTTGTGGAGTGGGCGCAGCGCGCGCAGGACGCTTCCAGATCCCTTCGCGTTTGTGCCACGCGCCTTCAAGAAGGCAATCACGGCTTCTTCCGCGCGGCGACCGGCGCCGAGGACTTGGTCTCGGTAGTCCTTCGCCTTCGTGTCCAGCTTGAAACCTTGCTCGAGGAATACTTTCATGAAAGCGACGACGTGGCGCGACTCTGACTTTTTCTGGCGGTCGGCAGAGCTCCAAACGGGTGGCACCTTCGTGTACCACTCGTACCATGTGGTCGACAGGTGCGTCACTTGCTTCTTCCTGCGTTTGGGCTTGGGATCTTGATCTGACGTTGCGTCCGCTTGTTCACGCAGCACCTGTGTAGCTTGTGTGCTTGTACTATTTAGCATAGCAGCTTCGACGATTGTCAAGCGAGCGCTCAACGTGCGATTCATCGCGATAAGCTCTTTAATGACAGCGCTGTGATGACATCCTCTGCATCCTCCTGCCTCATCTTGTTGCTTGTTGTTGCGATCAAAGGTTGCCGACGGTGATCTGTTCAGGGCCGATGACCAGGCGATCATGTCGGCATGAGAAATTCCAGACGCGTCCAAGCTCTCCTCCACGCGAAGCACGATCGGCGCAGAAGGAGACAGCGCCTTCAACTGAGGGTAGTACTTGACCAGGTAAGCGGTAAGTACAGCAAGAACCTTACCACTAACGTTGAACCGGGGGTCTTTCAATCCTGAGCATGAACTGTACAGGATGTCTTGTAGGCGCGCGAGTTGCTCCTGCGTGGAGTGATCCAAGACCTCAACGTCCACCACTTTTGGCACATCGTCGACACTCCACCCGCTCAGTACACGCGCGACCTTGCGGTCCTCCTGCGGTGTGTTGAACACATACGCGAAGCCTTTGTTTACCTTGCTCATGTCCCAGGCGCCCCGGTCGAAGATCCACTGTGGAGCAAGCTTCTCGTCCGCATTCGCATGTTGAGCGCCGCCGCGACGGAAGGAGTGCGAAGAGAGGGCTTCTGAGGCCCCAGCGGGGTTTGAGACGCGCTTGAGGAGGCGGTTCACGTACGCTTGGACTCCATCTTCCCCGCGCGTAGTCTCCCTTGGTCGGGACGGCGTCGACAAGCTTGGGCCTGGAACCGCTGAGGGTGCTACAACAGCGGCAGCGTCTAGCAGACTTGATGCGGGTGGTGTGCCAGCAGGCACGGACGAGCATGGGCCTGCGAGTGCAACCATCAAAGAGGCCGGGTCCGCTTCCAGTAATTCTGCTAGCGGAAGTCCGGGGGCGTTGGCGGTGGCTTCAACGGGAACAAGGTCTGGTAGCTGGCTGAGCAGCGAGCCGCATGGTGCATCCTGCGTTGCCAGCGCCACAGCCAACGCGTGGATTGGGCAAGTAAGGAAGTCCATCTTGTCTGGCACGAGCGTTAGTCCCTGCTCCTCGGCGGTCTTGACGCGCAGCAGACGCACGTAGAAGACACCGTCAGCTGAAACTGACACGTGCTGCTTTTTGATGTACCCCAGGTCCGACGATCGCCCGAAGCAGTGCCACATCAGGCACGCGAGTGCAGCATCCTGGTAGTCGGCTTTCACGCGAGCGTTGCTGTAGACATATTGTGTAAGTGCATGCAGGTCCTCCTTTGTACAAGGAGGTGCCTTGTTAACAATACCTCCTTTCTCTCTTTTCAGACAGTGCTTATCTAGAGTTTTACTTTGCTTCAGTAGCTGAAGCTCCGTAGGAACCCTTAGATGAGGATACAGATCAAATAGCCAAAGCTTTACATTTCTATAATACGAAACGGCAGTGTTGCGTGCAAGTTTGCCTTTCTTACCTTCGTTAGTAGCCAGATAGAACCCAAAGCGGTCCATTATTGAGGCGAAGCGCTTGCCAGTCGTGTCAGACGCAATGCTAGCCTGCACATACTCTAGACTTACCATCTCCTCTTCCAGCATACGCTTGAAAGCGCTTACCGCGGTGGTACGCGCTTTCTGCGTGTTTGCTGGCACGAACGATGCCAGGCTCATGTCTGCTTCGTTTGCTTTCCAACTGTGCACGCCTAGCCACTAAGACTTTTGTGCTGCCTTAGGCTGGCGACTTGCCTAACATAGGATAGTACCTAGAGACCGGAAGTGTCAAAATCTGCCAGCAATGCCCTAACAACTTGACATTTGTATTGACATATTCATATTTTGTCATTGGTTCCGACAAATATTTGTCGGAAGCTGTCGGAACCGGAGCCCTAACCTTAGATTATATGATTGGCGGAAATGCTCAAATAAAGGGTTGTGATTGGTTTAAAAAGTGTTGCTTGCTGTACAATTACAATCTCACCTAACTATCGGTCGGAAAGACGTGTATATTCATCCATATCGCAACCGTTCCGACACCCTACCCCTTTCCGACATGTTTCCGACCGTTCGGACCCAGGAGAAAGAAGAGGCCAAACTTATAAACATCATATAGCATATTCGATTAAGTGCGTCTCTAAAATTGCTCTCGGTCAGCTTTCGTGGGGTGCTCACAGCCACAAGGAAATGGCCTCTAGAGGCCTCTGGGCCGAGAAATCGGCTATTTTACGTTTGCATGCATATTTGGCCTCAGAGCAATGTGCACCGGAGGCCGCAAATTCATTTGTGAGGGCGGCAACAGGCAAAGGGGGCCACTAATGAGAGCACATACAGTCAACGTGGACGTTACCCATTGGCCACCTTTACTAGCCAATAAATGGCTGCTCGCCAACTATTGCTTGGTATCAGCCAATAGGCAGTTGGCACCTGTCTTCGTATAGACACGCACCAATGCGTGGCTGTAGAGGCGCCGACGGGGGCCAAAACAGCTCATTCTCCTTTTTTCAGCGGCTACTGAGCAGAGCTCCGACCTCTATCACCACAGTGCCGTAGCTCAAGGAAGAGCCAGGGGTTCGCCTCTGAGGTGCCCGTTCAAGTCGGGCCGGCGCTATCCTTTGGGATTCTGTGGGGGTCTGATGCTTGTAATGCTGAAGCAGGACGACGCTAGGACTGAACGACGGTGTCGCTGGGGAACGCTGCTGCCACTTACAGACGCTTGTGGTTACGTGTGATGCTGCTGCGGGTACGCTCCATGTGGTTAGGAGTGTGCTGTGTTGTGGGTGCGTTTTGCGTGGGATGTTCGTGTGTTCTACGTGCTGCGTGACCTGTACGTGCTGCTGGAGCGAGATGGCGCTGGACTACGCTGGCACGGATGGACAGCGGAAGGCGCTGGAGCTGAGGCACGACGCCGTCGCTGTTTGGTGAGCTGCTGCTGTTGCCGCTGCTGGGCGACGCTGGAGCGAGTTCATGATGCTGGCCACGGCCGAATGTACAGCTGCATGTGTCAAAGCGTGTGTGTATACAGTGTACTAAAAAACGCAATATGTATTTGCTTGGTTTGAAACTTACACGTGGCCTGCTACTGCGAGGATGTCTTGTGTGTCAATTGGTGTAGGATCGACAATTCTTCCAATCGCAAGCAGCCGCTTGTACGCAGCGATGTGCTTGTCCAAGATACCATCCTTGTGGAGTGGGCGCAGCGCGCGCAGGACGCTTCCAGATCCCTTCGCGTTTGTGCCACGCGCCTTCAAGAAGGCAATCACGGCTTCTTCCGCGCGGCGACCGGCGCCGAGGACTTGGTCTCGGTAGTCCTTCGCCTTCGTGTCCAGCTTGAAACCTTGCTCGAGGAATACTTTCATGAAAGCGACGACGTGGCGCGACTCTGACTTTTTCTGGCGGTCGGCAGAGCTCCAAACGGGTGGCACCTTCGTGTACCACTCGTACCATGTGGTCGACAGGTGCGTCACTTGCTTCTTCCTGCGTTTGGGCTTGGGATCTTGATCTGACGTTGCGTCCGCTTGTTCACGCAGCACCTGTGTAGCTTGTGTGCTTGTACTATTTAGCATAGCAGCTTCGACGATTGTCAAGCGAGCGCTCAACGTGCGATTCATCGCGATAAGCTCTTTAATGACAGCGCTGTGATGACATCCTCTGCATCCTCCTGCCTCATCTTGTTGCTTGTTGTTGCGATCAAAGGTTGCCGACGGTGATCTGTTCAGGGCCGATGACCAGGCGATCATGTCGGCATGAGAAATTCCAGACGCGTCCAAGCTCTCCTCCACGCGAAGCACGATCGGCGCAGAAGGAGACAGCGCCTTCAACTGAGGGTAGTACTTGACCAGGTAAGCGGTAAGTACAGCAAGAACCTTACCACTAACGTTGAACCGGGGGTCTTTCAATCCTGAGCATGAACTGTACAGGATGTCTTGTAGGCGCGCGAGTTGCTCCTGCGTGGAGTGATCCAAGACCTCAACGTCCACCACTTTTGGCACATCGTCGACACTCCACCCGCTCAGTACACGCGCGACCTTGCGGTCCTCCTGCGGTGTGTTGAACACATACGCGAAGCCTTTGTTTACCTTGCTCATGTCCCAGGCGCCCCGGTCGAAGATCCACTGTGGAGCAAGCTTCTCGTCCGCATTCGCATGTTGAGCGCCGCCGCGACGGAAGGAGTGCGAAGAGAGGGCTTCTGAGGCCCCAGCGGGGTTTGAGACGCGCTTGAGGAGGCGGTTCACGTACGCTTGGACTCCATCTTCCCCGCGCGTAGTCTCCCTTGGTCGGGACGGCGTCGACAAGCTTGGGCCTGGAACCGCTGAGGGTGCTACAACAGCGGCAGCGTCTAGCAGACTTGATGCGGGTGGTGTGCCAGCAGGCACGGACGAGCATGGGCCTGCGAGTGCAACCATCAAAGAGGCCGGGTCCGCTTCCAGTAATTCTGCTAGCGGAAGTCCGGGGGCGTTGGCGGTGGCTTCAACGGGAACAAGGTCTGGTAGCTGGCTGAGCAGCGAGCCGCATGGTGCATCCTGCGTTGCCAGCGCCACAGCCAACGCGTGGATTGGGCAAGTAAGGAAGTCCGTCTTGTCTGGCACGAGCGTTAGTCCCTGCTCCTCGGCGGTCTTGACGCGCAGCAGACGCACGTAGAAGACACCGTCAGCTGAAACTGACACGTGCTGCTTTTTGATGTACCCCAGGTCCGACGATCGCCCGAAGCAGTGCCACATCAGGCACGCGAGTGCAGCATCCTGGTAGTCGGCTTTCACGCGAGCGTTGCTGTAGACATATTGTGTAAGTGCATGCAGGTCCTCCTTTGTACAAGGAGGCGCCTTGTTAACAATACCTCCTTTCTCTCTTTTCAGACAGTGCTTATCTAGAGTTTTACTTTGCTTCAGTAGCTGAAGCTCCGTAGGAACCCTTAGATGAGGATACAGATCAAATAGCCAAAGCTTTACATTTCTATAATACGAAACGGCAGTGTTGCGTGCAAGTTTGCCTTTCTTACCTTCGTTAGTAGCCAGATAGAACCCAAAGCGGTCCATTATTGAGGCGAAGCGCTTGCCAGTCGTGTCAGACGCAATGCTAGCCTGCACATACTCTAGACTTACCATCTCCTCTTCCAGCATACGCTTGAAAGCGCTTACCGCGGTGGTACGCGCTTTCTGCGTGTTTGCTGGCACGAACGATGCCAGGCTCATGTCTGCTTCGTTTGCTTTCCAACTGTGCACGCCTAGCCACTAAGACTTTTGTGCTGCCTTAGGCTGGCGACTTGCCTAACATAGGATAGTACCTAGAGACCGGAAGTGTCAAAATCTGCCAGCAATGCCCTAACAACTTGACATTTGTATTGACATATTCATATTTTGTCATTGGTTCCGACAAATATTTGTCGGAAGCTGTCGGAACCGGAGCCCTAACCTTAGATTATATGATTGGCGGAAATGTTCAAATAAAGGGTTGTGATTGGTTTAAAAAGTGTTGCTTGCTGTACAATTACAATCTCACCTAACTATCGGTCGGAAAGACGTGTATATTCATCCATACCCTGATCCTGAAGTATTATCTAGTGTCGTATTTTGTGACACTGGACGAGCGTGGTACCAAATTAAAGGTCATAGAATGCAGTTTCATGTGCCAAAGCTACAGCTTCCAATAATTAATGGGAAGTGAGATATTCACCAGAAATTCGAAGGACCTTCTTTACATTGAGCTTTAATTTGTATGAGAGGGGGATATCCCGAAATATGTCCACTACGCATTGCAACAACAGGGCTCTATAATAATAGCAAGAAATTGGAAAGTCATTTTTATTACGTCGATGTGGACCACATTCCCGTTCTGTGTGCAAGTGACACTTCGACGTTTTTCCTTTCACAAAACGATAGCATTTTGATTTTGTGTCTTGGATTTGTGCTATTTTTGGAGTGGGGCGTCTGAAAGTGTTGAGGACGCTAATCATGTATACATGTCGGGAGCATAAACCTTTAATGCAGGCACAGCAGCAAAGGCGTTAACTTGTTTGCGTTACTTTCTTCATTTCGATGCAATTCTTTATACAAACTGTGTCGCTCATAAATAGATAGTACAAGATTCCGGCAACATTTATGATCGCCGCTCGATCTGCAATACAAAAAAGTACTAGTATCATAGAAGGTAAAATTTAAAACCTATGCAGTCTCCACAACCCGTTGTGTGGTGTCAAGGTTCATATGCTGATAGTGTTGCACCGCAACTGTGCGGTTAAATATGTACGCGCTCAGCGGATACGCAGCGACGTAGTGGCTTTGGCCTGCGCGGCGAGAGCTTCTGGACGCTCGCGCTTCGTGGCAGCCTTTCGGAGTCGGTGCGCCACTGCAAGCGACGTTGGGCGTGCGCTCGGGTCTGGCAACAAACAGTCCTGCGCCAGCTTTTTGATAACCTCCGGACACGTAACGCGGAACGTAGGCTTCCAACCTTCGGCTGCAATCTTGTGGACAATCATGTTCTCGTTCATCAAGCGCGAGTCGCTGTCTTCACTGCTTCCTTCGCCAGCGCTGGTGTGGGACCGTGCTGTCAGTTTCTCTCGCTCAGTGAACGGCAAGTCGCACGTGTCGATCTCAGATAAAACAACGCCAAAAGCATACACATCCGAGGCCACAGACGACTGAGCCCCACTCGCCAGCAGCTCTGGAGCCATCCAGCGTCCTGTACCACGTGCTCGAGGACCACAACGAGACGATCTGTCGGTAGTACCGGTAGTGGGATTCTCCTCTCCTCCTTCTGTAGCTGCGTCAGCCGACCGTAAGCTGTCATCCTCGCATGGAAGATAACGTGAGAGACCAAAGTCCGTCAGCTTCGCACGAAGGTTGCTACGTAATAAAACGTTGGCAGACTTCACGTCCCCATGCACCAGAGGCGGATTCAGTGAGTGCAGATAGACGAGGCCCTCAATAATGTCAATAGCCAGACGCCATTGCGATTTCGTCCACGTCCAGATACTGAGGTATCGTCCACTGGACCCCCCAGACGAGCTCGTGGAATTATCTCCACTGCGCTTGACAGTATTCAGAAAAGTCCGCAGATCTCCTCGAGGCAAATACTCCAGAACCAGCAGCAGATCACGCTCCGCGCTCAGCGCTACACCCCGGAACTCAACAATTCGATGGTGTTCTAGCCGCGACATAATGCGAATCTCCTCCACAAATTCCAGAATGGCGCGGCGTCGATGGTAGACTGCAGAGACCTCGTTCCCACTGGACGAGGTCGGGGACTTGGAACCTGCCATGACTTCTCCCAGTAGGTTCTTAACCACCACCTCCTGCGAGCGGTGCATTGCACGCCACACCTCGCCATTCGCACCAGCAGCCAGTTTTTCTTTCTTGACGATCGTGTCGTAGTCAATACGATGAGAAAGCAGCTCTTCGTCCTCCCAAATGCGCGTGATGCAAGGAAGATCCGACACCAAGATCGGAGTTTCTTCCTCTACGTCCTCGTCCTGATTCTGCGATAACTCCGTCACCACTCTGGACGCCAGTTCCTCGTCCTTTGCACCCGACGCCAACCTGTTCCTAGCTGCAGTTTCCGACTGTTGACAATCACACTGAAGATGAGGTGGGGCTGACTTGGGCGCGTCACTGCCGTGCCCTCCCAAGCTCTCTCTCCTCTGGACAACCAATTTCCCTTTGCTTCTGCTTCTCGATCGGGAAGCCGAGAACAGTTCGCTGCTGCTACTAAAGCTCTTAAAACTGTTACTGGGGATCGGTAGCGTATTGCGTCTTTTGCCATTTTTTGTAGCGTCTTCAAACACAAAATCCGGATCTATCACCGCAGCAGATTCCTCTTCCTGATCCACGTCGGGCTTCCTCAGCGCGTAGCTCTTCATGTGGTATTTGAAGCAGTGCGTCCAGACGCTGCAGGCCTTGGCTGACACAGCCTTGAAGCGCTCCTCCCCTGTAGAATAAAGCCTCTGTTTGTCCCCAGGCAACCGACTCCGATTTAGGCTGCTCGCTAATGAATCCGACGCTTCCTTGTGCAGCTCTCGATCCTGTAGGTAGCCCTGCACCACGAAGCTGCGGTCAGCACGACTCGTAAGCGTCGCTTTGGTGAGCACCAGGCGGCGCAACTGCTTCCCATTGACCGCGTCGTCATCAGAGAAGACGAAGAGCGTTGCCTGCTGCGCCTTAAATACGCAAAAGCGGCGGCGGTAGCGGCGGAAAATTCCAAAGCCCTCGCGGCACCACAGCCAGCCACGTAGACGGACGGGAAGCGCCAGCGTTCGCTCAGGGGACGACGGAAGTGGATGCTGTTCTTCCAGGTACTCGTAGACGCCCTGCTCGGTGTCGCGGACGCTGCGCACGGCCACCGACGCGCTAATCGTCACACTATCCTCCATGCTTTCGACTAATGTAGAAAGCGTGGATTCAGTACCGAAGGATAAAGTCAAGGCAATAAATACCACACGTGCTGAGTGAGAAACTAGGAGTATCAATATTCACAGGTTGCGACTTCGACATGGGAATGCGGCAATCAGATTGGTCCAATTCAATCTACTTTTGTCCAATCATATTACTCTCCGGTAGATACCACGCGGCAGTCCTCAACCTGCGTCGGACGTAAGCAGAAGGAGCCGCCTCGTTCGCCATGGTGCTGTCGGCCGTGTTCATCACCGACCTAAAGGGCAAGGTCATCATCTCCCGCAACTATCGTGGGGACATCCCCATGTCGGCGTCGTCCAAGTTTACGCGCTACGTGCAGGACAAGGACGACTCGGAGCAGCGCCCTGTGTTCACCGAGGATGGCTATACTTTCGTCTATCTCAAGGTTCTACCACTCCATATTGTTATATTAGTATACACCAATACTTACTCTGTAAATGTGTATACCCTCTATAGCATAATAACCTGTACCTGATGACCGTAACCAAGGTGAACTCGAACGTGGCGCTTATGCTCATGTATCTCACACGCATCTGCCAAGTGTTCCGGGACTATTTCGGAGAGCTGGAAGAGGAGAGTATTCGAGACAATTTCGTCATTATCTTTGAGCTTCTGGACGAGACGATGGACCACGGATACCCGCAGACCACAGAGGCTCGCATTCTACGCGAGTATATCACCCAGGAGGGTCACAGACTGGAGGCAGCGCCCCGTCCGCCCACAGCACTCACCAACGCCGTCTCATGGCGTAGCGAGGGCATCAAACATCGCAAGAACGAAATCTTTCTGGACGTCGTGGAGAAGCTCAACCTGCTGGTCTCTAGCAACGGCACTGTGCTGCACTCGGAGATTATCGGAGCTGTCAAGATGAAGAGCTTCTTGTCTGGTATGCCTGAACTGAAGCTCGGACTCAATGATAAAGCGCTGTTTGAAGCCACCGGCCGATCCTCCAGCAAGGGCAAAGCTGTTGAGATGGAAGACATTAAGTTCCATCAATGTGTTCGACTCGCGCGCTTCGAGTCAGACCGCACGATCTCATTCATCCCGCCTGATGGAGAGTTCGATCTCATGACGTACCGTTTGGCCACACACGTCAAGCCTCTGATCTGGGTCGAAGCTGTCGTGGAGCCTCACTCACGCTCGCGTATCGAGTACATGGTCAAGGCCAAGTCGCAGTTCAAGAGCCGCAGTATCGCCAACAACGTGGAGATCGTCATCCCAGTGCCACCTGATGTCGACTCGCCCAGCTTCAAGTGCAGCATTGGATCTGTTACGTACGTGCCCGACCGCGACGCCATCGTCTGGTCCATTAAGCAGTTCAACGGCTCTCGTGAGTATCTAATGCGTGCGCACTTTGGACTCCCAAGTGTGGACAACCACGAGGCCACAGACGACTGGAAAGCTCCCATTCAGGTCAAGTTTGAGATCCCGTACTTTACAGTCTCGGGTATCCAAGTGCGCTACCTCAAGATTATCGAGAAGAGCGGCTACCAGGCACTACCCTGGGTTCGTTACATCACGCAGAACGGCGACTACCAGTTACGCATGTCCTAGACGAGCGAAGAAGAAGAAGCTTTAAGTAGAGGCAAAGAAGAGTAGACACTCGCAAGACGGAAGAGGCCTGTCTTTTGGGCTTTCGCTGCTGAATGTGAACGATGTATATGAGTAGATGCTTTGTCTTGCCTTGACTTTTGAAGCTCAGTAGGCAAAGTCGTCGCGCCAGCGTTTGTTGTGCTTCATCTGTCGAGAACGGCACGACCAAGGTTTCCAGCACCATCGATCAAGAGTGTGGCCAGCGTCGTCGAACGCGCTTTCTCGAGTTGGTGGCGTGGCTGCAGCTGCAATCGTCACTCGATTTTCATCGTGTTGAGTCTTCGCAGCAGCTCGGAGCGATGAGGTACTACCCCTCACATTCTCAGGTTTAGGTTCGACATAGTTCACTCGTGAGGAGCCCAGTCAGCGACTCGGTCGTCTGCAATGTGGCCGACCCTGAGCCCAGAATGGCTACACGTCCATATCTCGACGTCATATCGCTTGTGTTGATGCTCCCGCTGCCTGCAATGGCAAGAGACTGGTAGTCGCAATGACACGTGTCTTCGTTCGAGACTGCAGCGAAGCGGACACTACCCGATCCCGTCACGGCTGCTCCAAGACTTGGAGTTGCAAACTTTAACGTCTGCACGACAATCTTAGACTGTCCCCAGCGTCCTGCAGCTGCTGCTCGAAAGCGATTCCTAGCAATGATCTCTGGAGCAGACAGCAAAAGCTGTCCACCTCTGCCAGCGAAGAGAGAGACGCTGCCTGTGTGTAATCCCTGGTCTTGTGTCACGAACACTTGGCTTCCTCGAAAGGATGCCAGTTTGAGCTTCCCATACGGCCGATCAGTCACGAAGACATTGCCGTGTTCGCTGCCGGCCACCACGAGAGACCCGCCTCCAAACGCGCCCAGGCTCCGAAGCTCAGCCTCTCGAACAAAGATCTCAGTCAGAAGGTGTTTACTAGCCTCAACGGGCTCTTGAACTGGCCACCCACGAGGTGGACGAGGGTCGAATCCGATGAGAAGTCGGTTAGAACCTCGGGTGAGAACATCCACGCGCTCCAACAGGTCCTGGGCGTCACTCGATACCCTTACCACTGCCACAAGTTGCTCGTTGCTACCTTGAGCTTGAGCCACCTCGTCGAAGAGCGCTGGAGAAGCCACAGACACATACGTGAGGCCAGGAGTAGCCACACGCAGTTTCTCCAACGTCTCACTGCCAGAAATGCCCCAAGTTTGCTGCACGCGTTGGCGCTCAGCGATAGGAGTCTGTGGGGCTTCAACAGCACCGACACGGACCTTGAAACCCATCGCCCGCTGCTGACCAATGTTCCGACTGGCGGACAGCACACAGCGACGTAGTTGTAAGTGAATCATGGAGGACGCTGGGAAAGTTTGGTAGAGAAGGGCAAGTTGCAAAGTGAGAGACGAACTATATTCCGTCTTCAAGTCCGGCAACAATCCACTTCAACTTAGAATGATGGTACTTCACCATCATTCGGATCTTGTTAGAAGCGCTTCAGACAGATGTTGCTGCCATGCTCTTCGTATTCCTGTCTAGACACGAGTCGTTCGGACAATGCGCTTGACCCGGCGAGAGAGCAGCATCCTTGCCAGGCAGCGAGTATCGGACTAGCGTAGCACATACCCAAGCACAAGAAATTAATATACATTAAAACAGACAGCAGCAGTCGGTAGCCCCACTCACTCTGAAGGTTCGTGCAGGCCAATGTCAAAATCATCAGGTACCAGTGACATCAGATCGCGCTCAAGACGCTGTCGGAAGTTCTTGAACTTTGAGTTTCCACCGACCAGTAGCATGTTGGCGTAAAAGGCACCTGAGAGCTCTTCTGGACACGCCCCAACAGCCTGCACGATCGTCTCGGCGATTCCTGCCTGGTTAATGCCAATATCCGACGGATGGAACAAAACTTCCGGCACTGCGACCATTTCGACGCCCATTTCCAGAGCCTGTTCATCATCGTTCTGTCTCGCCGATTGCTGCTCATCAGTCTGTGTCTCAACGTCCTCTTCCATGTCGTCTTCCCTGCAGCGTCCTGTAAAAGAACGCACAAAGTCTGGCAACACCCAATGCTTCCGCTCCTGTCGATCCGAATGATACCGCTTAATGTCGCTCTCAAACTCCATCGAGCAATAGCACAGCACCTCCTTCAGTTCGTTGATCACAGGCGTGTCGTCCATAACGTTCCACTGTCTGTAGGACACGATCTCCTTCAAGTAATTGGTGAGCAGCTTCCCACCGACATTAATCCGTCTCACACCCGGTAAATAAACCTTCCCGTCGATCACTGGCACCACGTGTGTGAACGAGAACCCCGAGTCCACCACGAGATGACACGATGACGTCGAGAACCGCAGCGGGTCTTCTTCGTCCACCACTGCAGGCGACGTCGGTGGCTCCGATCTCTTCGTTGTTTTCTGTCGCTTCCTGCCAGGACTTTTTATCTCCGGCATCTTATTCGCTACAAGACTCGCCTGATATTCACGTTCGCAGTGCTCAGAGTACGAGAGCACGCAGCTCTCCGCTGCACTCACTCGAGCGTACGACTGGAAGCCCAACTCCTCGAAAACTGCCTGGTCCATGCTCTCATTCACGACTGCAGGTGCCAGAAGCGGAGCTGTAACCACTAGCGCGTGCTCGGACGGGTCCACCTTCAGCATCTAAAGAGAAGTAATTGTTAGACAACAGAGCGTAACCTTGTTGCAGTGGGGGTACACCAACTTCAACTTACTTCGCTGGACACTAAGTGTGCCCACAGCTCCGACTCAACGTTCCAGTTGACACAGTAACCCCTTCAGAGATAAAAACGCTTCAGTATACCCTCCGTGACCAGCAATAGTATTCGATTTCTACCTCTGCACTGGCCGCAAGTAGCGCAACTTTGCGCGCTGGTGCTCGAGCTCCTGCAATTTCTGGCCCATAAAGATCGCCGACGGGTTTGCAGACGTCGATGCTACGTGGTTTGGAAGAATCGACGCGGTCGGAGTCACGCCTGGAGCCACCACAGACGCCTTGAGCGTGGCTCCACCAGCGTCCAGCGCCACCACCTTCATTTTGTCAAAATAGTTACGAAGTGTAACCCTCAAAAGCAAGTTACGCAACTTAAGGCTCCATATTTGTGGTAATACATGTATCCATTCTGCAACCTAACACAAGATTTGCTTGTCAACGCGGAAGTGACAGAACGTGGACACCATGGCGGCTGGTCCAGCACCCACCACGCACGTGCCTGGCGCCAGCAGCGAGAACGCAGCGGACCGGGAAAAGGAGTTGTGAGTCCTGCATCCAACGAGCCCACTCTTGGCTCTGAGCTCCCTCTGTAGCCCTCACAGTCTCGTTATGTTGCAGTTTCACAACCTGGCTTCGACTCATGGAGCGCCAACAGGAAGTGACTACGCTCTCGCAGACGCTGCAGAGTATATTAGCACAGACAGGAGAAGCATCCACTACAGTTCAGGATGCCAGACACCAAGCCAACCTACTGAGCGCCACCGACAAGACCATAACGGACTTGGTGGTGTCATTGAACGAGTTTTTTTTCCGGGATATCGTGCCAGCGCTCAAGCGAGCCAAACAGGTGGACGAGGCCCTCCCACCACAGGATCAAGACTCTCTGACCAGGTATCTAACGCACGGAGACGAGGATGAGATGATGCCTCAAACCTTTGTGGACGACATGACCGGGTGGGGAACGGAGCGAGAGCAGAGCAACAGACAGAACCAGGAGAGAGCAAATAACGAGCATGAAGACGATAGGGAATCGAGTGACGAGGTCAATA
The DNA here is from genome assembly GCA_011320135.1 of Phytophthora betacei. NCBI lineage: Eukaryota > Oomycota > Peronosporomycetes > Peronosporales > Peronosporaceae > Phytophthora > Phytophthora betacei. The sequence continues at coordinate 1,165,443 of JAANHX010000559.1, forward strand.
CCGGCGTGTTCCATGACATGTTGATCGCCAACAGTCTCAAGTTGACAGCAATGTTAGCGCCAGACTACATGCAACAACATGCGGCTCACGGACAACCTGCAGCTCGAACTACAGCACCTTCACTGCCACCTTCCGCTGCCATCCCCAGAGACAAAAGCAAGACAAAGACGTGCAAACGAAGCAGAAAGGTGCCGCCTCCCGTAGTGACGGATCTCCCTGCACGATCGACGTCTGGGTCTGTTGGATCGACCCCGCGCACCCAACCACGAACGCCCACTGACGAAGCAAAAAGGAAAGATCGTATCGGCAAACGAATGGCCGCCAATCTGATCGCTGAACAAGTGTTGGGTATACGGACGTACGGGAGCGCGAAGGAGTTCTGTATTCGCTGGCAAGGAGTGGAAAATCCCCTGTGGATAGCACGTCGCAAAGCCCCTCCCCAAGCGAAAGAGCTCATCGACGTGTACGCAACAGAATTACGTGTTCGGGACAATCAAAGTGCCGCAAACCCGAAAGGAAAGAAGAAGATTTCGAGAGACGGAGCTGCAGGAGACCAACAGGCGGAGTTTTACACTGTCGACCATATCGTCAATCACCGCCTGTTCAACAAGAAACGGGAGTATCTTGTGCGGTGGGAACACTACGACGAGAGTGAAGACACGTGGGAGAAAGCTGAAAAATTGCGTGCAGATGTGCCGGAGATCGTCCACGCGTACGAGGAGCAAGTGCACCGCAATCGTGCTCGAACGGAAGCATTTAATTCCGCAATGTCCGAGCTGACTCGCGACGCAGAGCCGAAGTCTTCAACAAAGAAACGGAAACATGGGGAATCTAGCCACGAGGTCTCTTCGGATAGTCGCAAGAGGCAGCCTTCAGTGGGCAGAGTCCAAACTGACGGCGAACGTCTAAAGGAGAAGCGACTGCGCATTGCTACGGACGAGGAGAACGAAAGAAAAGCTGCAGACGACGACAATGCCAGCGAAAACGACTACCAGTTCGAGATGGAAGAGGCAGAGCTGGACGAGTTTAGTGACGAAGAGTTTGCAGACAAGTTGAACAGTTGATCCAGCGAGCTAAAGTCCATATTAATTTTTGAAGAAGTAGCAAGATTTTGTATGCATCTTGTGCGCTGACCAGAATTGCTGCTTCGAAGCTGGGCTGGACCATACGTACGAATGCGTCAGATAGCAATATAGGGGTGGAAGCGCAGCTCAAAAGAAAAGTTAACCGTCGTTGTCGAAGGGAGCTCACGTTGTGCTGATGAACGGTTTTCTGTGATGGTACAATCTGCTGACACCCCAAGAAACGGAACACATTTGTCTGCTTTCTACTTGGAAGTGGCAATTTTTGCTTGATCTCCTTAAAGGGGGCAACCAGCTTAATGATACAATTGCAGAAGTAGTGTAAATATAGCTCCTAGAAAAACGAACGAAAGTATTTTTATCGAAGACTTCAGCGTCTGATCGATCCATCGGAGCCACCCTAACGATGGCCTCACTAAATCATGGGCAATGCTGCAGCAGCCCACAGCGTGGCCGAGGGTTCGCGTCGGCGTTTGCTGCTGCAGCAATACAATCGCCAGCCGAGGAATGTTCTCGTCAGTAACTCGTTGATGCAGGTCTTCGAGCAGCGTCGGCTTCAGAGTCTACAGCCTCAGTTAGCACACAGCTTTCCCAGAGCCAAACAAACATATCAAGGGTCCAATTACAAAGGGCCACTGCAGTCGCTACCACTGAACGAGATATACGACGTGCTTTAGGATACATTTGGTGTGCAGCTAACTGTCGAAGAGCTCCCAACCGTGCTTCGGCATCTCGGTTGTCGAGTAGTGGAGTCTCCGACTGCAGCTGGCAACTCAGATCCCGCAGAAGATTGGTATTCTCTGCAGGGTCTCGTGGGGTACGTCGCTCCTCGCCGAATACTGAGGCTAGTGAAGAGGCCGCTTGAATGCCCCCACGCCGTGGAATTCTCCCACAATAATCTGACGATTTGGCAAGCGGCTAAAATGGGCGACTTGGAAGTACTAGAAGCTGTCTGTTTGGGTCATGGAGACGCCTATCGTGCACTGGATGACTTTGATAACTCGCCTCTGTACTACGCTAGTTTGTGTGGTCGCGAAGTCATCGTCGACTTTGTTCTGAGAGCCTATGAGCGAGAGCGCCGCACAATTGCTCCAGACGAGATGCTGCGTTGTGTGACGAACGCACTGAACCAATACACGCGTGCACTGCTCCAACAGAAAATGACGCTGGAAGAGATACTGAAAGGAAAAGAACAGGACGCCGAAGGTGACGAAGTGGTTGGCGATTGTAAAGGAGATGGCGCATGGTTTGGTCTTCTCGCTGATGATAACAATGGATGATATTCCAAAATTTTATGGGACAAAATAGTGTGAGCCGAACTTGTAGATCCTGTTTCGAGTTGAGCCACATACATGTACTGTACATGTATTAATTACTTCGAAGTAATACATAAAGTGGCCCTCAAGGCTTGAGGAAGCTTGGGTCAAGCTTTCTCTCTTTACGATGAAAAAGTAGTGAAAACAAAAAAACAGCAAGGTTTCTTTTTTAGCGTTATGAGTCATAACGTTAATAAAGAAGTCTTACAGCGAGCCGACTGTTCTCCTTTATCATAAAGGCTTTATGCAAGGTAATAATACCGGCAAGGCTATCTTCGCCATCAAACTGTCACCCAAAGAAACAAATAATAGCGTGAAAGAATTTGGTGATAGGTTAACGCAATGTAGAGTACTACTTCCTCTGGTTGGAAATGATCACCGGGAGTTAGTATGACAAGTGAAAAGGTTTTTTGGATTTCTAAATTTAATCCGTACCAAAATATTATATTACACATCGTATTTAAATTTACGTTAGAGGGTATTAGTTGCACTAGTAGTGCTAGCGCAGCTTCGTATATGTGTAACGGGGTACGTAGCCCTAAGTGTACCCTGGTTACATGAAGTGTGACGTGTCACACTTCAGGAGTATGACACGTCATACTTCGGGATATGGTACAAAGTACCAAGGTCGTCCAAAGCCAACCATTGGTTGATGACATTGCATTTCTATAGGTGACTTATAGTTTGTATTAAACCCAAGCTTTACCTACCTATAAATATACTCAGTTTACAATCTACCTTATTTAGGTCACTTCGCTCTCTTTTAATAAAGAGGGGACCTGTGAACTGCCGTTCATTGAGAGTTTGTATACTCTCGGAAGATAACTTCCTCTAGCGCAAGGTGCTGTGTGACCCCGTCACACTTGGTAGCACTCGTAGTCAATCCACGCCACCGCGGGTAGACTACCTGAACCTCTCCGAAGTCCGTTGCCATGGATAGGAACGACTTCTCCCATATGAACGACTCTCAGTTCGAGTCGGTTCGGAAGATGGCAGGCATCTTCGGGATGGAGGCCCTGCAGAGCCTGGTGGTGTCAACACCGGCAGAACAGCTCGAGCGCGTCAAAGCGTTTGACCCGTACGAGCAGGGGCTCATCGCGCATGTGCGGAAGAACCTGCAGGCTCCGGCGGCGGAAGCAAATCCGCCTCACCCGAAGCCAATACGGCTGAAGGTTAAGCCGTATGAAGGGAAGGAAGGCGAGAACCTTCACTTCTGGGTCCGAGAAGTAGAGCTCGCGATGGACGCGGCTCTGATCTCGATCGAGCAACTTCGTGTTGCTTTTGCACTCTCCAACCTTAGCGGCCGTGCTAAGAGTTGGGTGTACACACGGGAAGCAACATCACCTGGATGTTTCACATCCTGGGCTCAGCTGTGTGAACAGCTCCGAGCCGCGTTCCTCCCGGCGAACTACGAGTACCGCCAGCGTTCGCGCTTCCTCTCGTGTAAACAAGGGAGGCGTGAACTGCACGAGTACGTGCAATAGATACGGAAGCTCACGGCGTCCCCAGTGGGAAACCCACTCAACAAACACATCAAGATGACTGTGTTCATGGACGGCCTTCGAGTAGGCCCCGCACGCACTCAGCTGCTTCGGGTGCACTTCAAGCACCCTTGAAGAGGCGATTCAAGTGGCCCTTCAAGAAGAATACAGCCATCGCCAGGCGCGTACGCCGGCCTCAGCGTGGCCTGGGAGTTCCTTGTCGGCTCCCGGTCGAACAAGCCCCAACGGACCAGTTCCCATGGAACTCGGGTCCGCCGAACAGCGTGACATCCGCTGCTTCGGCTGTGAGAAGATGGGCCACTTCAAGCGCGACTGTCCCGCGGAAAGGCTCCGCAGACGGTCCTTCCCCAAGTCCCTCCTCAAGGGTCGCTGGCAGAAGCCAGGATCCCGGGGACAGGGGAACGCCGGGAGCCAGTAGGGGCGGGGCGCCCTACTGGGGAAGAACTAAGTCTTCGTGATGGGTGCGCGGGTGGCGCGTACCATGGGGACTTAGCCCCTGAGAGTCTTCGCACTCTCGAATCGGCGAAGAGCAGCGGCGGGCTGCTCGTAGTACACGGATGTGTACGGCGATACAATCATCCCTTTAGAATCTTGATCGATTCTGGGGCGTCGAAGAATTTCGCACGCCGCCAGACGGTTGCTCAAAACAGCAACAAGTTGTCCGATGCTTTGAGAGAAAGCAAGGGCAACGGGACGGTGTCAGTACGACTGGCCGACGGGAAGGTCGTCACTGTCCCCAATGTCCAAGTGGATCTGGCCGTCAAGTTTGAAGACTTTGCCAGCCTCGAACAGTTCACTGTTCTCGATATGGATCCATATGATATGATCCTGGTCATACCCTGGCTTGAGAAGCACGAGCCCTGGATCGACTGGAGAGGCAAGGCAATCGGTGCCAGCCGCCCTTCGCAGTCCGACAGAGCATTGGTTAGTCATGTTCCCACCTCTGTCAGGACCCGGGGCGCCCGCAAGGGTTGCCTGGGTACCAAAGCAATTGGCAGATGTTTGGGCTCGTCGACGTATATGACGACTCCGAGGATGTTTTGATGGTGGCAGCGCCCAGAGGAGGCGCTGGCCAAGTGGGTAGCTTAGGTCTACAAGCGGGTAAATTAGTTCCGCAGACAGCTGCAGCTGTCACGAACACCGGGAACAGCGTGTTCAGAGTGGGTAACAGAGTTCCACACACGGTCGCCCAGACCTTAACTGAAGAGGAAGACGTCGGATACGCTTCCTGTGTGGGTAACACAGTGCCACACACGGTCGCCCAGACCTTAACTGAAGAGGAAGGCGTCGAACACGCTTCCTGTGTGGGTACCACAGTACCACACGAGGCCACGAGTGCCTCGGATGTCACAGCGCCGACATCCCCAGACGTGGGCAGCAAAGCTCCACGTCACGGTCGCCGTCGACGACGCCGCCGCCGCCGCCTCAAGTCGGATCCGAACTTCGTTCAGATCGACGTCGCTTCAAGCGACTCGGAGTCCAGGGCCCGGGCTCCTCCGACAAGGCCGGTGGAAAAGCGTTATCACCTCTTCGATGGCGAGACCGGTTTCCACGTCAAGGCATATTTTGTTCACTTGGAACCGTTGCCAAAGGTTGCAGAGATACTGAACCTTGAGGAAATGACGGCTGAGGCTTTCCTGATCAACCTCAAGGCTGAAGCGATTGCTGAGATGGTGCTCATGAGACCTGAGACCACTCGGGAGGAGCTGAACTCCTCCTCTGTCTTGGACGAGAACGTCCTGGAAGACCTAAACAAGCAGCGTCAGGCGCGCTTGGTTTCTGAGATTCTTAAGAACCCCGAGGATCCGGTGTAGCCTTTGGTGACGGAGTATGTGGACGTGGTGAACAAACACCCACCGACCCAACTCCCACCGGATCGAGGCGTACGGCATGAGATTGATCTCGTGCCCGGCACAAAGTATTGTGTCACGAGGCAATGACCTCTACCGCGCGAACAGTGCGAGGTCATTGATGCCTTCTTCGCCGCAAAAGCGAAGGCAGGCATGGTGCGGGAGTCGAAATCCCCGCACTCGACGCCGACTTTCTGCGCTCGGAAGCCGAACGGAAAGTGGCGTCTGGTTCACGCTTATAACAAGCTGAACAACGCAACGGTGCCGGCCCAAACACCAATCCCACGAAAGGATGTGTTGTTGAACAACATGGCCGGGAGCGTACTGTACAGTGCGCTGGATTTGGTAGACGGATACTGCCAGATCCTAATGCGGGAGAGTGACATCCCGCTCACCGCGGTAAGCACTCCAAGCGGCATGCTTTGGGAGTGGCTCGTCATGCCGCAGGGCTTGTCTAACGCCCCGGCGACGTTCAATCGCCTGGTGACGCAATTGTTCCGCCCTTTGCGTACCTTCGTACAGACGTACTTCGACGACATATTCGTCCATAGCCGTGCCGAGGGAGGCAAGACGGCAATGGAGGTGCATCTAGGACACCTCCGTCGAGTGTTGGACGTAATGCGAGCGAACAAGCTCTACGCCAACATCGACAAGTGCGTTTTCGCGTCACCAGAGATCAAAGTTCTCGGTTGCTTCGTAAGCAACGTGGGCGTTCGGGCTGACCCAGACAAGGTCAAGGCCATAGCAGCATGGCCGACGCCCCGATCCCAGAAGGATCTTCGAAAGTGGTTGGGCTTGGCCAACAACCTTCACAAGTACAGCGCAGGGTACACGGGCTTCGCTAAGCCCTTGTCGAGGCTCCTTCAGAAGGACGTCGACTGGCGCTGGGAGCAAGAGCACCAGGATGCTTTTGACAGCATCAATGCCAGTCTCCAAGAGGCCCCTGTGCTGGCCCTGCCGGACGAGACGAAGCCGTTTAGCGTCGTCTGCGATGCCTCCGATTACGCCATCGGATGTGCATTGCTGCAGGCCGACACGGCTGGACACGAACGAGTTATCTCGTTCCAGTCCAGGCAGCTCAAATCCACCGACCGGAACTACCCTGTCCACGACAAGGAGTTCCTGGCAATGAAATATGCCCTTGTGAAGTTTCGTGTTCACCTTCTGGGCTCGAGGCCCTTCGTGATCTACACAGACCACGCATCCTTGAGGACGGCGACTAACTCGCCTCACCTCTCCCAAAGGATGGCGAGGTGGCTGTCCTTCTTCGCGGAGTACAACTTCCGCGTCGAATACAACCCGGGCAAGCTCAACGTGTTTGCGGACGCCCTCTCTCGGCGTCCTGACTATGAGTTGGCCCACATCACGCGAGTGACAACGGATCTATATGATCGGATACGCATGGCGTATCGGGACGATGAGGCTGTCGCGCCTATCGTCAAGTTTCTTATGGCAGGAACGAGCGCGAAGTCCGACTGACTCTCGTCGCGACAGCGCTCACGGCTCCACCGATATGAGTTGAAGGATGGCCTCCTCTATTACCGGGTGGAGCCCAGTGAACCTCCACGGGTGGTCGTACCCAACGTCGAGGATCTGAAGTTCGATATCCTCGTGGAGGCGCACGACGCGCCCTCCAGCGGCCACTTGGGCCGCGAGAAGATCTTTCTGTCGGTCTCTCAGTCCTTCTGGTGGACCCACATGTACAAGTGGGTCGCCCTGTACGTTAAGCCATGTGAAACATGTCAGCGGGTCAAACCCGCAGGGCACTCTTCGGCTCCACTACAGAGCCTGCCCGTACCGGCTGACTTTTGGAAGTCGATGAGTCTTGACTTCATCTTTGGGCTTCCCGTCGACGGACACGGCAACACTGGAATTTTGGTGTTCGTGTGTCGGCTGAGCAAGATGGTACATCTTGCTCCTATTCCCGTCACTGTTACGGGCGAACAAACCGCAAGGTTGTTCGTTGATGGTGTGTTCCGCTATCACGGTCTCCCGGAGACGTTTGTCTCGGACCGAGAACCGCGGTTCCCGGCTGTGTTTTGGAAAACACTGCTTCCTTTACTGGGAACTCGTCTGCAGATGTCCACTGCGGACCATCCGCAGACCGACGGCCAGACAGAGCGCGTCAATCGAGTGCTCGAGGACACTCTGCGCAGTGTGTGCGCGGCAGCACCACATACGTGGTCGACGCAGCTTCCAGCTGTTGAGTTTGCGCTCAACAACGCGGTGCACGCATCCACGGGGTTCACGCCTTTCTACTTGAACGGCTTCCGTCACCCCAGAGTGCCTCTCACTCTTCGAGGAGACACTGACTCCTCTATTCTAAGTGGGGGAGAGGCTCGGAAAGCCCTTTCCTCCCAGGTCTCGGATGTGAGACCAGTTTCGCTGCGGAAACAGGTGGAATCCTTTATGGATACCAAGCTGAGCGTTGTCAGCAGGGTCCGCGATGCCATGGCAGCGGCCCAAGATAAACAAAAGGAGCACTCAGACAAACATGGAAGAGAAAACTTAAGTATATTTGAGGTTGGGGACTTAGTGTTGCTAGACACGAGGAGCCTACCTCTTGACACTGTCAGCTCTGTTGGCAGCAACAAGCTGAAGCACCGCTTCATCGGACCATTTGCAGTCCTGACCAGACATGGTGCGTCGTACACCATCGACCTGCCAAAGTCAATGACGACGCACCCGACGTTCTATGTTGGACGTCTTAAGCGGTACTTTGATCCGCAGGGGGTTGCTGACTCGCAGACCCACCTTGAACCAGCTCCTCGAAGCGAGGGCCGGTCACAGACGTCTACGAGGGCGTTGGAGCAGGCACCCAAGTCTCGGTCGGAACGGCAAGGCTGCGGTCAAGACCGTACGCCGGAGGGGCTCCGTACGAACGAACCCCGGCGCCATACGCAGAGTACGCTGAGTACGCCGGGTACACATCATACGCGTACGTCTGGGAGTGTGCCGCAGGCGGCTCCGGACGTGGCAGCAGAGCCTCGATCCGTCGGATCATTCGAAAGGCCTCGTCCAGATCGGACGAAGAGGCCCGGCAATCCACCCGCAGATGCAGGCTCGCGACCTCTCGCTCCAACAGGTCCAGGCGGCCCGCAAGACGAGCGAGCTCGCCCTGATTCCCGGCCTGGGCGGCAGCATCACCGCCAGTCCCAAGGCCAAGTGCAATCTCAAGCACGAGGACACGTTGACGGAGGCGGTCAACCTCAGGGCCCTGTGTCGGACCCGCAGCCGGAGCACTCGGACGAGAGTGGCGTTCGGGAGGCGCCGAGTACTCGTACTCGTACGAGGGCACCTCCGCCCCTGCTTGACCGGAATGGAGAAGTCCACTTCCACGTGGAGCGGATCCTCCAGGAGCAACGGCGTCGCGGTAAGCGACAGCTCCTCGTGAAGTGGAGAGGTTATGCCCACTCCGAGAACTTGTGGGAGTCGATTGAACGGCTCCTGATTGACTGCCCGAAGGCTGTCGCAATCTGGGAACAGAAGCGGCGGCACCTTCATAAGTAGTCCGGGGCTTCTTGCCCGAACGTGGTACGGACGTTGAAGACACTCCGTACCCGCGCTCATCGTGAGCGCTGGAAGCCGCGCGCTTCAGGATGTCCCTTGGCAGCATGCGCTTACTGACCAAGTGGGCAAACCGAACACGAAGATCACGCTGGTCCAGGATGCGGGACAACAGCTGATCTTCATGGAGTTCCCGTAACTCCGTGGGTGAGTACTTAAGAGACTCCACCCATGCCCAGAACATGTCCTCACAAGAACTCCACGTGGGACAGTTCTCGGGCATAATTCAGGGGTATCCCCAAAGAGGATAGAGACCACCCCGGGTCTCAGGCTTCTTACGACAAGTCGTGAAGTCCTTAAGAGGGATGCGGTGTGGCGCGAGAAGCACACACCGAGCAGCCTCCAAGTTGTCAACGAACAACTGTTCTTTCTGAACAAGGACACGTTCGTAGATGCCCCTAGAAGTGTGACCGCCCACAAGGCCACGAGGAGCGACGAGAAGCTCTAAGAAGAGGTCAGCCCCAGAGCTCTCCTCGGGAGGCCAATACCCTCTTGAGTTGATGGCAGCTCCCTGGCTGACGGGTGCCACCACCAAACCCCCACGCACACGCTGGGCAGCTTGGAAATCCTCCTGCTGCTGGTCGAGGTCATTCGTGACCTCCCGGGGATCAGCGATAGCACCCTCCTCCTCTTCTTCCTCCTCCTCCTCCTCTCCATCCGAGGAGTCGAAGATACCCCGATGGGAGTGTCGAGTCTCCTTCTCCTCGCGGAGTGGAGACTTAGAGGCAGTACGCTTCTTTGAGGGCTTGGCGCCTTCGGCTTTAGAGGCCTTAGCACGCGCAAGACCCTCGGCAAGCGAGAGACGTTTGCGAGGATTCTCTTCCTTATCGCCACCAGCTTCAGGAGCGCCCTTAGCCTTGACGGTCGGACTCTCAGAGCGCACAGACGTCCTGGGACTGTGATCATCTTGATCACTTGCGAGCGACTGCACGCTGTCATCATTGTGCTCGCTGGGCACTGGGCTGTGCCCTCCCGCAGAGCCCGCAGGAGCATCGTGCGTGCTCTCGGACTCGGCTTCGCCCTCACAACCAGAGTCGAACTCACGTTCTACGAACCGAGGGTTCGGACGGTTGTCTGGAGAGGCGAGGGCGCCGGCTGCGGCGCTTGCTTGCTCGCCACAGCCGCGTCACCCGAGGAACCGATCGTATCGGAGGCCACCTGAATAGCCTCCTGAAGTGCCGAGCCTTTGCCGTGAGGCTTAGTGCTCTTAGCTTGCGCCTTACCGGCAGCAGCCTTGGAGCGTGTCTTAGCACCGCTCTTTGCTGTGCCACGAGGCATCGTAAACGGTCGAAGTGGACACCTTGAAGACGAGCGCACAGACTGCTGCTCGAGGCTCTAACTGTGAAGTGAGCCTCCGCCGCGCTCGCGCGGCCAAGTCGATGGTTTTCGACTTTGAGAATGAGAGTTTGTGACGAACACCTCTTCATCCTGATTGGTCGGTAAACCGAACCTAGCGCAGCTTCGTATATGTGTAACGGGGTACGTAGCCCTAAGTGTACCCTGGTTACATGAAGTGTGACACGTCACACTTCAGGAGTATGATACGTCACACTTCAGGAGTATGACACGTCATACTTCGGGATATTTGGTACAAAGTACCAAGGTCGTCCAAAGCCAACCATTGGTTGATGACATTGCATTTCTATAGGTGACTTATAGTTTGTATTAAACCCAAGCTTTACCTACTTATAAATATACTCAGTTTACAATCTACCTTATTTAGGTCACTTCGCTCTCTTTAAATAAAGAGGGGACCTGTGAGCTGCCGTTCACTGAGCGTTTGTATACTCTCGGAAGATAACTTCCTCTAGCGCAAGATGCTGTGTGACCCCGTCACAATATGTCTCTGCTGCAGGTCAAACTAAGAGGCAACTTCTTCGCTCTTCGGGGCTTGGATTATCCCAAATGTGGTAGCTTGTACAGGTTATGTCTCCCCTTCTGCAGAATCGCCAGCATGCACGCTTGGAGAGACAGAAAAATGTTGTCAACTGTGTCGGCTTTCATCTCTTGGTACGCGTCCCCAACCGACGCTATAAGCACCTCAATGACCTTTCTTGGCAAGCGGTACTGAATGCTCTGCATCGAGGCGAAGACGCCCAGGTCGAGATAGTTTAGGTCCGGTGAATTGGGTGCCTGACACCACAGTCTGATGTTCCACCCTCCCTTTATGCCCGCTTCGACATAATCCAGACCCGACGGCGGCACGCGCAGCTTCGCAATGTCTTGCTGGACAAAGATCACCTGGTGGCGATCCTTTCGTGACCATTGTTCTTTTATTGCTGGGAATACCTTACTCAGCAGGTAGTCCTTGTGCACAATCCGATCCACTGTCTCTTTGTTACGAGTGCAAACCGTTCCTTTGGCTCCATTCTTGCTTCGTTGGTTAGCCGCGTACTCCTCCGTTAAAAAGACCAGATCCCTCTTTTTCCATCCCAGCGCTGTTTACGATGAGGATCATATCTACAAAAACTAATTTACAAATAGTCACGGGCTATACAATGAGTAAACATATACAATTGTAGAGATTTACAGTGAACGGGCGAGTGTGGCCAGAAACATTGTCTTTGGAATGAAGCGTTTGCTCTTCCAGACCGGTGGAGGGAGCTCCTCGCCATCGAATACAAGGTAGGGGCGTCTGTTGCGGTCTGCAGAGAACCACTTCTCGTCTACATGCACCATATTGTGCATAGGCTTGAAGTGCAACGTCGTCTCGTCGATGAACGACAAGGCGTGTTCAACACGCTTAATCTTGTTAGCACGAGCTAATGCCGGTTTGATGAACGTTGTGTTCCGAGAAATGATGCCTTCGCTTACTGCCTGTCGTACCAGGTGCCTCGATACCCCTGCCGCCGCTGCGACACGTCGCTCGACAGCTCGTTCCTCAACAGGAGCACTAGCCTGCTTTTGGCGTACTTCATCGCGATTCTTTCGCTTCCTACCGCTTTTCGGCTTGATTCGACGGGTCCACTCACCTCCTAAAACGCCCCCAGAGACGGCAGTAGTGTAGCGCTTCCAGATAGTGCTCACAGTAGTAGGGCCACGGCCAATCTGGCGGGCGACCTTGGCATAGCCCCCGAGGCAGTTCTCCGTTGTTGCTTAGCTTACAGGCTAAGAAGCTCATCGATGCGCTCGATATCCTTTAGATTTGGCTTGTGTATCGTTTGGGGGGAAGTGGCGTAGTAGTTTAGGCGTGGCGGGTCACCAGTCAGAGAGAGCTTGGTAGCTACAGGACAAAACTTGTTATGACGACGTCTATTGGTGCTCGTTTGAAACCAAACGGCTGGCTATCGAAAGCAGAAATAGCAGGATTTTCTTTGACCCAATCAGATACTCTAAATGTTACTTAGTTGCTGTGCTATTGGTCAACACGTGTTTTTTCGGTAATCATTTCAAACCAGAAGTATTAAAAACAAATTAAGAATACCTTTAAAAGAGATGGGGACTTATTACATCTTGATTTAGCAGTTTTGGTATTATTAAAATAAGTGCATGCACTCAACTTGAGGCTAACTTTAATACAGTAGGAATTGTGCTTTGCAGATCGAGTGTCCGTCCGTTTTATAGCCTAGATCGAGCATGGTTGGAGCATAAAACCATGCGTAAAAATGAGATGGGAAGAGGCAGACATCGATTTGTTTTTATCTGTGATCGAATTACCACTTCAAAACGGCAAAAGGGTCGATTTACAGGAAATCGATGTGGATTTGGTGTTTGATCGATCACGAGCGGTCCATTCTACTGCCGTAGCTCGATTTATCAGCCAGTCTAGCTTGATCGATTTGTACTTTATATAGACCTCGATTTAATAAAACGACCTCTAATTAATTTAAATCGAGCATCAGGCTAAGTAAAATAGGACAAAAGCATTGAAATGCACAATAGCATATCGTCAACCTGACTTAAATATCAGTGGCAGTACCCAGTGGGTGCCTCCAAAATTATCATAAAACAATTTAATCATTAGGGATAGGGCGTTTAAAAGAGTTTTAAAAAATCTCGATTAAAAGGAATTGTTTATTGAGACCAAAAAGTGGTATCACCAAACAATTCGTTTAATTGTTTTTTTTATCGCGGATAAAAGACCCTTTAAGTAGCAACCGAATCAAACAAATGTCTTGCCTTAAATATGTGTTCAACCAGAACTTAGCGTAGAAATCTCATGTGAATGGCGGGAAAAAGTGCGCCCAAAAGAGGCCCTCATTTCATTTTTTTACCGCAGTCGGGTAAGGTGTTTGGCAAGGCTTTGAAGGGCATGAATAAGAGGGAGATACGTATAACGTTATTTCTTACAGAGGATATATTATGGATAAGGGATACCAAGATAGCCGGCGAGGGCTTCGTGATGATCGGAATGAGAGACGTCAAGGCCGGCACCTTTAGCTGCGATAACCTCAACGGAGGAGCTGTGGGCGACAAAGCAGACGTCGTCCAGCGCAAAAGGTCCAGTTCCGACGTGTATGGTACGGTCATCATGACCGGGGGCATTGCGTTGGACGGTACGAAGTCGGCTGGGTATTTTGGCTATGCCATCTCCGCGTTTGATGACGGCTGCATTCACATTCACCAAGATGACCGCATAAAGGTGGTGGACTCGTCCGATAAGATTGTCTTGCAGGCGAATTTGTTCGACTGGGGTTCCTCGCACTCTGGAACGTTTCACGTACGATAGCCGCAAGAAAAATACGCAAAAACAGACAGCACCAACCGTATCATTTCGTCGAACGACTGGAGCACTACCATCTACTCGGATACGTCGGCGCGGGTGGACCGTTATTAGGTCGCTTTTGACAAGGGCAACGTGCTGTGTAGTTTTGGGTGTGCAGTCTTTTGATTTGACATCAGTGTAGAACCTGCTCTTCTCGAAGTTTCAAATTATAGATTCTCTGCCCGGAAGGCAACGCGAGAATATGTATAGTTAATGCATTTACTTGCTTTACTTTCGAAGCTAGAAGTATGTGGAAACCCACAGCTATTATACGGCTTTGGTGGGACTTAGGGCCGTTCTTAACCGGGATCGCGATCCCAAAGTCGAGCTCTGATTGGTCACTTTCATCCCAATTATTTCCGAATGTGTAACCCAGTGTACCCCCACACGATCCGAGTCTTGGATCGCGCGCTGGGCTGGATCGCGCGGGATCGTGGATACAGAAATGAAGTTACCGCTGTTCATGGAGCGCTCTCTAGACGATGGCTCGCGCCGTCGACGCAAGCTTCGTCTCCGCTTGCTAGCCGCTGCTGCTGTGCTGGCCCCTGAAGAGCGAGACGGGTGTGTCGTGCATCACAGGTTGAATTGGAATGTGCACAAGCAGACATTGCTGTTGGAGGGCCAATTTCAGCGCTGCTACCGCATGAAGGTGGAGTCCTTCGAGCGCTTGCTGTTCTTTGTTCGGCCTTCGCTAGTCCGAGACGAGCTGCAGTCCCGCCGTCGAACCGGAGCAGGCCCGATCACACCCGAGAACATGTTACAGATGACAATTGCGTGGCTTGCAGGGAGTGGCTATCAAATGACGCGCTGTCTTGGCGGTACGTCGGTTCCTGGGATGTACCAGGCTATGCACGACGTGACGGACGCCATTTGCAAGTGCCCAGAGTTGCGAGTCCGCGGGCCCACAGAATCACGGCAGCGCATGTTGGAGTTGGCTGACGGATTTGCGGCCATCAGCAAAGACAGCATTTTGACTGGGTGCGTCGGCTGTATCGACGGGTGGCTGTGCGATATTCGCGCCCCAAGCACCAACGAGGTTCCGGATGTCTCGTCGTTTTTCTCGGGTCACTACCAGAAGTATGGCGTAAATGTCCAAGCAATCTGCGACTCGCTGTCATGCTTCACGGCCTACTGCTTCAATTCACCAGGAAAAGTCGGAGACTCTATTGCTTTCAGCAAGTGGGAGTTAAGCAGAGCAATCATGGAGATGCCAGCAGGGTTCTACATCATCGGGGATAACGCGTACCCGCTCTCTGACTCGTTGTTGGTGCCGTTCAACAAACTAGAGATCAAGAGCAAGGCACACTCAGCTTACAACTTTTATTTAAGTCAGCTTCGCATTCGGATTGAAATGGCGTTCGGCTTGTTGGTCAACAAGTGGCAGATCTTCAAGCGGCCACTCGTGGTCGACTTTGTCAACGTGAAAAAGGTAATTAAGACGTGTATGAAGCTGCACAATTTCTGTATTGATGAACGCACCAAGTACCAGAGCGCAGTTACGTCACTACATGCAGTTACTACCGAGTATCACAGTTTACCAGAAAGCTGGTACCGGCCCACAGACAACACCACCGAGACTGACACCTTGCGGCATGATGCGCTGGGACGTATCCTTCGTGATGTCGTCATGCATCACATTCAAAACTTCGATCTCCGTCGTCCCCGAGCTCGTTAGGAGCTCTCCGAGGTTGTCGTGAGTGCTGCTACTGGATTCCGTGAATGACTTCGCACTCAAGTTCGTTGATGTGGCGTTCCAGTGTTTGCTTCTTTGCATGTTGATTGGCTAGGGCTTCCCCGATTTCTGAAGCATCGATCCCCTTTGAGATGAATTCCTGACGCTTCGCCAAGAGATCCTGCGTCAATGTGTTATTGCGGTCAAGCATGGAGTACAGAGTAGTGAGTTTCTGAATCGCCCGCTGCTCTTTAATTAACAGCTTCTGCTCATTCCACGTGTCTTCCTGAATTGCAGCAGTCTCCTTCGCCTCACTGGCAAGCAGCTCGTTCACACGATCAAGAATATCTGCTGACTGGGAGCTCCTTCGCCGCTTTCGGTTCACGGGCTGCATTGTCACACCCTGATCTTCCTTCGTGGAGTCGTCCTCATCTTCCGGGTAAAGGTTTGCAGAGCAAAACTCCCGCCCACCCTGCCGGTGTTCACACCATTGGTCCAGATAGTAAACGTCTGCGCGACCTCCACAGAAGTCCCAAAAATCGTGACTACCTTGCCCAGATACCTTTGACTTGGCTTCTGCCTTGGCGAGGTTACTGCTCACCTCGTTCCACATTCTCTTCAGCTTCACAGCTGAATGCACCATCTTAAATGACGCGGTGATCCTCTCAAACATAGCGTCGTTGGAAATCAAAGTGTTGTATTCGCCGGTGTCGGAACCAAACACTGCCGCAACGTCCGTCCAAAACGATGAGCCCCCTTGGTCGATCTCCTCGCGCGAGAGTTGATTTCCCGTGGCAAGGAGCGCCTCGTAGAACCTATCCGAGAAGGGCACATTCAGCAATCTGAACATGCAGCCCTTGGTGCGCTTGTCTTCGTCGCTCTCACCTTTTGCTCGCTTGCGCTGGTGGCGCAGCAAGGATTCCACACCATCTTTGTTCGTGTCCCACGCTTCGAGAATGCTGGCGCGATCGTCCTTCTTGGTGTTTTTGGCGACGTTCAGCTTTCGGGCTGTGCACTCCAACTTCAGCTGCTCCAGACTCCAATCGTGGTAATTCTCCGACGTAGGAGGGCGCATAGGCCGCTTGAACGACCCCAGGTCTATCGTCACGGTCCACTTCGAGCTCACCGTGGCGTCCGTGGCGCCTGCTGAAGCTGCAGTGGCGGTGGCGGCCTTGCTTTGGTTGGTGCGCGCCATGTTGCTTTTCGGCTGGATACGGCAACTTGATGCTGGACTGGTAACGGATCGCAATCCCGTTAAGAACGGCTCGGATCGCAAAAAGGAGCCATCTCGTGTGGACGGTAGTCTTCCGGATCGCGATCCCAAGGAATAAGGGTTCCCCGGCGACTGCTACGGCAGATTGCAATCCTGTCATTCTGAGCTGGATTGCGACCTAGAAGCAGAAATGGATACACTCTCACGATTTAAAAGTTGCCGTACGACACGAAAGGAAACATGGCAGCTCCTGCACTAGCTCCTCCACCAGCCCCTGCACCTAGCTCAAAGTGGACTGGTGCTGCTTCCACACCCGAGACGCACAAACGTGTGATACCCCCGCCAATGTCGAGCAACTACGAGGATTGGACGTTAGATCAGCTTAGTCTAGAGTGTACATCGAGAAAGTTAAACATCGCCAAGAACACTCGCAAGCATGAGCGAGTGAGTTTTCTCCGTGCGTACAACCAAAAGATCGAAGGGGTTTGGCGAAGCGGGCGAGAAAAGAACTACTGGATGCGTTTTCTGCCTTCTCAATTTCCTTTTCTCCATGATATTTGCTGACAGATTCCTGTCACTGGTAAACTTGCTGCGGAGAGATGAACTTGATAAAGGAGGTCCCACATTTTTGACCTACGTCGCCGTAGTCTTCAGCTCAGACACGACAGAATGCGATACTTTATATTGCGATGACGGTGTAATCGAGGACGTGGATACGTCTGTTCACATGGCACATTCTGCGGCAAACTCAAACGAATGTGGAAGGAAGTTGCAAGTAATTTTGCCCGAGCTGAAGCAAACTCGAAGGTGTCGGGCCAGGGCAGTAACGACTTCTAAGACTTCTGTGAAGGACGATCTGACATCTATTATCTGGACAGGCGGAGTGATCACCGTCAATCTGGACGGGAGTTTTGTGCAGCTAGCTTTTATTATTCAGATGGCGAAGACAACTACTTGAGAGGGCAGCGGGCGACCCGATGAGACCAACTGTCGCAAACGCCAAAGGAGCGCAAAGGAGACCATGTTTGAGCGACATGTTGAGAAACGGGAGACTATTATCGACAGCGAAAGGGGTACGGTACAAGAGAAAACGTGGAGGGAGCAAAAGATGTTTTTTTTTCAAGAGCAGCAAGCGGCCCAAAAACCATCCCCGCTGTCGAGTATGTTGGCACGTAATCATAGGAGCCGTTGGAGAAGCGTCGTGAGTGCCATGAAGAAGGTCTTGACGCAGAGGAAGTGGGACGTGCACTGATCGAATACTTGCAAAAGAAAGCAGCTCCAGATCAGCAACCTGGAACTTAAGATCATGAATAGCTCCTCCTAATTACGGCGCGATCGCGGTCGTTGGAGATCAAAGTTTTGAATGTGGTTGACGACTACCTCTCCTAGAATTCGTCTCTGCACGCCGTGACGCAGGCAAGGATCTTCTTCCGAGCTGTCGCTTGGCTGATACCAGCTTTCAGGTAAAGTGCGATACTCCGTGGATACCATGCGGATACCAGAAGCTGACTTGTGTCTATGAGCCGCTCGCTGATGCAATAATTATTAAGTTTCATGCAACTTTTGATCACCTTGCGAACACTCATAAAATCTACAACCACAGGCCGTCGAAATATCTGCCACTTGTTTATCAGCATACCAAAGGCCATTTCAACTCGGATACCCAGCTGGCTCATGTAGCAGCTGTAGTTGGAGTGCATTTTTTTGTTTTTTGCGCTCCAGTTTTGTGATAAGCACGAGCAGCGAGTCCGACAAAGGATATGCGTTGTCGCCTATGATGTTAAAGCCATTCGGTAGGGTCATGATGCCCTTGCTGAGAGCCCATTTCTTGAAAGCAATTGAATCACCAACTTTCCCGGGAGAGCTGAGGCAGTATCCTGTAAAGCGGCTGAACGCGTCATAAATTGCTTAAGACCATACATCTTGTAATGAACAGAGAATAAAGCTGCTACATCTGGTACTTCCTTTGAGCTTGGAGCGCGGATTTGGCATAGCCATCCGTCGACACATCTGACACATCCAGTCATCAGACCGTCTTTGCTTATGCTGGTAAATTCGTCAGTCAAAATCTGATTCAGCTGGAGATCGGATACGTAGCTCTTTACAGTTACAAATCGCGTCCATGACAGCGTGCCTGCACTCGTAGACGCCAGACCCAGAGACGGCGGCCAGACACGCGTCGTATGGTAGTTGCTACCTGCAAGCCAGGCGATTGTCATCTGTAGATTGTTATCAGGTGTAATCGGATTGGTTTTGGTGCAGCCGAAAGACCGAGGTTCGTCTTGAAGAAGTGTAGACCAGATCATGACGAGAAGCGTTTCAAAAGACTGTACGTCCATCAGGTAGCAGCGCTTAAATTGGCCCTCGAGGAGGAGGGTCTGTTTATGGACGTCTTAGCTCAAACGCCGACAACAAATGCTGCTTTTTCGCTTGTCAGGAATCTTAGTGACTATGGCACTGAGCCACCAGACGGCGCCGACGGCGTCTAGCTCGCGTTGCGGGCTTCATCTATCACAGTGTAATCATTGTGGTTGTTTTCGGGCAATCTGGCGATCCCACCTTGCTCGAGATCCCAGGCTCGGATCGAAGCGATTGTGAAACCAGCAAAATGGGTTTACCACTTATCCAATCAAAAGGGAGAATATGGTATTGCGATCCCGTTAAGAACGGCCTTTAGTATGTGGAGATCCACAGCTACTTTGGATCTTTGGTGGGACCTACCGATCTTTGAAGGAAGAGGTCCCTGATGCCAAGGCATATAGGCGGAAGGGGTTCGTGATGCCATTATTTACATGATGAGTTACTTAATAGGGGTTGGGATCTTTACATATAGATATTATTTAAACAGTTTTGGCCTTTAATGAAACGCCCTTCTTCAATTAGCTAACAAAGCGAAGGTACGATTTTTATATTAGGACAATTCCCACCGATCTGATTAAAAGTTAATATAGGTTTTGCTTTCCGGGCCCGCGTTTTATGCTGCTACACAAACAGGAGAACATGGATTAAAAGAGTGTTAAACTGACCTTGAATAAACCGTTTTATGAAAGTTTTAGAAGGCACTGGTCCATGCATTTACAATATAATTGCACATGTAGTCTTACAAACAGTAGAGCATCTCCACCGGCAATGTTTAAAACTAAATGTAGTTTGCTCAGAAGTCGAGCTGATTACCTAGCCGCCGTGTGAAAGAAGGGGCAGTATTGCACCGGTGGGTAGCGCAAGGAAATGAGTAAAACTAAATCCTCTTTCCCCTCCAGCGTCAGTCAACCAACTATGAAGACCAATACCAGCGCCCCCAAGCTGTTCCACCTGTTTGATGATGATGAAGAGGACGTAATAGTCGCTGCTTGGTCGCGACGGGCCAGGTTCGGACTCAGCAGCCTGCGCGTGGCTCAACAGCCATCCGCTCACCCAATGCCGACCGTGGATCTGCTGAAGGTGATGACCGTCTCATCCGGGACTACTTTGCGGATGATCATGTGTATAGCGAGCGCACCTTCCGTCATCTTTCCGGATCCGTCAACATCAGTATTTACGCGTGGTTCGCACTGTAGAGAGACAATGCAGCTTTTTAATCGTCCCCCTGATGCTACAGGCAAGCTAGGGCTGTCGGAATAGCAAAATGCACTGCTGCAACACGACAGCTTGCCTATGGCTTGCCTCCAGACGCAGCCGATGCATACATTCGGATTGGAGAAAACACCGCGATTAAAAGGCTCAAGCGTTTATGTGCTGCAGTAATTGCTGAATTTGGAGATGAGCCACAATTTGCTCGGTTGGGCTTCTTTAAGCAACTGATTCTTCACGGCTGGGTTTTGGTCAATTTTTCACCAAAGCAACAAGTCCTCGTTCGGCCTCAATCGTACGCTTAGCAGACTTTCTTCCGACAGGACGTTCCATGCTTTGCTCCATTGAGCTGCCTTCCGCTGTCGTATCAGTGCCGCCTCCTCGACGTTTACGACCTTTTGTTCAAGGTTAGAGACTCGTGCCACTTTGGCGAATGGCAAAGAAGCGCCTAAACGGGTTTGCTTTTAAATTCGGAGCCGTTTGGCTGGAGGAATAAGACAGGTGCATCCACAATTTTGTCATCCATCGTTTTACCACTCTCATTGCGAGCTTCTATCGCAGAATAACAGTCTGCAAATTTGTTATAGGTTCCTTGCAACGGTAGCCATCGCGTCTGCAGGCTTTAAGCCTCTTGCTGCGTGGCGATTGCACTGTTAAACCCACAATCCTTCATTCGATCGACAAAATCATCATGCACCTTCCTCCGAAAGACAGTTATCTTCTGCTCATCACCGAGAATTAGATCCTGCGAAATCTCCACCCATACAGCGGCAAGATTTAGGTCTTCATCGGGTGAAAAGCTATTTCCTTTTTTTCTTGGATGGCGTTCTCGCTTCTAAGGCTTCATCATGGGTTAACGCGTCGTCCTCCTCGCAAGAGGATACATGTTCGCCTTGTAAATGCGGTGTTTCACCCATTTGCGGCTCACTTGTGACGACGAAACTGTTAACCTCGTCGCTTTCTTCATTAGTGACAATGCGTGATGACAGGGCAGCGACTGGGGGGGGGGCAGGACACCACCCAAACTTGAGCGAGACAAAGACAGACAAGTAGCTACCCTGGTCAGCCACAGAGACGTCTTCTTCGGACGACTATAAAACTGTGTTTCGCGTGCACCACTGCGTTTGCAGCCTTGGCATAGACGTAATAGGGAGCCTGACTTAAAACTTGTAAGCTACGGTTGCAAAACAGGGCGATTCATGCAGACGTGCATGAGGTACGGATTAGAGGACGGTCAGAAACTTTCACCAACCGAACGGAGCCGATACTCTGCTCATCTGTTTGCTACGAACAGCCAACGGATCGATACGGATTGTGAGCGGTTTCATACTTTACGTTAAATATTTTATTCTGAAGCGACTGTCTGTGCGTTTATGCACCTGCTAAAATTTTGCTGGTACTGTATCGGTAAACATCAAATACGGTGCTCTTCGTATTTTCATTCATGTATTTCCTTTCATCAATAATCTCAGGCAGCTCCCACGACGACGTACCACTAACACCGTCATGCCTGCAACACGATGGTCGAGATATGAAGGAAATTATTTGGACGACGAAATGCAAACGCCAAAGAACTCTGGGCTATTTTAAATACCACACTGTAGCCCCCTCCCCTCGTATCAATATAAAGATTATCATTGTGGCAAAGACTTTCAGAACAACTGCTTACGAGAGAAAGATTAAAGTCCGCTGAAAGATAGATGAGCGCGAACTCAGCAGCGCAGTATAAAAGAATAACTAGGTTGTAGGATTTGGCCAATGTATTATCACTACCAACACTAGTTTCGCAATTCCCAACCTTCACCGAGCTCGTACGGCCAATGTAGTTCCGACTCTTAAGGGCAGGAAAGCACTTGCGTGATACGAGCTCTGAAGAGCAAGTATTCATTGTCACCCGCCCTTGCTGCTTACGCTTCCATGTCTACGCACAGCCACTAAGCTGCAACACAAAGCCGGTATTGGAGCGACTGGTATCTGCGCACATTGCGTGGTTAGCATCTGCAAATTTATTGAGTATCGGTATTGCATCAACCGAGCGATACACCGAGCCAAGCCTCTTCGTACCAACCAGATATCGAACAGCGCGCTTTGCCATAGCGAAGTTCCCGCGGGTGTAAGCTCCGTTGTATTTGCCGAGGCAACGAACTGTACTTGCCATATCTGGACGCGTACAAGCCACTACATGCTGCAACGGTCCGACTAGTTCTCGGTAGGGTAGGGATTCAGCGCTGGTCTTGGCCTTGTCCTTTTCCACTGAGGGCATCTGCTCGTTGTGCATCTGCGGTGATCGAACTATTCTTGTAAGCTCCATACCGAAACGAGCTGCCATATTTTCCACGTAGTCTGTTCGCTTTTCTAGCAAACATTCACACATTTAGTGTAGATACATCCACCGGTATCCGGTACGACAGAGTTTAAGGCCGGTATCAAAACACTCTGTTTCCGGTACCATTTTCACGGCAGTTACACTGTGTATCCTGGCGTGCGTAACCATATAAAGGACAACAAAAAGTTTATTTACGGAAAGAAATGAGCTTTTAATTATTCCGAAAATACTGAGTGGAGCAGCAAATGTGCTGAGTGGCTCTGCAAAAGCGGAAAGAGAGGGGAACGCGAAGATCCCCACTGTGCCATCGCTCATAAAGCCGCAGCTTCCTCAGGACAAATCCCTGGAGTCTGAGCAGACGGTAATTGCACTAATGCTGCGTGTTGTGAGCGAGTTAGCCCACCGATAACGTTGGGCCATTCATTGTTGGCCGTGACCAGACGACAGTACGTGTACGCAACTCAGCGGAGCTTGACATAAAGACACTCGCTCAAGAGGAAGGTAAGCGCGGCGTGGGAGAGGGAGATGGCACAGGAGATGACAGTGATGTAGCTTCCACGCTGATAACCAAGGGTGAGGCTCGACAGTTTAAACTCACAATGGTAGGTAGGATCCCAGGCGCACAAGAACAGACCTGCGTCATCGAAGCCAGAGTCTCGAAGAAGAGGTGGCTAAAAGAGCAAGATGCTCGCGGATTATTAAAAGTCGAAGTAAGGGGGGATCGAGTCTCGTAAGAAGTGCTTGGCGTTTACCATCACCCAGATCTGCATGCAGTCCCGCGAAAGCTCCAGCGAGGCCGCGCATGATTAAGAAGAGAACAATGCTTTCGAGCCGGTCAGCTACGTTGTCTCATTCCCCTTAGCGCAGGAAGAGGCATCAGCAGAGCTTGCTGAGCTCTCAGATGCTGACGAGGAGAGTAAGCAGGTCAACTTCGATATCGGATACCGGTGCGTCCGGTGCAGTACCACCCGGATTGAAAGTGGCTGGGGGAAGATCAAACCAGTGGTGGACTGGGAGGACCCCATTGGCGAGCTTTTGAGTACGCTGGTGATGCTACAAGAGTGGTCTAGGATCGGTACATGAAGGAATTTTGAAGTTTGGGCACTCGTCAGACGCCTATTGCTCAAGTTGAAGCTGACCCCGAGCTACGGACTCTATCCGTACAGCTGAGCGAGCACGCTTATCGACTCGTGCGGGATCAATACAAGTACGCTTGCAGCTCCAGACACAGTCTATGACGTAAAAAATGAAGGTACGACCGCCGAACTGCGTAAATTTGGAGAGGGGGGTGACGTTTACGTCGTTGATAAAAGGGTACGGCTGTTTTGGCTCAGCTTTTACATTGGTTTATTATTTATCGTTTGGTACCATTTTGTACGTCTGGTACCATTTGATTTACATGATGTGGCTTGGTATAACATTACTGATTACACTTTTATCCCTTTTATCCTTGCAGACTTATCAGTGCATTTGCACATTCATGAAAAAGCTGCTATTACTTTGCAGACATGTTATCTATCTGCGTACCTCGCAGTCGTACGAGTCGTTCATTCCTTCGCCGAAGGTCTACATTTCTCGGTGGTCTCTTTTGGCCCCTCAAAACAATATATCCACAGGATACGTGGACGGCAGAACAGGGTTGTGCATCTTCTGTAAATGCAAGATCGATAATCGGACCTTGTCGATTGGTCAGCAGTACAATATGGCGGGTGTAGTATGCAAGCAATGTCAACGGATTTTGGCAGACCAGTCTACAGAAGATTTTAGCTCCACGTGCTCAGTTTTAAAAGATGTCGATCGTCTATGCAGATCCGGTGACGGCCGCAGGCTTGAAGACGCGTTAGCTGTGATCGAGACAAAGCCACACGGTGGTTGTCATAATAAGCAAAAGCAACAAAAAAACAGCATTCGACAGGAAGCACACACCTACATGAAGGCAACACGACATAGATTGGAATTATTTCAGCTCATTTTTACTAGTCTGCAAAAACTACACAAGCTGCGCGTATCAAAATTTCGAAAGCGAAGAAGGTGAAAAATCTGCTAAGAGCGAAGCGTCGTGCCAAATGGATGCCCTATGGATGGGTGAAGACACCAGAAAAGCTGGGTGACGTGATTCAGCTGGTATCAGGCAAGTCCTGCCACTCACATGTCGAAAAATGGTAAGTGACGGCGTCTTTTGCTTTGTAGTTTGAGCGGCTTCCTAAGAATCCAGTGAGGATGAAGGACCCACAAACGGTGCAGCGTATGAGCGTAGACCATCCCACGCCACAACTGAAGGGGCCCATTCCACGCCATTACCGCTCAGCAGCGACCTATGACATTTAAATGAAAGAAGAATACGAAGAAGGATATGCCGTCTACGTCACCCGTTGGGATACGTACGGGTATGCGACAGTAGATCAGCTGAAGAACGTGGTCATGATTATCGACAAGGTGAAGACAGCGCTGGGGTTCATTGAAGGTCTCTCCATACCGACGTCCGTTACCATCGAGTAATTTGATGATTGCTGTTTCCTACCCAATGTATGTACAAGTTATCCGGTATTGGTGTTTTTTTTTCGATATGAAAACCAAAACGGATCACTAACGCTTTACGTTTATCCTGTAGCTGGTCTTTACAACAACCGTTGAAAATATGACGCTCAACAAGTACTCACTCAGAGGCGAAGAAATAGAAGGTGTCCGTCTGTTGGAGTTCAGAGACACCCAGTGGTTGGGATCGTCGTGTATACGAGCTGGCTTGTTTCTCTTAGCCCGTGCGTATGTCTTCACGAAAGTGGGAATTCTTGCCCCCTCCCCCCTACACCGACTTGCCGCAACAGAAGAAGGCTGGTGCAGCATATGGCGCATTTCACTCCGCAGTGAAACTATGTTAACAGAGGGCGCTACCACTGGGTGGCATTCTTTATTGACCTGTCCTCGGGTTACGTTACATGCACTGTGGTCGACCCGATGCACTCGAATGCAATCTACGATGAGCTGGAAGAAACCATACAAGTGGATGTAATTCCCTAGCTGGGCCAATCTCAAATACGCCTCGAGCGGTGGACGCAGTGCAAGCAACAAGACGGACATTCATGTGGCATCTGGAGTCTATTCTTCTTGGAGTCCATGCTTACTGGACACACTTGGTCTGACAAGTACTATGATCTTGAACATTACCTACGTCTCAGATACCTACGCTTGTGTGCGCGAGATGCAGTGGATATAGCGGGGTGCAATCCAGTGTACCCCATGTTGCATAACGAGTGACCCGTCACTCTTGTGGACACCTGGTACATGGTACCAGGTGCTCTAGGAGCCAGCCAGGCCATGACTACTTAGCTCCACCATAGATAACCTCTAGTTTGAAAAGCGACCCAAGCTACGTTTACTTATAAATACATCAGTCTTACATCTACTCTACCAAGTAACAAACCGCTCCCTCCGAGGCCGGGAACACGTGGACTAACGCTCATTTGGGTACGAAATACCCTTAAGCACTTCCTCTGTGCAAGGTGTTGTGGCCCCGTCACACTTGGTAGCACTCGTAGTCAATCTACATCTTCGCAAGTAAATCGAACTACCTGAATCCTCTGTGCGCTCAGCGTTTGATTTACGATGGACCAAAGCGAGTTTCCTCGCTTGAACGACTCACAGTACGAGTCGGTTCGAAAAATGGGAGGCATCTTTGGGCAAAATGTCCAGCTATGGAGGAGGTGATTCGAATCGTCCTCCAAGAAGGGTACAGCCACGATCAGGCTGGTACTCCTCGGGAAGAGGTACATCACCATGGTGGGGATGACGCTCCTCGAGAGGAGGAGATCGCAGCAATGACGCTGTTGCTGCTGCTGTCATGCAGCACGTTGATACCGGTGTGTACAGCGAGCCTGAGCCCGATCCCATGGCCTTAAGCTCAGCCGAGAGCTTGGTCCACTGCTACGGATGCTGTGGACATGGACACTACTAGCGTTTATGTCTCTCAAGGGAGGAAGACAGCCCATGGGCCCCAGGTCCGGTGGCGCAGACCACGGTAATATGGAAGAAGAATCCCCGGCCACCGGTAGAGACGGTATGCCCTACTACAGAGCGCGAAGTCTTCGGGATGGGTGTGCAGGTCGTGCGCATCACGGGGCTTAGCCCAGAGAGCCGTGGTTCTCTCAAACCGATGAAGGGTAGTGACGAGATGCTGGTAGTACACTCGGTGTACGGGGGTACGATACCCCTTTAACGTTTGATGAGTTCTGGGGCGTTGATTCGCCGCCGGAACGTCGCTTGGTATAGCGACACATAACTACACTCTACGTCAGAGTGGCGGTCGTGGGATGGTTCTTGGTGGCCTAGCCTTTGGTACGGTGAAGGAAGTACCGATGGTCCTCAACGGACCTGATCGTTTGGGTTCGACGAACTCGCGCACCGCGGTTTCGCTCGCACCTCTTGCCATGAACAACATGGCTGGGTAACGAAGTGCCACGTCATGTCAGCCGCCGCAAGTCGGGTCTGAACCTTGTTCAGGCCGACGTCGCTTCAAGCGACTCGAAATCCAGGGCCCGGACTCCTCTGACTCGGTCGGTGGACACCAACTCTGTCCGGTGTCTGCGGGTCTGCCACACCAGCCGATCCCAACACCGAAGGTCGTCGCGCCGTATGGGCTTCGACAGTGGTGGCTCCAAAGGGCATTCACCAGGTGGGTAACATAGGTCCACACTGCGGGTAACAGGTTCCGTAAGCAGCGAGGCTGCTTATGGAGACCGACATTCGGTGCTCCGAGCCTGGGTAACAGAGCTCCACGCATGGTCACTCACACCATAACTGATAAGGAAGTCTCTGTATGCGCTTCCTGTGTGGGCAACAGAGTTTCACATATCAAGGCGTGTAGCACAGTTCCGCAATCGAGGTGGGTAACATAGTTCCACACAACCAAGGCGGGTAACATAGTTCCGCACACAGAGCCATTAGCTCGAGGCGCGAGGCTGTCTTGGCCTCGCCAGACGTGAACAGCTCGCTCGACGTCAAGACACGCAGACTCAAACCGCTGACGCGGTCATCCATATCGACGCCGTGCACGGGGCAGAGAGCCGTCGTGCCTACCAGTGGCTATCACAAGCCACGAGAGACTTCGCAGTTTCAAAATGAAGTGGGGAGAGGGTCGGAAGTACCTTTCCTCACTGACTTTCTACGAGGCAGGTAGCCCTCGTGCTGCCAGTGGCTATCCCAAGCCACGAGAGACTCAACGGTATTAAGCGTAAGTGGGGGAGAGGTTCGGAAATACCTTTCCTTCCTGGTCTTGAGGTAAGACCAAGTTCCTTACAGAACCAGGCGTCGATATGCATCGACCACAGGCCGGAGGCAAACAACCGGGCTAGAGCTGCGGCAGCTCAAGCCAAACAAGCTAGAGTGACGACGGAAGTTACAAACGCAAGGTGCCTCGAAATCGCTGAGCGAATCGGCAGTGTTGGGAATGCATGCAACCACACACAAGGCGAAGCGCGGACCTTGCGCAATCACGGTACCGGTCCCTTGGTCATGAACGACCTGTCGAGTAGGGTGAACGGAGCGTCTCACCCGACGACAAATCGGTTGCGGTACGTGCTGTACGCAACGCGCTGGGTAAAATGGGCCGTGGAGCCATAACCCAAGCGTGGTGCCCGAGTGCACACACAAGTGACCGGCAGGTGGTTGAGACAGCGCACGCAGTCGTAACTGGTGCCGCGCCGAGCATGACACCATGGTGATGGCTGCTTGTCTCACCATGGTTTGGTACCCGTGAGTACTCGGTGTCAATGCCAGACACCAACGCCGCAGTGACATGGTACTCCACAACGGTCGAGTACCATCAAGGTACACGGTGTTTATGACAGACACTGGTTTAAGTGCAAAGGATATGCTCCATACCTCGGCCCGATGCGCTCTGGGCGTATACGATGTGAGTAAACGCACGTATCGTGCATCGACACTGGCTGCTGCCGATCAACCTGCCGGGAGTTCCGCGTAATGAACTCGTCGTGCATTACACACATGAAGTGTACGGAGCACTTATGGTAGCTGTGCTACGTGTCGTACATAGCGTACCTGGTGTACGAGCCCATGGACCTGTACACTGTGCTTGCACATGCGCTGTGCATGAGGTGAGCACTGGCCATGAATCAGTTCAGGCGACAGCACAGCAGAAGCTGTTGCCACCAAACATGGCAACCTTGTGGTGGGCGTACCGCACCAAAGGCTAGTACCGGAAGGTACATGGTGTCGATGCGAGATGCCTGCACCACGGCTGTGTACCGTCACGGTACACGGTGTCGATGAAGGACATATACGCACCGTTGGTATGACGACCAAGACGCGAAAAGAGTGTGGTAGAAGCTCCGTCCGCAAGGATGGACCCTTGCTGGAGCCAAAGGCATGGCCCGAGGTGAGCTGAGAGCCCCCCTCTAGTGCTGGGCCAGGTGTTTTACTTTTCGGTGTCGTCCCTTAGGCGGGAGACACCATGCCCCGGACGCGTTCGCGAGGGCTGTTGTGTCCTCTGGTGCGAACCGTGGGCGAAGGCCACACGCTCGGATGCTATTGCACCCTGTGCCAAAGTACTGTACGCGCACTTGCGCAAGTGCTAAGGCAGCTCTGAGTGTAGGCTATGCGGCCAACACAGTTGTGAGCATAGTTATGCAAATCCAAGTGAGCTTTAGGAGCACAAGTCACTGTGAGTGTGACTGAGAGCCGCGCTAGTTTCGTGGCTGCTCAGTTTGAGAGCTCACCTTTGGGTGTTTTATTCTCTCACTTCTGATTGGAGAAGCACCTGATTCTCAGTTAAGTGAGGGAGGATGTAACGGGGTACAATCAAGTGCACCCCATGTTACATAAAGAGTTACCCGTTACTCTTGTGGACACCCGGTACAAGGTACCAGGTGCTCTAGGAGCCAGCCACTACTTAGCTCCACTATAGATAGCCTCTAGTTTGTAAAGCACCCCAAGTAAGGTTACTTATAAATACATCAGTCTTACATCTACTCTACCAAGTAACAAACCGCTCCCTCCGAGGCCGGGAACACGTGGACTAACGCTCATTCGGGTACTAAGTACCCTTAAGAACTGCCTCTGTGCAAGGTGCTGTGTGACCCCGTCGCAGTGGAAGACGACATGTAGGGAGCCTTTGATCAGTAACATTGATATTTACATTTTGCTTTCGTGTTATACTATGACTGTCTTTTTTGGATGAAAACGCCTTGGATCTAAGATCAAGACTTTCGTACAGTACGTACATTATCCGGTACCAAAGATTGTTTTTACGTACACTCTCCATTTTCCAAAATTTAGACTTTCCCTGTGGTAAACTACAGTTCCCCAGGCAACATTCGAGAATATATCTTCGTCATTTATTAACACATCTCTTTCAGGTTTTACTTCCTAACATATGATTGATTACTGTAGGGTTGGGATGGGCTACCATTTTTTTATCATCGTCATGCAAGTTGCACGAGACCGTACTGTACAGATCTAAAATCTGGTCAATACTGATAAGCCAGCCAATCAGGACTCGTGATGTTCAGAATTACAACCTGGGCCATGTACAGCAGTACTGTACATGGATCAATACACGTTGCTCAAAGCCTCTAATTGTATCCTGAGGCGGCACTGTATTTCATGTGTCCAGCTTCTTCTTTGCGCAGTTTACACCCTCGTTGGGGTAATCTTCGCCGTCAATTCATTTCCAGTTTTGCAATCAATGTTAACAGCGAACATGGTGAAGCTCTCGGGCGTAATAACTGCTGATATTTCTTTGCTGAGTGTAACCGCCGGTGCGTATTTCAACCCCGGAGCGTGTTCAGGTGTCTGCGTGAACACGCACGACCCCAGTATTATCCGCCGTGCTGACGGTACATACTTCCGTTTCTCGACTGGTGGTGGAGTCGCTGTTCACTCAGCCCCTAACATCACCGGTCCCTGGGAGTACAAGGGAGCTGTTCTACCCGATGGGACGAACATTAAGCTGTGGGACGGCAAGATGGATGCTTGGGCTCCTGATATTCATCTTGTTGGAGACACGTACTACTTGTACTACTCGGCTGTCCGAGCCTTGGCCTTCGACGGACACAATCTAGCAGCCATCGGTGTTGCGACTTCGACGACAATGGACATTGGGTCGTGGAAGGACTTGGGAAGCACGGGCATTCAGAGTAATGACTCCAGTGAGTTCAATGCTATCGACCCCGATCTCTTCGTCGAGGACGGTCGCAACTACATGATCTTCGATAGCTACGAGGAAGGTTTGTTCCAGGCAGCGATGAACAACCCTCCAACTTCTGTTGTTCCTAACTCGTACGCAAAGCTCTCATACGAACCTGCTGGTATTCACGCCGAAGAAGGTGCCAACATGTTCAAGTACAGAGACTACAACTATCTCTTCTTCTCGCATGGCGTGTGCTGCAGTTTTGATACCAAGAAACCTGCGGCTGAAGAAGAGTACAAGATCAAGGTCTGTCGCTCGAAGGCTGGCGTCATGGAGTTCCGTGACGATAAGAAAAAATTGTGCACTGAGGGAGGTGGCACAGTTGTGCTCGCGACGCATGGCGATGTGTATGGGCCAGGTGGCCAAGGTGTCTACGATGATCCGACCTACGGTCTTATTCTGTACTATCACTATGTCAACACGACTATCGGTTATGCCGATGGCCAGAAACAATTTGGCCGGAACAAACTTGACTTTTCAAGTGGCTGGCCCGTCGTGGCATCGACTTAAGAAATCGATGAGACTAACACCAACAAGTTGGCTTGATGCGCGAATTTCTAGCATTAGAGAGGTTGTGCTGCTGTCATATAACAGTGAGTTTGCCTTGTGAGCTGCTATGACTTAGGGGTAGGAGATTCACTGTCAAAACTGGTGAAGCCAAAGCACAGTGATGCCTTGCTCACTGTACACGCAAATTACAGATCATTCACTGGCCCACGGACAGTAGCATAAGCAAAAACGCCTTGATCTGACGCAGCGCCATGGAAGCAGGAGCAAGCACCCTCACTGACGAAGCTCTAGAAGCAACAGATAAAGATTGCGCTCCTGGGGGGGGGACGTCGCGGACACCGATACAGCTGACGGAGCTCCTGGTGACGCGGCTGATGACTCCGCGCAGAAAAAGAGAAAGAAGGCCTTTCGCTTCCTTCCCTCCAGCGACGTCATTCTGTTAAAGGAGGTGATCAAGCACACGCCATGGGCTGCTGGGCACGGCAAAACAGAGGCAGCATGGGGAAAGGTCGCCAGTGGGATGAAAGCAGCTCTGCCACTGTGCACTGCCGACGGCAAAGCGTGTCGTCGTCGCTTTTACACGCTCATGGAAGTATTCAAGCGAGAGGAGTTGGAGTCGTTAAGGGCATCAGGTACAACAGAAGACTACGAAGAACGAGAGCAGCTACTTACAGACTGTTTTGAACTGGTACGATGTAATGTTGTGTTTCGTAATCTGCGTAAAGCTAAGTCATTCTCTTTCTTATATGTAGACAGAGGAACATGCACAACAAAAGGCAGACAAAACTGAAAAAGAAAAATGAGATGCTGAGCGCCTTGAAGCTGCGTCTGCTGACATAGTTCGTAACGCCATGCAAGGCATGCGTAACAAACGATCTCTCGGCTCAGACACGGAGTTAGCTACGCCACCTCCAACCAAAAAGAAAAAGCGGTCAAGTACGGATGCATTGCTAGGTTTCCTCGAGGACCGCGCTTCATCGCGCAACAATAGACACTCGTTGAAAGAGCGGCAACTACAAATTGACGAACGACGACTCGCGCTTGAAGAGCAGCGGCAACAGCAAGACAAGGACAAAACACACAGAATGCTAGCGATGATGTCATCGCAGATGGGTCTTATGGTTGAGTTGATAGAAAAAATTTCCAAATAAAAAGTTGAGCTGCTTATTGAAGTCCTAAGTACTGTTCAACTGTTGGTGGTGTCATTGCAAAGAATGAAGAGGTCTGGCTGCCACATAGGCAAGTGTGTACGTTTGTCAAAAACGCACCAGCGACGTACATCTTTCCAATACGTTGCAGATAGAGCTTTTGATTTTTTGCAAAATCAACGAAAGCCCAGTAGCGAATTTTTTTACCAAAGCCCCATTCAACGCTTACTCGAACCGAACTCATGCGCGCGTTAAATTCTTGTTCGTCTGCCGATAACTGTGCGCCTTTAAAGGGTGCAATAATGTGCTCTTGTCTACCGTAAGCAGGATCGCTATAGAAAACAAAATGTTTTTCATCAGCACGAAGAGATTCAGCGGCCACCTCAAGCAATTTACTCTCATGAAGTATAAAAGCGTCGTGGCGCGTGCCAGCATAAGGTCCGCTTAGATGAATTATGATGCCATCAGGAGCTATCACGGACTGATATTTTAGTGCGTGTTTTCTCTACGACAACAAACGAGGTTTAGTTCCAAAGCTAAACATTCACATCTAGAGAGTCTCTGACCTTGTGTCCGTTGTACATGTAGCGCTGATTACGTGTGGGACGACAGGTTCCGCGTACTGTGCCATCTATAAACCCGACGCAAGTTTGTAGAGGGGCTCCTTTAGCATGCACGGCCTCGGCGTACGCCGAAAGTGTGTCAGCATTTAGTCGTGAGTGGTCGAATTCTAGGAGATAGTTGAATTTGTCGTAAATAAAGTCAAGAACGGCGTTAGAAATGGACGAAATCGCAGTGGTATCACGTCCGAATAGGTCTTCTAAGTCGCCGAGCCGTACTGGGTAAGCCATTCGCCGTAGGAAGATACATATTGCTTTAAGCGCTGCAACATTATATCGCTGCGTAGTAGGGAAAGGCTCAGGTAAACCAAAAAGCTGTACAAGCAGCATAATTTCCTCCTTGTCAAATCGGAACTTCTCGCGCCAGACTGGATCAGTCTGAGATCGTTCAAAATTGAACCGGGAACGTGAAGGTCGATTGGCTTCGCGCATGAGGAGCACAGCGACCACAACATCATCATCTTCAGAGCTACTGCTCTCACTGTCCATTCCTTCCTGTTGTTTTTGAAGGTGACAGCAGCACAAGTTTTTTCTAATGAACAATCCCCTTCAAATCGGATATCTCTTCACTGGGCAATTTCGCTGTTTTGTAACAGTTGCACAACCTCTCTATTGTTAGTGTTTCTTACTACTGTAGTACTAGTACTACGTAGTACTTTTAAAAAAGAAGAAATAAAGAATCAACAGAAATCTAGAACTACTAGATTTCTGAGTTGATTCTTTATTATTTTTAATAATAGTACCGGTATCTCACCTGTAGTATTAGTATTACGAGACACAAATTATTAATACAATGAGGGTACTACTATTACTGCTAACGCTCTCAATCAATTCTTAATACCGTTGCACTAATACCATAACTGGTACTAACTCAGTCACAATTTGTGATCCCTTCATATTTCATGACTACCTAGCATTAGACGATGCCATTTGACAGAAGCAGTCACTATTATAATCGCAACAAGGGTGCTAATAACGTTTGTAAATGAGCCCATATTGGTAAAGACAGATTCAACACCCATACTAAAACCAAGTCATTAAATCTTAATCTTAAGTAAAACTAAGGTGACGGAATAGACGTTCATTTGCTTCCTGCCTGCGGCCAAAGCATGTCACTGATTGCAAGTACTTGGTGGCCTGTCATTTAACATTTTCGATCGATCCAAGCAGACCACCCACGCAGAAGACACGCCGGCAGCTTCTGAACTGTTGCTATTCCCGAGTACACGCCCAAGCGGCTTGAACGCGCCGTCTTCGAGGCTTACACCAAAGGC